>CM075983.1:44445111-44616561 GCA_038087875.1 Malacoraja senta
GAAACCATGGTTGATGGAAGACTCATGCTCCAGATGCGAGTCAGTCCTTCATGAAGCAATGGCAGAAGGTTATTTGGCCTCTGTGAATTGCCCCTAGTGTGTAGGGAGTGGATGAGAAAGTGGGATAACATAGAACTAGTGTGAATAGGTGATCGACTGTCCGTATGGACTTGATAGACCGAAGGGCTTGTTTCCATGCTGTACCTCTAAAAATAAAAGAAGCCTGTGTGAAATTAGATGCCAGAGGAGGTTGTGGAAACAAGGACCTGCAGATGCTGGTTAATACACAAAGGGACACATTGTACTGGAGTAACTCAGCACATCTGGAGGCATCTCTGGAGAAGATGGGCAGAACATGCCCCTCAGGTGCTCCACGGCAGAGACCTTCTCGAGGTGCCGAGGCAGCGGAACCGGGAACCCGCCTGGAGGACCCGAAGACTCAGTGGGCCGCGGTACCGGGAGGGAGTTGCTGGAGACGATGGACACAAGGAGCTCGGGCTAGCAGGAGGGTGACCCGAGGTAATGCCTTTAGCGCTATCAACGTAAGCTGCGGAGGCATCCACCAGGACACACAGATGGTCGGGCGAGGAAAGAGACATCGGTTCGCCGGAAGATCCTGTCGAGGGTGAATGAAGAAGGCCCTGCAGGTGTCTGGGGTTTACTGGGATCGGGAACTGCTCCAGTAGAACAGTGTTTGCAATTTGTGTTTGCAATTGCTAACACCCTCTGAGTGACAGATTTCAACCAAGCCCACCATGATTGCAGTGACATTAAATCATACAACTTGTGAAATGGACAGACTATCTTGCCCCATCAGGTTTTTTTTCTCCAGAAGGGTTAGGTTACTAGCTTATCTTGTTCACCTACACTCACCTTCTTGACTGAACTGGAAATTGCATCGTCTGTATTTTTTTATTGCCTGAAAATCAATTCCGAAAACTGTTAATTTCAGGCTGATGAATCTTAAGATAATAAAGTTTTATTTGGTCATATCAACGGAACAGTTAAGTTAAATCCTTCCTATACAATTGTATTAGAAGGTTGAAATAAGGTGAATAGGATTTGCAGAAGGTCACCACGGATTAGTGGTTTGGAATGGTCTGTTATTCCATTGAGCCTTCCGCCGAGACAACGGTTATTTTTGTCTAAGCCAGGAGGTTACCTCCATTAATCCGTGCTGATCGATGAGAGCGGTGGTGGAGACATTGAGAAAATTAGTCGCTCCCTTCAGCCAAGGATCCTATTAACCGTCAGGGACCAGCTCAGAGTTTAGGTTGGATACAAGAGATGATGAGCCTTGAGCATGAAGCAGAGTGTTGGAGGAGCTCAGAGAGCCAGGCAGCGTCTGTGGAGGGAGTGGACAGATGATGATTTGGGTTGTGACCCTTCTTCAGACTGATGGAGTAGGGGAGAGAAAGCTGGATAAGAAAGGTGGGAGTTTGGCTAAGCTCGGCAAATGACAGGTGGAGACAGTTGTTAGGGGGGCTAAAAATAAAAAGTTTACTGAATTACAATTAGATAACTGAAAATTAAATGTTATTATAGTGGGAATTATGTGAAAAGGAAGGAAAAGTAGTGCAATTGTTAGAGCTGCTGCCTCATTACGCCAGAAATCTGGGTTCGATTCTCACCTGAGATACTGTCTGTATGGTGTTTGCACGTTCTCCCTCTGACCACGTGAGCTTCCTCTGAGTGCTCTAATTTCCTCCCACATTGCAGGTTTGTAGTTTAAATGGCCTCTGTAAATTCCCCCCTAGTGTGCAGAGAGTGGATGAGAACGTGGGCTAACGAAGAAATCATGTGACCGGGTGATCGATGATCCGTGTGGACTTGTGGTGTGAAGGGCCTGTTTACATACCGTATCTCTAAACAAAAGGAAGAAGCCAATTGTTATTCTTGCCACAGCAAGGTCGTGCTTTTAATTTAGAGACACTGGGAACTTCAGATGCTAGAATCCTGGGCAAAACACAATGTGCTGGAGGAACTCAGTGGGTCCTGCAGCATGGACAAGGTAGAAGAAGGGTCCCAACCCAAATTGTCGCCTGTCCATTCCCAATACAGATACTCAAGTTCAAGTTCGTGTTTATTGTCACTTAACCAACTAAGGTACAGTGAAATTTGAGTTACCATACAGCCACACGAAGTGAACAGCAACGATTTAACATAGACATCCACAACAGTGGAATCCACATTCCTCACTGTGATGAAAGGCAATAAAGTTCAGTCATCTTCCTCCTTTGTTCACCCGTGGTGGTCAGGGCCTTTGAACCTTCCGCTGCCGACAATCCAGTGTCCGAAGCCCTTACATCGGGATGTTGGAAACTCCGGCGTCGGGATGGATTGGAACACTCCGCGGCATAGAGCTCCCGAATTGGCCATACTGGAGACCGTGGCTTCACGGTATTAAAATCCACAGGCCCCACGGTCGGAGCGCTTTCGCTGGCGATCCTTGGCAAAAGATCGCCCTCTCCGCGATGGTAAGTCCGCTCCCGCCCGCGGCTTGAAGCACCGGGCCGGTCTCGAGGAAAGGCTGCACCAATCAAAGTTGTTAGGCCGCAGGCGGGGACGGGGAAGTGATACGGAAAAAAATTGCATCTCCGTCGCGGTAAGTGGCTGAAAAAAGTTTCCCCTGATTTCCCCCCCCCCCCCACATAAAACATACCAAGAAACACTAAAACGTACCCTTAAGACACACTCAAAATAACAAAAACAGAGAAGGGAATCGACAGGCTGCTGGCGAGGCGGCCATTACGGGCGCCACCTGGTGGTGAAGCACTGAGTTCCTCCAGTACATTGTGTTTTGCATCTCTTTAATTTATTGTCCTCCTGAAAATGTGACGCCTAGGCCGGGTGAGACGGCCAATCTCTACCTCATCGGGACTTCCGTGGCCGATTGGCGAGTCGAATTTGCCCAATACGGTCGGGGTTCTGGTACTCCGGCATGGCCAGAGCCAGCTGATCCGTTTCCATAGCCAACTTTGCGGGCCGGTATCTCGGCCCCTCGACTGTCTAAGCGGACCGTTCCAGTAATGTTCGACTCGTCTTGGAGGCCATGACCACTGCTGGCCCAGCAAAACAGATAATGCAGAAAGCTCTGGAACAAAGGTGCCAGAAAAACAGTGGTGGACCTGTAGTATAATTGGCACAGTTATATATACACTATACTTCCACATTAGCTTTTATAACTTTTCTGAATATGATGTCTAGGCCTATATCCGATGTCCTTTTATTCATTATCCTTGTGCTTTCAAAGTGGTACACACACCTGTTATCTTTGCATCCAAAACACACCTTTTCAATCAATATCATTCATTATTGTTCTCACTGATTTAACAGCCCTTTTGTAATTTGCAATTTGCTTGGCATTTCTATACTTTGCAAATTTGTAGAGTCTATGTTCACTTCAGTTCCTGATTCCAGAATTATTCATGCAGAGTGCAAAGTCAGGGTGTGGGACAAGGCACATTGCTGTGTAACCTTATCCCATCCACCTCCCACATACCTCCCATGCAATGACCTGATTCCAATGCCACATACTTTTAGCTGGCAATCTTTGATGCAAGGATCGTCAGATATCTTCTGCTAACGTATTAATCTTGGTCGATCCAGCCAATCAGTAATTCAGTGAAGACTTAAAATGTAACACATCATCCTCTCACAAGAGAAGTATCAAAGAGACTCACATATTCACAGTCACAGTCATACAGTGTGGAAACAGGCCCTTCGGCCCAACTTCCCCTTGCCGACTAACATGTCCCACCTACACCAGTCCCATCTGCCTGCTTTTGGCCCATGTATCCATGTACGTGTCTAAACGTTTCTTAAATGTTGCGATAGTACCTGCTAATGAAGACACAAATGGACATACAATGACACATACAAAACCATATGAAGACACAAAGAGCTGGAGCGGGTCAGGCAGCATCTCTGGATGACATGCTCGAGTATCGCTTTGGCTGGGGACCCTTCTTCCCACCGATTGTAGTAGCGGGAAGAAAGCTGGAAAAGGGGTGACACAGTGGCGCAGCAGTAGCGTTGCTGCCCCAGTTTCGATCCCGACTACAGGCGCCATCTGTATGGAGTTTGCACGTTCTACCTGTGACCGCTTTTTGTTTTCACTAGGTTCTCTAATATCCTCCCACATTCCAAAGACGTGCAGGTTTGTAGGTTAATTGGCTTCTGTAAATTGTCCTGAGTGTGTTGGATGGAACTAGTGTACAGGTGATCATTGGAAGGCATGGACTCGTTGGGCCGAAGGGCCTTTTTACGCTATATATCTCTATACTAAACTAAAAGAGGTGGACAGGACAAAGCCTGGCAAGTGATAGGTGGATACAGGTGAGGTGGGAGGGGATGGTTGATTGGCAGATTGGTTGGAGAAAATCCAGTAATGAAAAGTCAAAAGTCTGTGAGATAAGGAGATGAGGACAGAAGATGCATGAAATGTGAGGCCAGAGAAAGTGATAAAGGTGGAATGGGACGGGGATGGGGATGAAGGGGATTGGGAGGGGTGATAATAGGGAAAATCCAGGTGCAGCACAGGAAGAGAGGGCCCAAGTGGGGGATATACTACTCTGGATTGTGCATCTACATAGATTCATAAAAACCACAGTAGGAATTGTGACCATTGAAAACACACTTAAAACAGTTAATGGAGAATAAATCCACAACAAAGGTTAAAAAGCAGGAATAACGATAACATTTATCTTTATAACCATCAGAACTGAACATCCCAGATCTACATAAGGATAAAAATCATTGCTTTACTGAGGAAAGTCTATAATTAACATTTGTTTGCTGCAGAACAAATTAAAAAAAACTTGTGACAGCTTGCGTCTGCAAATTATATTTAATTGAATGTGTGGATCTGCTCACAAGGGAAAGAATAATCATCTGTCACGAAATGATATTTTGTGTGCCGTCATAAAACTGATACAGAAAAAACCAAATGCATCTCAGTCCACCTGATACTCATTGCGCCCGACTCTCTGTGCAAGCGTTTTGGGCTAATTTTAATGAGGCTAACCTTCCACGCCATTAAGATTTGCAACTTATTATTTGAGTTTAGTTTAGTTTAGTTTAGAGATACAGCGTGGAAAGAGGCCCTTCAGCCCACCGAGTCCGCGCCGACCAGCGATCACCCGTTCAAACTAGTTCTCCCCTACATTCTAGCCGGGAGCTGGGAGATCTCATTTTGTGCTGAACTTTGCCACAACGGCAAACATGTAAGTATGGGTCAGTAAAATTGCACATTGAGACAACACGAGGGAAAAAAAAAAGAAATCATTGCAAAAAAATTCAACTCTGCTCCTGGGAAAAATAAACTAAATGGGGCGGCTAACCTGGATGACTGCCTGAGTTGTCCATCTTTCTCAAAATAGGCACAACAAGCTGGAGTAACTCAGTGGGTCAGACAGCATCTCTGGAGAAAAGGAATGGGTGATGTTTTGGGGCAAGACCCTTCTATATCGTCCTATCCATCTTTCTCAAGATGGATTCATTTTTCATTTTTACTGCTCATCCCAACTGGCTTAATTGATTGAATGATTGAGAATGGTTTGGCCCATCAAGTTTATGCCAACCATCGATCACCCGCTCACACTTGTTCTATGTTATTTCACTTTCTCATCCCCTCCTCGCACACTAGGGACAATTTACCGAGACCAATTAACCTACAAACCCACACGTCTTTGGGATGTGGGAGAAAACTGCAGCACCCGGAGACAAAATCCACGTGGTCACGGGGAGAAGGTGAAAACTACATTCGTACAACGACCTGAGGTTAGGATTGAATCTGGGTCTCTGATACTGCGAGGCAGCAGCTCTACCAGCTGCGCCATCCTTATTTCACTGTGGGAAATGTTCACACACCTAAGGTTCACATTGATTCACTGGTCTCTGAAAGTGACAAAGGATGATGTTATATAGTAACCTGTAGTGCAGTAGAGAATCATTGACAACAGTTTCTGGATGTCTGTGTTAAGTTCTGGTTTTGCCTACTCATAACGTTTTGTTAGTTGTGCAGTTGCAATGATGGCAAGCCTGAAGAGCTTTACCATCACTAGTATTATAAAATCTGTGTCTGTATCTGCTTGGGTTATGGACTCCCCCTTGTAAATGAAGCAGAAATCTCTCACGTTGCAGGATACATCCAATCATCTGCGGAACATACATCTAATAAGGAAGTGACATATTGTATGTTTGTAGCAACAAAGAAAAATTTGCATTTATATTATGCCGTTAATGGAGCAAAATGTTTCAAGGGACTTACACCAAAGTGCTGGCCTTAAAAAGCATATGTTTCATTTTGAGTGTGTGAAATCAGGGGAATCGAGAACCAGAGGGCATAGGTTCAATGTGAAGGAAAGATTTTATAAGAATCTCAGGGGTAACTTTTTCACATAAAGGGTGGTGGGTGTATGGAACGAGCTACCAGAAGAGGTAGTTACGACAGGGACTATAAGTGATTAGAGTAGAATTAGGCCATTCGGCCCATCAAGTCTACTCCTCCATTCAATCATGGCTGATCTATCTCTCCCTCCTAACCCCATTCTCCTGCATTCTCCCCATAACCTCTGACACCTGTACTATCGCAACATTTAAGAAACAATTAAACAGATAAACCAGGTGTAAACCAGCATCTGCTGTTCCTTCCTACACAATTAGACAGGTACATGGATAGAACATGTTTAGAGGGATATGGACCAAAGACAGGCAAGTGGGACTGGTGTAGATGGGACATGTTGGGGACATGGAGCAAGTTGGGCCGAAGGGCCGATACACTATATGACTCTATGAGTGTCTGTGACCCTTGATGAGGGGAGATGCCTTAAGGTTGATCGCAGAGGTTCAGCTTTAGCATCATTTTAACAGAGGATAGAGCGATTCTCAGGTTTAGGAAAGAAATTACAGATATTAGGGTTAAGATAGATAAAGGCATAATTGAGAGGTGGAGCATGTATAAAATCAAGAATCTACAAGAGGCAGGAATGAGCCTGCAGAAGGGTTATGGATGCACCCTAGAAAGCATTTTATTGGGACTCATCACAGCATGATTTGGGAACAGCTCCATCCAAGACTGCAAGAATTTGCACCAGGCAAACCAACCCTCAATAGACAATAAACAATAGGTGCAGGAGTAGGCCATTCGGCCCTTCTAGCCATTCAATGTGATCATGGCTGATCATCCACAATCAGTACCCTGTTCCCGCCTTCTCCCCATATCCCCTGACTCCGCTATACTCAAGAGCCCTATCTAGCTCTATCTTGAAAGTATCCAGAGAACTGGCCTCCACTGCCCTCTGAGGCAGAGAATTCCACAGACTCACAACTCTGTGTGAAAAAGTGTTTCCTCGTCTCCGTTCTAAATGGCTTATCCCTTATTCTTAAACTTTGGTCCCTGGTTCTGGACTCCCCCAACATCGGGAACCTGTTTCCTGCCTCTAGCATGTCCAAACCCTTAATAATCTTATACGTTTTAATATGATCCCCTCTCATCCTAAATTCCAGAGTATACAAGCCCAGCCGCTCCATTCTCTCAGCATATGACAGTCCCGCCATCCCAGGAATTAACCTTGTGAACCTACACTGCACTCCCTCAATAGCAAGAATGTCCTTCCTCAAATTTGGAGACCAAAACTGCACACAATACTCCAGGTGTGGTCTCTCCTTCAATTGATTCGATTAACACCACATGCTACCTCGGCAAGGTCACCAGAATAATCAAGGACCAATCTCACCCTGCTTCTCCCTTCTGCATTAAATTTTGTCTGTTATCAATCTACTCACTATGATAGTGATACACTTTTTGAAGATAGATACAACTTCTGTACATACTGTATCTCCCCAACGTTGTTATAGTTCTGTGTCTTTTGTATGTTGGAATCCTATCCTGTACACTTCAGATCAAGTTGTTAATACATACCAAAAATACATTGTTTGCATTGACTCAGTAATCTCACCGCATACCTTTAGTTTAGTTTAGAGATACAGCGCAGAAGCAGGCCCTTCAGCTCACTAGCCCACTGTGTCCATGCCGACCAGTGATTATCCGCAATGATGGCACAGATGTGCAATGGGTAGAGCTGCTATCTCACAGCGCCAGTGACCCGGGTTCGATCCTGACCTCGGGTACTGTCTGTGTGGAGTTTGCACATTCTGCCTGTGACTGCATGGGTTTTCTCCAGGTGCTCTGGTTTCCTCCCACATTACAAAGACGTGCTGGTTTGTAGGTTAATTGGCTTCTGTCAAAGTGCATGGGTTAGAACCAGTGCATGGGTGATTGTTGGGCGGCAAGGACGATGTGAGCAGAAGGGACTGTTTCCACACTGTATCCCTGAACTAAACTAGTTCTATGTTAATCCATGTTCTACACACTAGGGGTAATATACAGAAGCCAATTAACCTACAAACTTGCACGTCTTTGGAATCTGGGAGGAAACCGGAGCACCTGGAGGAAACCCACATGGTCACGGGGAGAACGTACAACTCCGCGCAGACAGCACCCGTAGTCATTTTTATTCCTGGGTATTCCTTTCAGAAAAATGAGCATAGAGTTGAAGGTGATCATTTTGGGCTGAGACGTTGCAATGATGCTCAAGCTGAAGGTTTTATTTTTGCAGAGAACATAATGATGGCAGATTTGAGGGCGCTACACCAATTTGTGTCATCTTGCATTGTCAGTTTTTTTTTTAAATATGTGCTGCTTTGATGTGAAATCTGTTTTCCAAAGATTAAAAGTGTAATAAGATAAGGTTCTATCCCATCTCCTCAGGAATGCCAACATCAAAGGTGCAAAATTAAGTCACTTTGAATCACCAAATTCCTGAATAGCTAAAAGCAATTAAAGTGAATTCTTAATGCGCGAGCTGTCAGTAGTTGAATGATGAGTCTTGAGGCAAAGCAGTTGGAAACGAATGGAGAATATGCATCCCAGCCTACTTGGATATAATCTTATTAAGTACCGATGTAATGTGAACTGTCATCTGGGCTATTTTATGCACTGTTTTGCAGTGCACTTGTGTCTTAAGAGGGTATGAAGAAGGGTCCCGATCCGAAAAGTCAGCGATCCATGTTCTCTAGAGATGCTGCCTGAGCTGCTGAGTTACTCCAGCACTTTGTACCTTTAGCACTTGCGTCTGTTTTGATTATGTCACATTGAAATGAATCCAACTTCATTCTGTCTCTGCTGAGAGGTGATTGGTGATTTATACCCTACATTTTAGGATCATATTGAAGAAGAGTCTCGACCCGAAACATCACCTAATACTTTTCTCCAGAGATTATCTGCTGAGTTTTTGTGTCTATCTTCAGTTTAAACCAGCATCTCCAACACATTTCCTGTGCATTATTTCAATGTTGGTTTCATTATTTTGCCAGCGCCAAAGTACATAAGGTAATCAAAATATAATAACAAGGAACTGCAGGTGCTGGTTTATACCAAAGATAGGCACAACGTGCTGGAGTAACTTAGTTGGTCAGGCAGCATCTTTAGATTAGTTTAGTTCAGTGATACAGCGTGGGAACAGGCCCTTCGGCCCACCGAGTCTGCGTTGACCAGCGATCACCCATTCGCTAGTCCTATCCTAGACACTACAGACAATTTACAGAAGCCAATTAAACTACAAACCTGCATATTTTTGAGATGTGGGAGGTAATGTGGGAGCACCCTGAGGAAACCCATGTGGTCACAGGGCGAACGTACAAACTCCATACAGCCAGCACCTGTAGTCAGGATTGAACCCGGGTCTCCGGTGCTGTAAGGCAGCAGCTGGACTGCTGCGCCACTGTGCCACCCCAGATTTATACTATACTTTTAGGATCATATTGTTTCATTATATCAATGTTGTCCAGTATTTTGCTGCGCCCCGATGTATACAAGGGCAATTAAAATGTAACAACAGGGAACTGCAGATGCTGGTTTACATGAAAGAAAGACCAAAGTGCTGGAGTAAATCAATGGGTCAGGCAACATCTATGGAGAACATCGACAGCTAAAGGGACCCGACCCAAAATATCACCTATCCATGTTCCTCATTGATGCTGAGTTACACCAGCATTTTGAGTTTTTCTTTTGTATGTAAGGGCAAAATTTAAGTCAGTGAAAGAACATGTTTGGGGGTTGCAAGTATTCCATACTGGTTGTGGCGTGTTTCATCCAAAATGCCATGTTGATAAATGTCTATCACAACTGTGCAGAATAGATGAATTATAATGTCAATCAGAATGCTTCAGTGCTACTCACAATCAATTACCTCATATCAGTAAACCAAATTGATCGCAATCCTCTCCTTACACCAAGCGACGGTGAACCTCCAATCCCCAGGGAGACACAAGGAACTGCAGATGCTGGAATCTTGAGCTAAACTTGATGTGCTGGAGGAACTCCATGGTTCAGGCAGCATCTGGGGAAGGAATGGACAGGTGATGGTTTGGGTCGGGGGCCCTTTGCAAGGGTCCTGATCTGAAGTGTTGCCTGTCCATTCCCTCTCCAGATGCTGCTTGACCCATTGAGTTCTTCCAGCACTTTGTACCTTGAGTCTTTTCTTGCATTTCTTTCCCTAGACTGGTCAAGTCAAGTTCAAGTTTCCTTTATTGTCATTCAGACCTTTCGGTCTGAACGAAATTGTGATGCCTGCAGTCATACACAGAACCAATAATAACAAAACATACAATAAACACAAATTAAACATCCACCACAGTGAGTTCACCAAGCACACCCTCACTGTGATGGAGGCAAAGTATTAGTCTCCGTCTCTTCCCTCCTTGTTCTCCCTCTGCGCTGAGGCGATCGATCCAGGCCGAAGATGCCTGGATTGATTAGGTTTTCCCTGGTCCAGGGAAAACCTAATCTGAGTCCTCCGCTTCATTATCTTTGCCCCAGCAATCTTGCCTTCCTGCAAGCAGGCACTTACACTATCCTTTAATTTAATTTAGTTTAGTTTAGTATATTGTCACATGTACTGAGGTACAGTGAAAAGCTTTTGCTGCTTGCTATCAAGTCAGGGGAAAGACTATACATGATAACAATCGAACCATCCCTAATGTATAAATGGAATAACATGAATAACGTTTAGTGCAAGGTAAAGTCCAGTGAAGTCAGATTAAAGATAGACAGAATGCTTTCAATGAGGTAGATAGCAGCACAGGAATGCTCTCCAGTTGTTGTTAGGATGCTTCAGTTGCCTGATAACAGCTGTGAAGAAACTATCCCTGAAACTGGAGGTGTGTGTTTTCAATTTCTACACCTCTTGCCCGATGGGAGAGGGGAGAAGAGGGAGTGACCCGGGTGAGACTCGAGCAGACTTTGGACTTTGCAAATGGTGTTAAAACATGGCGGCGCCTGCATGTGTGATTAACGCAAAAAGAATTTCACCATGAAGTTGCATATGTGGCAAATAAAGAATCATCGAACCATTCATTTAATACCAAAACGTGACTGTAACAACTGTGCCTCCACTGATCTCTGTCCCAAAGATCCACTGCCTTTTATGTGGTGGTTTCTTCTTTTCTCAGTCATGAACAGTTAAACCTCTGTCATGAAAAACATCAAGCCTGTGTCTGCAGTGTTGCATAAGAATTGAGTATGTTTTGTTTGTTACCAGCCTGGGGCTAGTGATGGGGTTGGTGGGACTCATCATGTGAAGGTGCATCTCCCATTGAGAGTATTGAATTTATGAAAGAACTGTATCCAGGAGCCCAGGGATTATCATGCCCTGCTGAGTGTGTCTGGACGGTCTCAGACACCCTCAAGTCACACAACCTCTCTCTTCATTATCCATCCCCTTAACCACAGGTCCTCAGGGCAGCATCAAAGATACTTGGAGCCTGTTCCCTTCATCATTGTGGCTGACTTTAGTTTAGTTTAGTTCAATTTAGTGTAGTTTAATTTAATTTAGAAATACAGCGTCCTTCAGCCCTCCGAGTCCGCTCCGACCAGTGATCACCCCGTACACTAACGCTACATACACACTAGAGGCAATTTACAATTTTTACCAAAGTCAATTATTGCACAAACCTGCATGTCTTTGGAGTGTGGGAGGAAACTGGAGCACCTGGAGAAAACTCACGTGGTCACGGGGAAAAACGTACAAACTCCGTACAGACAGCACCCATAGTCATGATTGAACTGGCGCTCTGGTGGGTCTCTGGCATTATAAAACGGCCTGTCCCACTTGGGAGACCTCCACCGCGACCTCTGGCGACCTTAAGCGACTAAAAAAAAAAAAAATCACGGTCGCGGTGACCTATGTCCTTCCTCGACCTACATAAATCACTCCCTAACTTCCACCAACACGTCTCCTGCTGCACCAGAGGACCAAACACCCTCGACCACTGCTACACCACCATCAAGAATGCCTATCGTTCTATCCCTCGCCCCCACTTCGGTAAATCCGACCATACCGCGGTGCTGCTCCTTCCTGCCTACAGGCAGCAATTAAAGAGCGCACCCCCAGAGGTGAGGACAGTGCCGAGCTGGTCGGGGGGGGGGGGGGTGGGCAGAGGAACAACTACAGGACTGTTTGGAGTCTGTAGACTGGGCAATGTTCAAGGACTCGGCAACAGACTTGAACGAATACGCCACAGTCGTTACAGACTTCATTAAGAAGTGTGTGGAGGACTGCATCCCTACAAAAACCTTCCGAGTGTTTCCCAATCAGAAACCTTGGATGAACTTTGAGATCCACACTCTTCTGAAGACCAGACACCGGGCATTCATGTCTGATGATACAGTGGTCTACAAGAAGTCCAGATACGACCTTGGTAAGGCCATCAAAAAGGCCAAAAGGGACTTCTGCTCCAAACTGGAGGATGAGACAGATGTTCGGCAGCTGTGGCGGGGCCTGAATGTAATCACCTCCTACAAGGCAAAATCAGGAGGCAGCTCGAATGTCGGCGAAAACATCACTCCCTGATGAGCTCAATGCGTTTTACGCACGTTTTGATAGGGAGAACACCGATGTGCCTTCCCGAGCTCCCATTCGCTGTGATGGTATTTCAATCTCAGTCACAGAGGCCGACGTCAGGAAATCCTTCAGAGGGGTGAACCCTCGAAAAGCGCCTGGACCTGATGGCATACCTGGTCGTGTTCTAAAAACCTGTGCGGGCCAACTGGCTGGAGTTTTTACGGACATTTTCAACCTCTCACTTCTGAGGTCTGAGGTTCCCACCTGCTTCAAAAGGGCATCAATCATACCAGTGCCCAAGAAGAGCAAGGTGACGTGCCTCAATGACTATCGACCTGTGGCACTAACGCCTGTGGTGATGAAGTGCTTTGAGAGGTTGATCATGGTGAAAATCAACTCCTACCTCGACAAAAACCTGGACCCCCTGCAGTTCGCTTACCGCCACAACTGATCAATGGTGGATGCGATCTCGCTGGCCCCCCACTCCGCTCTGGACCACTTGAACAACAAAAACTCATATGTCAGGCTGTTATTCATCGATTACAGCTCGGCATTTAATACAATCATCCCCTCCAAGCTGGTTACCAAACTCGCAGAACTGGGTATTTGCGCATCCCTCTGCAATTGGATCCTCGACTTCCTCATTCTCAGACCACAGTCTGTTCGTATTGGTGGAAATGTGTCAGACTCAATAGCAATCAGCACGGGAGCACCTCAAGGCTGCGTGCTCAACCCCCTGCTGTACTCACTCTATACTCATGACTGCGTAGCCGGTCATAGTGCGAACTCGATCATCAAGTTCGCTGACGACACCTCTGCTGTGGGACGTATCACTGATGGGGATGAGTCAGAGTACAGAAGAGAGATCGAGCAACTGTCCATATGGTGCCAGCACAATAACCTGGCCCTCAACACCAGCAAAACCAAGGAACTGATTGTGGACTTTGGAAGGAGTAGGATGGGGACCCACAGTCCCGTTTATATCAATGGGTCGATGGTTAAAAGGGTCAAGAGCTTTAAATTCCTGGGCGTGCACATCTCTGAAGATCTTTCCTGGTCCGAGAACACTGATGCTACTATTAAGAAAGCACATCAGCGCCTCTACTTCCTGAGAAGATTACGGAGAGTCGGTTTGTCAAGGAAGACTCTCTCTAACCTCTACAGGTGCACAGTAGAGAGCATGCTGACCGGTTGCATCGTGGCTTGGTTCGGCAAATTGAGCGCCCTGGAGAGGAAAAGACGACAAAGAGTAGTAAACACTGCCCAGTCCATCATCGGCTCTGACCTCCCCTCCATCGAGGGGATCTATCGCAGTCGCTGCCTCAAAAAGGCTGGCAGTATCATCAAGGACCCACACCATCTTGGCCACACACTCATCTCCCTGCTACCTTCAGGTAGAAGGTACAGGAGCCTGAAGACTGCAACGACCAGGTTCAGGAATAGCTACTTCCCCACAGCCTTCAGGCTATTAAACTTGGCTCGGACAAAACCATGAACATTAATAGCCCATTATCTGTTATTTGCACTTTATCAGTTTATTTATTCATGTGTGTATATATTTATATAATGATATATGGACACACTGATCAGTTTTGTAGTCAATGCCTTCTATGTTCTGTCGTGCTGAAGCAAAGCAAGAATTTCATTGCCCTATCACACATGGCAATAAACTCACTTGAACTTGAACTTGAACTTGACTATGTGTACGACCTCCTACGACTATGTTGAAGACCTCCCTCGACTATGAAGAAGACCTCCTTCGACCTACTTCAAATATGTTGAAGACTGCCTTTGACCATGTACGTTTTACTCAAGGATGGTCTCTGGCAAATTGGTCCATGAATGAGCACGAACCCCTTCCACCTCAGAGGACCACACCGAAAACCAACAACGACCAGTGACGAGTGTCTACAGCTCAAATGATCACCTGATGAAATGATGTCATATCTGCATTTTTTTCTCACTAAAAAATGCCTCCCAAGTTTTTTTAAAATCATTCTGAACCATGCAAGCAAGGAAGAAACTAGTTTGGAGGATGTTAGTAAAAATACAACTACAGCTGTTTGCAGTAGCCCTTTTGCTTCTTTTAAGAAAGGCAGAAGGGGAAGAGCAAGGGTGAAGAGGAAACACAAGAAGAGATCTCAATAGGGGAATGGAGACGATGTGATGGACTGTCCCAGTACACCAGATGACTGGAAGAGAGTGGCTCTGGGCTTTGACAAAAGATGGAACTTTAAGCACACATGTGGGGCAGTGGATGGCAAGCATGCCATTCTTGTCCCTGTCCCTGTACCCCTCATTTTCCTTTTCGTGCAGGATGGCATTCTGCTGGAACCATTTCTCAAGGTCCACCTCCAGCTGCCTGGTGAAGGTGTAGGGCATAACCTTCCTCCAGGCCTCCCTCACCACCAATGAGGACTATGGGTCGCGACAAGGTCGCCATGAGGTCGTAGGAGGTCTTCGTCACTCTCCTTCATGGTCGAGAGTGGTCTCCACGTAGTCGAGGCTTCAGCTAAGTCGCGGCGTATTTTTCAAAATGTTAAAAATTGACCGCGACTAAAAATAGGTCGCCGTGGGAAATCGTAGGTCTAGTCAAAGCCGGTTGTAGCAGGTCATGATGCTAGTCGTAGGTAGTCGAAGGTGGTTGAAGGTAGTCGAAGGGAATAGTTCCGGTGTGAAAAAAAGGTCAGTAGAAAAAAAAGGTAATTTAAACAGCAGAACGTCACCTCTGTCACTCCAATGCATGTTCATTCATAGCTGGAGAGTTTTTTTGGAGAGGAGACCTTTGTTTTAGAGATGGCACCAAAAAGACAGCAGCGCAGTGGGAGGGCACAACCCTAAAAAAAACTGGCCATGCAGGTGTTGCCCACCCAGGAGGAGGAGTGGCAGGAGGTGATGCCACAGGAGGTGATAGTGCAGGAGGAGGTAGCCCTTCATGAGAGATCCCTGGAGGAGGTGACCAGGGTCGTAGTATATGTCCCCACCACTGCCCCATCCTTCACTGCCTCATTTGAAGGCAGCAAAGCAGCCCTTTCTCCTGTGTCTGACACAGCATCAGAGGCAGATGCCCCATTGGTGGTGAGGGAGGGCTGGAGGAAGGTTATGCCCTACACCTTCACCAGGCAGCAGGAGGGGGACCTTGAGGAATGGTTCCAGCAGAATGCCATCCTGTACGAAAAGGAAAATGAGGGGTACAGGGACAGGGACAAGAATGGCATGCTTGCCATCCACTGCCCCACATGTGTGCTTAAAGTTCCATCTTTTGTCCAAGCCCAGCGCCACTCTCTTCCAGTCATCTGGTGTACTGGGACAGTGCATCACATCATCTCCATTCACTCATTGAGCTCTTCTTGTGCTTCCTCTTCACCCTTGCTCTTCCCCTTCTGCCTTTCTTAAAAGGCTGCTGAAGCAAAAGGGCTACTGCAAACAGCAGTAGTTGTATTTTTTACTAACATCCTCCAAACTAGTTCCTTCCTTGCTTGCATGGTTCAGAATGATTTAAAAAAAAACCTGGGAGGCATTTTTTAGTGAGAAAAAAATGCAGATATGACATCATTTTATCAGGTGATCATTTGAGCTGTAGACACTCGTCACTGGTCATTGTTGTTTTCGGTGAGGTCCTCTGAGGTGGAAGGGGGTCATGCTCATTCATGGACCAATTTGCCAGAGACCATCCTCGAGTAAAACGTATATGGTCGAAGCCAGTCTTCAACATATTCGAAGGAGGTCGAAGAAGGTCGAAGGAGGTCTTCTTCATAGTCGAGGGAGGTCTTCAACATAGTCGTAGGAGGTCGTACACATAGTCGAGGAAGGTCGAAGGTCGTAGGTCACCGTGACCTTGATTTTTTTTTTAGTTGCTTAAGGTCGCCAGAGGTCGCGGTGGAGGTCTCCCAAGTGGGACAGGCCCTTTAGGCATCAACTCTACCACTGCGCCACTGTATCACCCTAGTTTAATATTATTGTCACGTGTACCGAGGGTACAGTGAAAAGTGTTTTTGCCGCGTGCTATCCAGTCAGTGAAAAGAGTATGATTTCAATCAAGCTGTCCACAGTGTACAAATAGAGGATAAAGAGTATAATGTTTTGTGCAAGATTAAGTCCAGTGAAGTCTGTTTAAAGATAGGGTAGACAAAAATGTTGGAGAAACTCAGCGGGTGAGACAGCATCTATGGAGCGAAGGAAATAGGCAACGTTTCGGGTCGAAACCCTTCTGATGTGAGGGTGGGGTGGCAGGAGGAAGAAAGGAAGAGGTGGAGCCAGTGGGCTGAGGGAAAGCTGAGAAGGGGAGGAGAAAGTAAGGACTGCCTGAAATTAGAGAAGTCAATGTTCATACCACTGGGGTGCAAACTGCCCAAGCGAAATATGAGGCGCTGCTCCTCCAATTTACGGTGGTCCTCACTCTGGCCATGGAGGAGGCCCAGGACAGAAGGGTCGGATTTGGAATTGGAGGGGGAGTTGAAGTGCTGAGCCACCGGGAGATCAGGTTGATTATTGCGAATCGAGCGGCGGTGTTCGGCGAAGCGATCGCCAAGCCTACGCTTGGTCTCATCGATGTAGAGCAGCTGACATCTAGAGTAGCGGATGCAATAGATGAGGTTGGAGGAGGTGCAGGTGAACCTCTGCCACACCTGGAAAGACTGCTTGGGTCCTTGAATGGAGTCAAGGGGGGAGGTAAAGCAACAAGTGTAGCATTTCTTGCGGTTGCAAGGGAAAGTGCCTGGAGAGGGGGTGGTTTGGGTGGGAAGGGACGAATTGACCAGGGAGAGGGAGTTACGGAGGGAGCGGTTTAAAGATAGTTTGAAGGTCTCCAATTATGTAGACGGGAGGTCATGACCTCTCTCTAGTTGCTGATAGGATGGTTCAGTTGCCTGATAACATCTGGGAAGAAACTGTCCCCGAATCTGTTCCTTGTCTGGGATAAGTACACACGCAGCATTTAAGAAACACTTAGACGTACATGGATATGACAGCTTTAGGGGAATATGGGCCAAATGCAAGCAGGTGGGACTAGTGTAGATGGGAAATATTGGTCGGTATTGTCAAGCTTGGATGAACTGTTTACACATTGTATGGCAGGATGGCGGGACTGACATATGATGAAAGAATGGGTCGACTGGGTTGGTATTCACTGGAATTTAGAAGGATGAGAGGTAATCTTATCGAAAGATATAAAATTCTTAAGGGATTGGACAGGCTAGATGCAGGAAAAATGTTCCCGATGTTGCGGGGAGTCCAGAACCAGGGGTCACAGTTTAAGAATAAGGGGTAGGCCATTTAGGACTGAGATGAGGAAAAACTTTTTTCAGGCAGAGAGTTGTGAATCTGTGGAATTCTCTGCCACAGAGGTTAGTGGAGGCCAATTCTCTGGATGTTTCCAAGAGAGAATTAGATTTAGCTCTTAGGGCTAATGGAATCTAGGGATATGGGGAAAAGCAGAAACGGGATACTGATTTTGGATGATCACCCATGATCATATTGAATGGCGGTGCTGGCCCGAAGGGCTGAATGGCCTACTCCTGCACCTATTTTGTATGTTTCTATAGCTCTGATTCTCTAGGGCTCCCTATTCTGGAGGTAAGCTTTTTCACACTTCTGTAACTCTTGGCTGATGAGAGTGGGGAGAAGAGGGAGTGAGACTCGTCCTTGATTATGCTGGTGGCCTTGCCGGGGCAGCATGAGTTCATGGCCCTCCAGATTAGAAAGCATGCAAACAAAAGCTTTTCACTGTACCTCAGTACACGTGTCAATAATAAACTTGAACCTAAATCTAGTCTTTCTGTCATGGACAGCCATACTTTCAATGATTTGGTCCTTTGAAATTATTGCCCTAAGAGAAGGGAGATCAATGTAGGATGAGCATAAATCAATGGGTGTTGATACAAGGCGATGCAGATGATGGTTTTTCAAAAAAAGACACAAAGTGCTGGACTAACCCAGTGGGCCAGGCAGCATCTCTGGAGAACATGGATAAGTAGCATTTTTGGTTAGAAAAAGGATGGTTGATGGTTAGTGCAGACTCACTGGGCCTGACAAAGGGCCTGTTTCCACGCTGCATCTCCCCTCAAGGCTCTATCTCACACTTCTACATTCTTGACCAAGGTATTGGCTATGTGCCTTTATATCTCTTACTGTGGCTTCCCATCAAATTTTGTTGACAATCCTCCTTGTGAAGGGCCTTAGGACATTTTCCTACATAAAAGGTGCTGTAAAAATCAATGTGGCCATTAAACACCAAGGCAGTTTATGGCTCTGACATATGGGTACGTAGACTGGAAGAATAAAAGAAAGTTACATCAGTGCAGAGAGCTCCATTGTCCTCAGGTTTCCCAGAGTCATATACATCTGATGTATTTCATGACAAGTACTTTTATGCTTCAGGTTGATGGGTTTTCACCAGAATGGGGAAAAGTTAAAACATTGCAAATGTTTCATGTTGCAAAAAAGAGGGAGCGGCGTAGAGAACAAAGAGAATGTCCATGAAAAGAGGGAGCGGCGTAGAGAACAAAGAGAATGTCCATGAAAAGAGGGAGCGGCGTAGAGAACAAAGAGAATGTCCATGAAAAGAGGGAGCGGCGTAGAGAACAAAGAGAATGTCCATGTAAAGAGGGAGCGGCGTAGAGAACAAAGAGAATGTCCATGTAAAGAGGGAGCGGTGTAGAGAACAAAGAGAATGTCCATGAAAAGAGGGAGCGGCGTAGAGAACAAAGAGAATGTCCATGAAAAGAGCTGGAAAACAATGTTGAATTCAAGAAGTGGACACAAGGAAATGCAGATGCTGGTTGGCAAAAAAATACACAAAGTGCTGGAATAGCTCGGCATGGTGGGGCTGCACGGTGGCGTAGCCGTAGAGTTGGTGCCTTACAGGGCCAGAGACCCGGGTTCGATCTTGACTATGGGTGCCTTCATAGTTTGCATCAGAAGTGACCAATTCTAATAAAAGATCATCGGCATGTAATGTTAACCAGTTATTTATCTCGCTATAGATTATTCCCTACCTGCCAGGTACAAGGAGAATTCATTATCATTTTTGCTTTTTGCATATCTTTCATTCATTTGTGCTAAGTACCTTCTATATCTCATCTCGGCAGGAAGTGGCGGCGCCTAACGGCAGCGGCTCGACTGCAGTCCGTTTGTCTTTTTTTATTTTTGTCTAGTTAAATGTAGTTGTCTGTGTGTTTTTTATACTGTTTATAATTGTGTATATGTGGGGGGCGGGGCGGGGAGGGGGAAACTTTTAAAAGCTCTTCCCTGCACGGGAGTCCCGACCTTTTCCCTGTCGGGTCTCCGTTGTCGTTGGGGCCTAGCTCCGTGGAGCGGCCTCCGACCGGGACGACCTGGGGGCTCCAGTCGCGGAGCCTGCGGAGCTGCGGACTTACCATCGTGGGGCTGGCCGACCTTGGAGCGTGAGGAGCGGTGGTGGCTCGCTGCTGCGGCCCGACTGCGGAGTTCCAGCTGTAGACCTGTGGACTGTGATATCGGGAGCTCGCGGGTCCGGGTGAGAGACCGCTTTCCGGAGCTCCCGCAACGCAACTTCTCCCGCCCGTGTCGCGGGGTTGGAACGACCCGGAGCGGGGCCGTAAATCGCCCGGCGCGGCTTTAATGGCCGCGGGTCATTCCAGCGCCCGCCAGGGGCTCCAACTTTGGACTGGAGCGGGGCCGTACACCGCCCGGCGTGGCCTCAACGGCCATGGCTCACCATCGCCCGCCTGGGGCTTCAACATCGGGAGAAGGATGGTGCAGGGGAGAGAAAAGACTTTGCCTTCCATCACAGTGAGGAGGAGATTCACTGTGATGGATGTTTTTCTGTAAATTGAATTGTTTGTGTGTCGTGTAGGAATTGTTTTGTTTGTATGGCTGTGGAAATGGAATTTCGTTTGAGCCTCTTTGAGGTTCAAATGACGATAAAATCAATCAATCAATCAATCAATCAATGTTTCCCACTCTGCTGACTCTTAGTCTGAAGAAGGGTCTTAAGCCAAAAAGTCACCTATTCCTTTTCTCTAGAGATGCTGCCTGACCCGCTGAGTTACTCCAGCTTTTTGGGTCTATCTTCGGTATAAACCAGCATCTGCATTTCCTTCCTACACAAAAAGAGAATTCTATTTTAATTCACATTACCAGTGACAACGGTACTTTGTATCTCAAAATGCTGATTTTATTTTTCTGTCATACATCTCTTTCTAGTTTCACCTTCTTCAGACAAGCCTACATCGCCTTCTCTCACCCATCGCTATCACAATTTGTTTCATTCTATCTCTCTTGTGTACATCCCCTCTCCCATCTAGAGCAAAAAACAGTGCTGGAGGAACTTAACCTGACCCGCTGAGTTCCACCAGAACATGGATTCTTGCTCATGATTCCAGTATCTGTAGTTCCTTGTGTCTCCCTCTCTCACTCTCTTCCCTTCCCCTTATCTCAAGCATTAAACATGCCAACCTAGCCTTGATAAAAGAGACTCAAACTGAAATGGTGACCTAGCTCCTCAGATTCTGCCTTCCCTGCTGAGTATTTCCAGCATTTTATTTTTTTTCTTTCAGATTTTCAGGCAGCACAGTGGTGCAGTGGTAGAGTTGCTGCCTTACGGCTTCAGAGACCTGGGTTCAATTCTAACCTCGGGTACTCTCTATGCATTTTGTACGTTCACCCAGTAACCGAGTGGGTTTTTTCCGGGTGCTCCGGTTTCCTCCCACACTCAGGCTTGATTCCAATAAAATTGCTGATCGCAAGTCGGCACGGACTCAGTGGGCTGTAGGGCCTGTTTCCACGCTGTATCTCTAAAGTCTAAATAAAGTCTAATTTCCAGCATTAGCAGATCTTTACTTTTCAAACAGTTGCAATCGCAGTTGAGAAAAAAATCTTCTAAATTGAAAGTACATGCATTCTGCGTAACTCCAGAATGCATGTACTTTCAACTGGAGTGCAGCCAAAATGAAAATTCAAGGAAAAAGAAATTAAACAGTATCTATTTATTTTCTTACAAGTTCACAGTAAAACAAATGCCAAAGTCTAAATTCCTCCACAGGAGTGTCTTGCTGCAATAAAACGAACAGGAGCACAAAATAACCTTGTTCAATTACCATTATGTTGAACAACAACCTCATCGCTTGGGACCCTTTGTGTGGAAAGGTTTATACTTATATTCATTCTCCTTGGGACAAGATAGAGATTATCAAGAAGCAAGGAACTGCAGATGCTGGTTAATACATAAAAGGACACAAAGTGTTGGAGTAACTCAAAAGATCAGGCAACATCTCTGGAGAACATTAGTATGGGTGTCTGGGGTTATGGGGAGAAGGCAGGAGAATGGCGTTAGGAGGGAGAGATAGATCAGCCATGATTGAATGATGGAGTAGACTTGATGGGCTGAATGGCCTAATTCTGCTCCTATCACTATGACCCTATTATGAACAGGGATAGGTGACATTTCGAGTCCAGACCCTTCTTCAGACTGAGAGGGAGACTTCAGTCTCAACACAAAATGTCACCTATCCATGTTCTGCAGAGATGCTGCACTTTGTGTCTTTCAGAGAAAATGTAATCACCTCATCGCACTTGTGCCTCAATATTATAAGATCCGCTACAGTAAAATCTGATTTCATCTTCCTGGGAAGCACGCAGTATGTGGAAACATTGTTTGCACATGGACAGTTTCAAAGGAGCATCTGGATTTCTTGCTTGAAATATATAATTTAATGGTAAGTTTGATAACATGTAGAGGGCATCATTTTAAAGCGAGAGAGGAATAGTTTAGAGAAGATTTACAAGGGAGGTTTCTTACACAGAGGGTGGTGGGTGCCTGGAAATCGCTGCAGGAAGAAGTGGTGGAGTCAGTTATGATAGCAACGTTGAATAAGCATTTAGACAGACACACGATCGCATAGGAAATAGAGGGAGTCTGAAGGAAGGTCTCAACCTGAAGCAATGTTCTCCAGAGATCTATCATTGATTCAATGGCTCTTTATGGTCATGTATTCACAGCACAGTGAAATGGAAGGATTTGCATTGAAGTTTGAATGAGGACAGCGGATATTTGGATGACTTAAGGGCCCGTCCCACTTACCCGATTTTTTCGGCGACTTGCCGACACCCGTCATAGTCGCAGCAGGTTGCCGAAAATTTTCAACATGTTGAAAATCCAGCGGCGACCAGAAAAAGGTACGACTCTTTGGACGACTACTCACTGCCAAACAGGCAGTGAGTAGTCACTCTGCCACGGCACCACTGTGGCACCCGACTATCTTTGCTGCGATCACTTAGAACATAGAACAATGCAGCACAGGAACAATGCTGCACAGTGCTTTGGCCCACAATATTTATGCCGATCATAATGCCATGATAAACCAATCTCCGCTGCCTGAACGTGATCAATATGCCTCCATTCCCTGCACATCCATAACATCCATAACATTTTAATCGGACTCGAGTTCCTCTCAAAGAGCTGTGGACTCATGCCTTGAATACAATTCAGGGTGAGGTGGATAAATGTTTGTAGCCAAACAATTTTAATACACTCGGGCTCCCTCCCAGTTTTGGTGCTCCGGTTCCCTACCATGTCAGAAAGACATGTGGGTGGATTAATTGGCTGCTGTAATTGGGTGCTGGTGAGGGATCAAATTTGGGGGGAAGTTGATGGGACTGTAGATAGAATAATAATGGAATTCGTTTTGGATGGATACTTGATGGCCAGCATGGATTCAGTGGGCCGAATAGCCTGTTTCCCTGCTGTATGAAGGATAGGAAATGTTCATAGGGATGTGGGGCAAACACAGGTAAACAGGACTAGTTTTGATGGAGTGTCTTGGTCAGCATGGCCGAGTTGGCCTAAAAGACCTATTTCTATGCTGTTTGTTCTGACTCTATGAGACCAGCTAGGAAAGTGGAATTAGGATGCTAAGATCAGATCAGCAAAAATGCAATTTCATGGTGGAACATGCTTCAGGAGGCCAAATCCTGATCCTATCCTTATCTTCTTATGGACTGATTTATTTTCTGAGAAGGTGGAAACAAAATTGAAGATGAGTGATCCCTGAACCTCCCCCAAAACTTCTGACCTTACAATGGCAGGAAGATCAGAATGGAAATTAATACAGAGAGATGTGAGGTGTTGCATTTTGGAATGTCTAACATGGGCGGGATCTACACAGCAAATGGCAGGGCTCTGGAGAGTGTTGTAGAGCTGAGGAATCTGGGAGTGCAAGTACATAGTTTCTTGAAGGTGTCATCACAGGGAGATAAGGTGGTCAAAAAAGCTTCTGGCACATTGGCCTTCATCAGAGAGTATTGAGTATAGAGGTTGGGAGGTCATGTTGCATCAAATTGTGCTTCTGATTTTCTTTTTTTTGTGTTTTTGGAAGGAATTCTGTCCCTGATTTATGTATTGGTCTTTATAACCTATTTTTTTTAAATTCTGATTATATGTTTTCTATAAATCTCTGTATGGTGTCCTTGAGACCTCGGTATAAGGCGCCCGTAAATAAAATTCATTATTATTATTATTATTATATAAGACATTGGTGAGGCATTTAGAGTATTGTGTTTAGTTCTGGCCACTATATTATAGAAAATATGCTGTTAAGTTGGAAATGGTGCAGAGAAGATTTGCAAGGACGTTGCCAGGATTTGAGGGTCTGAGCTATAGAGAGAGGTTGAGAAGACTGGGTCTCTATTCCCTGGGGCACAGGAGGATGAAGGGTGAAATTATAGCGGTGTATAAAATCATGACAGGAATAGATTGGGTAGATGCACAGAGTTTCTTGCCCAGATTGGGGGAATCGAGTACCAGAGGGCATAGGTTTAAGATGAAGGAAGAAATATTTTATTAGAATCTGAGGGATAACCTTTTAACGCAAAGAGTGGTGGGTGTATGGAACGAGCTGACAGAGGAGGTAGTTGAGACAGGGACTATCGTGCCATTTAAGAAACAATTAGACAGGTACATGGATAGGACAGGTTCAGAGGGATATGGGCCAGATACAGGCAAGTGGGACTAGTGTAGATGGGACATGTTGGACGGTGAGGGCAAGTTGGGACCCAGGGCCTGTTTCCACGCTGTAAGAAAGCATGACTGGTAGAAACAAAGAACTGCAGATGCTGGTTTATACCAAAGACAAAAAGTGCTGGTGTAATTGAGTGGGTCAGGCAGCATCTCTGGAGAAAAATATGGGAGGTTTCGGATCTGGACCCTCCTTCAGACTGCAAGTAGTGGAAGGGGGGGGGGCGTGGAGGGTGGGGGAGGGGGGAAGTGAAGAGCTGGAGGCTAGAAAAGACCAGGACCAAATAGGGCCGGCCACATATCACCTCAGCCAGGGCGGTGCCTGGTGGCCCATTGTTGGCTTGAGCTTGTGTGATCTCAAGGGAAACAATGTGGAGAACTACAGGTACTATCGCAACATTTAAGAAACATTTTGGACAAGTACATGGATAGGATAGTTTTAGAGGGATATGGACCAAAGCAGGCAGGTGGGACAAGTATAGATGGTGCATAAATGCTCGATCAACGTACGACATACGCTTATCCAATTTAAAACATTACATAGATTATATTATTCAAAAACCAAACTAAATAAAATCTTTCCTAACGTCTCACCAATCTGTGATAAATGTATATGTCAAGAAGCTACCATAGCACATTCTTTTGTTTTTTGTACAAAAATCCAAAAATTCTGGTTTGAAATATTTGATATTTTTTCAAAATTAATCAAAATAAAACTGGTACCAAAACCAGAATGGATTATTTTTGGAATATCGGAAGGTATTCCTGAATTAAACGTGTATCAGAAGAATTTACTCAATTATGGGCTAATAATGGGAAAAAAGCTTATACTTAAATTCTGGAAAAATGCGCCCACACCAACAATAAAAATGTGGACATCAAATATGTTGGAAACATTACATCTGGAAGAGATGAGATTCCTCCTAGTAGGCAAAGTAGATCAATTTCAAAAGACGTGGTCTACGTTTTTGGACCTATTACAAGCATGAGGTGCAATAGTAATTTAGAAAAACAAATAAATAAATAAAAGGTATCTGGACCTGGTAATGGGAGGTAAAATAAAAACAGACTTGGTTGGTAGTTCCTTCTCTATGAAGTATGGTATAAGAGTTATAATAGAGCGATTGTTCCTTCTTTCTTTCTCTTTTTTTTTCTAGGGTCTATTTTCTAACTTTACTTCCTTCTCTAACTTCTTTTCTAAGGGGCTTTCTTTTCCCAACACTCTTTTGCACTTCACAACCTTTGCGCACTTTCTTCACTTTTCTTACTTCTTTCTTTTTCTTTCTTAAAGTTTAAAAAAGTGAAGCGGTACAAAAAATGTATTAATATATACGTGTTGTACATTACTGTAATCTACCGTACTTCTAAAAAATAAAAAAAATAAAAAAAAATAAAAAATAAAAAAAAATAAAAAAAAATAAAAAAAAAGTATAGATGGGGCATGTTGGTCGGCGTGGGCAAGTTGGGTCGAAGGGGATTTTTCCACCATATATGACTCTATGACTCTAACTGTGAAACTAGTAAAATGACTCGGGACGAGGAAGGGGGCAAGAAGGGAGGGCGAGGGGAGGGGAGTATGAGATGTAGTTACATAAAATTAGACAATCCAACGTTCATATCGCTGGGTTGTAAGCTGCCCAAGCAAAATATGAAGTGCTGTTCCTCCAATTTGCATGTGGCCTCACTCTAGCAGTGGAGGAAGCCCAGGACAGAAATGTCAGTGTGGGAATGGGAAGGGGAGGTGAAATGGTTGACAAGGCTGGGAGATGGAATGGGTGTCTGCAGGGGAGTAGAGTTTGTGCTGCTTTCTTGAGGAGACCGTCAGTAACAGCAGATCTGCAGGAAGGATCGGCAGAGGAGAGAGAACGCTAGCGATATCAGTCAACAAGAGTGGTGAGGCAAAGAGGAACATTTTCAATTAGTGAAGCCTTGGTACAGTCATTTGCTACCGCACCAGCTGATGCATTCAAAAGTAATTACAAATTTGTAATTGTGTTTTCAACAGGAAACAGAGGGATGATAAATATGGAAGATTGTCACTGGATAGCAACCAACTTTGTTGCTACTGACTTTGTATCTTCAGTTACTGGAAGAATGTGGGCAGCTCTTTAGATTTGCCACTCGATCCTGAATTACACAGCAGATCACATACAACTTAAAGTGAAGATTTTTTTGGGAGTATTTCCAGAGTCAAGCAGCACAGAAACAGGGCCTTCGCCCATTGAGTGTGTGCTAGCCATCAAAGTCAAAGTCAAAGTCAAAGTATCCTTTATTGTCATTCAGACCTTTCAAACTGAACGAAATTTCGTTCCCTTGCAGTCATACATATAATAAAAATCAAAACACGCAATAAACACAAATTTAACATCCACCACAGTGAGTTCACCAGGCACCTCCTCACTGTGATGGAAGGCAAAAGTCTTAAAGTCTTTGTCTCTTCCCTCCTTGTTCTCCCTCTGCGCTGAGGCGATCCAGGCCTCCGATGTTTTCGTCCACTGGGCCCGCGGCCGAGCCTCCGAAGTCGGGCCGCCGCCTGGAACGCCGCCACAGCTCCGAAGTCGGGTCGCCGCCTGGAACGCCGCCACAGCTCTGAAGTCGGGCCACCGCCAGAACGTTGGAACGCCGCCACAGCTCTGAAGTCAGGTCCGCCGCCGGAACGCTGGAACGCCGCCACAGCTCTGAAGTCGGGTCTGCCGCCGGAACGCCGGAACGCCGGCACAGCCCTGAGGCCGCCAGCTCTGCCATTAGGCCTCAGCGCAGACGGAGACGGAGACGGGGGACACGACAAGAAAAAGTTGCACCCCCCCGAAGGAAGAGACTAAAACCATGTTTCTCCCACCCCCTCCCCCACCACACACATACACAACCTAATAAACTGATTTAAACTAAAACAGACAAAAGAAATCAACAAAAAAAGAATAAACAGAGACTGCAGGCTAGCCGCAGCTGCCAGGCAGCGCCGCCACTTCCGGAACCACCCTGTTACACTAATCCTACACTAATCCCATTTTATTTCCCCTGTGTTCCCATTCACTCACCTCCCACCCCTCCCCATCCCCTCTCCAGTATTCCACTACACAATCACACACCAGAGACAATTGAGAGAGGCCAGTTAACCTACCAACCCACACAACTTGGGGATGTGGGACGAAACCCGCATGATCACGGGGGTACATCGGGCAAACTCCACACAGACAGCACTAGAGGTCGGGAATGGAGCAGTGAGGCAGAGGCTCTACTTGCTGGATCCCTATGTGGTCATTTATAGAGAGGACAATCATAAAGAGACTCAGGTCATCAAATTTTAATGGCTAACTATACTGAATACTGTGCTCCAGAATAACTTGTAAATCAATCTCCTCATGCCTTCATCCTTCTATTTCTCTCTCGTGAGTTTAAGGAGGCTAGGCAGTCAGAATCCTTTTTCTCTGGATGGTAACGTCAAATAAGCTTTAAGATGAGAGAGGTAAGTTTAAATGAGATTTGCAGAGCAGGTTTTTTAAGCAGAGGCTGGTGGGTGCTTGGAAAGTGTTTGGTAGAGATGGCGATGCAGGCAGATATGATTGTGATGTTCTCTTTGGGCGGCACAGTGGCGCAGTAGTAGAGTTGCTGCCTCACAGCGCCAGAGACCCGGGTTCGATCCTGACTAAGGGCGCTGTCTGTATGGACTTTGTACCATCTCCCAGTGACCGCGTAGGTTTTCTCGTGCTCCAGTTTCCTCCTGCACTCCAAAGACGTACAGGTTTGTAGGATAATTGACTTCTGTAAATTGTAAATTGTCCCTAGAGTGTAGGATAGTGCTAGTGTACAGGATGATCGCTGGTTGGCGTGGACTCGCTGGGCTGAAGGATCTGTTTCCACGTTGTATCTCTAAAGACTGAAGTTTAAAGTAAAGTCAATGCTTCTGTGCTGTTGGACATTGCAGATGCTGGAAAACCAAAGCAAAGGCAGAAATATATTGAAATTCACAGCATTATTAAAATTTGGCTCATCTCAGACTTTGTCTATTTCTGATCTAACTGCAGTGTTAACTCGCCACAGATGCTTATGCATTTGCAACATTTTCTGTTTTCACCCAATGTGATCAAAACATCATCATTCTTGACACTCTCAGGCTTTAGAAATTCTTCCTGAACTGACTGGACTTTTTTTAATTTTACTTTAGACTTCAGATTTTAGACTAGATTTTAGACTTTAGACTTTAGAGATGCAGAGCGGAAACAGGCCTTTTGACCCACCACGTCTACACCGACCAGCGATCACCCCGTACACTAGCAATATTCTACACACTAAGGTCAATTTACAATTTATAGAAGCCAATTAACCTACAAAACCACACATCTTTGGAGTGTGCGAGGAAACCGGAGCATCTTAGAAAATCCACTTGGTCACAGGAAGAACTCTACCGCTGCGCCACTGTGCTGCCCCAACGTTATTAATGATGATTTTATGTTGGTGTCTTCTGGTTTGATTGTCTCTCCAGTGAGAACATTTTTCTTACTTCTACCATATCTTTACTCTTGAGAATCCTAAACATTGGTGGGGTTCCAACAAAGGTGATGAACCTGTGGAATTCATTGCCACAGACGGCTGTGGAGGCCAAGTCAATGGATATCTTTAAGGTGGAGATTGACAGATTCTGGATCAGTATGGGTGTCGGGGGTTATGGGGCGAAGACAGGAGAATGGGGTTGAGAGGGAAAGATAGATCAACCATGATTGAATGGTGGAGTAGACTTGATGGGCCGAATGGCCTAATTCTGCTCCTATGATTTATGAACTAAAGAGAATATATATAAATGGTAAATCAAAATGATTAAAAATGAGGTGAAGGTGGAAAACAAAATGTGCAGGGGCACAGTGGCATAGCTGGTGGAGCTTCTGCCTCACAGCGCCAGAGACCTGGGTTCGATGCCGACGCTGGGTGCTGACTGTGTGGAGTTTGCATGTTGTCCCTGTGACCACGTGGGTTTCCTCCGGGTGCTCCCATTTCCTCCCACATTCCAATCATCTGTGGGTTAATTGGTCTCTGTAAAATTGCTCCTAATTTGTATGCAATGGGATAACATAGAACTAGTGTGAACAGGTGGGAGCAAGTCAGCGGGAACACACTGGGCTGAAAGGCTTGTTTCCATGCTGTATCTCTAAACTATATGAAACAAAGTATAAATCCAATCGGATTGAAATAAATCGTGAATGGTTAATCTTATTACAAATGAGAAAAAGATATAGATATAGGACAGTTCAGCACAGGAGCAGGCCCTTCGGCCCACAATATTTGTGTTAAACACAATGCCAAATTAAACCAATCTTTTCTGCTTGCACATGATCCATAACCCTCCATTCACTGCATATCAATGTACCTATCTAAAAGCCTCGTTAATGCCACTATTGTATCTGCTTCCACCACCACCCTTAGCAGCAAATTCCATGCACCCACCACCATCTGTGTAAAAAACTTGCTTTAATTTCCTGTAAAATTGCCCTCGCCACCCACTCCCCCTGCACGCCCCCCCACCCACCTTACCTTAAAGCTATCCTTTCTTGTAGTGGACAATTCTATCCTGGGGAAAATGCCTCATAATTTTAGACAATAGAGAATAGACAATACATGCAGGAGCAGGCCATTCGGCCCTTCGAGCCAGCACCGCCATTCAATGTGATCATGGCTGATCATCAACAATCAGTACCCCGTTCCTGCCTTCTCCCCTTATCCCCTGACTCCGCTATCTTTAAGAGCCCTATCAAGCTCTCTCTTGAAAGTATCCAGAGAACCTGCCTCCACCGCCCTCTGAGGCAGAGAATTCCACAGACTCACAACTCTCTGTGAGAAAAAGTGTTTCCTCGTCTCTGTTCTAAATGGCTTACACCTTATTTTTAAACTGTGGTCCCTGGTTCTGGACTCCCCCAACATCGGGAACATGTTTCCTGCCTCTAGCGTGTCCAAACCCTTAACAATCTTATATGTTTTAATAAGATACCCTCTCATCCTTCTAAACTCCAGAGTGTACAAGCCCAGTCGCTCCATTCTCTCAGCATATGACAGTCCCACCATCCTGGGAAGTAACCTTGCACCCCCTCAATAGCAAGAATGTCCTTCCTCAAATTAGGGGACCAAAACTGCACACAATGCTCCAGGTGTGGTCTCACTAGGGGCCTGTACAACTGCAGTAGGATTATGAGCTCCCTCCCTCCTTCTCTATCTCTCCCTAAACTTCTCTCTCTCTCACTCTCTCTCTGTGACTGTCTCTTTCTCTCTACCTTTCTGAGCTCTCCCCCTCTCTCTCTCTCTCTCTCTCTCGCTCTCTCTTTCTCTCTCTGAACTCCCTCCCTGTCTGTCTGTCTGTTCTCTGTCTCTATCCAAACTCTCATTTTATATTGTGCATTGCATAATTGAAATATACCAGAAAACAGAACCCCCTGCTTCATATCCTGGAGGGAATTTGGCAGTGGAATAATCATCCTGCCGTTCCATCCTTCAAAGTGCAGGAGTTTGACTGTCAAGGGATCAGTTTAGTCAAGAATCCTGGTGAAAATGCTGAGTTTGTTTAAAAGTATTACATGCTTGACTATTATGAGCAGCAACAGTAACTTGGATCTGTACATTGCCTATTACAGAGGAAAAATACTTCAAGATGCTGAAAAAATGATCAATGATGAAACGGATAGAAGAGAGATGAAGAAATGTTTTGTCAAAGTTAGAGGAGCCACTGTAAATGCTGAGAGGTTGTTTCCCCTTTATAGTTCGAGAGATCAAAGCCCAGGGTATGCACACAGTCTCACTCACTCTTAGTCCATCTTGCCACTGAATTTCTGTCATAAACCTGTGTAATGATTAGCATGCCACCGTTGCCTTATGTTAAAAGAATTGGAGTAGATAGGTTGACTTTTGCCCAGCACATGGGAATCCAGAGGACATTGGTTTAAAGTGAGAGGGAAAGATTTAATAAAAACTTGAGGGGCAACTTGTTTCACAGATGGTGGTGGGTATATGGTTCAATGATTCAATGATACTTTATTGTCAATGTACCTAGGTACAGTGAAATGCTTTGCATTCAATCTGGTAAAATTGTACAGCAGACCTCACCGAAGCAGTACACAAGAGTTGCCATGTTTTGGCGGCAACAAAGTTATAAAAGTTCACTGACATTGCTATCTACTGCCTGCCACCGTGCGTGGCGGTACCTCGCTCTCGGTGGCACGGATCCCCCTACGTGCTCGACGGTCGATGTCTGCTCTAGATGCTCCATCTTGCTCTCAGGTCCTTCCTCGCTCTCAAACTGCCGGAGGAGGTAGTTGAGGCCGGTACAAAGCAGCATTTAATAGACAGTTGGAAAGGTACATTGATGAGAAAGGTTTAGAGGAAAATGGGTCAAATGTGGGCAGGTGGGACTAGCGTAGATGAGACGTGGGCAAGCTGGGACGAAGGCCCTGTTTCCATAGGTTTATGGTGAGGGGAAAGATTTAATAGGAACTTGAGGGACAACTTTTTCACTCAGAGGGTGGCAGGTGTATGGAACCAGCTGCCAGAGGAGGTAGTTGAGGCAGTTACAAAACAGCATTTAATTGACACTTGGACAGGTACATGGATGAGGAAGATTTAGAGGGATATGGGCCAAATGCAAGCAAATGGGACATGTATCTTGTTCCGCATGGACGAGTTGGGTTGAAGGGCCTGTTTCCGTGCTTTATAACCCTATGACACAGTCAATCTCTACTCCACAATATGAGGGTGGGGATCTGGTGGCAGGACCTTTAAAGACAGTACCATCAGTGAAGGACCTGAATCTTGGAAACTCAGACACTTTGACAATAATGTCATCAGCATGTACTGAGGTACAGTGAAAAGCTTTTGTTTGCCTGCTATCCAATCAAATCTGTTAATACTGTACATGACTACAATCAAGCCATTCACAAGTAAACCAGGTAGAGCAAAGAGAAAAATACCAGAGTGTAGAATGTAGTTTTCAGCATTATAGTGTTCTGCCCAACTACAATAGGGTAGGTTGGAGGATTGGGACTGCATCCTATCTCTTCTGGGAGAACCATTCAGTAGTCTGTTTACAGAGCGGAAGAAGCTATTCCTCAGTCTGCCGTCGTTCTATGTTGTAAGGAATTATGAATGAGCAAGAAAGAATTATTTCCTGTTGCAGAGAATTAGGGAACATAGGTTGAGCTGAATTGAGAATTAAGTGGGTTCAGAAAAAGTTACTTCAGCTATTAATGAAGTCTACTAATAAAGTCTGGAACTCATTGCGTGAAATGGTGGGAACATTTATAAGGTACAAAGGTGAGCTATATTATGCAGAGCTCTGGAACAAGTGTTAGGAATGACAACATGCAACATGATAAGGGGATTAAGTGCATCAACTATAGGGTGAATGTTTATAGATGTGTGGGGCAAGTTTTTCACAGAGGTTGGTAGGTCTCTGAATCACACTGCCAGGGAAGGTGGTAGCAGCTGACATGACAGCAACATCTAAGAGGAATTTGACAGGCCCAAGAACAGGCAGGAAATAGAGAGAAATGAAGAATGGGAGAGAGGCGGGATGTTGTAAGGTCCATGCAAGACCTTGCAAGTGATAGGTGGATGCAGGTGAGGGAGGCGGTTTGAGTGCCAGATGGGTGGACAAATGTTCAGACATGAAAAGGGCAGAAGGGGAAAGGAGGGCAGGTTAGTGGGAGAAATGCATTGTCATCCAGGTGGGGCACAGGGAAGTGTAAACGTTCATGTTCAAGGAGCAGAAATAATCCATTTGGCCCATCAAGTCAATTCCGTCATTCAATCATGGCTGATCTATCTTTCCCTCTCAACCCCATTCTCCTGCCTTCTCCCCATAACACCTGACACCCATACTAATCAAGAAACTCTCCATCTCCACCTTAAAAATATTAATTGACTTGACCTTCACAGTTGTCTGTGGCAATGAATTCCACAGATTCACCATCCTCCGACTAAAGGAATTCCTCCTCATCTCCTTTCTTAAGGTACGTCCTTTTATTCTGAGGCTACGTCCTCCGATCCTCGACTGTCCCACCAGTGGAAACATCCTCTCCACATCCGCTCTATCCAGGCCTTTCACTATTCGGTGAGTTTCAATGAGGTTCCCCCTCCTGCCTCTAAACTCCAGCGAGTACAGGCCCAGTGCCGTCAAACTCTCGCCATATGTTCTCCCAATCATTCCTGGGATCATTCTCGTAAACCTCTTCTGGACCCTCCCCAATGCCGGCATACCCTTCTTCAGATATAGGGCCTTAAAAAGACAGGGTTGAGAAAAAAAATGAGAGGGAAACACCACTCAGTGTAAAGACAGTGGCACTCCCTCAGTACAATGCTCAGTTTAGCTTTTATGATCATGCCTCTGATCGAGAACTTTGGTGTACGACAGCCCAACTCAGAGTCAAGAGAACTACCAACTGCACTCCCGTGGATTTCTTTCCACTTGTACAGTGGAGTAGACAGTGCGTGATTCGTAGACCAAAGTCAAAACTGCAATATTGTGAGGAGATTATAAAAATGAAAGAAAAAAAATTGCTCTGGAATAAGTACAAGCAAATATTACAGATAATCTATTTTCTCTGAAGTAATTTCAAGGATGGTAACACAACCATTTATCATGATCTGCTTCAAATGGCCCTGGCTCAAGTGCTGTATGATCACTGTCAATCTTTCAAAGAAGCAAATTCTGATGCATTGATGCAAAACTAAATCAGATCCAGACCATATTTACCCACTCAACGGGAAGTAAATCCAGGACTTGCACTGATATGTGGTTAACGAAGGACATTCCTGACCCATTTGGCATTGGGAAGCACTGGGTCCATCAACAAAGCCAAATATTTTTGACATTCCCGAGAACGTTATTTGAAATGCCATCTCTGAAATGCCAGATTCCGCTGCGGGTTAGACCCAGTGAAGAACCTTTAACCATGTTGATTAGTTTAGTTTAGAGATACAGCATGGAAACATGCCCTTTGGCCCACCGAGTCCGTGCCGACCAACGATCATCCGTACACTAGTTCTCTGTTATCCCAGTTTTGCATTCTATATTGTCTTGTGTAAATTGCCCCGAGTAATTTATTGAATTAACTAAGAGATCGTTGTGATTCTTCTTTCATCTCTATCCTTTGTCCACTCATCTGCCAAAACCCACCATCATCTGTATCCAACTATCACTTACCAAGCTTTGTTTCACCCCACCTCTTTTTCAGGTTTCTCTCCCCCACTATAATCAGTCCGAGGAAGGGACCCTACCCAAAATGTTGCCTATCCATGTCCTCCAGAGATGCTGCCTGACCCGCCTAGTTACTCCAGCACTCTGGGATCTAGGCAAGTTTCCAACATCTGCAGTTCCTCTTGTCTACATTGCGATTCTTCTTGTATGTTTTAGACTTACCAGATCTCTGTGTTTCATAAAATATTAATGGATGTGAGAAATTTAAATATTAACTAATATTCAATTTCTATGTGGCAAGGCCACCATTTATTCCCCTTCCCTTGAAAAAGTAGAAGTTTAGCCAAGTTTAGTTGAGAGATATCGCATGGAAACAGGCCCTTCAGGCACAGAGTCCACAATGACCAGTGATTACCCCGTATACCAGCACTATCCTCCACACTAGGGACAATTTACATACAATACATTTTATTTGTCTTTTGGACAAATTTGTCATTTGGACCCCGTTGAGGTACAAACGAAATGTCGTTTCTGCAGCCATACATTACAAAACAAAGAAGACCCGAGACACAACACAATTTACACATACATCCATCACAGCGCTGTGATGGATGGCAAAAAAATGTATCTCTCCACTGCACTCCCCCCCCCCTGATGTCAGAGTCAAAGTCAAAGCCCCCGGCGGGCGATGGTGATTGTCCCGCGGCCATTAAAGCCACGACGGTTAATGCAAGGTCGCGCACCGGGTCTTGGTGTTAGAGCCCCAGCGCGCGCTCGCAAAGTCCGGCGGCCATTCCAAGCCGCGCGGGGCGACGATGTAAAGCCCCGCTCCAGGTGCTCTTCAACCCCGCAACTCGGGCGGGAGAAGTCGCCGCGGCGGAAGCCCTGAAAAGCGGTCTCCCACCAGGGACCCGCGGGCTTCCGGTGTTGCCGTCCGCCAGACCCACGGTTGTAGCCTCCGAATCTCCGGGGGTCGGGTCGCAGCAGCGCTCCACCACAGCTCCACCCGCTCCGGACTCGGCCAGCCCCGCGACGGTGAGTAGTCCGCAGCTCCGCAACTGGAGCCCCAGGTCGTTCCTGCTGGAGGCCGCTCCACGTTGCCCAGCCCCAACGACAACGGAGACCCGACAAAGAAAAGGTCGGGTCTCCCGTGCAGGGGAAAGATTTTAAAGTTTCCCCCCCCCCACACACATACCCCGACAAAAAAAAAGAATAAAAAACTACATAAAAACGAGATAAAAATAATAAAAAAGACAGACGGACTGCAGAGGCCGCTGCAAAGGAGAGTCGCGCCGCCCAAAGCCAATTAACCTAAAAGGGAGATTCTGGGCCCAGAGGGCACAGCCTCAGAATAAAATAATGTGTCTTTGGAAAGGAGGTCAGGGGGAATATCTTTGGTCAGAGGGTTGCAAATCTGTGGAATTCATTGGAGGTCAAGTCATCGGGTATTTCTAATATGGAGATTGACATGTTCTTGGTAATGCCCCTGTCCCACTTAGGAAACCTGAACGGAAACCTCTGGAGACTTTGCGCCCCACCCAAGGTTTCCGTGCGGTTCCCGGAGGTTTTTGTCAGTCTCCCTAATGGTCGAAAGTGGTTTCCGCTTCTTCTATGTTCCGGCGATTATTTCAAAAAATTCAAAACCAGCTGCGACTAAAAATAAGTTGCCGTTTTAAAAATCGGTAATTTTTTAGTCGAAGCCGGTTGTGATGCTAGTTGAAGGTGGTTGCCGGAGGTTGCAGGTGGTTGCCGGAGGTTGCAGGTGGTGGAAGGTAAGACCTTCCACTACATGCAACCTCCGGCAACCACCTTCAACTAGCATCGCAACCGACTTCGACTAAGAAATTACCGATTTTTAAAACGGCAACCTATTTTTAGTTGCGGCCGGTTTCGAATTTTTTGAAATAATCGCCGGAACATAGAAGAAGCGGAAACCACTTTCGACCATTAGGGAGACTGCCAAAAACCTCCGGGAACCTCCGAGAACCGCACGGAAACCTTGGGTGGGGCGCAAAGTCTCCAGAGGTTTCCGTTCAGGTTTCCTAAGTGGGACAGGGGCATAAAAGGGTATAAAACGTTATGGGAAGAATTACAATTAAAACACAAAATACTTGTGCTATAACTCCAGAATAAGCACTCAACTAACAAAACCAAGCCCAAAACCACAGTATTATCTAACTAAATACACCCTTATAATAAATGAGTCCATATGTGAAAGAAAACCCAGCTACATACATATTAATTTAAAAAAAAAGAATCCTATAGACGCAAGTGCATCATTGGGGTTATCAAGTGGACACCTCCCTTCATTGGTGGTTCGTTGAGTTAGGCCCACAACACCTCGGGAAGGCTTAACAGTTGGTTTGAGGACCATCAGAGGATACCCCCAGACCATCAATACCTGCTCTCATCACCTATGGTACCAATAACTACTAAATAAAGGAAGCTGCAGCTAATTAGATCACTCTAACAAATTCTAAACACCTGCATCCTATCTTCCACTAATCCGAGCCCATCATTAAGCTTGTTACACCGCAAATATCACCCTTGCATTAGACCTGCACAGATGACAATTACAAAGAAACACCTGCACAGACGACAGTTACAAAGAAATATACAGACTGCATGTCATACGTTTCCTTTCTGCCCTCAACTGACGCTATTTCTTCTCCACCAAATCTTTCTTGCTCTGCAGCCTCTGACATTTGCTTTACAGCCTGATGCAAAATCTGTCTGCAAATTCCTAGCTCTCCAACTAGCGACGTGGTTGATCTCGCTATGAAACCTCTACAACCCACCTCTACAGGACATAATCTTGCTCCGCATCCTCGCTGCTCAACGTCTGCTGCCAACGCTACATATCTAAGCCTTTTCCTTTCATAAGCCTCATCCATTAAGTTCTCCCAAGGCAATGTCAGTTCTATAAAATACACTATCCGCTGACTAACTGACCATAACACTATATCAGGCCTCACATTAGTAGTAATTATTTCCTGCAGAACAACAAGCTTTCCTCCTAAATCTTCCCACATCTCCCAATCATTAGCTCCCTGTAACTGGTCTGACTCATACCTATCATACCTATCAAACTTCCCTCCTCTACCTTTCTCTCTCTCATGGACAAAATTAATTGCTACACTCCCAGTCCTGATGTTTACTGAATTCACCTGTACTCTACTCTCAATTGCTGCAGCTATGCACTACAATACCTGGTAATGCCTCCAAGTATACTGAAGCTGAGAAAGACTAGTCCTACATTCTGACAAAGTATGCCTCAACGTTGCCACCTCTGAACACAAGGGACACGCCGGGTCCCCATCTACCCATTGCTTGCAGGTGAATGGGGTTGAGAGAAAAAGATAGACCAGCCATGATTGAATGACGGAGCAGAGACGATGGGCCGAATGGCCTAATTCTGCTCCTATGACATGAACTTATTAAAGGAAGGATCAAATTCAAGGTGATACCTACATTGGTGTTATTTCCACCCCCTTGACAAGGCAGAAAGGTTTTCAGATCATGCAGAAAAGACAACACATGTCAGACCAGCATTTCATCAGTCCCAGACTGGAAATGCAATGTGGATATTGTGGGTAGGATGGAACTGCTGGTTCTGAACTGTTGAACTGTTGGTTTATATCGGAGATGGACACAAAGTGCTGGAGTAACTCTGTGGGTCAGGCAGCATCTCTGGAGACTGTGGTGTCAAATCTGGTTTAAAACCTGGTCGTAGAGCCAGGGAGCAGTAGGAATCACTGAGGGGGAGCAGTGAGAAAGTGTCTCACCGAACTCCCATCGGAGAGGTGGAGAACGTCTTCAAAGCAGGCACACCATGAGGATATTGAGGAGTCTGAAGAAGGGTCCTGACCCGAAACGACAGTCTGAAGAAGATACAAGACCTGAAAAGTCACCCATCCTTTTTCTCTGGAGATGCTGCCTGACATCACTGAGTTACACCAGCACTTTGTGTCTGTCTTTGTGGATGTTGTGGCCAAGTTTCTGGATTGGGTTCAAATTAGTGACCTCTGACCCAGAAGTAATAGCTCCACCCACCTACCCCTAGCTTACCTCCATTGGAACTATTCAGAAAGTAACTGAAAGAATCTTTGACTGGCTTTTCTCTTCTACTGCCTTTAATTATTATTACAACAAAGACCACTAGCCCAAAAATATCCCCTCGTTTGTAGCTGAGGGATATCCGGCAATTGGGATTGACCGACATAAATGTAAGCTTCTTTTTCTTTCTCTCTGATATGGTGCTTTGATGTCAAGATAGACACCCATTCATGAAGTTTTCTGTTCAAATCATGAAAGAAATCATATTAAAATGTCGTAAGCTGTAGAAAAAAAGAGACTGGGAGTACATTGCCAGCCTTACCACACTACAACACTTGGATAGAGATTGCCAAATTATTAATAACACTTCAAATTTCAAGTGTTCAAGCTTGGCACTACAGCAGGAAGAATCTGATTGATGCAAAGAACAGGCCATCAAAGAGGTCTGATCCTAAAGAGCCTTAGGCATTGTCTTCCAGAAAGAATGTAGGAATTTCTGGCTGTTTTGTGCTGATCTTTCCTTCTCCTGTTCAGTAGTCCCATCACTAACCCACGTGCATCTCCTGCTGAATTAATTATTTGAGTGGAATATGGTTCCATTTTGGCTTTTTATGATCCTCTGGTGGTTGCAAGCCTTAATTCCAATTAGAGTAAATGTCATCAATGTTTAATGCTGAAATCTGTAATTGAAAATGGCAAATAGATTTCTGTATCATGTGGTCCCCGAACTGGGAGAGCAAGACTTGTGCTGGCAGCAAATATTGTGCACAAGCTTACTCAACAACAAAACAGCATCGACTTAATCGCGTGAAAAGACTAGAAGCATATGCTTACCAGATCTGAGGAGGATTTTATGAAATATTAATGGTTCGAAGAAATTTAAATATGACCTAATATTTACATCTATGTTTATGTATTTGTTCAAATGTATGCCTTTGGCACGTGTGCCTATATCTGGGCATACAACATAGAACAGTACAGCACAACAACAGGCCCTTCGGCCCACAATGGTGGCAAGGTAAATTTGATGCCAAGATAAACTAAACTCATCATCCCTCCATTCCCTGCATATCCATGTGTGTGTGTGTATGTGTGTGTATGTTTCTGTGTGTGTGTGTGTGTGTGTGTGTGTGTGTGTGTGTGTGTGTGTGTGTGTGTGTGTGTGTATGTGTGTGTGTGTGTGTGTGTGTGTGTTTTTGTGTGTATGTGTAACTTAAATGCTTCTGTCATCTGTATGTGTCAATGTTTGCTAATGTATATGAGTGTGTGTATGTGTGTGTGATTTGTATGGTTCTGTCATATGTATGCATTAATGTCTGCCTATATATGTGTGTGGGGAAAATGTTTATGTATGTGCGGGTGCCTGTGTGTGTATGTGCGTCACGTATGCTTCAGTCATATGCGTGTGTCAATGTCTGCTTATATGTATATGTGTGTGTACAGTATGTTTGTGTCTGTTTACTGATAGGTGTTTATGTGTGTGACTGTTAATATTTGAGTGAATATGAAAGAGGCAGAGAGAATCGGAGAGAGGGGAGAAAGAGCAAAAGAAAGAGCATGAAAGAGAGTGGGAGAGGGTAGAGGGTGAGAGAGAGAGTGAGAGAGAGAGAGTGTGTGTGAGAGAAATAGAATGAGAGAGTTAGGAGAGCGAGAGAGTGAGAGGGAGTGAGTGAGAGACAGACAGACAAACAGACAGACAGACAGACAGACAGCCAGACAGACAGACGGACAGACGGACAGACAGAGAGACAGAGAGACGGACAGACGGACAGACGGACAGACGGACAGACAGACAGACAGACAGAGAGACAGAGAGGGGGGTGGGGGGTTAGTTAGCCCACCACCCCCCACCCCCACCCCCTCCCCCTTCCCTCCTCAGGTGATTGATGGGCATCAATATTAGATACTCACTAGTAAATCCAAAAGCAATCTCATAAATTCTGCCATAATGTATTCGCTGGAGCATATGAATTTACTGCCAGAGGAGGACAGCATAGATGCGTCCAGGAAACGTGTATGAGAGAGAAAGAAAGAAATAAAGAAACAAAGGAAGATGCCAGTATATGAGGATAAGGAAACATTTGGAGAAAGGCCGTCCTTAAGCTCAGACCTTAAACTAGATCTTGGACCAGTTCAACCCAATATGCCATAAATCGCATATAATATTTTGCCGTCTATTTCTTTGATGAAATCAGAAGTTTCACGGAAACCTCCTGAAGCCAAAATCTACGAGAGAGCTGACACTAACTAAATGTGAAGTTGATTTTGCAGTCACTTTTCTATATTTCAGAGCCCTTAACTCTGTGCGGTTTACTGAGGTCTAATTATTTTTTTGTATTAGGTTTGTTTTGTCAGATCAGCTGTTGCATCAAATGTCTAATCTTTAACGCACTGGAAGCCACAGACTGTGGTTCTGTGCCAGATGCCAACAAACAAGAATTAATTTTAAATTTGTGCTGTAAGTCAGCTATTTTGCTCGAGGACCTCTGTGTTCGAATCCTCTGATGTTTAGCCTGAAGAGAAAGGCTTTTATGTTTTTGGATATTATTCTTTACTTCCTATTCACAAAAAAACACACTTTATTATTATTAGAATAATATTGTGGCGGCACCTGTGGTAGGCCACGGGCAGAGCGAACCCTCGGCTCTGGAGGGAGGAGTTAGGTATCTTGGTACGGGCGCGCGTTGTCCCGGGTCCCCTTGAATTATTCCGGACTGGGCAAGTCCCCTGTGCGAGGGAACGTATCTACGCGATCTGGCCGCCTCGTTCCGTTTCAGAGCCTCTGGTTCTGGGGGGGGGGGGGAGGGGTACTGTTGTGGCACCTGGTGGTAGGCCACGGGCAGAGCGAACCCTCGGCTCTGGAGGGAGGAGTTAGGTGTCTCGGTGTGGGAGGCGCAGGTCGACCCTTAGGCATATTTAAGGCCGGAGAATGGCCGTGCCCATTGAGGAGCAGGGAGCAGCACTGTAATAGTAATAAATTACGTCTCGTTCACTGATACGTTTCGACTGATTCTTGGTTGGACTCCTGCGAGCCTCCGCTATAATATCAATATTATGGAACAAGGATGCAAACATTACTATCTAGTGCAGAATGGATGCACTCTCAATAAATTCAGGAATCTCTTTGAATTGAGTAATGATCTCCTGCAGACAGTCAAAACAATTGTTTAGTTTAGTTTAGTCTAGTTTGGTTTGTGTATGGATAAAGTGAACACTCACAGTCTTTTTCCCAAGATGGAGACTTAAGGTGAGGGAATAGAAGTTTAAGAGGGACCTCTGGGGCAACATGTTCACTCAGAGGGTAGTCAGTATCTGGAACAAGCTGTCATAGAAACCTAAATAAGTGGATATAATTACATATTTTTGGATAGATATATGGAGAGATAATCATAAGTTCTTAAGATCGTGACATAAGAGCAGAATTAGGCTATTTGGCCCATTGAGCCTACTCCGCCATTCGATCATGGCTGATGTATTTTAACCCCTCAACTCCATTCTCCTGCCTTCTCCCCTTTGACACCGTTACTAATCAAGAGCCTATCAATTTCCGTTTAAAAAATACCCAATGTCTTGGCCTCCACAGCCATTTGTGGCAATGAATTCGACAGATTCACCACCATCTGGCTAATGAGATTTCTCCTCATCTTCATTCTGAAGGTGTGTTCTTTATTCCGAGGCTGTGTCCTCTAGTCCTAGAATCTCTCTGCTACTGGGAATATCCTCTCCACATCCATTCTATCTAGGACTTTCATTATGCGGTCAGTTTCATTGAGATACCCCCACCCCCCCCCCATCCTTCTACAGGCCCAGATCCGTCAAACGTTCCTCATACGTCAACCTAATCATCCCCGGGTTCATTCTTGTAACCTCCACTGGACGCTCTCCAATGCCAGCACATATCTTGGTAGATTTGGGGCCCAAAACTGCTTACAGTATTCCAAGTGTGATCTGACCAGTGCCTTATAAAGCCTAACATCCTTCCTTTTATATTCTAGTCCTCTTGAAATGAATGCTAACATTGCATTTGCTTTCCTTACTACTGACTCAACCCACAAACTAACTTAAGATAGACCGAAAATGCTGGAGTAACTCAATGGGTCAGGCAGCATCTCTGGAGAAAAAGGACAGGTAATGTTTTGGGTCAGGACCCTTCTTCTTTTTCCCACCCGAAACATCTCCATTTTCTCCAGAGGTGCTGCCTGACCTGCTGAGCTACTCCAGTGTTTTGTGTCTATCTTTGGTATAAACCAGCATCTGCAGTTCATTTCTATTACAATAAAATTAACCTTTTGGGAATCCTGCACCGGCACTCCCAAGTCCCTTTGCACCTCTGATATCTGAATCCTCTCCCCATTTAGAGAATAGTCCATGCCTTTATTCCTTCCACCAAAGTGCATGACCATACACTTTGCTATGCTGTATTTAATTTGCCACTTCTTTGCCCACTCCCCCAACCTGTCCAAGTCCTTCTGCAGATTCTGTGTCCTCGACACTACCTGCTCCTCCACCTATTTTCCGATCATCCACAAACAGAGTCATCAATTGGCTATATATCAATAGGAAGGGTTTAGAGGGATATGGGCCAAATGCTGGCAGATATGACTAGCCCAGTATGTTAACTTGGGTCAGCATGGATTAGGTAAGCTGAAGGGCCTCTTTACACAAAGTGCTGCTCTTTGACTCTATGATGAACTTGTAGAATTTATTGTCATGGAAGACTTTAAAGGCGAAACTGCAGAATATTTTTAAGAAGATAATACATTTCATGATGTAGCAGAGTTAAACCCTGATGTGAGTTATAAATTTGACGTGTTTAACTGAGGAGCAAGTGTTCAATGATAGAGGGTTGCTTTTCAATGGTTCAATGATGCCTTGTGTGAAGTGCAAAGACACAGTGAAATTCTTCTCTTACAAACAGTCCAGTAGAGTATTGCCATAACCCTGCACATCCTCAATCAGCAATTGTACAGATATAATTCACTGATACCGCATGCAAGAGACACCATGTTTGGCACCATTTTCAAAGTCCAGTCGTAGTTGTTATGAGTGTTGCCCATTCTAGGTAAGCCCGATAGCCTACAATGTAAGTCAGTGCATACAGAGATTCATGTACATAAGAGCAGAATTAGGCCATTCAGCCCATCAAGTCTACTTCACCATTCAGTCATGGCTGATCTATCGTTCCCTCTCAACCCCATTCTCCTGACTTCTCCCCATAACCCCTGACACCTATACTAATCTAGAATATATAAATCTCTGCCTTAAAAATATTCATTGATGGCCTGCACAGCCTTCTGTGGCAATGAATCCACAGGTTCACCACCCTCTCACTAAAGCAATTCCTCCTCAGGTTTTGGGTGAGTGTACTATATCATTTAGATAATAACCAGCGAGCTTTCGCTTGACCTCAAATTTCCAGAACAAGGAACGAATATTTGGTCAAAATTTCATGTCAAGTTAAATATGACACCAAGACTGTGAAGAGTTTGTTTCAATCTTAGGACCGATATTGGGAAAGGAGTCAAGTCAAGTCAAGATCATTTAATGTTCTTGTGTACTGACTATAGGACAGTGAAAATCTTACTTGCAGCAGGACTAAATACAATATACATAGATAAAATATAATAATTTAAAAATGCAATAATTCAATAACTAATAAAAAATACTGAAGTCTACAGTGCAACCAAAGACAAAGTCCATCGAAGTTCATAGTTGCTGAGGTTAAGGTTGTGTTGCATCAAGAGCCTGATGGTCGCTGGGAAGCAGCTGTTCTTGAATCTAGTGGTCGGGGTTTTCAGACTCCTGTACCTTCTTCCCAATGGTAGCAGCGAGGTGAGAGTGTGGCTAGGGTGGTGTGGGCCTTTGACAATATCGGTTGCCACTTTAAGGTAACACCTCCTATAGATACCTTTGATGTGGGGGAGGTCAGTACCTGGATTTACCGGGCAGTGTCTATCACTCTCGGTAATCTGCTCCATTTAGACATTGTTTGGCGGTGAGAAAGCAAGAGCTTTTTTGGCCAAGACTGGAGACAATTTAGAAACAGTGGAAGGGATGAGACAGGTGGTGTCGAGTTAAAGAACGTGGAAGAATGTTGTTTTGCTGTCCTGTTCGTTTATTGCTTTGAAAGGGAACAAACTCTCTTGACACTTGGCATCAGCTGTGAATATAGCCATTTACATAATGAGATGGCTGCAGTAAATAAATATTCATGGTTGATTATAATTTAATACTGAACAGGAAACGATAATGCCTTCACTTGCATAATGTAAAATAATCGAGACTATGTTAATTGAGAAATTGGTAAGTTTCCAAAGATCATAATGTCACCCATTATTTTATTTTCATCTTGCAATGATTTAATTGCCTGACAAAGACATTTTGATCTGAAGCTGAAAATGTTGGGCTTTTGATGAATAGAGGAACAAATGTAATATTGCTGGAAATAGGCAGAGGTGAAGTTGGACTTGGATGGCCAGTATTCTATGAGCAGATGTCCTGAAGTATAGCTGGACGGTATTGATAAAGGGGTTACCGCACACACATGTCCACTGGAAGAATTCCAAGCAAGCAGATCACGGTTGCAGTCAGATTGTAACTTTAATTTGACAATGCTGCTATTCCTTTTGAGATCCAAGCATGATCTTATGGGCCTGTCCCACTTGGTGATTTTTTAGGCAACTGCCGGCGACTGTCATAGTTGTAGCAGGTTGCCGAAAAACTGGCGACAACCTACGTCATCCTGGCGACAACCTATGACAGCACCTACGTCAGGAGAAGTCAAGCTCCACTCATTGGCATCAAACCCACTGTCGCCGAAATGTTTTCAACATGTTGAAAATTTGAAAGACGCTACGCCTTTTGGTGCTACTGAGGAGACTACTCCCGGCGACACCGGCAAACATGTGGTGACAAACTAGTTGCCTGTAGTTGCCTGAAATATCGCATAAGTGGGACAGGCCCATTATGTATTTTCCTCACTTCCCCACTGTCAATTGGGCGGCACATTGGTGCAGCGGTAGACTCGCTGCCTTACATTGCCAGAGACCCGGGTTCAATCCTGACTATGGGTGCTGTCTGTACGGAATTTGTACGTTCTCACTGTGGGTTTTCCCCGGGTGCTCCGGTTTCCTCCCACACTCCGAAGACATCCAGGTTTGTAAATTAATTGGCTTTGGTAAAGATTGTAAATTGTCCCCAGTGTGTAGAGTAGTGGTAGGCCTCTGGTGCTGTAAGCCAGCTACTCTACCGCTGCGCCAATGTGCTGCCTCTGTACATTCTGCACATAGTGCTTATCTATGGTGATAGTCTTGTTGTTCAGTATACAAAAAAGGCATTTCACAGTTCCTTGGTACACAATATAATGAATAAGCCATTGACCTTTGACCAAAGACCTGTGGGAGGCTCTGCCTGTCAAGGATAGGCCTAGGCAGCCACAGCAGGAAATGCAACCACAGATGAAACACCCAAGCAAGACAACATCAAAGCCACACCATCATCTCTCGCGAATGGATGGATGCCAACCCAAGTAATCAGAGAAAGCCAGAATGAGGATAATAAGATTTCTCCACCTTGTCCTTCAGGAGGCTTTGAGCAAGCCCATGCTTCTCTCACTCATCGTTTGATCAAGTACACCGGGAACACGCTGATCTTTTAGAAGAGTTCTGTGAGTTCTTTCATATCCATCTTGACGATCAGAACTGATGCAGGAGTGGAACAAGCTGGGAATGTCAATTGCAAAGATGATTTCCCAGTGCACCAACTCAATAAAATCTATGGATGAAAATAGGTTTATATGAACACCCTAAAATCTAGGATTTTTCTTTCTCATTGCTGGTTAAGGGTGTAACCGACTATCTTTAGTTTAGTTTTTAGATTTAAACCCCTCTCACGGTGCGAGCTGACCCACGAGGTACCCTGAGTTTAAAACAAATTTAACTCGTGGTAACCACGTACGATTAACGTAGCGGGAACGTCGGAACTCATGGACGCAACTTAGCGACTCTTGGCGCTAACGGCAGGTACCCGTGACACTTGTTAACTCTTGGAAAAATTCAAACATGTGTAAACTTTTCCACGAGTAAAATGTACTCTTGAGGTTAAAATTTGAAACATTTAAACACGTTGTAAGAACGTAGTGGCCCGTGCGTTTACCTTAGTGACTCGTGAGTCTACCGTGGGAACTCTTTAACTCAGCGGGCAGGCAGCATCTCTGGAGAGAAGGAATGGGTCATGGGATGACATTTCCAAATTGTGGGGGAGTGGGGGGTTGGAGGAGGGAGGGGAGGTGGAGGAGAGAGGGTGGAGAGTGGAGGGAGAGGAAGGGGAGACAGATGGGGGTGTCTTCGTTCACTAGCGGCGGGTGCCGGTCACTGAAACAGGCAGGTGAGATTTCACATCCACCTTGTGTGTGTGTGTCTCTCCCTCCCTCCCTCCCTCTCACACAGGCTGAGAGACTCTGCCTCTGTGAGTACGTCTCTTTCTCCCCCTCTCCCACACACAGTAAGACCGAGGTAAGTCCATCTGTGTCTCCCACATACACAGTAAAACTCTGCTTTGTGTGTATATACGTCTCCCCCCATTTCTCTCTTTCCCCCCCCCACCTCTCTCTCCCCCCCACCTCTCTCTTAATCCCCCACACACAATAAGACCGATGTATTCTGCTTAGTCTCTCTTCCCTCCCACACACACAGATAGACCGAGGTCCTGTGCGCTCTTTCTCTCTCCCCCACAGTCACGCCAAAATACACCACACTGCCTCTGTTCCTCTCTCTCTCTCTGTCTCTCTCCCCCTCTCTCCTTCATACACAGTCAGAGGTCCACACTGTCTCTGTGTCTCTCTCTCCCCTACACACACACACATAGACTGAGGTACACACTGCCCGTTGTGTGTGTGTGTCTGCCTCTGTCTCTCTCTCTCCCACACACACAGTTAAAGGTACTCCACGATGCCTGTGTGTGTGTGTGTGTCTCTCTCTCTCTCTGTCCCACCCCCCACACCCACACACAGTCAGTCAGTCAGAGGAACTCCACACTGTGTGTGTGTGTGCGCCACTATCTCTCCCTATCATAGTCAGAGTGAGGTACTCCCCCCGCAGTCTCTCCGTGTCCTCTCCCCGGGCAGGGTGTATCTGCCTCCCTCGCTGCCCAGGCAGTCAGACACGACTCCGGTGGCGGGCTCCATGCACAGCTCCTGCCGGCCGGCTGGAAGCGGCGACGGAGGACAGGGGGAAGTTGGCCACCAGCGGGGCAGTCTCGGCTCTCCATGCAGTCCGCATCTTGCTGGATCCTCGTAATCCTCTGCCTCTGTCAAATGGGTGAGTTTAACCTGACCCCCCCCCCAACCTCCCTCCACCTCAACTCACGCCTGGGCACCAAAGCAGCTCAGGAGGCGAACCCTGAGCTCCATCTCCCATCTCAATAGATGCGGCCGCGCTGAATTCTATCTTTAACTCAAAGCCGCAGGATGGAGATGTTGCTTATTAAAACAGACCTTCATTGAAGGTTGGCTCAAGAGTAACTCGGGAAAGGAACTTGTTAACTCGGGAGACGAACTTGGAACATCGCAGAAATGACAGTTAACGGCAAACTTGAGTCATACCCGTGGGAACTCGGTTAAACTCTTGATCATACACTTGGAATCTCGTGCACAACCACGAGTCTTTCGCTCGGGGTACCTCGTGGGTCAACTCGCACCGTGATTCAGGGCTATTAGAGCACAAAAACAGGCCCTTCGGCCACTGAATCCACGCCGACCAACAATCCCCACACATTTTTTTATTTATTAGAAGTACATTACATTACAACCACATACATTAGTACTCATCACTTATATCTTCTTACAATTAATGTACTCCGGTTGTTTTTTACACTAGTAAAAGGAAAGGATGAGATTGAAAGAAAGAAGAAAGTGAAGGAAAAAGTGAGAGTGTAGAAAATGTGACAACAAGAAAGAACGAAGACCCTATAAGAACAAAATTAAAAACAAAAGAAAAAGAGTTAAGAAATAGACCCTAGAAAAGAAGGAGAAAGAGAAAGAGGAAAAAGAGAGAAACAAATAGTTTTTATGAGCATTACGTAAATGGGACATACCAACTCTCCAACTATCATCCCCCATTACCTGACCTCAATTTTTTTTAAGGTACCTTTGCACCCTATATTTGTAATAATTCTATAAATGCAGACCACGTCAGGTGGAAGTGATCTGGTTTACCTGCCAGGAGGAGTCTTATCTCTTCTAGGTGTAATGTTTCGAACATATTTGAAATCCACATGTTTATAGTTGGTATTGGAGCCTTCTTCCAAAATTTTAGGATTAGCTTTTTCCAGTTATTAACCCATAGTCTATTAGTTTCTTTTGAAACACATTTAGTTCTGGACCATCTTTCATTATTCCGAAGATAATCCATTCTGCTTTGGGTATCAGTTTTATTTTAAATAATTTTGTAAAGATTTCGAAAATTTAATTCCAAAATTTTTGAATTTTTGTACAGAAAACAAATGAGTGCGCTATAGTAGCTTCTTGGGATAGACATTTATCAGAAATGGATGATACATTTGGGAAAATTTTATGGATTTTAGTTTTGGAATAATATAATCTATGTAAAATTTTAAATTGTATTAAAGTGTGTCTTACATTAATCGAACATTTATGCATGTTTAATAAGTGTTCATTCCAACTTTCCTTTGAAATTTTAATAGCTAACTCTTGTTCCCAGTCTCTTCTGATACCCTCCATAGATGGTATTTCTACATTTAAGATAATATTATACAAATATGATATTAAGTTTGCTGATTCAGCTTTTATCTGCATTGCCTCATCCAATACATCTGCTGGGTTATTATAATGATCTTTTGTATATTTTTTCAAATAGTCGCATATTTGAAAATATTTAAAATATTGATTATTTTCGAGTTTATATTTTATTTGTAATTGTTGAAATGAAAGTAATTTTCCAGTTTCATACAAGTCACCGAACGTTTTAATTCCTAGTCTATCCCAATGTGTAAAAGCTTTATCTATAATAGAGGGATTAAACGAAGGGTTATTAACTATGGGTGATAAAAGTGATACATTTCTTAATTTTAAATTTTGTTTTATTTGTTTCCAAATTCGGATTGTGCTATGAATAATTGGGTTCTTATTATAATTTATATTATTCAGTTTCATTGGTGAGAGGAGGATCGCTCCAATGTTTCCAGAGGAGCAATCCTCTTTCTCCATTACAATCCAGTCCACTTGCTGGGCGGAGTTATCCATCAGTTGAATCATATTTTTAATATTTACTGACCAATAATAATACATAAAATTAGGTAGTGCTAAACCCCCTAATACTTTAGGTTTATTCAAGTGAGTTTTTTATTTTCTATGTGATTTATAGTCCCATATAAAATTAGTGATATCTGGGTCGAGTTTAAAAAAAAACTTCTTTGGTAAATATATAGGAATCGATTGAAATAGGTATAAAATTTGTGGTAGAAAGATCATTTTTATTGCATTTATTCGGCCTATTAAAGACATCGGGAGCGTTTTCCAGAATTTAATTAGTGTGTTTAATTTATTAAGTAGGGGTTCAAAATTTGCCTTAAACATACCTTGATATGTTCTAGTAATTTCGATTCCCAAGTATTTAAATTTTTCTGTAGCTATTTTAAAAGGGAATTTTAAAAGATGTGTTGAATCTTTCGGTTTATTGACATAATTTCACTTTTATTCCAATTTATTCTATATCCAGAAAAAGATCCAAAGTCTTCAATTAAATTTAATATATTTGGTATAGTGATTTGAGGTTTTGTAATGTACAGTAATATATCATCCGCGTATAAAGATATTTTATTATGTGAATCTTTAGTATTATATCCATGGATATCAGGGTGTATTCTAATTTTTTCTGCTAGCGGTTCAATAATGAGAGCAAACAACTGTGGTGATAATGAGCATCCTTGTCTATTTCCCCTTGATAGTTGGAATTTCGAGGATAATATGTTATTAGTTAATATTCTAGCTGTAGGTTTATTATATAATAATTTGATCCATAGAATAAAATTCTCTCCCAGTTGGAATTTTTGTAATACTTTATCCATATAATTACATTCTACTTGGTCAAATGCTTTTTCAGCATCTAGCGAAATAATTGATAATTCTTGATCTTCAGATTTGTGTGAGTGCATTATGTTGTTAGATGAGTATATCTTAGGGATAAACCCCGTCTGATCTGGGTTTATTAATTTACTAATGTATTTACTTAATCTTCTAGCTAATGTTTTCGCTAATATTTTTTGATCTGTGTTTAACAATGCTATAGCTCTATATGAAACCGGTTCTTCTAAATCTTTGTCTTTCTTAAGTATTAGTGTAATCGTTGATTCCGCTAATGTATCAGGTAATATTTGTTTTTTAAAAGCATATTGGTACATTTTTTGTAATCTTGGTATTATTTTATCATAAAAGCTTTTATAAAATTCATTAGTAAATCCATCAGGACCTGGTGTTTTTCCATTCTTTAGTGAGTTTATTGTATCTTCTAATTCCTTAATTGAAATTTGTGCACCCAATTCCTCTTGTTCCTTCAGCTCTAACTTTGGAAGATTACAATTATCCAAAAACTTTGTGATATTAATGTAATAGTAATAGTAATTTTATTGTCAATTCACATAATGTAACGAGTAGTTACACAGAGGATTGAAATTGCATTTCTCCATACTCCAATGTGCAAGTAATATTTATAAAACAGACAGACAGTGTACCAATAAAAGTAGACAATGGACATATACATTATATAAAATATTCATTAATAAAAGGTGCAATATAGCATACTGTGCAAGTAGCATACTGCAGACATTGGGTTAAAATTAATTTGGCAGTCAGTTGGTCTTTGTGTAATGTTCATGGAATTTTCTTTAGTGTGTTGAGTAGTCTGATGGCCTGAGAGAAAAAGCTTTTTGAATCTTGTGGTTTTGCTCCGCATGCTGCGGTAGCGCTTGCCGGATGGTAGGAGGGTGAACAGTTTGTGTGCTGCGTGGGTGGTGTCTTTGATGATGTTAGTTGCTCTCTTGCGACAGCGAGATGGATATAAGTCTTGAATTGCTGGTTGGGGTGATCTAGTGTTCTTCTCCGCTGTCCTCACCACTCTCTGTAGGGAATCAATTGTCGTTTTAGATGTATACAAATTCTCATAAAATTGCGCAAATCTTTTATTAATATCCTTCGGTGTTGTTAATAATTCCCCTTTATCTGATTTAATCTTTGGGATAGTATGTTCCTTTTCTCGTTTTTTTTAGCTGGCGAGCCAAAAGTTTATGCGGTTTATCCCCAAATTCAAAGTGCCCTTGTTTTGTAATTTGAAAAAGTCTTATAAGTTTGGCTGATAATAGTTTATTTAATTTAAATTTCAAAATTATTATTTTATTATGTTTATCTATTGATGGATCTTTAGCATTATCTATATCCATTTGTCTAATAAGTTCTTCTAACTGTCTTTGTTCATACTTATTCTTTTTATTTTGAAAAGCTTGATATGAAATTATAATACCCCTAATGTATGCTTTAAAAGATTCCCATAATACAGTAGACGATATATCTGGAGTATCATTTATTTGAAAAAAGGCATCCATTTGTTCTTTTAAATATATACTCGCTTGTGGATCTTTTAGAATTTGAGAATTAAATCTCCAAAACGATTTATTCTTAAACATTCCTTCCAGTTTTAAAAAGAAAGTTAGTGGAGAATGGTCTGAAATCGAATTTGTATGGTATGTTGGGTTAAATGTTTGAGGGATTAATTTTGTATCCAGCAGGAAGTAATCTATACGTGAGTATGTCTTGTGTACCATTGAATAAAACGAGTATTCCCTGCCAGTTGGATTAACAATTCTCCAAACATCTGCTATTTTAGTATTGTTTATGTAATTTTTGAGAAGTTCCCAGGTTTTCGATTTCATATTCCCTCTCTGTTTTTGGCTTGATTTATCTAAGTACGGATCTAAAACACAGTTAAAGTCTCCTCCTATTATAACATTTTGATAGTTAGACTCTGGAGTTATGTTGAAAATTTTATTGAAAAAGTGGGGGTTGTCAAAGTTAGGGGCATATATATTTACCAAGGTAAGTGGAGTATCATGAATTTCTCCATTAACTATTAAGTATCTCCCTTCTATGTCTGTTATGATATTCTTTGCTTTAAATGGTATACCTTTTCTTATAATGATTGACGTACCTCTAGATTTCGAAGTGAATGAAGAATGGTATGTTTGACCTATCCATTTCGCCCTCAACCTAGCTTGATCCTGTGATTTTAAATGTGTTTCTTGTAAGAAGATAATGTCAGAGTTGTACAGTTTCAGCTGAGCTAGTATCTTACCCCTTTTAATAGGTTCGTTAATACCTCTTATATTCCAACTACAGAATGAGATTCCTCCTAGGTTCTTTTGTTTAGTATCATGCATTTTGAATAATTATAGTACCTTTAAATCTTGTGGTGCATCCATATCCCAGGTCTTTGGGTATTGGGGGAACTTTTGAATTTCTAAGTTTTGTTGGTATATCCATTTTACGCTTATCACTAAACACAAAACACAAAAATGTGAGTTTATGTGGTAATTTAAAAAAAACTAAAAAAGTGAAAATACAGTGTCTAATATAGTCGGCACTGTAGCGAGTGTCCCACCTGTAGGTGGGAAAAAACCTTGTTTCGACTTCCATTGTGATGTTAAACAAATAGCTCCGCTCTCTTGGTTGATCATAACATATTAAAATATTAAAACGGGGCCTCACATTCAGATATATAATACAATTTTACCCTATATATTTCATTATAACATATCATGTATATATCGCAATTTTAGCTACTAATTATTAAACAGATACTTTTGACTTCAATAATAATCAACTGTTGGTTGAAGGGGTTAACGAGACGTGCCCCTGGACCTAAGCCAGGTGCTCGTTTCTCATCCCCTCCTCCCACTTATAGATAAGGTTTCAATTTATTAAAACTTCATATTAGTATGTTAGTTCATTATTTTTTATTTTTATTTTTATTTTTATTTTTGTTAGTATTCTAATCTAACATGAATAACTTATTAAGTTATTAATAGGATAAATTCTTACAATTGGTTTTAATATTATAATCTAATAAACAAGTAAATGCTTCTGGTATATACCATTCCCGTCTGTTCAGCTGTTTACTCATTTTGAACAGAAAGTGTCCTTGATTCAACATTCCAAAGATAACAGTCTAGCCATCCCCAGACAAAGCATTGCTTAGAATGGTTCAGTTCTGCCAAACCCCCATTTGATTTCTATTTTTCAACGATAGTTTGGGCATATTTGAACGCATCTTCAGGCTTTACAAATGACTTTTCAGAACCCTTGAAGGAAATACGCATTTTCGCTGGATAAAAAACTCCGTATGTGATCCCTTCTTTCCCTCTTAAAAGATCCTTAACCTTCTCGAATTTGTTTCTTTTTTGCACAATTTCATACGGGTAGTCCCTGAATATCTTGATAGTGTCATTGTCCAGCCGCAGTTGCACACCATATTTGATTTTGCTCATAACATCTTCCAGTTCTAAAATATCCCGAAATTTCACAATAATATGTCGTGGATGAATTTTTCCCGCACCTGATCTTTGTTTAAATCTTGGAACACGATGAGCCACTTCGATTTTCGGTTCTTTAGAAAGATTAAGCAGTTGTTTAAGCAAGCCCTTGGCAATCTCACGCACATCCTCCCCCTCGGCTCCCTCTGAGACTCCAAGAATTCTCAAATTCTGACGTCTAGAGCGAGCTTCCAGGTCCAGGCATTTTTCTGAGACTTTCCCCAGTTGAATCACCATCTGTAGTGAAGTTTGTTCATTTTCTTGCTTCATTTGCTCATGTTCTTGCCTCATTTTCGCCTTGTCTTCAACCACTCGAGCCGTGTTTTTCTCCAATTCCGTAATTGTGCGCATTGTTGCAGCTACTGTTTCAAGCACAGCCGTGAACCTGTCCGTAGTAGTTTCATCCATCTTGTCCATTCTCCCCGATAGTCCATCTTTCACATCCTCAATTCGTTTATTTATAGTGTCCAGTGAATCAATCACCTTCTGATTACCAGCATCCATAGCCTTCTGATTACCAGCATTTAAATCCTTCAACATCTATTCCATTTTTTCCATCATATTTCCCATATTTTCCATCATATTTCCCATATTTTCCTTCATATTTTCCATCATAATTTTATTTTCATCCAAAATCTCATCTTTCATATTTTTCACTGATTTCTTCAAGTCATCAAACTCTTTCTTAGCTCTTGTATCCATTTCTGCAGCCACTTCAGAGACTTCAGAGGTAACTTCTCCTTCAGGCTTCTTCTGGTCTCTCAGCAGCTTTTTCACTGATCTCTGAGGGCTCTCAGCTGGAGACAGTTTACTCATTTAAAGGGCTTTAAACCACCGTTTAAAACATCGCGCTTACTGATGACGTCATCCAACCGGCGACCAGAAGCTCCGGTAAGGTTTTAAATCCAATCCCGATTTATGGACCCGTTTTACACGATAAATCGTGACATTTTTCGGGAGAGGAGCTAGGTGCACGTCTGTTAGTCCAACATGGCGCCACCGGAAGTCCAATCCCCACACATTAACAGTATCCTACACACACTAGGGACAATTTACAATTTAACCAAGAAAATTAGCCCACAAACCTGTACATCTTTGGAGTGTGGGAGGAAACTGGAGCCCCCGGAGAAAACCAATGCAAGTCACGGAGAGAACTTATAAACTTCGTACAGGCATCACCTGTAGTCAGGATCAACCCAGATCTCTGTCAGGCAGCAACTCTACCACTGCGCCACCATGCCACCCTATATCTATACATATAACACCACTAATAGATTATCCCAAGTATCTGGCTTAGCTTTTCCACATAAGAGTCAACCACATTCAAGTGGGTTTGGAGTAATATTTAGCTGAGATCAATAAGGGCAGTCAATTTCCTTCTTTGGTTTATTCACAGATTAGAAGGGTCTACACCAATCCAATTTTATCATAGTTACCATTAACAATGCTGCTTTTTTTAAATTCTAGATTTATTGAGCAAAATAGTGTTGGAGGAACTCAATGAGTCAGATAGTATCAGTGAAAAGGAATGGACAGACAATGTTGGGGTGGCACAGTGGTGCAGCGGTAGAGTTGCTGCCTTACAGTGCCAGAGACCAGTGTTAGAATTTGACTACGGGTGCTGTCTGTACGGAGTTTATACATTCTCCCCATGAATACGTGGGTTTACCCTGGGTGTCCAGTTTACTCCCACATTCCAAAGACGTACAGGATTGTAGGTGAATTGGCTTCAGTAAATAGTGCCTTGGTTGTAGGATAATGTTAGTATATGGGGATCGTTGGTCAGAGTGGACTCGGTAGGCCGAAGGGCCTGTTTCCGCACTGTGTCTCTAATCAAAACTAAATTAAACTAAACTGCTTAATTGACTACAAGAATCCTGATGTTTGCATGGCACAATATAAAAATTTTCACAATAATAATTTTCCCTGTTACTTAAAAATCTGGACATAATTAATTGATATTTCATTTAAATCTCAGCGTGCATTATTCAGGACAGGCAATGATTTGCTGGCATCCCAGTACTACTTTCACAGCACTGTTCTCTCTGAGTAGAGTCAATGAGCTCATATCATTGATTTAAACAGTAAGCACTATCTATAAAATAACCACATGTGGCACTAGATCAGGTTTGACTCAACATAACTGAATTTCCATAACACTGAGGTCACCTACTACTCTGAGTACATTGGTTTTCATCAAATGACCAACTTGTGTGCTATTATTTATCATTGTTTTACCAGAATTTGAAAAAATGTTATGGCATATTTATTTCTTGAAAAATAATTCACAAGTAAGTATATTTCTATCTAAGCACTCCTATCCAGGTTCTCCAGAGATGCTGCCTGACCTGCTGAGTTACTCCAGCACTGTGTATCTTTTTAAAATTATATTTATTGTCCTTTGTACAGGAAGATAAATATTTGTAGAAATGCCTTAACCAATATGAGACTTATTGCTTGATACTTGCCTCGATAGTCAACTGTGGTGTCGTATTCCAGAGTTTAAATATTTGCATTCAAAGTGATCTTGGGGAGTCGAGTAATCAGACTCACTGTGATTGAAAAACATTTAGAATTTGTATATTGTAGATAGTTTAGAGTCAAGAGTGTTTTATTGTCATATGCCCAGAAACAGAACAATGAAATTCTTATTGCAGCAGCTTGACAGATATAAACATAGTACTCTGTAAAAACCATAATAACCAAAAAAAAAGTTCCGTATGCATATATAATACACTAAACTTTTCAAATGTTGTTGTTATTATCGTTCGTATATATATATATATATATACATATATATATACATATATATATATACGAACAATAATAACAACAAAATTTGAAAAGTTTAGTGTATTATATATGCATACGGAACTTTTTTTGTGGTTATTATGCATATATATATACGAACGATAATAACAACAAAATTTGAAAAGTTTAGTGTATTATATATGCATACGGAACTTTTTTTTTGGTTATTATGGTTTTTACAGAGTACTATGTTTATATCTGTCAAGCTGCTGCAATAAGAATTTCATTGATCCGTTTCTGGGCATATGACAATAAAACACTCTTGACTCTAAACTATCTACAATATACAAATTCTAAATGTTTTTCAATCACAGTGAGTCTGATTACTCGACACCCCAAGATCACTTTGAATGCAAGTATTGAAACTCTGGAATACGACACCACAGTTGACTATCGAGGCAAGTATCAAGCAATAAGTCTCATATTGGTTAAGGCATTTCTACAAATATTTATCTTCCTGTACAAAGGACAATAAATATAATTTAAAAAAGGATACACAGTGCTGGAGTAACTCAGCAGGTCAGGCAGCATCTCTGGAGAACATGGATAGGAGTGCTTAGATAGAAATATACTTACTTAGCCACTAGACTAAGTGGGACCCGTTGGGACCCAGCTTCACACGGGAGGGCTGGCCCCCCAACGCAATATTCCACCTCTCCACCAAATCCAATATTGCTGGCCAGTGGGGGGGGGGGGGGGTGGCGGGGCTTTCTGCAGAGCTAGTATGGGTGTTGTGGGCCAAAGGGACTGGTTTCCAGACCACATAAAACCACATAACACCACGTTAAACCACATAAAAGCACATAAAAGCACATAAAGGGCACTCACAGTTCAGTAGACACTCAGTGTTGTGTAGATTCCCAGCTCAGACTGAGATTCGTGACCTCTCCCTCGCCATCTTGCAGCGACTGAGCCATGTCCAGACTTCCGGGTGCTATAGTCCCCCCCCCCGGAAGGGGCGTGGCCTTCATCGCGGTGATTGACAGGAGAGAGAATCTCAAGATTTTTTAAACACTAATAACTCTTTTATTTTTCATCTATGGGAAAATTCCTCGGGGCCTGTTCATCGGAGAAGGACCTAGTAAGATGGCCAAAAAATCACAACCATATATGGTAGCGTTTTTTCTAAAATCAAACAACAACGCAAACAGGAAGTGGTCAAGATGAGACTTTTAATTATATATATATATATATAAGTAAAAGTCTCATCTTGACCACTTATATTGAAAGTTGCCAAACCATATTTTTAATCCACATTTATTTTTATATATATAAATATTTATTGAGTGATTCATTAAAAGAATGAAAGATTCAGCTTGGAAACAGGACCCTTGGATTCTTCAAGAAAGGTCCTGTTTCCAAGCTGAATCTTTCATTCTTTTCATGAATCACTCAATAAATTGAGGAGGAAGAGCGTGAACTTTTCAGGAGTTAGGAAAGCAAGGTCTGAAGGGCACCTAGTGTGGTTTAATTAAGAAAATGGATGGGATGACAAAGAAAATTAATGTGGGCTGAATAAAACTGATGACTTGTCAGCTCCCAGCAGTATCCTGCATTCTTCCCATTACTGTGCATAAAGTATCCCTATTGCTTGCCAAGGAACATCATGGTGAATATAACACAAATATAAAAGAAAAGAAAATGAACTTCTTGGCTGAGCTTCTCAAAAGGCATTTTTTGCAATATCATTAATTGTGTTCATTCTGGGTGTGCAGAGTTGACTTTGCCAGGAATTCTTGTCAATCCCTATTTGTTCCTGATCGGAGCAGGCAGTCAAAAGTTGATGAAGCCAGAGTCCCAAATCAGTCAAACTGGATAGGAAGGAAGATTTCCTCCCTGAAGTATTTGTGATTATTTTGAGTTTTAGGGTGCCACAGTAGTGCAGTGATAGAGTTGCTGCCTTACAGCGCTAGAGACCTGGGTTTGATCCTATGTGACCACGTGGGTTTTCTCTGGGTGCTCCGGTTTCCTTCCACAATCCAAAGATGTGCGTGTTTGTGGATTCATTGCATCTGGAAATTCTATTGGGTAGAATTAATGTATGGATGATGGCTGGTCGGGGTGGACTCAATGGGCCAAAGGGCTTGTTTTCAACCTATATGTCTCAAACTCAAAACTATACTCAGTTCTCCAGGTGTGGTCTCACCGCAGTCTTGGAGTGCTGTAACAACACTGCCCTACCTTTGTACTCCATTCCCCTGCCATTCCCACCAAATCTCATTTATCTTCCTAATTAGTTGTTATATATGCATGCCGACTCTCTCAGTTTCTTACTTAAGGACTCCCCAAATACTGGCATTCAATAATCACACATTGTTTAAATACTCCCTGTGTTTCTCTCTTTCAGACTAAAGAAAGCCCCAAGACTTCTTATGCCTACATCAAAAACAAGCGGATAACCACAGAGATGGTAGGACAGCTCAAGGATAAAGGAAAGAATTTAGGCTTGGAGTCAGAGGATAGAGGTGAGGTACTAAACAAGTACTTTGCATCTGTATTCACCAAGGAGAAGGCCTCTGAGGACAGTGAGATCAATATGTGGAATTTAAATATGCTGAGCCACTTTGAGATCAAGAGCAATTGCTGCTGTACTGATTTATGTTCGATGTTCTATGGTCTATATTCAAAGTCAGAATCAATAGTTAGTCTGGATCTTGATTGTTCTGTTGAATTAGATTTACCAAAAGAGAGAAGGTTCAAACTAATTCCAAAGATGTATAGGTTTATATGTTAATTGCCTTGGTATAAAATGTAAATTGTCCCTAGCGTGTGTAGGATAGTGTTAGTGTGCGGGGATCGCTGGGTGGTACGGACTCGATGGGCCAAGGGGCCTGTTTCCACGCTGTATCTCTAAACTAAAAACATGTAAGGGTATGCAAATCTCCCTAACACTTAGAGGGATCGGGACCATATGCAGGCAAACAGAACGAGCTTAGATGGGGAATCAGGGTCGGCATAGATGAGTTGGGCTGAAAGGCCTGTTTCTGTGCAGTACAACTACGTTATTGAATAGAAAATGAAACAAAACGAAATTGAAGATGCAGGATATCTAAAATAGCATTAGAAAATGCCAGAAACAATCTGTCAGCTAGACAGCATCTGTGGAGAGAGACATGAAATGTTAAATGATTTTTTCACAGATACAATCTAGGCCTGTTTCTGTGCTGTACAAGGCCTAGGGTTTGATCCTCACTACGGGTGCTGTCTGTACGGGGTTTGCAGATTCTCCCTGTGACCACAAGGGTTTTCTCCGGGTGTTCCGGTTTCCTCCCACACTCCAAAAACGTGCGGGTTTGTAGGTTAATTGGCTTCTGTAAATTGTCCCCAGTGTGTAGGATAGAACTAGTAGTGTACGGGTGATCGTTGATTGTTAGTCAGCACGGGCGCAGTGGTCAAAGGGCCTGTTTCCATGCTGTGTCTCAAAAATAAAATAAACCAAACTCACCATGTTCTAAAGAATGAGAAATTACTGTAGCTTGCTTGTCTAAAGAAAAATTAATAAGCTAACCAATGCCTAAAGGATCAGTTCTGTTTTGAAAGCTTACAAGGCAATTTCAATTTCCTTTTAAAATATAATTGCCATTGTCAAATAATCCCATAAAAGGGCCACTGTTTATTCTTCCGAGTTTATGGATTCCAAAACTGGTTGATGACTATTTTAAAGACACTCCATGTTACCTCGAGGGAAGATATGCAAATTTCCCATTGATTATCAATCAGATTGTCTTGTAAACCTTTAGAAGCCAGTTTCAACCAAATGAATAATGCAAAACATTGATGGTAAATTAGCAAATTATATCTGTAGTTAAAAGAAAAGGAAAAATATGAGCTAATATTGTAAGTTAAGCGTGCCCAAGAGAGTGTTGCATGAGATGATGTGCTTTGGAGCTGTAGTCCCTGGTGCAGGCAGCTAATCTGTACACAGCAAAATTACACAGAGAGTCGTAGAGTCATACAGCATGGAAACAGGCCCTTCAGCCCAACTTGCCCATGCTGATCAACATGCCCCATTTACACTAGTCCTACCTGCCTGCATTTGACCCATTTCCCTCTAAACCTATCCTATCCGTGAACCTGTCCAAATGATTTTTAATGTTGTGACAGTATCTGCCTCAACTACCTCCTCCGGCAGCTCATTCCATATACCCACCACCCTTTGTGTAAAAAGCTGCAACTCAGGTTCCTATTAAATCAATCCCCTCTCAACTCAATTCTCTGGTTCTTGATTTACTCTGGGTGAAAGACATTTACCCAATCTATTCCTCTCATGATCTTAAACCCCTATAAGATCACCTCTCATCCTCCTGCACTTCAAGGGATAAAGTCCTAGCCTGCTGAACCTCTTCCTATAGCTCAGGCCCACGAGTCCGAGCAACATCCTTGTAAACAATCAACTTAATAATCAAACTGGGTGAGAAATCACGCCAGGATATTGGAGGTAGCACATCTGATGAAAGATCAACAACCTGAAACGTTAACTGTTTCTCTTCACGGATGCTGGCTGACATATTGTGAATTTGTAGCATTTCCTGCATTATGGAGCATGCACAGTACAGGGTGACACATTGGCACAGCTGGTAGAGCTGCTGCCTCACAGCACCAGAGACCCAGGTTTGATCCTGACCTCAGGTTCTACTTGTGTGGAGTTTGCAGGTTATCCTGTGACCGCGTGAGTCGCCTCCAGGTGCTCTGGTTTCCTTATAGGTCTCAACGATGTGCAGGTTTGTAGATTAAGGGGCCTCTGCATATTTGTCCCTAATGTGTAGTGAGTGAATGACAAAATGGGATAACATAGAACTAGAGTGAGTAAATGATCAATGATCAACATGGACACCATGGGCCAACGGGCCTGTTTCCATGCTATATCTTTCAATGCAATCAATTTAAAATAGTATGAATCAAATTGGTAAAATATTTTGTTCCTTCTTCTCTCCTCTTCCATTTCCCCAATCTCTCCATCTTCAATGAGGACACTTACAGTGGAGAGTTGTCTCAAATTTCCACCTTGCTGTATGAGACGTAGTGCTTCCTAGAATTAGCCTTGGCCAACTTGTTTCCATTTTAAAGGCTGGGACTCCATCATCTGGGATGATCCCCTGAAGAAATGGTTCCTCTCTGCCAACCTTATCAACTTCATTGTTCCTCATTATTAATCTCCACCAGGGCAGTATTGCAGTTAGTAGAGTCATGGCCTCCACAGTCTGAACATTCCCTGTTCTATCCTTAATTCCTGTGCAATCTATGTGGAGTTTGTACATTCTCCCAGTGACCGCATGGGCTTCTTCCGGGTGCTCCAGTTTCCTCCCCCAACCAAAAGACGTGGTTTGCGAGGTTAGTTGGCCACTGTGTTTGTCGCTGCATACCTGGCTCACCCACCATGGAGTTGGAACTGGACCCCGATCCACCGGTGTCGACGGGACCCCCACATCGCCAGGAGAGTGAGGAGGGCCGTCGGGGAATGAGGATGGCCGCCCAAGAGTGAGGAGAGCTACCGGATATCCATCGGAGAACGATGTACTATGCATCCCCACTTTTTCCTTGGGACTTCTGGCCCATTCGGGATTGTATTGAGGACATGCTTCCTAAGTGGAAAATGGAACAGGCCACTTCACAAACTTCCCACCCACTCTTTCAATCAGCCAAAGAATGTTCCCCATCTCCAATCATCTCCACACAACTGCCATGGAGGAAAATCATCCTCATTCCCAAAGAATTACCTGAGAAGAAAAAGAAGGGTGCAAAGTTACTCACACTTCAAAGCCATACAATATCAGGTAGTTTATTCATTCATTGAACTAGTGATAGTTGTTCTATTAACCCATTTTAATGTAAGAACAAATGACAATGGTTACTTTATTTGTCACATGTACTGAGGTACATTGAAATTTATTTTTGTATACAGCTTAGTAGAAGTACCACTATACATCAGCACGTAGATACATCTTAGATAACTAACCTAGATACAGTGCAAGTGTATAGCAGTGGTACACTGACTCAGTAGACAGTGTCGCCATTTTTCAGCTTAGCTTAGAGATACCGCGTGGAAACAGGCCCATCGGCCCACCTGCCCACCGAGTCCTCGCCGACCAGCGACCACCCACTTGTACACTAGTTCTACCCGAGACACCAGGGACAATTCACAAAGTCAATTAACCTACAAACCTGCATGTCTTTGGAATGTGGGAGGAAACCGTACCACATGAAGAAAACCCACGTGATCACAGGGAGGACGTACAAACTCCATCCAGACAGCACCCGTAGTCAGGATTCAACCCAGGTCTCTGGTGCTGTAAGGGAGCAACTGTACCACTGCACGACTGTGCTGCCCAGTTGTTGTAAATGCAGGGTTCTTGACCTGACCATGAAGGCCCGTTGTCCTGGTGGCATCGTGGGGTTGGCCTGGCCAAGTGCAGCTGTGGTGTTGTCCACAAGCTACAAGCCATGTCCAGCCCACTCGCTACAAGCCATGTCCAGCCCACACGCTGCAAGCCACGTCTAGTCCACCGCTCGGCCTCTTGGAGCGACGCCCGGTTCAGCTGAGCACCTGGCTGCTGTAGAGCCTTCCAGTGGCATTAGCTGGACTTTGCAATAGCTGTGGCTGAACTAGTCACTGTCCTGCCTCACTCAAAGATACATGCACACATAGATCTAAGCTGTGTGCTTCGGCCCATCATGTCCATGCCGACCAAATTGGCCCTCACCCAATATCACTATCACTTCCATTGCAACTTAAGGTACACTTTCTTCAATACTGTCAAAAATCTATGTAGAATTTCACAAAACATTTTGTCTTTTAAATCCCAGATGAGACAATACATAAATTAAAGTGTTTATTTTATTTCTGACAACCTCATGAGGACAGTAGAGTAGACATATCCATGTGATTCCAGAAATTAATAGAAATCAGATATGAGTAAGCTTTCCCTCAGGGAACCCTCTACTATCTAGAACTCATTATTCCAGTAAGTTTGCAAAGCTGACAGAAAATCAAGATGAAAAGTTTGTTTAAAGTATTTCATAAAGTTATACAGTGTGGAAACATGCCCCACAGCCCAACATGCCATGCCAACTACATGTCTGCATTGCTTCATCTACACTATTCCCACCTGCCTGTGTTTGGCCCCATATCCCCCTATACCTGTCCTATCTGTGTACCTGTCCAAATGTTTTTATAATTTTTTTGATATTACCTGACTCAATTACCTCCTCTTGCAGCTTGTTCCATACACCTATCACCTTTTGTGTAAAGACGTTGCCCCTCAGGTTCCCATTAAATCTTTCCCCCCTCACCTTAAACCTATGACCTCTGAGTTCAGAAATTGGTTGAGCATCTATGCAACTAACACAGCACTGTGCTGTATATAAGGTAAAATGAGTAACTTTCTTGAGATTAAATGGATAGAGATTCAACACTGTTGGTGGGTGGGTAGCACCATGGTGAATGTGCTTGGTCTACAAAGAAAACATCGGCTTTTCTTGAGTGATGCTCAGAAGCATTTGTACGCATGAAGTGTTGGATCTTTCTCACGCAAATGACAATTAGAGTATGCTTGGCCATGGTCACTTTAAAACCTGATTGATGGATTTGTGTCAATGAAAAGAATCAAGGAACATGGGGACTGTGAAGTTAGGACCCTGTTCCCAATAGGACACAGACAAAACGTTGCTGCTATTATCCAAAATAGTTGAGGCTATCTCCATGAAAAAAGACTCCTTCATTCACCATCCCTCCCTACCATCTAGAACATGTATGAAACACTGACACTGATAATCAGTGATCTTTTCACTGCACCTTGGTACACGTGACAATAAACTAAACTGAACTAAAACTAAATAAATCTCTCCCACCTCCACTGGCCTCATCCACATGCCTTGGACAACTGTGTTTATGAATTTGTATGATCCGTTTATCATTGATATCGAGATACAGTGAAAAATATTATTTGCGATATAGCCTGGAAAATCATACTATGCATGAGTGCAATCCTAAGGTACACAAGTACAACATGTTGTGCAAGGAGTAAATAAAGAGTGTGCAGAATACAGCATCACAGAGAAAGTACAGATAAATAAAGAGTGCAAGGGCCACAATGAGGTGGGTTGGCAGATTGGGACTGCACCTGAGGTTATGGCACAAAGTGTGTTGGAGCTGTAGGATAAGATAGCAGCACAGTGGCACAGCTGGTGGACCCACAGTCTCACAGCGCCAGAGACCCAGGTTCAATCCTGACCTGAGGTTTGTCTGTGTGAAGTTTACATGTTCACTCTGTCATCTTGTATCTCGTGGGTTTCTTCTGGGTGCTCCGATTTCCTCCCACAGATGTGTGGGTTTGTAAGTTAATTGACCTCTGTAAATTGCCCCCTAATGTGTGTGAAGCGGATGAGAAGTGGGATAACATCAAACTAGTGTGATCGGGTGATTGATGGTAGGGATGGACTTAATGGGCTGAAGGGACTGTTTCTATTCCTACTTTCAATGCAGGAAGTACAATCATGCAAAATACAGGAATATATACATGTTTGTTCTGCTTGAGAGATTTCCATCTGGATGAGAAAGTGGGATAACTTTGAACTAGTATCAACGGATGATCGATGGTTAGAGTGCATGGTGCACCGAAGGACCTGCTTCCGTGCTGCATTTTTCATTCAATCAATCAATCAATCAATCAATAAATCAATCAATCAATCAATCAATCAATCAATCGATCAATCGATCGATCAAACAATCAATAAATTGACAGACCAATTGATTGATTGATTGGTTGGTTGATTGGTTGGTTGATCGACTGATTGATTGATTGGTTGGTTGGTTGATCGACTGATTGATTGATTGGTTGATCAATTAGCCCGATACTGACAACAATTTACACTTCTATCAGTCTCACTGAGAGGCGAGTTGTGCTTTTATTGCTTTCAGTTGTATGTGCGGCAATTCTCCCTCTGGATGATGTAATCCAGAATTTACAACCTTCACTCTGAGACAATGATGTCTGCGGTGGTTTTAATATACTTGACTAAAACATGCAGAACATTAATGATTGACCGTCTGTAACTCTTTCGTAGCATCTTCATCATGTTGCACCCAATCTGAGTTAGATGGAGAGACAGTTCGATTTGAAAAACCAATTTGTTAAGTTTTGTTTCTCATCACTTCATTTGACTGAGTTAATATTTTATTTTTTAAACGTTATTAATATTCACACTGTAATACAATTATATTCCACTCACCCTCATTCATCACTGTCACCATTTTATACAATGGAAATTCAACAACATCATAGCTCGCGTGCAGAACAATGCCAGATGATCCCTGAAACTCACTCAGTTCAATGCACATTAATTACCAATGGAATTGGAACAGTGTTCGTGCAAATATAATCTACTGAGAGGTATCAGATATCAATGTGGATTTTAAAATATTCTACTTGTAGGTCAATATTGGCTTCTCTCTCTTTTGTTTAGAGAAAGATAAGATTAAGATTATTCCCCCTTGGATTTTTTAAAATCATCTACAACGGTGCATACTTTAAGCAAAACACAAAGTGCTGCAGAACTCAGCGGGTCAGGCAGCATCTGTGCAGAGAATGGACAGGCGACGTTTAAGGTCGGATCCCTTCTTCAGACTTCAGAATGCTTTCAAACACCGGTGGAGAATGGAAATTGGTGGATAACTGCAAGTTCTTCAAAATCCAGATCTTTGCACCAAATACAGTATAAACTATACTGAAGTCATGCATATGGCAACATTTAAACTGGTGAATTTTTCTTAGATCTGCACCAGATTGATGTAAGAAAAAAGGAAGTTATAGGTGTGAAGATTTCATCACTGAATCATATAAAGTGGAAACAGGCCATTCGGCCCACCATGTCCATGTTGATCATGGTAGGTCAAATTGCTTCCTAATTCCTCCATCAATCAGCCACCAAAAAGAAATCAATTGTTCACAAAGCACCAATTTCTAAATGTCCCTGTTAAGGGACCAAAGTATTGTTCATATAGCAATCAGATATGGGCAACAAACTGTAATCTTTACATTGCTAATAATAATAAATACAATAGGATTCTCTGACAGGGAAGACCATAACATGTGGAATGGGTACATGGGGAAGTTGAGCCGTGATTGTCACTGATAAGGTGAACTGTACTGTAAGGCAGCAACTCTACCACTGCGCCACTGTGCCACCCAAGCCCACCCACTTCTATCAGGTCTCCCCTCAACCTCTGATGTTTTCAGAGACATTTCAATCTTGCTTACTAAAAATGCTGTTTAAAAGAAAGATACGGGAAATAACCAGTTTCTGGAATCGCTGGCTCAAACTCAGCACATGCCTAGCTTAAAATTGCATCTTTAATCTTTGTGTATCACAGAGTCCCGGGAATAGAGGTCAGCTTCCAGCAATAAAAGGCGTTATGCTCCGTACAAAAACATCATGCGTGATTAAGCCTGCAGCGGTATATATTTATGATCTGACTTATGCCCTCCCTGGCTTCTGTGGCCTCTAAATTATTCCACCTTTTAATCTTGTTACCATTAGATGAAATATCTTAAACTGCCTGGTCCATCAGATGTGGAATTCTCTCTCAACACAGTAGTTTGCTTCCCCTGCTTTATCTTCCTGTAAGATACCACTTAAAGATAACCTCTTTGATAAATCTTATGGCCTCTTATATCTCTTTATATGGCTTGGCTTTTATATATTGCTTGATTATGTTTCTTGTGAAGCATTTTAGAATCCTTCGCTGTGTCAAAAGTACTAATTATATTAAAAGCTATATCACTAATTATATTTAAAAAAAGTACTAATAGCTTCAAACTGTTGTTCTTGGGAAGAAAATAGTGTCAAAATAAATGCAAGACAATCTACCCATTGGGTGCAGAGACTGATCTATTTCACATCAGTTCCTTGTGTATCTATTATTTAAAATGAGTGCCTCTGTGCCATTAAGATATACATGAGTATTCAAAAACAGTAGTGCGCCTACAATTAATTGAATACTTCCCCAATAAAGGATTAAAGAGGAACATGGACATCCATTCATTAAAATTTTATATCTCTATAAAATTTAGCCGGTTTCGGCATTAATGCTTGTTGCCTTTGAGAGTAAGTCGATGGAGACACACGGAACTGCAGATGCTGAAATCTTGAGCAACATGCAAAGTGCTGGAGAAACTCAGAGAGTCAGCCAGTATCGGTGGAGGGAAGTTATTCCGAAAAAGGGACCGGGACAGAAATGTCGTCTGTCGGTTCCCCTCAAAATATGTTGCCTGACCTGCTAAGTCCTTCCAGCACTTTGTTTTTCACTCAAGATTCCAGCATCTGCAGTTCCTTGTGTCTCCATCTCACAATTATAGTTTGCTTTATTTTTAAGTTTCTTTATTCAGTTACCATGTAATCCCGTTCTACCTGCTCCATGGTCGGATAGTCGGCGACTAAACCGTCTCCCCCACCTGGTTTGCCAGGTGTGGTGGGGGCTGTAGACCCCCAGCAGGACCAAAAACAAGACCTGTCAAATGGCGGATGAGCTCCTAGTGAGCCAACGGCCCTCCACACTTCAGTAAAAGTTGCGATCACTGTCGTAGATATCATTGTAAGGCACCGTGCCCGTTGATGGTTTCAACGATGATGATGATGATGATGATGATTTATTCAATGAAATTTTGTCCCATGAATGAAGCAAAAGAGAATTTTAGGAAACGAAGTTTGGGTTTAAGGGAAATATTCCATTGGAAGTAAAAGACAACCATAGATAAGCAAAATGCTGTGCCACTATGCCATGCATAACGTCTTTAGGTAACATATCAAGATGAAGAATACATGGCAAATAGAGATGGGGAGCATTAGTTCTAATCCGACCCATGAACAAATGTATAACAAAGTGCTGGAGGAACTCAACAGTCAGGCAATATCTCCGGAGGGAAATGAGCAGACAATGCTTTGGGTTGGTCCCTTTTTCAGACTCATTGCCTTTCACAGTTGCTGCCTGACTAGTTGAGTTCCTCCACCACTTGTTTTTTTGCTGAAGATAACAGTATCTGCAGTCCTTTGTGTCTCCATAGACTAATCCACTTAGAATAGGTGCAGAAGGAAACTATGAAATGCATTTTGTCATGTGGTCTTGGTTATGGAGTCACACAGCACAGAAACAGGCCCTTCAGCCCATTGAGTCCACTCCAATCATCAGGTACCACATTCATAATTAATCTCATTCCCCCATTATTTTTCCAGTAACCGATTATTCCCACATTCTGATCGACTCTTAAGACTTTAGACATTAGAGGTACAGTGAAGAAACAGCCCCTTCACCGCACCAAGTCTGCGCCGACTGGAAATCCCCCCGTACACCAGCACTAGCCTACACACTAGGGACAATTTAATATCTTTACTGAAGCCAATTAACCTACAAACCTGCACGTCTTTGGAGTGTGGGAGGAAACCAGAGCACCCGGTGAAAACCCACGCGGTCACGGGGAGAACGTACAAACTCCGTACAGACAGAACCCGTAGTCAGGATCGAACCTGGGTCTCTGGTTCTGTAAGGCAGCAAATCTACCGCTTCACCACCGTGCTACCCAAAGAATATTGGCTTTTGATCCTGAACTCCATGGGTTTACGACAAAAGTTCGCAGTTTCCCAAAAATTACATCGGTAAATCTACCGTGGACTTACGCAAAGTTGGTTCTGCTAAATGTTTGGCAACTCCATTTATATCAGTGAGGGTTAACTGCTGCAAGGAGAGATACACGTTTCAGATAGTTTATATTTTGTGATTTAATTAAGTTTTTATTTATTTTTATTTTTATTTTATTAGAAGTAAGTACAATTGTATACAATCATATTTTCATAATACCTTTCATGTACAGCTTCTTATTTAAAAAATTTTTTGAAATAAAGAAGAAAAAGAAAAAAGTTAGATAATGAAAAATAGAAAAATGTGAGATATATAGTGTATGAAAAAGAAAAATAAAGAATGAAATAAGAAAGTTGAGACATAGAAAATAGAAGAGAGAGAATAAAAGAAAAGATGAGAAGAAAAGAAAATAGAAGGAGATCATTTATAATCTTGACCATCAGCAGTCACGGATTAGCTTTTACACCTGTTTTGCACCATACGTTTCCAAAAAGACGACAAATGGAGACCAACTCGTTATGAATTGGTCAAATTTATCTATTAGGAGGAATCGCATTTCCTCAAGATGTGCGGTATCCAACATACTTGCAATCCACATTTTGAGCGTTGGTATTGGTGTATTTTTCCAAAATTTCAATATTAATTTTTTTGCTATTATTAAACCATAATTAAAAATTGACTTTTGAGATGAACTCAATTTGTTCCCGTCTTCCATTACCCCAAATATAATCAATTCATTATTGGGTTCCATTTTTGTCTTACATAGTTTTGTAAATATTTCGAAAATATCACTCCAAAATCCATTAAGTTTTATACAAGAAACAAAAGAGTGTGTTATAGTTGCTTCTTGGGTTAAACATTTATCGCAAATGGGCGATATATTTGGATAAAATTTATTTAATCTTGTTTTTGAGTAATATAATCTATGTAAAATTTTAAATTGGATTAGATTATGTCTTGCGTTAATCGAACACTTGTGAATGTATGTCAAATAGTTTTCCCATGTAGCCTTCGTAATTTTTATCAATAATTCCCGTTCCCACTCTTCTCTAATTACCTCGGTCACAGGTAAATCTATATTTAAGATACTATTATATAAATATGATATTAATTTTTGTGTATCAGCTTTTATATTCATTACTTCTTCTAGTAAATCAGGAGTTATTTTTTGATATCCCTGTATGTATGTCTTCAAAAAATTACAAATCTGAAAATATTTAAAATAATGAGTGTTTTTCAGTTTAAATTTTAATTGTAATTGTTGAAATGATAATAAATCTCCCATTTCATACATATCCCCGATCCTTTTAATTCCTAAACTTTCCCATTGATTATATATTTTATCCATCATAGATGGTTTAAATAAAGGATTATTCGCTATCGGTGTTAACAATGATAGGTTTCTTAATTTTAAGGATAGTTTTATTTGTTTCCATATTCTTATTGTATCTTGTATAATTGGGTTTTTATTATATATTGTATTGTTCATTTTTTTCGGGGAGAAGAGGATTGTTCCTATATTACAAGGATAACAATCCTCTTTCTCCATTTTTATCCATTCTGTCTGTTGAGTTGAACTATCCAACCAGTAAATTATATTCTTAATATGTATTGCCCAATAGTAATACAAAAAATTAGGGAGTGAAAGTCCCCCGACATCTTTTGGTTTACATAAGTGTTCTTTTTTAATTCTATGTGATTTGTAATCCCAAACAAAATTAGTAGTATTAGCGTTCAGTTTAGAAAAAAAATATTTTGGTACATATACTGGTATAGATTGAAATAGGTATAATAACTGTGGTAAGAAGCTCATTTTAATAGCATTTATTCTGCCTATTAATGATAAAGGGAGTGTTTTCAAAATTTTTATCATTATATTAAGTTTATTTATTAAGGGTATAAAATTAGCATTGAATAAAGCTTTATGTTTTCTAATAATCTGTATACCCAGATATTTGAATTTTTCTGTTGCTATTTTAAAGGGGAATTTCAATAAGTGTGTGGATTCTTGAGGTTTTAACGTCATAATTTCACTTTTGTTCCAGTTTATTCTATATACTGAAAAGGATCCAAATTCCTCTATTAAATTTAATAAATTTGGTATGCTCGTTTGTGAATTTGTTATATATAACAAAATATCATCTGCATACAATGAAATTTTATTATTTGAGTCCCTAGTATTATAACCCTGAATATTCGGATGGCTTCTTATACTTTCAGCCAGAGGTTCTATCATAAGGGCAAATAGCAGGGGTGATAAAGCACATCCCTGCCTATTACCCCTTGATAATTGAAATTTTTGAGATAACATGCTGTTAGTTAATATTCTTGCCATCGGTTTATCATATAATAATTTCACCCATGCAATAAAATTCTCTCCCATATTAAATTTTTGTAATACTATGTATAAATACTGCCATTCTACCTGATCAAATGCTTTCTCTGCGTCCAAAGAAATAATTGCTAAGTCTTTTTCTTCCTTTTTATGTGAGTACATTATATTAAACAGGCGTCTCAAATTATTAAATGAATATCTTTTGGGTATAAACCCCGTTTGATCAGGGTTTATCAATTTACTAATATATTTGCTTAGTCTTCTAGCTAAAGTCTTTGCTAGAATTTTCTGGTCGGTATTTAAAAGTGATATAGCTCTATATGAGCCCGGTTCCTCTAGATCTTTATCTTTCTTTGGAATAAGCGTAATAGTTGATTCTGCTAATGTTTCAGGTAATTTATTTTCTTTAAAAACGTGAGTATATAAATTAAATAGATAGGGGGTCGTTATCTCATGAAACTTTTTATAAAATTCATTACTAAAACCATCTGGTCCCGGTGTCTTACCATTTTTCAGCAATTTTATTGTTTCACCTATTTCTTCGATTGTAATTTGCGCTCCTAGTTCTTCTTGTTCCAAAAGGTCAAAGGACCGAAGGACCTGTTTCCACGCTGTATATCTAACAGAATTAAGCTGAGCCTGTGCCGACCAGCGATCTCCATACACTAGTTCTATCCTTCAAACTAGGGACAATTTAACTAAATGAAACAAAACTAAACTAAACTAAACTAAACTAAATTAAACTAACCTAAAAATTAAATTAAACTAAAACAACAAACTCTGAGGTGTAGCAGGAAATCACTGATGACAATGTTGTAATACATATATTTAACTGTGTTAAGCTTGTCCAAAAGTTACTGTTAATTTCACAGGGTAGTGACCGCAAACATCACCATAATCCAGGCCAATTGAAAGTTATGGTTTTTAGTCTGCATTTCACATTTGCGGCCCACCGAGTCCGTGCCGACCAGCGATCCCCGTACACTAGCACTAGCCTACACACTAGGGACAATTTAATATCTTTACTGAAGCCAATTAACCTACAAACCTGCACGTCTTTGGAGTGTGGGAGGAAACCAGAGCACCCGGTGAAAACCCACGCGGTCACGGGGAGAACGTACAAACTCCGTACAGACAGAACCCGTAGTCAGGATCGAACCTGGGTCTCTGGTTCTGTAAGGCAGCAAATCTACCGCTTCACCACCGTGCTACCCAAAGATTATTGGCTTTTGATCCTGAACTCCATGGGTTTACGACAAAAGTTCGCAGTTTCCCAAAAATTACATCGGTAAATCTACCGTGGACTTACGCAAAGTTGGTTCTGCTAAATCTTTGGCAACTCCATTTATATCAGTGAGGGTTAACTGCTGCAAGGAGAGATACACGTTTCAGATAGTTTATATTTTGTGATTTAATTAAGTTAATTTGAATGTTTTCAATTGATTTATGTGTTCCTTTAAAATATTTAATTTTGCTAACAGGCTTTTAATAGCATATTGGATTTTTAATAGTTCAATGATCCATGAATATTCAAGCTTTTTGACAGCTTTGACTACTAGGTGAGGCTTCACCAGTTGCCAAAGTTGTTCCACAGAATTTAGGATGCTACTTTCCCACCCCAGTCAGCCCTTCCTCGCCCCACTCCCATTGAGCAAAAGATATAAAAGCTTGAAAGCACGCACCACCAGACTCAGGGAACAGCTTCTTCCCTTCTGTTATCAGCCTTCTGAACGGTCCTTCCATAAATCAGGGTACAGTCTCGATTCTCATAAGGTCATAAGGTCATAGGTGATAGGAATAAAATTAGGCCATTTGGCCCATCAAGTCTACTCTGCCATTCAATCATGGCTGATCTATCTCTCCTAACCCCATTCTCCTGCCTTCTCCCTATAACCTTTGACACCTGTATTAATCAAGAATGTATCTATCTCTGCCTTAAATATATCCACTGACTTGGCCTCTACAGCCTGTGGCAAAGAATTCCACAGATTCACCACCCTCTGACTAAAGAAATTTCTCCTCCTTCCTAAAAGAACATCCTTTAATTCTGAGGCTACGGCCTCTTGTCCTTGACTCTCCCACTAGTGGAAACATCCTCTCCACATCCACTTTATCGAAGTCTTTCACTATTCTGTATGTTTCAATGAGGTCCCCCCTCATTCTTCTAAACTCCAGTGAGTACAGGCCCAGTGCCGACAAACGCTCATCATAGGTTAACCTACACATTCCTGAAACCTTCTCCAACCTACTTCATTGAGGACATTGCATTTTTTCTCTGGAAATGTTATGCTACAATGCTGAGAAACCATACCCTACTCTCTGGTATATTTCTCTTCGCTCTACGTATTACATTTGAGTTTGGCTTGATAGTATAGATGCATAGTGCTATCTGACTTGATAGGATGGTGTGCAAACAAAAGTCATAATAAACCTAAACCTAATTAAACATCTCCTGGCTTTAACAACTAGGTTGCTGTCAGTTTTTTTCTGGATATTCATGTTGATGGTCTGGCATTACAGTAAAGCAGGTTTGGCAGATTTGGAAAATTAAAAAAAATACTGCAGATACAGGAAATCTGAAATAAAACTGAAACAGAGAATACTGGAAACACTCAATAAGTCAGGCAGTGGAAATGTAAATCTTTCATTTTACTTCGGAGTCACGTGAATGACTACGTGAAGAAGACCCCGTCCAGCCGCACACGCGTCATTATCGATCAGACGCATAGCGTTCATGACCGTGTGTGGAGGAGCAGCAGCTCCTCCAGGCGGTGAGTAAAGCAAATTTAAAGTAAAAATCGGATAAGGTAAGTGGTTTCGTTTTCACTTACAGGGCGCTTTTCTTCCCGCTCAGACGTGTTGGCAGAGGTCCACACAAACTCAGAATGGAGAAAGGGCGTAGGGGAAGGAGAGGCCAGGGACGCACCGCAGGTAAAACCCCCGATGCTAATGGTAGCGGGCGTCAGGAAGAGGAGGCAGTGGCATCGAAGCCATCAACTCGACATTACGGTCGAATGTGCCGTTAAACCACTAGCGGCGGGGCGCAAGGCAGGACAAAAGTCGGCCCGACCTGTAGACTCGGATGAGTCAGACCCGGAGGTATGCCCTCCTGCAGCAGAAAATGTTATGGCTGCAAGGGTCGCCAGTTTAGACCTCCTGATGGGGAATGATTTACAAAGAACCCCACAGGAGGAATCAGGTCGGTGTTGGCCAATGGAGGATACAGCACAGGGTGTGCCTTGGTTGGGACAGGCACAAGGGTGGCCTACAGGAGAGCCATCAGAAATGACTGTGCAAAGTTATTACAGTGGTTGGCCTACAGGAGAGCCAGTGCCAGAAGTGCCTGAAAAAAGGCAGTATATGTGCTGGCCTACTGAAGAGCCAGTACCAGAAATGTCTCAAAAAAGACAGTACAAACGTACTTATGTGCCAGCACCGAAAGTTCCTAAAAGGGAAAAATATGAAGCGTTGGCCTAGAGTTGAGCCAGCGCCAGCAGCACCTGAAACAGGGTTGCCTATCCGTGGGCCTATAAGAGAGCCCGCGCAGGGGGAATCTGGCATAGACTTACCTGAAACAGGGGAGCCAGAATTTACCCAACCTGAAGAGGAACATCTAGATTCAGAAGATGAATTCTATGAGGATGAGAGCCCATTATCAGAGCTGAATGTTCCTGGACTAGCATAAAAGTTTGCTGTTCCTAGAATAAAAGGGGAACCTTTGAGGGATGAAATAGCAATGACTATAAATTATCTACTCTCCCATCAGCTCCAGGAAGTAACTATGGATGAGACTATGAAACAGTATGAGCCTCGGAGAATTGTGAATTGCTGACAGTTCCAGCAGTGAATAACTTGATATGGGGTTATTTGAGCATTGGTTTACGCTCACAAGAATTGAAATTGCAACGTGTATTGAAATTGCTGGGGTCAGGCATCATGGCATTTGCCAGAGGATTGGATGATGATTTTGTATCAGATTCACAACAAGATGCTTTAGCACTGTTGTGTGGTGCGCACTTTGAAATAAATTGTATTCGTAAAAATGCAATAAGACCAAATATTCATCCTAAGTATGCAGGGCTCTGCAAACCAACCAACATACAAATGCCTAAATCTGCTGTTTGGAGAGTTTAAAAAAAACAACAACAAAAACCTGAGTGGTATGATGATGCGACCACCAATGCTGAGCAGAGCAGTGCGAAGGCAGTATCCCTACAGGCGGAATGCTGGTGCTGGAGAAGGAACAAGTCGATCATTCTCGTATACACGTTGACGTGCTGCACCGGGGATACGTGGAGGTTACAATATGCCTACCAGAAGGGGACAACAATGGCCGGTGGCAAACCCCGAGGTAGGGGGTCCTGGTCTGGTAAGGAAGACAAATGATTCATTTATTCTAAACAGCATTGTAGGATTCAAAATTGAGTTCTATCCACATTTGGATCCTCCAAGGCAAGAAAATTCAAACTGGTCACGAATTTTCTCAAAAGAGAATAAGTTGATCAAAGGAGAATTAGAAACTTTAACCAAAAAGGGGGTAATAGAGAAGTCAGTAGAACAACACCATCAGTTTGTATCAAATATTTTTCCAAGAACAAAAAAGGATGGTGGATGTAGAATCATATTGGATCTGACAAATCTTAACCTTTATGTACAATACAAACATTTCAAAATGGAAACATTTACTAATGCAATTCAGCTAATCACAGAAAATTGCTACATAATAATAATAATAATGGATTGGATTTATATAGCGCCTTTCTAATACCCAAGGCGCTTTACATCGCATTATTCATTCACTCCTCAGGTCACACTCGGTGGTGGTGAGCTACTTCTGTAGCCACAGCTGCCCTGGGGCAGACTGACGGAAGCGTGGCTGCTAATCTGCGCCTACGGCCCCTCCGACCACCACCAATCACTCACACACATTCACACACACACACATTCACACGCAGGCAAAGGTGGGTGAAGTGTCTTGCCCAAGGACACAACGACAGTATGCACTCCAAGCGGGATTCGAACCGGCTACCTTCCGGTTGCCAGCCGAACACTTAGCCCATTGCGCCATCTGTCGTCCCAAATACATGGCAAGCATAGATCTGCAAGATGCATATTATTCCGTGGCAATGCATGGTAATGATCAAAGATATTTGAAATTTAGATGGATGAGTCAGTTATGGCAATTTAAAGCATTGCCCAATGGTCTGACTTCAGCACCAAGATTATTCACTAAATTGCTCAAACCAATTTTAGCTCTGTTAAGAGCTGAGGGCCATGTATTAATGGCTTATTTAGATGATATCCTCATTGTAGGGGACACTTTGGCTGCTGCAAAATTGTCAGTATCCAGAGTCAAATACATTCACCTACAAAAATCTAAATTGTTACCAAGCAAAAAGATTGATTACCTAGGGTTCACAATTAACTCCGAACACATGGTAATCACTTTTCCAAAAGATAAAAAGCTGCAGTTAATTGAAGGTTGCATAAAACTCATTAACGAGGACACACCTTCAATTAGAGAAGTGGCAAGCTTGCTAGGCAAATTAATTGCAGGGTTTCCAGCAGTCACGTTTGGACCATTGCATTATCAATGTTTACAGAGAGCTAAGGTACAAGCGTTAAAAATGAATAGAGGGCATTTTGACAGGCCCATGAAATTAACAATTCAATCCATTACAGAAATACAATGGTGGATTAACAATGTTTCTAATGCTTCCAGAAAAGTTCTGGTAGAAACACCTTCCGTCACTCTACAGACTGATGTAAGTGCGCTGAGTTGGGGCGCTACTAACATGATTTCCAGCTGTGGAGGTAGGTGGAATGTGAATGAAGTACCTTTGCTGGAAAATCTGGGAATCAATTACCTAGAGCTATTAGGCGCATTTTACGGCCTTAGAGCTTATTGCACTGATATGGGAAATGTGCATGTTCAGGTACAGGTTGACAATACTACAGCTGTAGCATACATAAATCACATGGGTGGTATAAAATCAGAATCATGTGATAAATTGGCAAATAAAATTTGGACCTGGGGTATTGCCAGAAAAATTTGGCTGTCAGCAATATATTTACCAGGTAAAAATTAATACAATTGCAGACAAAAGATCACGTAAATTTAATGATAATACAGAATGGATGTTAAATCGGAAAATATTCACACAAATTATCACACAATTTGGAATGCCAGAAATTGATCTGTTTGCATCAAGATTGAACCACCAGTTGCCTAAGTATGTGTCATGGGAACCTGATCCTGGAGCAGTAGCGGTGGATGTTTTCTCGCTACATTGGGGTGGTATGTTTCTGTATGTTTTTCCACCATTTTGTTTAATCCACAGATGCATACAGAAAATTAAACAAGATTCAGCCTCAGGGATTTTGGTAGTACCAGATTGGCCTAAACAGCTATGGTACCCACTGGTGTTAAAAATAATCAAAAAAACCCTTATGGTTATTCCAAAGCAGATTAAACTGCTTGTACACCCTGTGACTGATGAACCACATCCTTTACATGATCGTATTCGTTTGTTGATTTGCAGATTCTAAGAAGGCCATATCTTGGAAAGGATTATCAGACCGTACGGTGGATGTTATGACAGCAGCCTGGAGGAATAGTACCCAGAAGCAGTACATCTCCTATATAAAGAAATGGGAGGAGTTTTGTTCAGGGAAACATATTGCATATAACCCAGCAGAAATTTCAGATGTAATAGAGTTCCTTTCTACTCTATACTATGAATTAAAATTAAGTTATAGTGCAATTAATACTGCACAAAGTGCACTCTCTGCATATTTAAGCAGTGAATCAGAACATACTCCAATAGGTGCACATCCTTTGGGTCTGTAGGTTTATGAAAGGAATTTTCAACTCTAATCCTCCCAGACCTAGGTATACAGAAATTTGGAATATAAAAGATGTACTGATCTTGCTAAGGAATTGGAATCCAGTTGAAACTCTGTCATTATCCAAAATCACCATGAAATTGGTTATGCTCATGGCATTAGTTTCAGCTTAGAGAGTTCAAACATTACAGAAACTCAGAATTGATAGAATGAAAGTAGGGCCAAATGCCGTGACATTCTATGTCTATGATTTACTGAAGCAAAGTAGACCTGGGTTCACAGGATGCAAGTTGGAATTTTTAGCATATCCTACAGATCCACGACTGTGTGTAGTAACATATGTGAAATGTTACATAGAAACAACAAAAGTTTTAAGAGGCACCGAATTGGCATTTTTTTATTAGTCATAAAAAGCCTCATAAGAAAGTGTCAACACAAACAATTTCACGATGGTTGAAACAGGTGTTGAGATATTCAGGTATTGATACTGATAAAATTAAATCTCATTCCACCAGGGCGGCATCAACATCAGCGGCCAGGGATTCAGACGAGCAATAGACCTTATTCTCGCGGCCGCAGGATGGGCAAGTGAACAGATGTTTCACAAGTATTACCATAAGGAGATTAAAGATCTCAGAGGGTTTGGTGATGCCGTGCTGGATACAGTATTAAATCCCCCATTATAATAAATGGGCCTAATTTTGTTACTTTTATTAAAATAAATAAAATCATTAACTGATTACATTCAAATGTTGTGGTCATGCATTGTTGATTGTGCTTACACAAATAGAGTCAATCGATGCAGTGAACACCTGGATTTGAATCCACGGTGTGAAATCACAGAGCTTTGAAATCTTCACGTAGTCACTCACGTGACTCCGAAGTAAAATAGTAAGATTAAATGAGAACTTACCAGTTTGAAGTTTGATCTTTATTTTATGAGGAGTAACGTTGAGGGATTACGTGCCCTCCGCTCCCACCCTCATAAAAGGATCAAGCTGGTAGTTCTAAGTCTTTATGCATCTTACTATCATACTTCAGTAATTATCGTCTGTGATTGTCACTCCGCTGCTTTGAAAAATTGGCGCGTGTGCGGCTGGACGGGGTCTTCTTCACGTAATCCCTCAACGTTACTCCTCATAAAATAAAGATCAAACTTCAAACTGGTAAGTTCTCGTTTAATCTTACTATTAAAGCTTGATAATTGAACACTTTCGTCCACCTCTTGCACTAAAATTGCTTTTATTTCTAATTATGCTTTTGCATATGTTTTTTTTGTGCAGTCTTCAATTCTTTTAGAATTTTAGTTGTAATCAATGCCTAATTTATCTATAATTTGTTTTTGTGTATTTGTATATAGACCACTTGGCTCTTGAGTGTTCCACCATTTAGTAAGATCATATTGGATCCATTCTTGGCCTTTACACCACCAGTGGAAGAGTCTGGACCAGAGAGCACAGCCTCAAAATAAAAGGATGTAGCTTTAGAAAGGAGATGAGAAGGAATTTATTTAGTCAGAGGGTGGTGAATTCATGGAATTCATTGCAACAGAAGACTGTGGAGGCCAGGACAAGGGAAGTTTTTAAGGCAGAGATTGATAGATTCTTGAATAAGTACAGGTGTCAAGGGTTATGGGGAGAAGACAGGAGAATGGGGTTGAGAGGGAAAGATAGATCAGCCATGATTGAATGGCACAGTAGACTTGATGGGTCAAATGACCTAATTCTGCTCCTAAAACGTAGGAATTTATGAGTTATGAACTTATGAACCACATTTGTATTCTTACTGCATAATCCTTGACTCCCTTGTATCTCAGAACTCTGAAAATCTGTGTCTTTAATATATTCAATGATTCTGTATCCACATATCTCCACAAATTCACAACCATCTGAGAGAAGATATGCTACTCCATCTGCATTTTAAATGGACAATCCCTTATTCTTAAATTATGCTGTCATGTTCCAATGGGAGAAACAGCCTCTCAGATTTCACAATTCAATATATTTCCTTCCAAAGTAATCAGCCTCACAGTTTCTCACACAAGAGGATGAATAGATCGGGTAGATGCACAGTCTCCTGCCCAGAGTTCTTGAATCAAGGACCAGAAGACATAGGTTTCAGGTGAAGGGGAAAAGATTTAATAGGAATCTGAGGGGTAACTTTTTCACGCAACGATTATTGGGTATATGGAACAAGTTGCCCAGAGTTGAGGCTGGGACTATCCCAATGTTTAAGAAACAGTTAGACAGGAACATGGATAGGACAGGTTTGGAGAGATATGGATCAACTGCATGCAGGTGGGACTAGTGTAGCTGGGACATGTTGGCTGTTGTGGGCAAGTTGGGCTGAAGGGCCTGTTTCTATACTGTATCACTCTATAACTCTATGACCATGACAAGATTCCATGACAAGATTCCATCCCAATTACTTGCCCACTTTCTCGATCTAACTATATTCCATTTTGGACACTTTTTGTTCTCCTCTTAACACTCGACCTTCCTATCATAGAGTTATAGAGTCATAGAGTGATACAGTGTGGAAACAGGCCTTTCAGCCCAAATCGCCCACACCGGCCAACAATGTCCCAGCTACACTAGTCCCACTTGCCTCCGCTGGGTCCATATCCCTCCAAACCCGTCCTATCCATGTACCTGTTCAACTGTTTCTTAAACGATGGGATAGTCCCAGCCTCAACAACCTTCTCTGGCAGCTTGTTCCATACACCCACCACCTTTCGAGTGAAAAAGTTACCACTCGGATTCCTATTAAATCTTTTCCCCTTCACCTTGAACCTATGTCCTCTGGCCCTCGATTCCCCTACTCTGGGCAAGAGATTCTGTGCATCTACCCGATTTATTCCTCTCATCATTAGCAAAATTGGCATCTGAAATGTAATTACTTCTTGGTAAATTATCTGACCCTAAAATTAATTTGAAGGATATGGATTAAAATTAATTTAGACAATGAATTGAATATATTATGGTCCACAAATCGATCTGTTGTTTTGGCACTGAAGTGCTGTTGGCAATCTCCCTGAAGTTGTTTCAAGAAAGTCCATAAAAATGGAAAAATGATAAGTGGTAGTTTCAAAACGATCTCATCTAAAGCATCAGGAACGATGAGTTTTTGGAGGTGAAAGCTACTTTGACAGCAGTCCTTCCTCAAAGTTCTGGAAACACTGCACCAGAGACACAGGTTCAATCTCGACCTCGGGAGCTGTCAATGTGGAGTTTGCTTGTTCTCCCTGTGACCGCATGGGTTTCCTCTGGGTGCCCCAGTTTCCTCCCACATCCAAAGAATTTCGACTTCAGACTTTAGTGATACAGCATGTAAACAGGCACACAAGTCTGCGCCGACCAGCTGTCATCCCGTACACTAGCACTGTACTACAGATTAGGGAGAATTTACAATTTTACCCAAGCCAATTAACCTACAAAGCTGTACGTCTTTGTAGTGTGGAAGGAAATCACCCGGTGAAAACCCACATGTTCAAGGGGAGAATGTACAAACTCTGTACAGACAGCACCCATAGTCTGGATCAAACATGGGTCTCTGTTGCTGTAAGGCAGCAACTCTACTGCTGTGCCACTGTTCTGCTTTGTAGATTAATGTGCAGGTTTGTAGGTTAATTGTCTTCTTCCCAGGTTCCTCAATCGCAGTGCTCATGGAGGGCAATCCTCGTGTGTAAATTAAACATGAAATGGGAGATCACCAAAGAATTGCTGGGAAGGATCTGTGTGCAGACTATGATTGCTAGAAACTTTGGGAACGTTGCAAAGTGTCCAATGCCCCTTCCATGTTTTCAGTTTAGAGATACAACACGGAAACAGTCCCTTCATCCCATGCTGACCAGCGATCACCCGTTCACACTAGTTCTATGTTATCCCACTTTCTCATCCAGTCAAATAAGTTTTGTTCCGATCGGTGCAAAAGTACAAAAGTTATGAAGGTTTAAAAATCGTAAAAACCGCTCCTTCCGGCACCCGCTGTCAATCACGGCGGCGAGGAGAATAAAAAGCTGCAGGAACGCAGTGTGTTGAGCAGCGTGCGGGCAGAGAGCAGCTTGCGGAGAGTGAGCAGCGTGTGGGCTGCTTCTGCGGCGACCAGCACGACGAGCTGGGAGATACTGAGTTGAACCGGAAGCCTCTGAGTGAAGCTGGAGTGGGACCCGGAGCTATTGCGTGAGGCTGTACCGCTGGTGCAGGGAGCGCAGTGTGCGAGCTGCATCTGCTGCGACCACTCCCCCTCCCCCACCTCATTCTCCAACCCCCCCTTCCCACACCCCCCTTCCCCCACCCCCTTCCCCCCACCCCCGCCCCCACCCCCACCCCCACCCCCACCCCCACCCCCACCCCCAACCCCACCCCCACCCCCACCCCCACCCCCACCCCCACCCCCACCCCCACCTACACCCACACCCCTACCCTCACATCCCCCACTCCTCCTTCCGCCACCCCCCCGTGCCCCCCACCCCCCTTTCCCCCTCCCCCCACCCCCCCTTCCCCGACCCCCATTCCCCACAACCCCCTTTCCCCACAACCCCACTCCCCCAACCCACCCTTCACCCACACACTCCCTCCCCCACACTGCCCTCGCCCACCCCCTTCCCCAACCCCCATTCCCCAACCCACCCTCCCCCACACCCCCTCTCACACACCCCCTCCCCCACACCCTCCCACTCCCACACCCCCTCTCCCCAACACCCCCTTCTCCCCCACACACCCCACCCCCCTCCTTCACCCTCCCATCCCCCCTTCCCCCACACACCTCCCCTCCCCACACCCCCCTCCCCCACACCCCTCCCTCCCCAACACCCCTCCTCCCCCACCCCCCCTCACCCCCACCCCCTCCCCCACACACCCCCTCCCTAACACCGCCCTCCCCTACACCCCCTCCCCTGAGTGGTGGAATATTGCGTTGGGGAATGGGTTGTGTTGGGGGGACCAGGCCTCCCGTGTGACTGGGACCCAACGGGTCCCCACTTAGTCTAGTTCAAATGAAAAATGTGCTGCACTATTTAATGTTCCATGTTGTATATTAAGCCAGGAATGCTGTACAAGATATCCCTCAAGTTTACAAGATGAAGTTCCAATAAACTCATCAAAAGTGTATGATGTATTTTTGCTTTAATTTTGGAAAATTTATTTTCTGCTGAGTATTGCTCCAGGCAATCAGCTTTGCTGTAAATATTAATTTGTATACCAAACAGCCAAATCATTTTTTTTTAAATTAGTACTGATTAATCATAAAAAAATATCGAAGGAATAAACAAGCTATGCAAATAAAAAAATTTGGAATAAATTTACTGTTCATAATTTGATATTACCTTGTATGTGCCTGGAACACATTGCCAGTGGTGGTGGTGTAGGCAGTTACCATAGTGGTGTATGAGGCTTTTAGATACGGATGTGGATATGCAGGGAATAGAGGAATATGGATCATGTGCTGGCAGAGGATATTAGTTTAACTTGGCATCATGATCAGCACAAACATTGTTCCTGCGCTATACAGTTCTATGTTCTATGTTCTATGTTTTATGTTTTATGTCTATGTTCTATATCGTTAAGTCTCATATGTGATTGTGCAGAATGGATTTGTGGAGTGTGTTTGAAGCAAATTTGTGTAAGTGTTAATTTAAACATTTCATTGCTTGTCATTATAATGTCATGACTTCAAAAGTAGCTGCAGGATTTTTCTAGGCACGAATACTCTGCTGTAATACCGAGCAAAAACAAACTGCTAGAGGAACTCAAAGGGTCGAGCAGTATCTGTGGGGGGGAAAGGAATGGACAGATGACATTTCAGGTCAGCAACTTTCTTCAGCCTGAAGAAGGCTCCTAACACAACACGTTGTCCAAACCAGTGTGAAGAAGGAATGGACTGACAACGTTTCAGGTCAGCACCTTTCCTCAGACTGAAGAATGCTCCTAACCCAACACGTTGTCCTGATCAGTCTGAAGAAGTATCCGACCTGAAACATCATATGTCCATTCCCTTCACAGGTGCTGCTTGACCCATTGAGTTTTGTATATTTTGAACCGTGATACCAAATCAGGACGTAGAGGGAAGCCATCAAGCCTGCCCCTGCATGCCCCATGGACCAGAGAGGAGGGAGCAGGAACAGACGAACGGTAAGCAAACTAACAAATCTTTGTTAGATCTAATTTGAAGTATTGTTTAGTTTACTTTAGAGATACAATACAGAAACAAGTCCTTCGGCCCACCAGGTCCGTGCTGGCCAGCGATCACCCCGTACACTAACACTGTCCTACACACTAGGGACAATTTCCAATTTTTTCCGAAGCCAATTAACCTACCAACCTGCACGTCTTTGGAGTGTGAGAGGAAACCGGAGCAACCGGAGCACCCGGAGAAAAGCCCAGTGGTCACGGGGAGAATGTATGAACTCTGTACACACAGCACCGCTAGTCAGGATCACATCCAGGTGTTTGGCGCTGTAAAGGGGCTGTCCCACTTGGGCAACCTAATTGCGAGTTTAGAAGAGTTTGAAAAAATGACATGTTGAAGAACTCCTTCGACTATGTAGAAGACCTCCTTCGACCTCCTTCGACCTCGTTCGACTATGTTGAAGACCAGCTTCGACTGGCTACGACTAGCTATGACTAACGGGGAAAATTGGACACCGAATAGTGGAGAATGAAGACGACCTCCTTCGATCTCCTTCGACCTCCCTTCGACCTCCCTTCGACCTCCCTTCGACCTCCCTTCGACTATGATGAAGACTATCAACGACTACCTTCGACTACCCTCGATTACCTACGACTAACATGCCGACCTACTACGACCTACTATGACCTACTACGACTAAACCTATGAGTAAAAAAAGTCTTGATTTTTTCCATGGCGACCTTTTTTTACTCGCACGCATTTTTTAACGTATTGAAAAACCGCCGCGACCTAGCTGAGACCTCGAGTACGCAGAGACCAGTCTCGAGCATGAAGGAGAGTTACGAACACCTCCTATGACCTTGTGTCAACCATGCTGCGAGTATGAGTCGAGGGCAAACACGCCAGAACTCGCGGATTAGGTCGCCCAATTGGGACAGGCCCTTAAGGCAGCAACTCTACTGCTGTGCCACTGTGCCACCCAATTGTGTTCACCCTTGGTGACTACAGTGTAAAGAGGATATGAATAGAGAATTGGACAAGAAATGCATGGGAAGAATGAATAAATGGAGTATTTTTTCTTTGGAGGAAAGAAGAATCAGTAAAGACCCAACAGCGGTCTTTAAAATGATGAATGGTTATGATAGAGTGGATTCAAAGTAAAGGTCACTAGTTGTGGGGAAGGCCACTGCAGCGACCATCAATATAAAGCAGGCACTAAGAATTCTAATGGTGAGTTCAGATTCAAAATACTTTACCCAGAGCGTGGATGGAATGTGGAACTCACTGCTCCAGAGAGAAAGATTGAGGGAAATAGTTGGACATGTAATGGGAAGCTGGAGAGGGAATAGAGGGGGTGGGGGGCTTGGAGACAGATAGATAGTGGCATTTAAGAGGATTTTAGATAGGCACACGGAATATCAAGGTCGTGTACAGACAGATGAGATCCTGTTTAAGGAAGACAAAAGTGCTGGAGAAACTCAGTGGGTGCAGCAGCATCTATGGAACGAAGGAAATAGGCAACGTTTCGGGACGAAACCCTTCTTCAGACTGTGAGATCCTGTTTAACTTGGCATCATGTTCGACACAAACATTATGGGCCAATGGGCCCATTCCTGTGCTATACTGTTCTATGGTCTATGTGTTCTATGTTTCCCATGGTGACACATTGTAGTGATCACTCTTGGAACTGCTGCAGGAATGAACACACTGGCAGATTAATATACTTATATCTACACTACATGATATTTATTTCATATACCACTATGTCCTGATGAAGGTATATAAAATTATGAGAGCATACATAGGATAGATAGTCAGATTTTTTCCCCGCTGTGTGAAGATATCAAAGACCAGAGGGTATAATATTACAGTCAGAAGGGCAAAGCTCAAAGGTGTTCTGCAGGGCAAGTTCTTTACGGAAAGTGGAGAGAGTGGTGGGTCCTTGGAACCCGCAGTGCTCAATGGCTCGTTAGTGTCATGAATGCACTGCACAGTGAAATTCTTGCCCCCATCGCCATATTTTGGCACCATTTATGAATGATGATGACATTTAAGAGACATTTAGATGGGGAAATGGAGATGCAGGGAATGGAGGGATATGGATCACATGCAGGCAGTGGAAATTAGTTTAACTTGGTATTATATTTGGCACGTACATAGTGGGCCAAAGGGCCTGTTCCTGGCTTTACTGTTCTATGTTCTATGTAGACACAGAGCTCCCATGTCAACTTTGAATGAAACTGTACCTTATACAGAGCAAAAACCCAAAGCAAGGGATAATGTTGGGGAGGGGTGAGGAAGGGAGGCCAGAGTTGGATACGGTCAATAGATAGCAGATGGGGAGAGAGTTGCATTTTAATTGGTGGTTGGGGAGACCATTGATGGTTGGGTGGCACAATGGTGCAGCGGTAGATTTGCTGCCTTACAGAGCCAGTGACCTGGGTTCGATCCTGACTGCGGGTGTTTGTACATTCTACCTGTGACCACGTGAATTTTCTCCAGGTGCTCCGGTTTCCTCCCACATCCCAAAGGCGGCAGGTTTCTAGGTTAATTGGCTTCTGTAAATTGTCCCTAGTATGTAGGGTAAAATTAGTGCAGGGGTGATCACTGGTCAGTGTAGATTCGGTGGGCCAAAGGGCATATTTCCACGCTGTATCTCCAAAGAAAACTAAAACCTTAGGACAGGAGGAAGGAATCAACAGTGAACTTATTTTCAAATTAATAAACATATGCTTGTGTTCTACTTCCAACTTATTATATATGTATCATTCTTACTTCTGAATTAAACACATTGGTCTTAAATCTGAATATTTCATTTCAAATTTCCTAAGAGCAGTTTTTAATTTATGCAAATATCAGGGGATTTCTGAAATTCATTCCAAATATACTGTAGCTTTATTTGAATATTGTGTCTTGCAGTTTTAGAAGCATTCATTTAGCAGTTGCCACTTGCAAAGTCTGGTGAATACCACTTGCAAGGCAGCAGCTTTAGATTAGTGCAGTGCACCAAGGATTATATTACCACCTCCTCTCCCACCCTTGCTCAATGGGAAGTGTCATTCCTTTATGTTTTTCTCCACTCTGCTCCTGTATTTACCTTTCATGCATTTCTCTTTTAATTGTACAGAAACAATGCTTTATGCATCATTAATTAATATCAAAGAGGCACAGTGACAAAAATGATTCATTAAATTGGCCCATGTTGGACCAGATCGCTGTACTTAATGAGTGTTGTTCCAATTATTTCTGGACAACATGGAGACAATTTAATGAATTATTTTTGTCACCGTGCTGCTTTGGTATTGCTCACATCAGAGCTCGAGGGACTCATAACTTTGCTCAGTCTATTGTATTGTTACATTGTTGTTTAGTTAGTTATGTAGCCCCAAAACTTTAGGTTTGTTGTTGTCACGTGTACCAAGATACAGTGAATAGCTTTGTTTTGCTGGCCATCCCATCCAGTCAGATAATACTATATATAAATCTATATATAAATCTATATTACTAAAAGTAAGATCTTGACCACTTCCTGTTTTTCTGTTTCATGATTTTTGAAAAAAATGCTGCCACTTATGACTGTGATTTTTGGCCATCTTACTCAGAGTCCCCCTCCACTGCGCAGGACCAGAGGATTTTTTCCCATCGATGAAAAATAAAAGTTATTAATGTTTAAAAGTTGTTGACATTCTCTCTGCTGCCCCTGCAGGTGGGAGGGGTAGGGACTATAAAACCCAGAAGTGTTGTGCCTCACTCAGTCTCTGCAAGATGGAGGAAGTGAGAGGGTCACATCTCTCTGAGCTGTGAATAACACTGAACACATGTCTACTCAACTGTGAGTGACCTTAATGTGGTTTGAAAATGAAAATATGGTTGCTTTGAAATGCTGCACTGCAAATGGTTGTTGGTGGTGGTGGTAACTGCTTTGAAATGCTGCACCGCAAATGGTTGTTGGTTGTGGTGGTAACTGCTTTGAAATGCTGCACCGCCAAAGGTTGTTGGTGGTGGTGGTAACTGTTTTGAAATGCTGCACCGCAAATGGTTGTTGGTGGTGGTGGTAACTGCTTTGAAATGCTGCACCGCAAATGGTTGTTGGTGGTGGTGGTAACTGCTTTGAAATGCTGCACCGCAAATGGTTGTTGGTGGTGGTGGTAACTGCTTTGAAATGCTGCACTGCAAATGGTTGTTGGTGGTGGTAACTGCTTTAAAATGCTGCACTGCAAATGGTTGTTGGTGGTGGTAACTTGACAACTTCCTGTTTGCACTGTATATTGATTTTAGATAAAACGCTACCACTTATGGCTGTGATTATTGCCATCTTACTCAGTCCCCCTCCGCTCATCATGTGCAGAAGATTCTTCCCATCTATGAAAAATAAAAGTTATTAGTGTTTAAAAAAAATGTTGAGAATCTCTCTCCTGTCAATCACGCCATGAAGGCCACGCCCCTTCCGGTGGGAGGGGTGAGGGATTATAAAACCCAGAAGTGTGGGTGTGGCTCAGTCTCTGCAAGATGGGGGAGGGAGTGGTCACGACTGTCTGAGCTGTGAATCAACTGAACACACTGAATTTCTACTGAACTGTGAGTGTGGTGTTTTTGTGTGTTTATTTGGTGGTTTTATGGTGGTTTCACCCTGCTTGAAATGGTACGAAACTGCATTTGAATGTGGTGGCCTAGCACTTTGTATGAAATGGTATGAAACCTCTTTTGAATTTAGTGGCCTTGCACCGTGCATGAAATGGTATGAAACTGCACTTGAATTTGGTGGCCTTGCACCCTGCTTGAAATGGTATGAAACTGCACTTCAATTTGGTTGTCTTGCACCATGCTTGAAGTGGTTTGAAACTGCACTTTAATTTGGTGGCCTTGCACGCTGCTTGAAATGGCAGTAAACAGCACTTGAATTCGGTGGCCTTGCACCCATCTTGAAATGGTCGGAAACTGCACTTGAATTCGGTGACCTTCACCCTGCTTGAAGTGGTAGGAAACTGCGCTTGAATTCAGTGGCCTTGCACCCTGCTTGAAGTGGTAGGAATCTGCACCTGAATTTGGTGGCCTTGCACCCTGCTTGAAGTGGTATGAAACTGCAATTGCATTTGGTGGCCTTGCACCCTGCTTGAAGTGGTATGAAACTGCACTTGAATTTGGTGGCCTTGCACCCTGCTTGAAATGGTCGGAAACTGCACTTGAATTTGGTGGCCTTGCACCCTGCTTGAAGTGGTAAGAAACTGCACTTGAATTTGGTGACCTTGCACCCTGCTTAAAATGGTAGGAAACTGCATTTGAATTTGGTGGCCTTGCACCCTGCTTGAAATGGAATTTCAAGGAATAGCCGTGAGTCAACTGCTCGCCCACCAGCCGTGAGTGAGCTGCCAGCACATCAGGCGTGAGTGATGGAGCTGTCACCCTCAAGAATCCATTTGGCCTTCAATGCCCATACTAGCCCTCTGGAAACCAGTCCCTTCAGCCCACAATACCCATACTAGTGCTCCAGACCGCCCCCCCCCGCTGGCCACCAATATTGGAATTGGTGGAGAGGTGGAATATTGCGTTGGGGGACCAGCCTTCCCGTGTGAACACTTAGTCTAGTACTATATATAAAGTCATGCCAAACTCAACAGAATAGATGGAAAAGATACAGAGTGCAGAATATAGGTCTCGTTGGAGACCCATGGAATATATTTAGTTTTAGTTTCAGTTTTATCAGAGATACAGCGTGGAAACAGGCCCTTTGGCCCACCGAGTCCGCACCGACCAGCGATCCCCTCACATTAACACTATCCTACACACATTAGGAACAATTTACACTTATACTAAGCCAATTGACCTACAAACCTTTACGTCTTTAGAATGTGGAAGGAAACCAAAGATCTTGGAGAAAACCCATGTGGTCACGGGGAAAAAGTACAAACTCCATACCTGTAGCCGGGATCGATCCCAGGTCTGCGGCGCTGCAAGCACTTTAAGGCAGCAACTCTACAGCTGCGCCATCATGCTGCCCAATCGAACTTTAACTTAATCGGACTTTACGGGGCTTTTCCTTGTACTAAACGTTGCCCCATTATCCTGTAGCTGTTCACTGTGGACAGCTTCATTTTAATCATGTATAGATAAGGTTGGTCTTCTAACACCTTGAATTGGAGAGGAGTAGGATGATTGCACTTTTTTCTTATTATTATTTTCGCTCAAAATGTTTTCTGTCCCTGTATGAAACAGTTGAGCAGTGACATAGAATTAAAATGTGGAGGCTGTAAAAGTTCTAACAGTGTGCAGATGGTTGAAACAGTAGAAAGATAAACTGGAACAGTGAAGGAAAAGGATTCAAGGAACTGCAGATACTGGAATTATGAGTGAAGCACAAAATGCTGGAGGAACTCAGCGGGTCAAGCGGCGTCTGGGGAGGGTATGGACAGGCGATATTTTGGGATCGGGATCCTTGTTCTCGTTGCTTGCAGGAGGTGGGAGAAACCTGGAAAAGAGAGATGGGTGCAGGACAAAGCCTGGCAAGAGGCATAAAGTCTGGGTCAGAACATGGTTGAAGAGGCAGGGAATGGATAAGGCATGTTTTTTTACCCAGAGCTTAGTGGATGCCTGGAATGTGCAGCCAAGAAGAGTGGTGGAGGCAGATACAATAGTGTTGTTTAAGAGGCTTTTAGTTTGACACATGAATATGCGGGATAGAGGGATATGGATCACCTGCTGGCAGAAGAGTTTTGTTTAGCTTTGCATCGTGCTCGGTGTAGACATTATCGGCTGAAAAGCCCGTTCCTGTGTTGCAGTGTCTATTCTACCTTTAGACTTCAGAGTTTCAGACTTTATTTTAGAATTCGATTTTAGAAATAGAATTAGACAGCACAGAAACAAGTCCTCCGATCTACCGAGCCTCTGCCAACCAATGATCACCCCACACACTAACACTATCCTACACACCAGGGACAATTTTACAATTTTTACCAAAGCCAATAAACCTACAAACCTGTACGTCTTTGGAGTATGGGAGGAAACAGTTCCCGTAGAATTCCCACACACTCACAGGGAGAACGTGCAATGTCAGGATCGAACCTGGGTCTCTGGTGCTGTAAGGCAGCAACTCTACCGCCACGCCACTGTGCCGCCCAAACGTTGTATGGAACTCTTACGTATAGAGAGGGGGATCAATTGTCATTCTGAGACTTTTTCTCAGGGTGCACCAATTGCCATTTTTAATTGCCCATTTTCTTTATTAGAGGTTTGAAATTCACAATAAAAGGATAGCAACTCAATTTGCAATAAGTACAAAAGTTTGGATGTCATTTGTCATGAAGTTCATTTGTACTCTTCGTTCTTAGAACTTGTGCCGCAGCATTTGTTGTGGGAAACCACCTCAGTTCGTCTTTCACAAGCTAAGCGTTAACTTTCTCAGGAATAACCAATTCACTGCTCCAGTTTGATTATACATTCCAGAACGCTTTGCATGGTTCAGAAGAAGTGTTTTCACACAGAGTACAACAGAATCCTTTCTTCTGACAGAATTACTTCTTCTAAATCATTTGCAACAGGTTGAGATGGTGGTGGGGGGGGGGGAGGATGTGATTTTTTTTGTTAAAAGGTCATATCAATTGCTGAAATAGGACACGAAATGCTGAAATAACTCAGCGGGTCAGGCAGCATCTCTGGAGAACATGGATGGTTGACGTTTCGGGTTGAGACCCTTCTTCAGATGGCTTGTCAGAACGAAAAGCTTCAGTGTTCTCAGAATGCTCCAAAGCTCTGCAGAGTCAACAGCATGTATAAGAAGTATAACCACTGATGTCCATAACTGCATGAAAGTGGCGGCACAATTAGATAGAGAGGTAAAGAAGAAGCAATGATTGCCTGCATTGGTCAGTACACTATTATACAGTTAGGAAATGGCGCTCTTCGGCCCACTGAGTCCATGCTGACCAGTACACCGATACACTTGTACACTAGTCCTATCCTACACACACAGGACGGCACAGTGGCGCAGCAGTAGAGTTGCTGCCTTGCAGCGCTAGATCCTGACTATGGGTGCTGTCTGTACGTGTAATTATGCTCCTACAGCTTACCCCCTTAGTCTAGTTCAGTAAAACACTGAGTCAAGCACTGGATCAACTATTCTTTATTCTTCCCAAACACAAACAAACTTCTTAAACAATACCTAACCACCGCAGGTCCGATCCTAGTCTCTACTCGTCCAAGCCCTTCAGCCTCGTGCGAGCAGACACCTCCAGCAAGCCAGCACGGTCCCAAGTGCTCTCCCAGAAGATCGGCTCTGATCCATGTGGGGTTCACTCTTTTATAGGGCATCGGACCTGTGGCGCGAAACTATATGAGGGGGGGGGGGGGGCAGCCCCCACAAGCCAATCACAAATATCAATCATATTATACAGTTATTGACAGTTCCCTAACCCAATCACAAATTACCCCATTACATTGTTTCCACAGAAGCTTCTAGATGGAAGACAGTTAACCAAAGTAAAGAAACATTTTCCCAGGTATTATAAACAAATTGAACAAGGCTTCATACTTGAACCAATCACAAGATAACAGCACAAACAACATAATTAACTATACTTTACAACACCCCATCCTATGACCAATCCTAATCATGCATTTGCAAACCTGCACAACTCTTCTGCAAAATCCTCATATATATTAACAAAAGGAAGGACATCTGGACCTCACCTTATCCCCAACTTCCATCTAGGGTCCAGACTCCTTGGAGCCGTGACTCCCAGCTTGCAACTTTCACAGAAAGAGGCCAAGCAGGCCCTGCAAATACAGAGACTCTCCATTTTGTGACATATTTTATTTTAGCCAATATTATGAATGAATGAAGTTTATGAAGTTTTTTGAATGAAGTTTATGAATAAGTTTATTGGCCAAGTATTCACATACAAGGAATTTGCCTTGGTGCTCCGCCCACAAGTGACAACATGACATACAGTGACAGTTAAAAATGATACATTAAACATTAAACATTAATAATAAAACATTATTGATTAAACATGTGAATTAAATAACATACCTGTGCAAAAGGAGGCTACAGAATTTTGGTTATTGAGTATGGCTGTGGCAGCTTTGACAGTCCGGAGTCACCTTCCAAAGGGAAGTGATTCAAAGAGTTTGTGGCCAGGGTGAGAGGGGTCAGAGATGATCTTACCCGCTCGCAGTGTACAGTTCGTCAAATATTTTAGCCAATATTATCATACGGAGTTTGTTACATTCTCCCTGTGACCGCGTGGGTTTTCTCTGAGTGCTCTGGTTTCCTTCCACATCCCAAAGACGTGCGGGTTTGTAGGTCAATTGGCTTTGGTAAAAAAATGTAAATTGTCCCTGGTATGTAGGATAGAGCTAGTGTACGGGGTAATCGCTGGTCTGCGTGGATTCAGTGGGCTGAATGGCCTTTTCCTGCACTGTACCTCTAAAGTTTAAAGTAAAGTCTACAGGCTTTTGGATAGCAACATGCAGGGAATGGAGAGATATGGATCACGTGCAGGCTGAGGAGGTTGGTTTAACCTGGCATCATGTTGAGCACAGACATTATGGGCCAAACAGCCTGTTCCTGTGTATTGCTGTATGTTCTAGGTATTTTAAAGGATTTTGGGGTAAATGGAGGCTAGCCTCCTGCCACAGGATACCTAGACCAGCTCTTCTAGTTACAGTATTTATATAGATAGTCCTGTTAACATTTCTGATAACATAAAACCAGAAAATGATGGAAACACAACAGGTCAGATAGCATCCGTAGATAGAGAAACTGTTAACGTTTCAGGTCAAGGGCCCTTCATCAGATGTGGGAAAGAGAGTAAGAAGTTAGTGTACCATGTGTACAAAGGAACTGCTGATGCTGGTTTATACCAAAGAGAGACACAAAGTAATTCAGCGGATCAGCTAGCATCTCTGGAGAAAAAGGATTGGTGACATTTTGGGTCGGAACCCTTCTGCGGACAGAGAGTAGAAGGGAGGGAACTGGAGCTAGGAAAAGGCCAGAACAAATCAGGGTTGGCAACAGATAAGTCCATAATGGTCCATGGTTGACTGGGGAAGAGGTGATAATGAAGGGGTACAAGGATGCGAACAGTGGAACTAGTAGAAAACTAGGTTAGGGAGGGGGGAGAGAGAGGGAATGCAGGGATTACTTAGAGAATTAGAGAAATCAATACTCATACCGCTGAGTTGTAAACTGCCCAAGCGAAATATGAGGTGCTGTTTCTCCAGTTTGTGTGCGTTACAAGTTAGTTGTTGGCTACAGACCAAGTGTTAGACCAAGGTGTGTGCTTGAGTGGTACTTTGTCTATTGGCTCAGAAATGATGTGATGGTGACCTTTGTTTTTTTGTGGTGGGTTTTCGATTATTCTGTTTCCTGCGTTTTGATTAATAGACCTCAGTTTTAGAAATAGGACAGCGATTAAAGAATCAACCATTGCCAAGTCTCTTAGCAGATCTTCAGATTTCAAATTCAAGATTCAAATTGATTAGATGACAAGTAATAAATGAAAGCAGAAATAGATGTTGTGTTCTGTCTTTCACGTTCCCACACCACTTGGTTTCATGTACTTTGAAGACAAATGTTTGAAGACAATTTAACATATGAACCTGGAGTATATCGCAGTACAGCAGAGGAACAGGCCCTTCAGCTCCTAATGTCTATGCCAAACATGATGTCAAGACAAACTAATCGCCGCTTCCAGTATGTGATTCATATTCCTTCTATTCATTGCATATTCATGTGGCTTTCTCAAAGCCTCTTACATGCCACTGTCATATCAGCCTCCACCACCACCCTGGCTGGCATGGCCTTCCAGGCACCCACTCCTCTGTGTAAAAATACTTGTCCCACACATCTCCTTTAAACTTTGCCCCTTTCACCTTAAAGCTGTGTCCTCTAGCCTTTGACATTTCCACCCTGGGGAAAAAAGTTCTGACTGGCCGTCTAACAAGGTGGGAAAATATCTCAATATCTTCAATAGTTGAATCTTAATGCACAAGCTCGTAAACACTGTACACAGACTGGACAAATTTAACACATAATTAAACTGAAGAAGTGTTCCGACCCGAAACGTCACATATTCTTTTTCTCCAGAGATGCTGTCCGACCCGTTGAGTTACTCCGACATTTTGTGCCTATCTTCAGTATAAAGCAGTTCCTTCCTACACATACTTAAACAATCATACCCTACATTCACATGCACTGATGCAGAAAACTAGATGATATGTGATTAATTTTCATGTGATTTAACAATCTGTTTTTCATCCATTTCTTAAAGGCGTAAAATGGCATTTACTGTTGAATCACTCCTTCAAAACATTGTATAAATTGAATCCTTTGATGAACATACTTTTGCTTTGGATCTTTCTCAGGTTGGAATTAAATCTACAGTAAAAGAAGTCTGCGGCCAGCGAGTGTCATCAAAATACCCTCAAACGTGTGTGAAAGGAAGGTTGATTGGAAGCCAAATGGAAAACAAACTGTCCACAGTTATGATTGAGTTGGGAAAGTTCCACTTGCTTTGTTCCAGAAGACTGTTTTGTTCCTTGAAACTTAACTTTTCATTTGGTTGCTAAGTGAAACTTCAACTTCCCTAGGATTACGGAAGCCTTTTTTCATTTAAGTTACTTTCAAGAAAAGATTAAAGAGCTATTTTCAAAAACAAGCAGGGACAAAATCTTTTACTGCAGTAAACCATCACATTCCTCCCGAATTATTTTTTATGAGCATCTTAGCAAACAAAATGCATTTTAGGTTTAGGATGTCAGACTTCAACTTTAAATAAATGTGGAAGTAGAATATCTTATTTAAATTAAAATCAAATTGTTACTGAATTTAATGAACTTGAACTATAGATAAATGTGAGGTTATCCACTTTGGCGGCAAAAACAAGGGGGCAGATTATTATCTCAATGGGGTTACGTTAGGTAAGGGGGAGGTGCAGCGAGACCTGGGTGTCCTTGTACACCGGTCACTGAAAGTTGGCGTGCAGGTACAGCAGGCAGTGAAGAAAGCTAATGGAATGTTGGCCTTCATAACAAGAGGATTTCAGTATAGGAGTAAAGAGGTTCTTCTGCAGTTGTATAGGGCTCTGGTGAGACCACATCTGGAGTATTGTGTACAGTTTTGGTCCCCTAATTTGAGGAAAGACATCCTTATGATTGAGTCAGTGGTAGGTTCACGAGATTGATCCCTGGGATGGCTGGACTGTTATATGAGGAAAGATTGAAAAGACTAGGCTTGTATTCACTGGAGTTTAGAAGGATGAGGGGATATCTTATAGAAACATATAAAATTATAAAAGGACTGGACAAGCTAGATGCAGGAAAAATGTTCCCAATGTTGGGCGAGTCCAGAACCAGGGGCCACAGTCTTAGAATAAAGGGGAGATCATTTAAGACGGAGGTGAGAAAAAACGTTTTCACCCAGAGAGTTGTGAATTTATTGAATTCCCTGCCACAGAGGGCAATGGAGGCCAAATCACTGGATGGATTTAAGAGAGAGTTAGATAGAGCTCTAGGGGCTAGTGGAGTCAAGGGATATGGGGAGAAGGCAGGCACGGGTTATTGATACGGGACGATCAGCCATGATCACAATGAATGCCGGTGCTGACTTGAAGGGCCGAATGGCCTCCTCCTGCACCTATTTTCTATGTTTCTATGTTTCTATGGACATAAGTGCACATTACTTACTCAAAAAAATGCATGCCTTATGCTCCATTTTGACTTTGTCTAGTCACACTTGATTACAGAATAACTCTTACAACTCATTATAATTATAGACTTAAAATGCTGGAATAACTCAGCGGGTCAGGCAGCATCTCTGGAGAATAGGTGACATTTTGGGTCGAGACATTTCTTCAGACTGAGAGTCAGGGGAGAGGGATGAAATGAATAAAAGCCAGCAACGATGATCAAAGAAATGTGTGGCCCGAATTGGTACATTGGTGGCTGTGGATATGGTAATAATGAATAGATACAAACAGTGAAACTAAGCAGGATGACAGTGAAACTAGGAGGACGGCTGGGGGGAGAGAGGGGGGTGGGGAGGAGGAAGAGATTTTGTGTCTTCCTTCAGTGTAAACCAGCATCTGCAGAACCTTCTACACTCATTGTAATTATGACGGCATTCTTTTATTACGAACAGCCGAGATACTGATCAATAATTGCCAAGTGTCCAGAGAAGTGTCCAGAGAAGTGTCCAGAGAAGTGTCCGGAGAATAAAAGGCTCAAGTGGTTTGTAGAAACAAACATAAACAAACTTTGATTGTTGGCATCAGTGCAAATTGGCTTTCTTACTTTTAACAAAGAATTAATCCCAGAACGATCTAAAGCTACATTGATTGATTGAATCCTTTGGACCAGGCTATAAGAAGTGATAACAAGCCTTTGGTAATCTCACAAATGCAATAATGCTTGCCACTAATTATTACTTGTCTTTTATCCCAAGTACCTGTATTCTGAAAGATTACTTAAATCTCAAATGCTCTAAACTGTATTTTAGAGTTACACTTAGAAGAAACATTTCAATCATCTTCATTTTTTTAATGGATACAGAGAACTGCAGATGCTGGTTTACAAAAAAAGACCCAAAGTGCTGGAGTAACTCAGCGGGTGAGGCAGCATCTCTGGATAACATGGATGGGTGACGTTTTGGGTCTAGACCCTTGTTCTGAAGAATGGACTTGATCTTAATTTTTTTAATACAGATCACTACAGATAATTACAATGTGCTGGAGTAACTCAGAGGGTCATGCAGCATCTCTGGAGAACATGAATAGGTAACCTTTCAGGTCGGGACCCTTCTTCTCACTATCTTTAGTCATTGTCTTTGTGCCATCAAAAATCAACTGCATAAAAGAAACTGACTGCTAATGACCATCTAGTTCATTGCCAAACAAGAGAAGAATGTAATGTTAATGCAAACATCATTAGTATTTTGCTATCAAGGTAACCTATAATGACATAAAAAGCAGCCATTTGACCCATTGAGTTCATGCTGGTCCCTATTATGCTGAGGCGACCTTGTTCACTGACAGAATTTCACTGCCATTTCCCTCCACAGGAAATAGGGCAGCTTTGTGGCACAGTGGTAGAGCTGCTGCCTTACAGCGCAAGCGATCCAGGTTTAATCCTAACCATAGGTGCTGCCTGTATGGAGTTTGTACATTCTCCCCTGTGACCACATGGATTTTCTCTGGGTGCTCCGGTTTCCTCCCACACTCTAAAGATGTGCAGGTTTGTAGGTTAATTGGCTTCTGTAAATAGCCCCTAGTGTATAGGACAGAACTAGCGTACATGTGGACGATGGTCGGTGCAGACTCGGTGAGCTGAAGGGCCTGTTTCCATGCTATATCTCTAAACTAAACTAAGCTAAGCTAATTATATGGCTCATTTCACATCAAAAATGTACTTAACTTTTATTGTATTTCTCCAGTGAAACCCAGGTAAATATTGTGGTGTGGTGTGGTGTAAATGGGCCATCTTCATCATATTGTAGATGGGGCATCTTATTCGACATGGACGAATTGGGGCAAAGGGTCTATTTCTGTGCTGTATCACAGAGCAGTGCCAGTGGTGGCATCACTGGAGCATAAGCACTGACCTTTGGGTTGATTCAATTGAAGTTACTTCACGGCGCCAGAGAGCCGAGTTCGATCCTGACCTTGGGTGCTGTCAGTATGGAGTGTGCACGTTCTCCCTGTGACTTACGTGGGTTTCCTCCAGATGCTCTGGTTTCCTCACACATCCCAAAGACGTGGGGATTTGTAGGTTAATTGGCTTCTGTAAATTGCCCCCAAGTGTGTCGGGAGTAGATGCGAAAATGGGATAACGTAGAACTAGTGCCATTGTATATCGAACGTGGGCAGTTCACCAAGTGCAGCTGAGTTGGAACATATTGTTCTACCTTTCAATGGTTAAGTGGTACTTTATTGTCAGTGGAAGAGAAAGTGGGATAACACTGAACCAATGTGAACCTGTGATCGATGGTCGGCATGGACTCAGTGGGTGGTAGAGCCTGTTTCCATGCTCCATCTCTAAACTAAACTAAACAAGCTGCCTTTTGTAGCAATGTCACTGTAATTCCACTCTCATTTAGTCTCACTGTGTGTCACAATTGGTGATGGAGTTTAAACCGGAGCTAAGGCAATGCCATTTATCACATCGAATGGGCCAGAGAGCTCTCCATTATTCTTATTAATCCTTGTTAACGTGTAAAGGTACCATCAATAAATATTGCATGGCCTCTGGAGAAGGCAATGTAAATTATCAACATATGAAGCCTGTTTCACTTTCCATATTATGTGCAATATCTTCAAGAACATGGGCATTTTATTCTACTTCTTTGGAATATGAAAATGTGACAATTGTAATCACTTCCAAAATTGTTTACCTAAATCTGTCCTGGTTGAGAAAGAAGAAGTAGAATTCTGTGTAAACAGAGACATTTTTGGGCTTGGAATATTGCCACAAGGAGCATTTGAGATGGAATCTACTGGAACTGTTTGTAGAAGATTAAGTAAACATTTGGAGGAGATATTGATAAGAGCATAGTAGAAAAAGAGCAAGAAAATAGCATTTGTTCTGCTTCCTTGAAAGTGGTGTCCCACGTAGATAAGGTGATTAAAAAGGCTTTCGGCACATTGGCCTTAATCACTCATCAGAATATTGAGGATAGAAGTTAGGAGTTTATGTTGCAAATATTTTAGATGTTGGTGAGGCCACATTTAAAGGATAGTTCCGTTTTGGTCCCCATGTTATAGGACAGATGTTGTCAAGCTCGAAAGGGTGCGGAGAAGATTTACGAGGATGTTGTCAGAACTCGAGGGCCTGAACTATAGGGAGAAGTTGGGCAGGCTAATACTCTATTCCTTGGAGTGCAGGAGGATGAGGGGTGATCTTATAGAGGTATACAGAATCATGAGAGGAATAGGTTGGGTAAACAAAGTCTTTTGCCCAGTGCAGGGGAATCGAGAACCAGAAGACATAGGTTTAAGGTGAGGGGGGGAAAGATTTAATAGGAACGTATCCACAAAGGGTAGTGGGTGTATGGAAAGAGCTGCAGGAGGAGGTAGTTGAGGCAGGTAATATCGCAATGTTTACTAAATATTTAGACAGGTACATGGACAGGATAGGTTTAGAGGGATATGGTCAGAGCATCTTTAAATAAACTTGTAGGTCGTTACCTGATTCTTGTCAAAGAAATTTGCATACCTTTGCCCAACACTGGTCTTCTTGCCAGCTGTGTGCTAAGGTAGAACCAGATGTTTCACATTCTTGAGCTCGAACTGGAGCTTAAGTATAACCTGTATGTTCTACGACCTCACCCCCATTACTGCTGCAAACCCCCATGTTCCATACAAACATAGGAATTAGGGGCAGCAGGTACTATAATAACATTGAGATACTATGTCAAGACATTTGGACAAGTACGTGGATAGGAAACATGGCCATGGACATGGACATGAAATTGCTACTGGTGGAGGTAGTTGAGGCAGGTACAATCGCAACTTTTAAGAAACATGTAGACAGGTACATGGGTATGATATGTTTAGAGGAATATGGGCCAAACACAAGCAGGTGGGACCAGCAAAGATGGGGCATCTTGGTTGGCATTTCTTGTTTCTCTGCTGTATGTCTTTATGACACATGGATAGGAAAGGTTTAGAGGGATTTGACCGTCAAGACAAAATGGGCCAGCTTCGAGTGGGCATCTTTGTCAGCATGGATAAGTTGGGCCAAAAGGCCTATTTCTATGCTGTATGACACTATGACTCTTGGAGTGGGCTATTAGGCCCATGAGGCTGCTCCACCATTCAATGAGATCCTAGCCCATCTGACTGCAATCACTAATCTGTGTGTCCACCCATTCTACCCTTGGACCTCCTCGGAAGTATCCAGCTGCTTCTGTGTTTCAACACTTAAACCACTCTTTGAGGGAAAGACTCCCAAAAGACTCATAACCCCTGAAAGAAAGAAAATGACCTAATCTCTATCTTAAATGGGTGATCCTTAATTTTAATATGTGATTTCTGGTTCCATATTTCCCACGATATCCTGTCTCTATATCCACCCTGTAATATGCATTTCATCAAGCCTCTTTCAATCTTCTAAAGTCCAGTGGATATAGAACATATCTTTTTTATTTTTTTTATTTTATTTATTAGAAGTACATTAAATTACAAACAATTACATTAGTACTCATCACATATATCTTATTACAATTAATGTACTCCTTCATTATTTAAAGCTAATAAAAAGAAACATATCTAGAATAGCACAGTACAGGAACAAATCCTTCCTCCCACAATGTCCGCGTCGAACATGACGCCAAGTTAATTTAATCTCCTCTGCACACACGTGATCCATATCCCTTCTAATCATGTGCCTATCCAAAAGCCTCATTAGTATCATTAAAATATCTGCCTCCATCATCACCCCTGGCAGCGTGTTCCAGGCACTCACCGATCACTGTAGAAAAATACTTGATCTGCACCTCTCCTATAAACTTTGCCCCTCTCACCTTGAAGTGATGTCCTCTGGTCTTTGACATTTCCACCCTGGGGAAAGGTTCTGACTATACCCTATCTATGCCTCTCATAATGTTAAATATTACAAGACTAAGTGGGACCCGTTGGGGGGGTGGGTGTGTTTGGGCGGGGGAATGTGTGGGCAGGGGGGCTTGTGGAGGAATGTGTGGGCGGGGGTTTTGTGTGGGGGAGAGCGGTGTGTGGGCAGTGGGGGGGGGGGGAGAGTGAGCTTGAAGAAAAGACGGGAAAGAGCCATGAGGTAGAGGGGGGCTTCACGGGGAAGGGGGAGAGGAGCTGAGGAGCCAGCGAGGGGGACCAGAGGGGTAGTGGCTGGAATTGGCGGTGAGAAAGGGATTCACAGCTGGTTCTTCTCCTCCGCCGGGATCAGAATCTCCGCTTTCTGTTTGGCGACATCTCCAACCGGGCTGGGCTAGGTCTCCGAATCTGGGCTGGGTCTACGACTCTGGGCTGGGTCTCCAACGCTGGGCTGCTGCTTGGGGCTGGGCTGTTGCTTGGGGTGGTGTGCTGCTTGGGGCTGGGCTGTTGCTTGGGGTGGGGTGCTGCTTGGGGCGGGGCGGGGCTAAGCTGGGCTGGGCTGCTTGGGGCTGGGCAGGTAAGCTTCAGGTCCCTCCGAAAGTCCGGTTTGAAACCTCCACCGGCCACCCTCAGCTCCAGTAAAGATGCGATGGCGCAGGAAGGGGCGGACTGTCCCGCGGAGTGACAGGGGAAGAGACTAATCTACGCGGCACTGACTGGCAAGAGAAGAGATCGATCTGCGCACGGTTGCTTTTTAAGATTTTTAAACTTTTAACGTTTACAACCTTCAACCAATCGGTACGAAATTTGGTGCACTCGCAGCACAGGAGAACAGTGAGTGAAGTGGCGAATCGCAAACCGTATTTGTGCAAATAGAAAGTCCGCCAAACCGGAAGATAACAAGATCAGAGTTTTAGTTATGTATAGAAAGAATGGATGGATGGATGGATGGATGGATGGATGGATGGATGGATGGATGGATGGATGAATGAATGAAGGAAGACTATCAGGTCTCTCCACAACCTCTGGCATTCCATAAAGAACAATCCAAGTCAGTCCAGCCTCTCCTTGTAGTTAACACCCCGCTAATCCAAGTATCATTCAAGTAAAGCTCCTCCCCACATTTTCCAAACCCTCTGTATCCTTGTAATGAGGCAACCAGAACTGCATGCCATACTCCAAATTCTGCCTAACCAAAGTCCTATAAAGCTGCATCATGACTTCCTGACTCTTACACTCAATGCCCTGACCTATGAAGGCAAGCGTACCATATGCCTTCTTTAACGCTCGTGTGAAAAGTTGTTCAGAGATGCAAGTCTGGTTCTCTGTTCCAGTTCCTTGAGGGAGCTATCCAGTTAATCCTCTGGCCTCACCCTATTTCCATATACATTCCCCTTTTCAAATATTTATACCATTTCCTTCTGAACGTTATTATTGAACCTGCCTCCACCAGCTGTTCAAACAGCGCATTCCAAATCATAACAACTCATGCTGAAAATAATACTCTCACGTCACCTCCGTTCTTCACATTACTTTTAGAATTTATAATTTAGAGATGCAGCATGGAAACAGGCCCTTTGGCCCACCAAGTCCATGCTGACCAAATGCAAAACATGCCCCTAATGTGTAGAGAGTGGACGAGAAAGTGAGATAACACAGAACTAGTGCTCATAAGTTCATAAGTGATAGGAGCTGAATTAGGCCATTCGGCCCATCGTCTACTCCACCATTCAATCATGGCTGATCTATCTCTCCCTCCTAACCTCATTCCCTTGCCTTTTCCCCCAAACCCCTGACACCCATACTAATTAAGTATCTATCTATCTCTGCCTTGGGGTCAAGGAAAGACTGTTCACACCGCGGCCATGTTTCCAACAATCTTTCCACCACCACACATAAGAAGCACAAGAAGCGCATGAAGTGCAAGACGCCATTAATAATAATAATAATGGATGGGATTTATATAGCGCCTTTCTAATACTCAAGGCGCTTTACATCGCATTATTCATTCATGCCTCAGTCACACTCGGTGGTGGTGAGCTACTTCTGTAGCCACAGCTGCCCTGGGGCAGACTGACGGAAGCGTGGCTGCTAATCTGCGCCTACGGCCCCTCCGACCACCACCAATCACTCACACACATTCACACACATTCACACGCAGGCAAAGGTGGGTGAAGTGTCTTGCCCAAGGACATAACGACAGTATGCACTCCAAGCGGGATTCGAACCGGCTACCTTCCGGTTGCCAGCCGAACACTTAGCCCATTGCGCCATTGTATCCAGATGCCGAGAAGTGTGTTCAGCTCTGGCTAAATAATTTTTAATCGTGATGTGGACTCGATAAGAAGATCTCTGCCAGTAAAATATCCATTGACGGACTCCACAGCTGTCTGTGGCAATGAATTCCACAGATTCACTCGCGTCTGACTAAATAAATTCCTCCTTATCTCCTTTCCTAAAACATATCTAAAGGTAGTCCCTTTTATTCTGAGGATATGGCCTCTGGTCCTCGACTCTCTCACAAGTGGAAACATCCTCACCCGATCCACTCTATCCAGGCCTTTCACTATTTGGTAAGTTTCAGAGGTTCCTCCTCATCCAGACTCCAGTGAGTACAGGCCCAGTACCATCAAATGCTCATCATATGTTAACCCACTCATTCCTGGGATCATTCTCATAAACCTCCCCTGGACCCTCTCCAGAGCCATCACATCCTTCCTCAGATATGGTGCCCAAAACTGCTCCCAATATTGTTTGCGTAATCGAAGGTCGGCATGGACTTGGTGGGCCGTGGGGTCTGTTTCCATGCTGTATCTCTAAACTAAATGAAATGCCTCTCTATGAATCCTGTTTTTAGTTTAGTTTAGTTTAGTTTAGAGATTCCTCGTATGTTGCAAAACATACTTGGCGAATAAACTCTGATTCTGATTCTGATTCTTTTTTTATTTTTTTTTATTTTTTATTTTATTAGAAGTAAGTACAATTGTATACAATCATATTTTCATAATACCTTTTATGTACAGCTTCTTATTTAAATTTTTTTTTGAAATAAAGAAGAAAAAGAAAAAAGTTAGATAATGAAAAATAGAAAAATGTGAGATATATAGTGTGTGAAAAATAAAAATAAAGAATGAAATAAGAAAGTTGAGACATAGAAAATGGAAGAGAGAGAATAAAAGAAAAGAAGAGAAGAAAAGAAAATAGAAGATCATTTATAATCTTGACCATCCGCAGTCACGGATTAGCTTTTACACCTGTTTTGCACCATACGTTTCCAAAAAGACGACAAATGGAGACCAACTCGTTATGAATTGGTCAAATTTATCTATTAGGAGGAATCGCATTTCCTCAAGATGTGCGGTATCCAACATACTTGCAATCCACATTTTGAGCGTTGGTGTGATTCTGATTCTGAGATACAGCATAGAAACATGTCCTTCAGCCAACTGAGTCCACGCCAACCATTGACCTCCCATTCAGACTAGTTATATGCTATCCCACTTTTGCAGCCACTCCCTACACACCAGGGGCAATTTACAGAAGCCAATTAACCTATAAACCTGCACATGTTTGGGATGTGGGCGGAAACCAGAGCATCAGAGGAAACTCACACAAAACTCAGACAAAACAATAAATGGAATAGAAATGGCAAAACAAGATGTTTCCCAATACCACGGGGAACTCAGGAAAGTACAAAGCATGAAATAACCATCTCCATTCATTGGGGTGTTTCGATATGCATGCTGAATAATTCTAACGTTCGGCAGTTACTGTATTCATAGTACATGATATAAATATTATTGTCCAACTTGTAGCTTATATTTTTTATGTATCATCATAATTGAGGGGTGGCACAGTGACACAACAGGTAGAGCTGCTGCCTCACAGTGCCAGAGATCAGATTTGATCCTGACCTCAGGTGCTGTCTACGTAGCGTTTGCATGTTCTCCCTGTGTCTGCATGGGTTTCCTTCGGGTGCTCCGGTTTCCTACTACATCCAAAAGGCGAGCAGGATTATAGGTTGATTGACCCCTCGTGTGTAGGGAGTGATTGAGAAAGTAGGATAACGTAGAACTAATCTTCTTCTTTCCTGTCCATCTTCCATGTTTCAAACAAGTGTCATTGTCCGTCCTGAAAAGACACAGTCTTCCGGCGACAATCAGTGGGAGCCATCACTTGTTGCAATATACGATGGTGGGAGCAGAATTAGCTCGGGATACTTCCAGTTTCCAGCCCCGCGATGTGGACGCTTCTGCTACGGGGCCATAGAACTAATGTGAACGGGTAATCAATGGTTGGCGTGGACACGATGGGCCGATGGGCCTGTTTCCCCGCTGAAACTCTAAACTAAGCCTCTCTATGAATCCTGTTTTAGTTTGGTTTAGTTTAGTTTAGAGATACAGTTTGGAAACAGGCTCTCATTTTCATTTCCACTCTCTGCACACTAGGGGCAATTTACAGAGGGCAATTAACCTACAAATCCACACATCTTTGGAATGTGGGAGGAAACTGGAGCACCCGAAGGAAACCCATGCGGCCAGGGAGAACGTGCAAACTCCACACAGACTGCACCCATGGTCAGGATTGAACCTGGGTCTCTAGCGCTGTGAGGTAGCAGCTCTACCACTGTACCACTGTGCCACCCTGTTTTGTGAGACAAATACTTATTCACAGGGTTAAGCAGGAAGGTTTAGTTTGAAACTTTCAGATATATATGAGGATGGGGAGTGAATGTCATGCTGAGTAATTGTTATATCCTTAAACATCTGGAAAAGAAACCATTGTTGCCACCTCACCACTTATTCTGCTGTGGATAATGAGCTGGATCCTGTGACAAATCATCATGAGAAGTAACCATCAAGCACTCAATTCCAGCAGCATTTTATCCTTAGCTGTAATCACACTTGGGAAAAAAAAATGTAATTGAAGATGCTACACCATCCTTGTCTGATTGTGTTTTTTTGCCACTGCTTTGTTGTTGGGAACAAGGCAGCATATCTGAAAACTGTTCGTCTCAAGGGGATAGACACAAAATGCTGGAGTAACTCAGCGGGACAGGCAGCATCTTTGGATAGAAGGGATGACCTGAAACGTCACCCATCCCTTCTATCCAGTGATGCTGCCTGTCCCGCTGATTTACTCCTGCATTTTGTGTCTATCTTCAGTTTAAACCAACATCTGCAGTTCCTTCCTATACTTCTCAAGGGGAATAGATAAGGGAGTCTTTTACCCAGGTTAGGGGAATCAATGCACAGAGGACATAGATTAAAGGTGAAAGGGGTAATACGTTAGTTTAGTTTAGTTCAGTTTAGAGATACAGCGCAGAAACAGGCCCTTCAGCCCACCGAGTCCACAACGACCAGCGATTCCCATACATTATTCTACACACACAAGGGACAATTTTGCATTTATACCAAGCCAATTAGTCTACAAATTTGTACATCTTTGGAGTGTGGGATGAAACCAGAGCATCTTAAAGAAAACCCACATAGGTCACGGGGAGAATGTACAAATTCCCCGCACCCGTAGTCAGGGTTGGGTCTCTGGTGCTGTAAGGCAGCAACTCTACCGCTGCTCCACCATGTCGCTTGATAGGAAACTGAGGGGCAACATTTTCACACACAGGGTGGTGGTTCTAAGGAAGGACCTGCTGGAGGAGGTAGTTGAGATAGGTTCTATAACAGCATTTAAAAGAAATTTGGACAGGGACATGGATAGGAAAGGTTTAAGTAAGTAAGTAAGTAAGTTTATTAGCCAAGTATTCACATACAAGGAATTTGCCTTGGTGCTCCGCCCACAAGTAACAACATGACATACAGTGACAGTTACGAATGACTCAGAAAACACTAAACATTAATAATAATAAAACATTAATGATAAAACACCATTGATCAAGCATGTGAACCAACAAAATACCAGATCAAAGGGAGGCTACAGATTTTTGGCTGTTGAGTAGAGCTACTACTCGTGGATAAAAACTGTTTTTATGTCTGACTGTGGCAGCTTTGACGGTCCAGAGTCGCCTTCCAGAGGGAAGTGATTCAAAGAATTTGTGGGCACGGTGAGAGGGATCAGAGATGATCTTGCCCGCTCGCTTCCTGGCCCTTGCAGTGTACAGTTCATCAATGGAGGGAAGGTTGCAGCCAATAACCTTCTCTGCTGATCGGACGATTCGCTGCAGCCTCCAGGTGTCGTGATTGGTGGCTGAGCCAAACCAGACCATGATGGAGAAGGTGATGACAGACTCTACGATGGCCGTGTAGAATTGGACCATCATTGCCTGTGGCAGATTGTGCTTCCTCAGCTGCCGTAGGAAGTACATCCTCTGTTGTACCTTTTTGACTGTGGAGTCGATGGTAGCCCCCCACTTAAGGTCCTTGATGGTTCCCAGGAACTTAAAAGACTCCACAGATGTGACTGTGGAGTTGTTGATGGTGAGTGGGGTGAGGGGAGTGGGAGCTCTCCTAAAGTCTACAATCAATTCCACTGTCTTAAGAGCATTGAGCTCTAGGTTGTTGCGATGGCACCAGGATACCAGCTGTGACACTTCCTGTCTGTAGGCAGATTTCTCCTCATCCTGGATCAGTCCAATCAGGGTTGTGTCATCTGCAAACTTGAGAAGCTTGACAGAGGAGTCTGTGGAGGTGCAGTCATTGGTGTAGAGAGAGTAGAGGAGAGGAGAGAGTACACAGTCTTGCGGTGCTCCTATGCTGAGCGCTTGTGGGTCCGAGATGTGCTTTCCCAGCCTCACATGCTGCTTCCTGTCTGTCAGGAAGCTGGTGATCCACCGACAGAGGGGTTCAGGCACAGTCAACTCGGAAAATTGGGAGTGTAGTAGCTCTGGCACAATGGTGTTGAATGCAGAGCTAGGATCAACAAACAGGATCCTCGCATAGGTCCCCTGGCGGTCTAGGTGCTGTAGGATGAAGTGCAGGCCCAGGTTGACTGCATCATCCACAGATCTATTGGCCCGATATGCAAACTGCAGAGGGTCCAGCAGGGGGATCGTGATATTTTTCAGCTTGGCCAGCACAAGCCTTTCGAGTGTCTTCATGACTACAGAGGTCAGTGCAACAGTCATTAAGACAAGTCATTAAGACAAGTAATTCTTGCCTTTTTGGGTACAGGGACAATATTGGAGACTTTGAAGCAGGCAGGGATAGTACATGTTTGCAGGGACTGGTTAAAATGTTCTTAAGAGTAGAGGGGGAAACATTGTCAGGTCCTGGAGATTTCCAGATTTTTTATCTTATGAAAAGCCTCTCCACCTCCTCAATTTTTATTGTTGATATTGGATAAGTGATGTTGTGCAGCACAGAGGGTGTGGGTGATTGGATGTGAAGTGGTGATTGGGGAGGAATGGGTGTAGAAGGGCCCAGTCTTTGCAGACTGAAATCAGGCTGTGAGTGGGTGTGGAGTGTTGGTTGGGGTGGGAAATGGTCCAGTCTTTTCATACTGGAGTCTTACTTTAAGTAGGTGTGAAGTGGTGAATGGGAAGGAGAGGGTACAGGGTCCATTCTTTGTAGACTGGGGTCTGGCTGTGTTGGTTGAAGAGGGGGGGAGGGGGTACCAGGGTTACGTTTCTGATTTTCAAACCTGCAGTAAAACTCTTTCAGGTCGTTGGTCAGCTGACGATTGTCCAAAGAGCGAGGGGCTTTCCTCTTCTAGCTGGTAATTTCTTGCAAGCCCTTCCAAACTGAAGAAGAGTCACTAGCTGAGAACTTGCTCCTCAACTTCTCAGAGTAACTTTCCTTGGCAGCTCTGATTCCTCTTCTCAGCTTGTACTTGGCCTGCCTGTAGAGGTCTGCATCCCCGCTCCTGTAGGCCTCATCTTTAAACCGTCAGAGCTGTCTGAGGTCTGCAGTGAACCAGGGCTTGTTGTTGTTGAACCATGTCCGAGTCTTAGTTGGAATGCAACTGTCCTCGCAAAAACTAACATATGATGATACAGTGTCCGTATACTCATCGAGGCTTGTGGTTGCTTCCCTGAACACATTCCAATCCGTGCAGTCATAGATACATAGATACATAGAAAATAGGTGCAGGAGTAGGCCATTCGGCCCTTCGAGCCTGCACCGCCATTCAATACGATCATGGCTGATCATCCAACTCAGTATCCCGTACCTGCCTTCTCTCCATACCCCCTGACCCCTTTAGCCACAAGGGCCACATCTAATTCCCTCTTAAATATAGCCAATGAACTGGCCTCAACTACCCTCTGTGGCAGAGAGTTCCAGAGATTCACCACTCTCTGTGTGAAAAAGTTTTTCCTCATCTCGGTCTTAAAGGATTTCCCCCTTATCCTTAAGCTGTGACCCCTTGTCCTGGACTTCCCCAACATCGGGAACAATCTTCCTGCATCTAGCCTGTCCAACCCCATAAGAATTTTGTACGTTTCTATAAGATCCCCTCTCAATCTCCTAAATTCTAGCGAGTATAAGCCAAGTCTATCCAGTCTTTCTTCATATGAAAGTCCTGACAACAGTCAAAGCAGGATTGTAGGTTCTCAATGACCTCGCTTGTCCACCTTTTCGTTGTTCTGACTGCAGGCTTAGTAGCTTTTAGTTTCTGCCTGTAGGTCGGAATAAGGTGAACTAGACAATGATCAGAGAGACCCAGACCCGCCCGGGAAATAGAGCGATATGCGTTCTTGATTGCCGTATAACAGTGATCGAGTGTTCTCTCCCCTCTGGTGGGGCAGGTAACATGAAGTCTGTATTTTGGAAGGCTGAGGTTAGCTTTGTTAGAGTCCCCCAAAACAATGACCATGGAGTCCGGGAAGTCACTCTCTACCCTCATTACCTGGTAAGCGAGTTGTGTTTGCGCCTCACGTACGCAGGCTTGGGGGGGAATGTAAACTGCAGCGAGAATAAAGGAGTTAAATTCCCTTGGAGAGTAAAAGGGTTTGCAGTTTATAAAGAGGGATTCCAGGTTGGGAGAGCAGAAATTTGACAGTTTAGAGGGATATTGGTCATGACACAAGAAAATGGGACTAACTTAGTTGGGGCATCTTGGTTGGCATGGACGAGTTAGGTTGAAGGGTCTGTTTGTGTGTGTGTATGACTCTCTGACTTGTCATAATCTGAATACATCTCAAAGGCATCTCTTCAGAAGCATAATTGAATGCCAATGGTTATTTGGAAATGGTCAGGGATTATTTCAGTTTCCTGCCTTCATTACTCTGAAATTCCAACATGATAGGGTACATGCACAATCTTTTGCCCAGAGTAGGGGAATCTAGAACTAGAGGACATAGTTTTATGGTGAGAGCAGAAAGATTTAATAGGAAGCTGAGCCACAAATTGTTCATCCAGAGGATGGTTGTTCTATGGAATGAGTTGCCAGAGGAGGTAGTTGAGGCAGGTATCATAACAGCATCTAAAAAACATATGGACAGGTACATGGATAGGAAAGCTTTGGAGGGACTTGAGAGAAATGTGGACAGGTGGGACTAGCGTAGAGGAGGCAACTTGGTTGCCATGGATAAGTTGGCGTGTAGAACCTCTTTCCCTGTTGTACAACTCTATCTGTGACGTGTCGGAGGAGGGCTGTGTATAGTAACGGTACACAATAAAGCCATCGAGCAATAACCCCACAAGAATGAAGGATGACCTTTTTAAGACTTACACCATGCTGCTGGGCCGGGCAGGGTAGAGGTTGAGATATTTTCACTGGCAGGAGAATCTCAATCAACGGGGGCGTATTTACAAGATAAGGGGACTGCCATTTAAAACTGAGATACGTAGAAATTTATTTTTGCGGAGGACGACGTTACCTCTGGAATTCTCTACCTTGAGGGTGGAGGAAGTGAGGCAACTGGAAATACTTTATTCGAGGAAGATACATTTTTGAAAGATGAGCAAACTGAGAGCTATGAGAATGCAGGGTGACTTGGACAGGTTGGGGGAGTGGGAAGATGCATGGCAGATGAAGGTTAATGCGAATAAATGTGAGGTTATCCACTTTGGTAGCAAAAACAGGAAGGCAGATTACTATCCAAATAGCGTCAAGTTGGGAAAAGGGGAAGTACAACGGGATCTGGGGGTCCTTGTACATCAGTCTATGAAAGTAAGCATGCAGGTACAGCAGGCAGTGAAGAAAGCGAATGGCATGTTGGCCTTTATAACAAGAGGAATCGAATATAGGAGCAAAGAGGTCATTCTGCAGTTGTACTGAGCCCTAGTGAGACCACACCTGGAGTATTGTGTGCAGTTTTGGTCCCCTAATTTGAAGAAGGGCATTCTTGCTATTGAGGGAGTGCAGCGTAGGATTACAAGGTTAATTTCCGGGATGGCGGGACTGTCATATGCTGAGAGAATGGAGCAGCTGGGCTTGTACACTCTGGAGTTTAGAAGGATGAGAGGGTATCTCATTGAAACATATATGATTGTTAAGGGTTTGGACACGCTAGAGACAGGAAACATGTTCCCGATGTTGGGTGAGTCCAGAACCAGGGGCCACAGTTTAAGAATAAGGAGTAAGCCATTTAGAACGGAGACGAGGAAACACTTTTTCTCACAGAGAGTGGTGAGTCTGTGGAATTCTCTTTGTCAGAGGGCGGTGGAGGCAGGTTCTCTGGATGCTTTCAAGAGAGAGCTAGATAGGGCTCTTAAAAATAGTGGAGTCAGGAGATATGGGGAGAAGGCAGGAACGGGGTACTGATTGGGGATGATCAGCCATGATCACATTGAATGGCGGTGCTAGCTCGAAGGGCCGAATGGCCTACTCCTGCACCTATTGTCTATGGTCTATTGTCTATTGTCTATTGTCTTTAAGGAACTGGCACAGAAGAGGAGTTGAGACCAGTACGGCCCAGTCCATTACACTGACCAGGTTCCTCACCATTGACTCCATCTACACTTCACTCTGCCTCTGGAAAGCAGTCAACATAATAAACCGCTCTTCCAGGTGTCTACTTCTCTACATCGGCGAGACCAAGCGCAGGCTCGGCGATCGTTTCGCTGAACACCTCCGCTAAGTCCGTTGTAACCTACCTGATCTCCCGGTTGCTCAGCACTTCCACTCCCCCTACCATTCCCAATCTGACCTTTCTGTCCTGGGCCTCCTCCATTGTCAGAGTGAGGCCCACCGCAAATTGGACGAACAGCACCTCATATTTCACTTGGGCAGTTTACACCCCAGCGATATGAACATTGACTTCTCTAACTTCAGATAGCCCTTGCTTACACTCTCCATCCCCACCCCCTTCCCAGTTCTCCCACCAGTCTTACTGCCTCTGACTACATTCTATCTTTGTTCCGCCCTTCACATGACATCAGTCTGAAGAAGGGTCTCGACCCGAAACGTCACCCATTCCTTCTTTCCAACGATGTTGCCTCACCCGTTGAGTTACTCCAGCATTTTGTGTCTACCTTCGATTTTAACCAGCATCTGCAGTTCTTTCTTACACAACATAATCAAAGACTTGTTCCATCCCAGTCATTCCTTCTACTCTCTGCTCCCATCGGGCAGAAGGCATAGAATCTTGAATGTGTGCAACTCCAGCCTCAGGAACACTTCTTCCCCTCTGTTATTAGACTCCTGTACAGTCCTTCCATAAGCTATGGTACTGTCCCATTCACCTCTACCCCATTGAATACATTGGGCTTTGGCTCTGGAACTGTTGCAATACAATGTAGAGATACTGTACATATTCTGACTCTGCATCTTCTCTTTTGCTCTACCTACTGCACTTGATGTTCAAATTCATTGTATTTATGCATAGTATTGTCTGATGCGATTGGATAGCATGCAAAACAAAGCTTTTCACTGTATTAAACAAGGAACTGCAGATGCTGGTTTACATAAAAGACATAATTCTCTTACAATGCCTCACATGTTGATGTTGTTTCCTTCATCTTTACTCGTCACTGTTTCTTTCTGTTCCTTCCTTCAAAAGCCAATATTTTCTTCTCCCAAGTAGAAGTAGAAACAAGGAGCTGCAGATGCTGGTTTACAATAAAGTGCTGGAGTAACTCAATGTTCTCCAGCATCCCTGGAGAACATGGATATTTGACGCTTCAGGTCCGAACCTTTCTATATCTTGGTACACGTGACAGTAATAAATTAAATTTAAACCTGAACATCGCATATTTCTTGCATAATCTGCTTGAATTTCAAATCCCAAAGAAATACCCTTGAAATTCAAAGAATCTGGATGTTGCGGTTGCCATAGAGTCATAGAGTGATACAGTGCGAAAACAGGCCCTTCGGCCCAACTCGCCCACACCGGCCAACAATGTCCCAGCTAGCCTAGTCCCACTTGCCTGCGCTTGGTCCATAACCCTCCAAACCTGTCCTATCTATGTACCTGTCCAACTGTTTCTTAAACAATGGGATAGTCCCAGCCTCCTCTGGCAGCTTGCTCCATACACCCACCACCCTCTGTGTGAAAATGTTACCCCTCGGATTCCTATTAAATCTTTTCCCCTTCACCTTGAACCTATGTCCTCTGGTCCTCGATTCCCCTACTCTGGGTAAAAGCCTTTTTGACCACCTTATCTACCTGTGACTCGACCTTCAAGGAACCATGCACTTGTACTCTTAGATCCCTCTGCTCTACAACAGGCCTACCATTGATTGTGTAGGTCCTGCCCTTGTTTGACATCCCAATATGCAACACTTGACACTTCTCTGCATTAAATTCCATCAACCATTCCTCCGCCCCCCTGGCCAATCGATCCAGATCCTGCTGCAATCATTCACAACCTTCTTCATTATCTGCAAAACCAGTGACTTTTGTCTCATCAGCAAACTTGCTCATCTTGCCCTGTATGTTCTCATCCAAATCATTGATGTAGATGACAAACAGTAACGGGCCCATCACCGAACCCTGTGGCACTCCACTAGTCACAGGCCTCCATTCTGAGAAGCAACATTCCACCATCACCCTCTGGTTCCTTCCATGGAGCCAATTTGCTATCCATTCAGCTATCTCTCCTTAGATCCCATGAGATCTAACCTTCTAGAGCAGGCTACCATGCGGCACCTTGTCGAACGCCTTACTAAAGTCCATGTACACAACATTTACAGCTCTGCCCTCATCAACCTTTTTGCTCACGTCTTAAAAAAAATCAGTCAGATTTGTGAGACACAACCTCCCATGTACAAAACCATGCTGACTGTCCCTAATCAGCCCTTGCTCATCCAAATGGCCGTATATCCTATCCCTCAGAATACTCTCCAGTAACTTACAAACTGCAGATGTTAAACTCACCGGCCTATAGTTCCCAGCATTTTCCCTGCAGCCCTTCTTGAAAAGAGGCACAACATTTGCCACCCTCCAGCACCTCTCCTGTATTTAAGGACGACTCATAAATTTCAACCAGGGCTCCCGCAATTTCCTCTCCAGTTTCCCGCAATGTCCTCGGATATATCTGATCAGGCCCAGGAGATTTGTCTAACTTAAAACACGACAGCACCTTCAGTACTTCCTCGATGATAACCCTAACTGCTCTCATGGCATTTCCAGTGACTGCTCCAATTTTGTCCGTCCTACTGTCTTTCTCCTCGGTAAATACAGAGGTAACTGCTTTTATTCCTGAGGTCCCACTCTCTCTCTAGTTCCCCTTTTCCCCTTTATGTATTTATAAAATCTTTTGGGATTGTCTTTTATGCTACTCATCAGAGCTATCTCCTGGCCCCTTTTTGCCCTTCTGATCTCTTTTTTTAGTTGCTCCTTAGTTCCCGATACTCCTCTAGGGATGCACCCAGATGCCTATACCTGTCCCATACATCCTTCTTGTTTTTGACTAACGTCTCAATATCACTCGTCAGCAAGGCCATGAATCCTATTTCTCAAAAGAAAAATGTATTTGATGGACTCCTTTGAATTCACTCAATTTTTTATTTCATTGCCATTTCCCTTTCATATCTTTCTTCCCACTGCAGACCAAATTATTCACAAGCAATAACATTTGTTTTTCTCCCAACTTCCACAATTTGCCTTTCAGCCTTTAAAGTTGGTTCCAATTTACTGAGGATTACAGTAAATGATTCTCAGATTTAGTTCACAGCAAGATAAGATTATCCACCAGTTCACTCGACTGACAGGTTGTTTTTAAGCCTTTACAGTTGGTGTATAAAACGGTCACTGTCACTTAACAAAAGCAGTGCTATCTGTTCAAATCACACTGCATGATATTAATGACAAATACAATTGATGTGTCCAGGTGCCTACTGGTTCTCAAATTGTTAACTCATTCCCTTCCAATACTTCACTGCGTAATTTCAATCCTCATACTTAGCAAATATGCCTTTAAAAAGCTCTGGATTTACGATGATTTATGACGATGTTGCCAAGGATCTAGGGCCTGAGCTACATGGAGATGTTTGGCAGGCTAGGACTTCATTCCTTGGAGTCATTCATAAGCTGAAGTGTGATCTTATAGAGGTGTATAAAATCATGAGGAGACTAGATAAGGTGAATGCACAGTCTTTTCCCCATGGTAGGGGAATCAAGAACTAGAGGGCATAGGTTTAAGGTGAGAGGGGAATCTGAGAGGCAACATTTTTACACGGAGGATAGAAGGTATAGGGAACGAGCTGCCAAAGGAAGTATAGGAATGAACTGAAGTTGCTGGTTTATACTGAAGATAGACACAAAATGCAGGAATAAGATGGCGAGTCAGGCTGCATCTCTGGAGAAAAGGAATAGGTGATATTTCGGGTCAGAACCCTTCTTCAGTCTGAAGTCAGATAGGGTAGACAATCAGAATGTTTTTTTCCTAGGATGGAAATGTCAATGACTAGAGGACATAGCTTAAGAGGAGAGGGGCAAAGTTTAAAAGAGATGTGCATGGCAAGTTTTTTACACAGAGGATGGTGGGTTCCTGGAACGCACTTCTAGGGGCAGTGGGGAAGGCAGATACAATAATGCCATTAAAAAATGCTTTTAGATAGGCACATGATATGCAAGGAATGGAGAGGTGTGGATCACGTGCAGGTAGATGAGATTAGTTTATCTTGGTATCAAGTACAGCACAGACATGGTGGACTGAAGGGCCTATTCCAGTGCTGTACTGTTCTATGATACATTTCTAAGCAGCAAGTTGACAGGAATGGTTGTTATCCAAGCCAGATCATTCTGATTCAAGGAAGTCAATCCATCTCTGATCACCGAAGAGTATGAATAAATTCTTTTCCCTGGCAACATCTCAGGGATGTTTTTGGACTATTTTTGAAACATCAAATATTTTTGGAGTTTGCTAAAATTAAGAGTGGAAGTCTCCAGGAATGCTATGATTAGCTGTAACTCCAGGATAATCATCCCTATTTGAAACACCTCAGCATTATGCAAAACAGTCTTGAATGCAGATCATGAAGAACCAAGTGGACGTGTCTGTGGAAGGATAATGATGCTACTTCCTCTTTGGACACAAGAGACTTACATTTCACATCATGATATTTTAACTTTTTGAGTACTGTGATGAGTTAACTACTATGAGCATTATTGGCAGCCAGAATTAAAGAACACATCTATTGAAAGGTTCTGAAAAATGTTCTCCATGTTCTCCAGAGATGCTGCCTGAGTTTGCTTTAGTTTCCGTTACTTTGGAGATACAGTGCGGAAACAGGCCCTACGTCCCACTGAATCCACGCCGACCGCCGATCTTCCCATACGCTAGCTCACCTGGGACAATTTACAATTTTACTGAAGCCAATTAACATAGAAACATAGAAAAATAGGTACGGGAGTAGGCCATTCGGCCCATCGAGCCAGCACCACCATTCAATATGATAATGGCTGATCATCTAAAATCAGTACCCCATTCCTGCTTTTTCCTCATATCCCTTTAGCCCTAAGAGCTAAATCTAACTCCCTCTTGAAAACATCCAGTGAATTGGCCTCCACTGCCTTCTGTGGTAAAGAATTCCACAGATTCACAACTCTTTGGGTGAAAAAGTTTGTCCTCATCTCAATCCTAAATGGCCTACCCCTTATTCTTAAACTGTGACCCCTGGTTCTGGACTCCACCAACATCCGGATTTTTTTTTCCTGCAGTTAGCCTGTCCAATCCCTTAAGAATTGTACACGTTTCTATTAGATTCCCTCTCATCCTTCTAAATTCCAGTGAATAACCCAGTCGACCCATTTCTTTAATCATATGTCAATCCCACCATCCCAGGAATTAAAAATGGTGAACCTACGCTGCACTCCCTCAATAGCAATAATGTCCTACCTCAAATTAGGGGACCAAAATTGCACACAATACTCCAGGTGCAGTCTCACCAGGGCCCTGTACAACTGCAGTAGGACCTATTTGCTCCTAAACTCAAATCAAATCCTCTCGCAATTAATGAACCTGTACGTCTTTGTAGTGTGGGAGGAAACTAGAGCACCTAGAGAAAACCCATGCGGACACAGGGAGAACGTAGAAACTCTGTACAGAAAGCACCCGTGGTCAGGATTGAACCCGAGTCTCTGGTGCTGTGAGGCAACAACTCTACCGCTGGGCCACTGTGCCGACCCTGGAGTTACTCCACCTCTTGAAAGAGTGGAGACTCTTATATCTTACAAAAGTCAGTGTTTTGTTTTGTAGACAAGGTGCCTGTACCCACTTTTAATAAACATACGTGTGTATGTATGGAAAACATAACAGTGATGTTTAACTTATTAGAGGTGCCATTACATTGAACCAATGTGTACAGTCACAAAAAGAGCTCCGCAGAAAGTTGACCTGTAACTGTCTGTCGTGGGTCAGCTGTGACACACTTGCTCTTGAGCCAGAAAGTGATAGGGTGGCACAATAGAGCAGCAGTAGAGTTGCTTCCTTGCAGTGTCAGAGACCCGGCTTCGATCCTGGGTTTGGAGATACAGCATGGGAACAGGCCCTTTGGCCCACCGAGTCCATGCCGACCATTGATCACCCGTTCACACTACTTCCATGTTATCCCATTTTCTCATCCACTCCCCACACACTAAGGGCAACTGGCAGAGTGCTAATTATCCTTCAAACCCACACGTCTTCAGGATATAGGAGGAAACTAGAGCACCTGGAGGAAACCGACATGGTCACAGGGAGAACGTGCAAACTCCACACGTACAGCATTCAAAGTCAGAATTGAACCAGGGTCTCTGGCACTGTGAGGCTGCATCAATGTGCCGCCCTATTCATGTTCACCAGAGATGCTGCCTGACCCACTGAGTTACTCGAGCACTTTGAGTCCTTTTATGTGCTGATCGTATTGTATTTCCTGTAAATATTTATATAAATCAAGTTTATTCTCAACGTTAAAAAACTTCCTTCCTGTTGTCATTCCAAACCACCACTGAAGTTGCTTATGTAGCTTATCTAAGTTTTGGATCTTCAGGGTGGTAAAATATAATGTTTCTTTTGGCAACTGAAACAAATTTTGATCTGAACTGACAACGCTATCGAGAGTAATCACCATTGCAATTCCAATAACTGACTGAACTAATCTCATCAGTATGTTTTTGATTGTTTCATATCTTTGACTTCAGCTGCACCAGTTATTTGTGATAAATAGTTTTTATTTCAATTGCTGGGAAATGTTCCAGTCTTTTTCCCAGGCAGAACAGCCCAGAATAGGAGAGAAATGCTTTAAGGTGAGAGGGGAAAGATTTATAAATAATCTGAGGGGCAATACCTTCACTCTGATGGGAATGCAGAACCGGAATAAGCAGTTGAAGCAGGTACAATGGGAAAATTTAAAAGAGATTTTGCCATTTTAATAGCAAAGGTTTGGGGGGGATTGGGTGAAATGCGGGCAAATGGGACCACCTTATTGGGCGGCACTGTGGCGCAGCGGTAAAGTTGCTGCCTTACATCGCCAGAGACCTGGGTTTGATCCTGACTATGGGTGCTGTCTGTGCGGTTTGTACATTCTCCCCGTGACCACGTGGGTTTTCTCCGGGTGCTCTGGTTTCCTCCCATATTCCAAAGACGTGCAGGTTTGTAGGTTAATTGGCTTCTGTAAATTGTCCCTAGTGTGTAGGATAGTGTATGGGCGAACGTTGGTTGGTGCAGACTCGATGGGTCGAAAGGCCTGTTTCCAAGCTGAATCTCAAAAACGAAAATAAAATGAGGCATCTTGGTCGGCATGGATGTCAAGTCAAGTTTATTCGTCACATACGCATACGAGATGTGCAGTGAATTGAAAAGTGGCAATGCTTGCGGATTGTGCAAAAAACTACAAAACAGAATGGAACAGAATCAGTAATTACATATAGGTAGGAAACAAAAGCAAAAACAGCAATTTAAAAAAGACACCACACAACAGTAAATTGGTACAGTAAGTTAGTCCCTGGTGAGATAGGAGTTTACAGTCCTAATGGCCTCTGGGAAGAAAGACCTTCTCATCCTCTCTGTTTTCACAGCATGGCAACGGAGGCGTTTGCCTGACCGTAGCCGCTGGAACAGTCTGTTGCTGGGGTGGAAGTGGTCTCCCATGATCTTGTTGGCTCTGGATCTGCACCTTCTGATGTATAGGTCCTGCAGAGGGGCGAGTGTAGTTCCCATAGTGCGTTCGGCCGAACGCACTACTCTCTGCAGGGCCTTCTTGTCCTGGGCAGAGCAATTCCCAAACCAGATTGTGATGTTTCCGGACAAGATGCTTTCCACAACCGCTGAGTAGAAGCACTGGAGGATCCTCAAAGTCGGGCTGATGGGCTGATGGGCCTGTTTCCATGCGGTCTACCTCTATGACTCTATGGCTTGTAGGATACTGGTTGGGGCATAGAATATAAGAGCAGGGAGAGTCCCAGTTATTAAATCTGGTTGGCATGGACAGGTTGGGCTGAAGGGCCTTTTCCATGCTGTCTGACTTTGATCATCAGAGACTTTTAACTATATTATAAAATGTTCTTACTACATTATGCCAGTAGTGTTCAATGAGTCAATGGTTCAATGTTTCAATGGTTTTTCAATGTCATGTATGCACTGCACAGTGAAATTCTTTCTGCGTAGATCACACATGCACTGTTGTCATGTTTTGGCGCCATTTAAAAAAAGAAAAACTCCAAAGTCCGGTCCACATGCTGGATGTACTGGAGCTCCCCTGATCCAGGTAAGCCCAGGTAAGCTCCAGGCCGCTGCAGGCTGAGCCTGTTCCTCAACAGGCTGAGTTGGCGAACTGACGTTCCTCTTCTTGTCCGACCGCCTTTGTGTCCCAGTGTTATGTGTCCCAGTGATAGTGACAAGGTTGCGGCTGAATCAATGGAAACTGCCCTGTACCTTTAAAGCTCCTTAGAATGATTTATGGTTCATAGGTTCAGGGGCGGCACGGTGGTGCAGCGGTAGATTTGCTGCCTTACAGCGCTTGCAGCACCGCAGACCCGGGTTCGATCCTGACTACGGGTGCTGTCTGTACGGAGTTTGTACATTCTCCCCGTGACCGCGCGGGTTTTCTCCGAGATTTTCGGTTTCCTTCCACACTCTAAAGACGTACAGGTTTGTAGGTAAATTGGCTTCGTAAATGTTAAAATTGTAGCTAGTGTGTGTAGGAGAGTGTTAATGTGCGGGGATCGCCGGTCGGCGTGGATTAGGTGGGCCGAAGGGCCCGTTTCTGTGCTGTATCTCTAAACTAAACTAAACTAAACTAAAGTTTTAGAAATTCAATCATGGCTGATCTATCTTTCAATTCCACAGATTCACCACCCTCTGACTAAGGAAATTCCTCCTCATCACTTTTCTAAAGGTACGTCTAAACTTGAAGGTATACATGGGGAAAATGGGTACAATGGTCTATTCTTGTGCTACCTGGTTTGTCCTATTATTATGAGGCTATAGACTCTCCCACTAGTGGAAATATCATCTCCACATCCACTCTGTCCAGGCCTTTACTATTTGGTATTGCAAGATGCAGTTTAAATTAATTTTGTCCCCCTAACTCCTAGATGGGAACATCTTATTGGAAAGTGGAACAGACACCAGAGGCCAAGTGCTACTGCTTTTAATTCTTATGTTCATTCTTCAGAGGACATTGAAGGAGACAATCTTGGAATAACTTAGAGGAAGGTTTATGAGATGCTTCAAAGACACTTCACAGAGTGAGGGAGAGAAAGAAAGACGAGAAATCTATTTTCTTATCGTAGAATCAGAGATTGAAACTGAATGAGAAAATGATCCAGCCATTGTGCCTTTACAATGCAACCTACTTAATACAGCCTCCCACCTCTTTCCTACCATTGATCTGCTATTATTTCTCAGAGTATTTATCCACTTTCTTATTTAATCTGCTCCCTTTTCCTCTTCCAGGAAATGATGATTAAAGAAAGTTTGAGAATCAAACTTATTTGCTATAGAAACCATTGAAATTATATAAACTTTAATTATTATAGAAAAGCAAAGTGGGTGTCACAGTGATTCAGCTGGTAGGGTTGCTGCCTCACAGCATCAGAAACCCAGGTTTGATCCTGATCTCTGTTTTAGTGTGTATGATGTTTGCACATTCTCCCTGTGACCAAGTGGGTTTTCTCCGGGTGCTCCGGTTTCCTCTCACACTCCAAACACATACAGGTTTGTAGGTTAATTGGCTTTGATAAAAACGTAAATTGTTCCCTGGAGCGTAGGATAGTGTTGGTGTATGAGATGATCGCTGGTTCGCATGGACTCGGTGGACTTGAGGGCCTGTTTCTGCGCTGTATCTCTAAACTAAACTAAACACTGGAAGGAAGGAAATGCATATAAAACAAAAAAAACGTTATATTTCTACTTCATATGATTCCTTTTTAATCGAGTTGTTGCATGGATTAACATGCACTCTTCTGTTAGACTCGCCATCCTCTGACAGTTAACCCTGGACCATGAATGTCTGAGCGTGTCATGTTACCCTAATGGTGCGTGATGAGTGATGCTTCAACAATATTGCTACACCTGACAGTGACACTAAGATAATCAAGATACATCAATCTGAAGCTTGAGAAGAATTTTACTGGACTTACTGGCCATCTGATCGTCAACTTTTTCTCGGCTGCTATAACCATACCATTGGTGGAGCAGTCGCATTAAAAAAAATAACCAAGTGCTTAGATTGGCAAATATTGAAATAGCCTTCGGCAAAGGTTTATTCCCGGAAAGGACAAGAGGGTGGGTACTTGTATCTCCAGGCATAGCCTGCTGGCAGAGTAGCTTGAAGATATCTAATTGGACCTCCATCGCTCTCACTGTTACTCCCTGCAGCGGCACAAGTAATGGTACGATCAATGTGCCTTCAACGAGGCTGAGGTCAAGAGTGTTTAATTGTCATATGCATGGTGGTGCAGCGATACAGTAGCTGTCTGACAGCGCCAGAGACCCAGGTTGGATCCTGAATGTGGGTGCTGCCTGTATGGAGTTTGCATGTTCTCCCCGTGACGGCGTGAATTTTCCCCGGGTGCTCCAGTCTCCTCCCACACTCCAATGACGTGCAGGATTGTAGATTAATTGGTTTTGGTAAAGATTGTAAATTGTCTGTAGTGTGTAGATCGCTGGTCCATGCAGTCTCAGTGGGCCAAAGGGCTTGTTTCCACGTTGTATCTTGAAACTAAACCAAACTACACTAATATAATTGTACTTCCTGGATCGGAAACAGGAATAGAAACGGGTCCATCAGCTGTACATGTATACACCGACCATCGATCACCCGTCCACATTAGTTCTATGTTATCTCACTTTCTCATCCACTCCCTCCTCACTCGGGGGAATATTTACAGAAGTCAGTTAACCTACAAACCCGCGCATACTTGAGATGTGGGAGAAAACTGGAGCAAACAGAGGAAACCCAGGTGGTCAGAGGGAGAACATGCAAACTCCACACAGACAGCAACCAAGATCAGTATCAAACCTGGGTCTCTGGCACTGTGAGGCAGCGGCTCTACCCACTGCACCACTGTGCTGCTCTTTAAACTATAAACAGAAAAGTACAACATATTTTGAATATGTGCTGACCTGAGGAACTAGGGGGGCAATTCTTGGTTGCTAAATCATGGTGTACCCACTGGACTGGCTGCTTTAAAAGACTGAACATTGTGCTTATATGTGGACACAAGGAACTGCTGATGCTAGAATCCTGAGCAAAATACAAAGAGCAGGAGCAACTCAGTGCATCAGGTTGTGGAATGGGTCGGGAAGAAGAGTCCCAACCCGAAAAATATAATCTATCCATTCCCTCCACAGATGCTGCCTGACCCGCTGAGTTTCTTTAGGACTTTGTGTTGTGATTATGTGTTGAAAGCACTCCACACAGTTGTATACATCACTGTCGAACAGCCAAGACTGTTGCTTGGGATAACTTAATGTTGTGACACACTTGTGCTTGAGTCAGAAGCTAATAGAGTGGCTCAGTGGTGCAGCGGTAGAGTTGCTGCCTTCCAGCGCCAGAGACCCGGGTTCGATCCTGACTATGGTGCTGTCTGTACAGAGTTGGTACGTTCTCCCCGTGATTGCGTTGATTTCTTCTGCGTGCTCTGGTTTCCCTCCACGTTCCAAAGACATGCAGGTTTGTAGGTTAATTGGCTTCTGTAAATTGTCTCTAATGTGTAGGATAGAACTAATGTGGACGGGGTAATCGCTGGTTGGCGCGGACTTGGTGGGGCCTGTTTCCATGCTGTATCTCTAAACTAAACTAAAGTAAACTCACACTGTCTGCACTGAGGAGAAATGAACACGAGGCTGTGGTTATGGACTAAGACATGTTAGATGACACAAAATGGGAGGGAGCACAACATCCATATCTAAATTAATCTGTCACATGCCATTTGGCCCAGCTGTAAACAAAGTTAACATCTATCTGCTTTCTGACTGCCTGCTGCTAGATTTTTCAGTCGCAGCTCAGCATCTCACAGCTTGGGGCAGCTTTAATTAAGAACCTTTCAGTGCAGCGTATTCATGCTCCATATTCAGTTATACTGCACTCTCAGAAGTGACTTGTTTTCTGTGGTTAGATCCATATCTTTCCATTACATAATGATCTTATGCTTCTCAAACCCCTCAATAAATCTACGACACAAGTGTACTCATCCAAGATATAAGTGTTTACATGAGAACTGTGTTAACTCCTTTCCCAGCCATGCAAGCAAGGTGGCACGGTGACGCGGTGGTAGAGTTGCTGCCTCACAGCGCCTGAGACCCGGGTTCGATGCTGACAATGGGTGCCATCTGTACGGTGTTTGGACATTCTCCCTGTGACCGCGTGGGTTTCCCGGGGTGCTCCGGTTTTGACGTACAGGTTTGTTGGTTAATTGGCTTTGGTAAAGATTGTAAATTATCCCTAGTGTGTTGGATAATGTTAGTGTATGGGGATCGCTGGTCAGCATGGAATGGGTGGGCCGTAGGGCCTGTTTCTGCACTGTATCTCTAAACTAAACTAAACTAAGCTAAACTAACCTAAATAAAACTCAACAAAACATTTGACTGATGGCTTGATTGACCTGTTGATAAGCGAATGAAGATGAACCTGTACATCATGTTGGACTGGAAGGAATTGATAGCACAAAGGAATGCTGAACAAATTCCTTGGAAAAGTTTAGATATGAAAACTGACTGGATAAGCTGGTGTTCAGAATGGATAAGTCTGAGGCTAGATTTGATTGTGGAAACAAAGGAAACTGCAGATGCTGGTTTACAAAGAAGGACACAAAGTGCTAGAATAACTCAGCGGCAATAAATAAGGCAGCATCCCAGGAGAACATGGGTAGGTGAAGTTTCAGATTGGGACCCTTTTTCAGTCCCCACTCAGTTACTCCAGCACTTTGTGTCTTTCTTTGAGAATCTGCAGTTCCTTGTATCTCCAAAATAAACTAATCTCATCTGCCTGATCCATACCGCTCCATTCTCTGCGTATCCATGTTCTCCAGAGATGCTGCCTGACAAGCTGATGTTCCACCAGGATTTTGTGTTTTTCTTAGTTTATCTTGGCATCATGTTCGGAACAGACATTGGGGGCCGAAGGGCATGTTCCCATGCCTGTTCTACATTCAAGAGGTATTCTACCCACTATAGTTTCCCTGATTCATTGAATAGCACAATGTAATATTTTCTCACCTTTATATAAAATTTTCTTTAGACTTTAGACTTTAGACTTTAGAGATACAGCGTGGAACCAGGCCCTTCGGCCCACCAGATGAACCTTGACCAACAATCACCACAGCACACTAACACCATCCTGCACACGAGGGACAATTTACAATTTACAGAAGCCAATTAACCTACAAACCTGCACATCTTTGGAGTGTGGGAAGAAACCGGAGCACCCGAAAAACCCCACACGGTCACAGGTAGAACTTACAAACTCCATACAGACATCACCCATAGTCAGGATCAAACCGAGGTCTCTGGCGCTGCAAGGCAGCAACTCTACGCCACTGTACCATTTCATTGTCTTCCTCTTATGAATGCATGAAATATGATTCATTTTTGCCGCAGTTTTGAAAATAAACAATGTTAATGTCAACCAATAGAAATAGATGTAACAAATTATCAATATCTGCACTTGATATAACACCATGAAAGTCAAGATTTGTCAGTGGTATGTGACAGTTTCTACAGTTTAATCCTAACAATAGGCATTAACATTGCATGGTCTTCAGTGATAATTAAATCTCTCTAATATTAATATAGACTCACAGAACCATACAGTGCGGAGGCAGATCCTGCGGCCCAACTCATCCATGCCAAGATGCCCCACCTAAGCTTCTTTCATTTGCCCATAATTGGCTCATATCCCTATCAACCTCTCCTATCCATACACATGAACAAGTATTTTTTGAATGATGTTATAGAACCTTCCTCAATTATTTGAATGATGTTATAGAACCTTCCTCTGGCAGCTCATTCTTTATTGCAAGATGATATTTAACACAAATAAAATCAAACAAACAAATCAAAACATTGCAAATGTAGGAATTCATAAAAAGAATTAGAGTCATAGAGCCATATAGCGTGGAAACAGGCCCTTCGGCCCAACTTGCCCATGCTGACCAAGAACATCTACCCATCTACCCATCTATCCTAGCATTTGGCACCAGATCCCTCTAAACCTACCCTATCCGTATACCTGTCTAAATGTTTCTTTAATGTTTCAATAGTACCTCCTCAACTACCTCTTCCGGCAGCTCGTTCCATATACCCATCACTCTTTGTGTAAAAAGTTACCCCTCAGGTTCCTAATAAATCTTTCCCCCCTCATCTAAAACCTATGTCCTCTGGTTCTCGATTCCCCTACTCTGGACAAAATACTCTTGTGCATTTATTTACCTGATCTAATTCTTGGGAAAGCTTGAGCAGCTCGAACAGAATTATGGCTGGAATAAAGTTATTATTTCAAGTAAGTGACCTTACATTGGAGTTGAAATCAGCTCGAGGTTTAGAAGGAAGTGCAGGAGAAATTGGTCGGTAAATGAGCAGGTGCTGCAGATCATCGGGCCTACAGTGAAGCCTTTTTGCTCAGTCCCATCGGGTATTTAAAGAGATGTAATTGGCAAAAGCAGAACCATTATTAGTATTTATTGTTAAGGAAAATAGCTTGTAGTTATGATCTAAACCTGTTGGACTTGATACTGAAGCTTGCAACGTGGCCAACCAATAGATGAGGAGTTTGTCTTCAATTTTTTATCGAGATTTATTGGATGGAGTAGGAAGCTAAAGGAAGAGGGTTCAAAATGGCAAACCTGTGGGCTACTCCGTCCTGAACATAAGAACAAATGAAATCAAAGCAGAAGTGAGCCATTGTGATTCAGATACCTGGTCCACCACCCATAAGATCATGGCTGATTGACTGCAGACTTTCAACATTTGGACTTTAGCGATACAACGTGGAAATGGACACTTCGGCCCACCGAGTTCACGCTGACCAGTGATCCTCTCCCTTACACTAGCACTGCCCTACACACTAGGAATGATGTACAATTTTTATCGAAGCCAGTTAGCCTACAAACCTGTACATCAGTGGAGTGTAGGAGGAAACTGGAGCACCCAGAGCAAACCCACATGGACACCGAGAGAACGTACTAAACTCCGTACAGGCAGCACCCGTAATCAGGAATGACCCTGGGTATCTGGGTCACTGTAAGGTTGCGACTCTACTGTTGAGCCAATGTGCCACCCTGACTGCAGTCCCACTTTTCTGCACTGACCCCAAAACTCAGAATTTGCTTAATATCCCAAAAAATGATCTCAATCTATGTTGTTATTATACTAAGTGTCAAAATATCTTTGAAGGAGAATTCTAAAAGTTCCCCAAACTTGAGTGTAGAAATTTCTTGTTATCTCTACCCTGACCCTTGATGACCTGATGTATGTTTAGTTTCCAGAGGATGAGACTGGGGTACAGCAAGGTAAACTTAGAAACATAAAAAGATAGAAAAATAGGTGCAGGAGAAGGCCATTCGGCCCTTTGACCCAGCACTGCCACTCAATATGATCATGGCTGATCATATAAAATCAGTACCCTGTTCATGCTTTTTCCCCATATCCCTTGACTCCTTTAGCCCTAAGAGCTAAATCTAACTCTCTCTTGAAAACATCCAGTGAATTGGCCTCCACTGCCTTCTGTGGCAGAGAATTCCACAGATTCACAGCTCTCTGGGTGAAGTAGTTTTTCCTTATCTCAGTCCTAAATGGCCTTCCATTTATTCTTAATTTGTGACCCCTGGTTCTGGACTCCCTCAACATCGGGAACATTTTTCCTGCATCTAGCCTGTCCAACTTGAAAGGGATGTATTTAAATTGATCCTTCAATTGCAAGGAGTGTTCGGGGCCTGACTAGTGGAAAGTGAGGGGGAGGAATGGAATGTGTTTAAACCTCCCGCGCCGCAAAGCTTGAAAGCATGTATCCCCAGATCCAGGAACAGATTCTTCCCCACTGTTATCAGTTGATTGAACAACTTTCTCATAACCTAAGGGTGTATTTCCGATCTCCCAACCCACCTCAGTGCTGCCCTTGCACTTTTATTTATCTGCACTTTCTTTAGACTTGATAATTTAGACTTTAGAGATACAGCGTGGGCACAGCCCCATCAGCCCATCAAGTTCTCACCGACCAGCGATCACCTCATACACTAACTTACACATACTAGGAACAATTTTACAACTTACCAAAGACAATTAACCCACAAACCTGCATGTCTTTGGAGTGTAGTTGCAGGTTTTGGAGAATGTACAAACTCCATCCAGACAGCATCCCTAGGCAGGATTGAACCTGGGTCTCTGGCGTTGTTATGCAGCAACTCTACCGCTGCATCATTGCGATGCCCTTAGACCCGGGTTCGACCCTGACTTCTCTGTAGCTGCAACACTATATACTGCACTCTATATATGTTTCCCTTTGTACTTGTGTTGTGGTTTAATTGCACTTGTGTACGGTGTGATTTGCCTGAATATTATACCAAACAAGGTTTTTCATTGTACCTTGGCATACACTTCAATAATAGACCAATACCAATCAAGAACTTTGCTTTGGAGGTGTTTCTAGATCGATGTACGGACAACAGCTCCTTTGGACTTTTGAAAGGGAAGGTGAATATCAATTTTGTGTTGGCACTGTACACGGATCACAGAGGAAGATTCCATTCAATATATAGTCTGTGGACAAAATGTTGAAGACAATGGGACCTGTTGCATGGAATCGTATTTACAAGATAAGGGCTCAGCCATTTAAAACTGAGTCATGGAGTCATGGAGTCAGACAGCATGAAAACTGGCCCTTCGGCCCAACTTGCACATACTGACCAACATGCCCAATCTATACTGGTTTCACCTCTTTGTGTTTGGATCATTGCCCCTTTATGCCCCTGTCCCACTTAGGTGACTACAGGCGACTAGGCTGTTTTCACATGATCGCGGGGTGACTAGTCTCCTCAAGTCGCCTAAAGAGTCGTAATGTTTTTCTGGTCGCTGCTGGATTTTGAAATGTTCAAACCTTTTCGGCGATTGTGGGCTAGACGTAGCCTGTCTTCTCCTGTCGTAGGTGCTGTCGTAGGTTGTCGCCAGGATGACACATGTTGTCGCCAGGTGACGTTGGTTGTCGCCGGGTGCTGACTTCAATGAATTCCATTGGCGACTACCTACATCAATCTACGTCAACTGGTGACAGGTACCGGCGACTGAATTGTCTTCAGTTGTCTTCAGTTGTCGCCAACAGGGTCTTTGCTTGTCGTAGCTTGTCCTGGGTGGACGTAGGTCGTCGTAGGTGTGGTCGTAGGTGGACGTCCTAATGGGTCGCCGGTTGTCGGTAGCTTGCCGTAGATTGACGTTGACTAGGTGGTAGGTTGTCGTAGACATTGTCCTATGCGGGGCCCAGTCACCACTTTTTTGGTGACCTGCCACGACTGTGACAGTCAACGAAAAATTGCCTAAATCGGACAGGCCCTTAAGACTATCATATCTATGTACCTGTCCAAATGGTTTTTAAACATCATGATAGTACCTGTAAAATAGTTGCAGATCTGGAAGCAGGCACACATTATGTGTGCAGAGGTGAATGTGCACACTTTTGGTAAAATGTTTAGTTAATTTAGTTTAGAGATGCAGTGTGGAAACATGTTTTTCGTCACACAGACCATCTATCACCTGTCGACACTAGTTCTATACAGACAAGCACCCGTATTCAGGATCAAACCCTGTGAGGTTGCTGTGAGGCAGCAACTCTACCACTGCGCCACTGTGCCGACCAACTGGCCTTGGCGTCAATTTGCTTGGTCCTATTCAAATTATTGGTGATATTTACACCCAGAAATTTGAAGCTCTGAAACCGTCCACTTTGGTACTATTAATGTGGACTGGATTGTGTGTACTGCCTTTTGTTTCCTTAAGTTAATAACTTGCTCCTTCATCTTGCTGACATTGAGGGAGATGAGTGGACTACTTAGCCCCTCGATTTGTTCCTTCGTTCCATGAGATAAGGCTGATCTATGACATCTCCATCTACCATCCATTCTCTGTAACCCTGACACCTTTGCTTGATAAAACCGTGGCCAATCTTAGATTTAAGATCAACAATTAACTGAGTGACACTCACCATTTGTGGAAAAAGAGTTCCAATTTCCTACTCCGTGTTGAAACAAAAAACACAAACTGCTGGAATAACTCAGCAGGTCAGGCAACATCTCTGGAAGACATAGATAGGTGACATTTCGGGTCAGGGCCTTTCTCAGTCTGAAGAAGGGTCCTAACCCAGAGCATCACCTATCAGTCTGAAGGGCCCGACCTAAAACACCTCCTATCAATGTCTTCCAGAGAAGCTGACCCGCTGAGTTATTCCAGAACTTTGTGAGTTTTTTTTGGAAACCAGCTTCTGCAGTTCCTTGTGACTCCAAGTTGAAATGTTTCCTTACATTGACCCTTCAAATTCCAGAAAATACAACCCTATATTCTTTCCAAATGTTGCCCTCACAGAACAGGAAATATTTTTGATGAATCAACATTGTTAGCCTTCCATGACCAAGATACTGTATGTTCTTGAAGGTATAGTGATCAGAACTCTTCAGGGAGATGTGTTTGTGCAGGTGTTGAACTGTGAGTGAACTGAGAGAGATTTCCTCCAGCTTTCTTCCCCCCCTCCCCCCACTACAATCAGTCTGAAGAGAGGTCCCGGCCTGTAAAGTCACCTATCTATGTTCACCAGAGACGCTGCCTGACCTGCGGAGTTACTCCAGCACTTTGTGTCTTTATGTGTAAACCAGCATCTGCAGTTCATTGTTTCATTGTCAATCAAGAGTGAACGGCAAAGGAAAGAAGGCAGAGGCTAAAAGACAGAGATGCTCCTGTGACATTTCACACTTTTACACAAAGAGCAAGGACTCTCTGAGTATACACAGCAGTTACTATTGAGCCATAGAAATATGGTGCAGAGCTGTAACAGTGGACTGTATTTTGTATACGCAATAAACACACTGGATGTCTCAGAAGAGATGAAAGTTATAGAAATAAATTCAATTCATGGCAATCTGAAATAGAAACTGAAAAGGCCGAAAATACACAGTGGCATCATCAACAACTGTGAACCATAGAGAGGGTTCTGATCTGTGTGTGTGTGTGTGCGTGATGGTAAGTCCACAGGCTCTGCGACCGGAGCCCTCAAGGTCAGTTGGAGGCTGCCAGCTCCTAGAATCTAACAGCCCGGGACTGGCTGTAGCGCCCAGGTTGCCTGTGTGCCCCGGGAATGGCTGCAGTTCCCAGGTTGCCTGCGTGCCCCGGGAATGGCTGCAGTTTGCAGGTCGCCTGCGTGCCCCGGGAATGGCTGCAGTTTGCAGGTCGCCTGCGTGCCCCAGGTCTGGCTGTAGCACCCAGGTCGTCTGCGTGCCCCGGGACTAGCTGTGGCGCCCAGGTCACCTGCGTGCCCCGGGAATGGCTGCAGTTCCCAGGTTGCCTGCGTGGCCCGGGACTGGCTGCAGTTCCCAGGTTGCCTGCGTGGCCCGGGACTGGCTATAGTTCCCAGGTTGCCTGCGTGACCCGGGACTGGCTGTAGTTCCCAGGTTGCCTGCGTGCCCCAGGACTGGCTGCAGTTCCCAGGTTGGCTTGCTTGCCCCAGGTCGGGCTGTAGCGCCCAGGTTGCCTGCGTGCCCCAGGACTGGCTGCAGTTCCCAGGTTGGCTTGCTTGCCCCAGGTCGGGCTGTAGCGCCCAGGTTGCCTGCGTGCCCCAGGACTGGCTGCAGTTCCCAGGTTGGCTTGCTTGCCCCAGGTCGGGCTGTAGCGCCCAGGTTGCCTGCGTGCCCCAGGACTGGCTGCAGTTCCCAGGTTGGCTTGCTTGCCCCAGGTCGGGCTGTAGCGCCCAGGTTGCCTGCGTGCCCCAGGACTGGCTGCAGTTCCCAGGTTGCCTGCGTGACCCGGGACTGGCTGTAGTTCCCAGGTTGCCTGCGTGACCCGGGACTGGCTGTAGTTCCCAGGTTGCCTGCGTGCCCCAGGACTGGCTGCAGTTCCCAGGTTGCGAAAACTAATTGAAAACCCCCCCGCCTGTGGGCTGGATAATTTCAGGTTAAGGGCCGGATCCGGCTCGTGGGCCGTAGGTTGCCAACCCCTATTTTAGATGTTAGGCCTCATTGTGTGTCCCCCGCCCATGTTTTAAAAGCAATTACCACCCATGCTAGCATCCTTTCGTTATCACCTCTGCCCCAGCTCCACTCTTCCTTGGTCATCTGTTGCAAGCCCTGCTTTGTTCTGGCCATTTCATACCTCCAATTCCCTCCCCTCTACTTTCAGTCTGAAGAAAGGTTGCGACGTGAAAGGTCACCCATCCTTTTTCACCAGACAATTGACAATAGACAATGGGTGCAGGAGTAGGCCATTCGGCCCTTTGATCCAGCACCGCCATTCAAAATGATCTGGCTGATCATCCACAATCAGTACCCCATTCCTGCCTTCTCTCCATATCCCTTAACTCCGCTATCCATAAGAGCTCTATCTAACTCTCTCTTGAAAGCATCCAGAGAATCAGCCTCCACTGCGCTCTGAGGCAGAGAATTACACACACTCACAACTCTCTGTATGAAAAGGTTTTTCCTCATCTCCGTTCTAAATGGCTTACCACTTATTCTTAAACTATGGCCCCTGGTTCTGGACTCCCTCAACATTGGGAACATGTTTCCTGCCTCTAACGTGTCCAAAGCCTTAATAATGTTATATGTTTACAATAATCCTCTCATCCTTCTAAATTCCGGAGTATACAAGCCCAGCCGCTCCAATCTATCAACATATGACAGTCCCGCCATCCCGGGAATTAACGTTGTGAACCTACGCTGCACTCCCTCAATGGCAAGAATGTCCTTCCTCAAGTTTGGAGACCAAAACTGCACACAATACTCCAGGTGTGGTTTCACTAGGGCCCTGTACAACTGCAGGAGGACTTCTTTGCTCCGATATTCAACTCCTCTTGTTATGAAAGCCAACATGCCATTCTTCACTGCCTGCTGCACCTGCATGCTTACTTTCAGTGACTGATGAACAAGGACTCCCAGATCCCATTGTACTTCCCCTTCTCCCAACTTGACACCATTCAGATAATAATCTGCCTTCCTGTTTTTGCCACCAAAGTGGATAACCTCACATTTATCGACATTAAACTGCATCTGCCATGCATCTGCCCACTCACCCAACCTGTCCAAGTCACCCTACATCCTCATAGCATCCTCCTCACAGTTCACACTGCCACCCAGCTTTGTGTCATCTGCAAATTTGCTAATGTTACTTTTAATCACTTCATCCAAATCATTAATATATATTGTAAATAGCTGCGGTCCCAGCACTGAGCCTTGCGGTACCCCACTAGTCACTGCCTGCCATTCTGAAAGGGACCCGTTAATTCCTACCCTTTGTTTCCTGTCTGCCAACCAATTTTCTATCCATCTCAGCATCCCACCCCAATACCATCTGCTGTAATTTTGCCCACTATTCTCCTATGTTGGACCTTATCAAATGCTTTCTGAAAGTCCAGGTACACTACATCCACTGGCTCTCCCTTGTCCATTATTCTGGTTACATCCTCATAAAATTCCAGAAGATTCATCAAGCATGATTTCCCGTTCATTGTAAATCCATGCTGACTCAGACCGATCCTGCTACTGCTTTCCAAATGTGCCGCTATTTAATCTTTTATTATTAACTCCAGCATCTTCCCCACCACCGACGTCAGGCTAACTGGTCTATAATTCCCTGTTTTCTCTCTCCCACCTTTCTTAAAGAGTGGGATAACATTAGATACCCTCCAATCCACAGGAACTGATCCTGAATCTATAGAACATTGGAAAATGATCACCAATGCGTCCACGATTTCTAGAGCCACTTCCTTAAGTACCCTGGGATGCAGACCATCAGGCCCTGGGGATTCATCAGTCTTCAGTCCCATCAGTCTACCCAACATCATTTCCTGCCTAATGTGAATTTCCTTCAGTTCCTCTGCCACCCTAGAGTAACTCAGCGGGACCTCACTGTACCTCAGTCCACGTGACAATAAACTAATGACTAATGACAGTGTGATATCCTATCTAGAAACCTACATAGATTCACATTCCTGCTCGTGACTGGCTTGTTAGTGGCTTTTTCCTCACAGGATAACGTGGAATGTATGGCTGAGTTATCAGCACACAGCAGGGGAACATTATACACCATCATTTGTGCTTATTCGGCAGATTTACTGCTAAATACACCAAATCCACTGACAGAAACATTTAGCTCCTGGGGAAATTTTTTCTGGTTTTCGTCCAATAATGCAATTTATGTTAAACCAGTGACAGCAAAATTGCTACCAACCAATTTAAACTTTTGGGGTTCCATTAAAATATAAATACATGAATCATTGTGTTAATCAGAGAGCATCAGAAGACTGCCTGCCTACACTCTTGTTGTGCAGTGTTCTTTCTCGTGGGTAACATTGCCTTCCTGCAGAACCCACCCTGGTCAATCTCTCAGATCCTCTATTTTATTTAACATTTTCTGTTTGCTTTCCTTCTGTGAGAAGCCTTGTTTACACTATATTCCTTTCAAATCCAATGAAAGGCTGCAATCTGAACTAAATTGACACGTTGAAACTTAAGGTCAGAAAACATGGAGCCACAAGTAACTGCAAATTGGACTATTTTTTACAAAATAGATCAGCCATGATCGAATGGTGGAGCAAATTCGATGGGCTGAATGGCTTAATGCTGCTCCTATGTCTTATGGTCTTATGGTATTATCTTCCAGCATACTGTGTCAGCAGGTTAATGCTGGGTGCGTATTTAGACAAGCAACTTCATATTTGCTTGATCGTCATTCGTGAATTTGGTGAAAAGCTAAAGCAGTTTCACAGATGCCTCCTGATCTGCTGCCTGATTCCCACCCTGGACATTTCTTCTCCTGTTGGGCAGAAGATACAACATCTTGAAAGTGTGGGCCACCAGAGGAACAGCTTCTTCTCCTCTATTATCAGGCTTTTGAACGGTCCTTCCATAAGCTAAAGTACTGTCCAATTCACCTCTGCCTCACCGGACATTGGACTTTGAAAAACAAATGCTGAGAAATATATCCTTCCCTCTGTATCTTCCCCTTTGCTCTATATATTGTACTTGAGTTTGAACTGATTGTATCCATGTATGGATATCAGTATAGCAAGTTTATGTAGCATGCAAAACAAAGCTTTACACTGTACCTTGGTACATAAGACAAAAATAAACCTACACCTAAGATATATATCGTTTTGGGTTGGAACCTTAGGGTGATTATAGTGGAGTGGAAAAAACTGGAAGAGAGGTGGGAGTAGGACAAAGCTTGGCAAGTGATAGGTGGATACCGGTGAGGGGGGTTAGGGTGATGGGCAGCTGGGTGGACAAAGGCTAGAGATCAAAAGGAGTCAAAAGGGATGTAAGATAATGAGAGAAGAGGAGTGATATGTGAAGCTTATATATTAGACTTTATTAATCCCCTTATTCAGGGGAAATTCAGATGTCCTTGCAGCACACTAATAAAATACAACATAGTATTAAAAAGAAGTTCAACACCAAAACATCACCCCACAGTGGTTCCCACTGTGGGGGAAGGCACAAAGTCCAGTCCCCATCCTCTTGTCCACCCAGAGTCGGGCCCACTGAGGCCTCCACAGTCGCCGCCACGGCGCCCGATGTTCTCGCCGGGTGATGGTGCTCCGGCATCGAGAGAACCCCCAGCGGCTTGGGGTACCAGGAACGACCACCTTCCCAGCTTGAAGATGGGATATAGATAGAAAAGGTCGGGGAAGGGGAGGAGGACGTCAATGATTCAATGATTCATTGATTCAATGATACTTTATCATCACGTACCTCGGTACAGGGAAATTCTTTGTTTTTGCATACAACTCAGTATAATCATACAGTGGACTTCACCTAGGCAGTGCACAAAGAGTCACAACCTTTCTGGCGCCAACAGTTTCAAAGGTTCTTAGTACAGTCTCATCTTCTCACAGTGGCGAACCAGACCTGCCACCGCATGTGGCCGCAGTCGGCCCACCAGAGTCCCTTTTCATTCTCGGCACCACCCCACTCCGGGTCCTCTATGCATATGAGAATGTGAAGACGTTCTCACCAATTTACTTAATGTTTAACCAGTTGGTGACAATTCCAATGGTAGAACTGGCAACCATGTAGTGCTCAGGGAAACCAAGCCTGTAGAATGAGGGCACCTTCTGCTGTGCAGTGGCACTGTCACTGTGCAAAGTGGGAGAGAATTAAGCAGAGACTCAGCAGCACAGAACTGGGCACCAAAGAGTCACGGTCTATCATTATCAACAGCAGGCAGCAACCCAATGCCTTGGCATACTCATAGCTCCTCCAATACATCAAAGTTGATCTTGTTTCAATGAAGCAAAGTGCCAGGAGCAGCATCTAAATATGAGGTGCCAAGCTGCTGAAAGTAAATTAGCTGGCTTAATGCTGTAAGCTACATGCTGTTGGCTATGCTAAGCAAACTCTGCACCCTGTCTTATCCATTCACATGTATTAATGCCCATTATCCTGAGGCTAACATCTCCTTACTTCACCAAGGTGGTGTCCACTACATAAGTTTAGAAAACTTGGCTGGCACACTTGCATCTAACTCCACCTGAAAGTGTACAGCAGAAGATTGTCCTTGTCCTCCTCGCGTGATGTCCATCTCATAGATGTCATTCTTCAGCAGTCCAACTCATTAGTGTGACAAGAGTCAATAGCCATGAGACAAGATTCGAGAGTGTTTCATTGACATATATATTGACAATGAAATAATGAGATTCTTACTTGCAGCAGCTTAATAGGCCCATAAACACAATACACATAGAGAAATATATTAATTTTAAAAGTCAATAACTAATAACCATAATACTAGTACAAAAAAACTGAAGTCCGTAGTGCAACCAAAGACACAGTCCATGGAAGTTCATAGATGCTGAGGTGAGGGTGGTGTTGTGTTCAAGAGTTTGGTGGTCACTGGCAAGAAGTGGTTGTTGAACCTGCAGGGCTTGCTTTTACCTTCTTCCCAATAGTAGGAGCGAAATCAGAGGGCGGCCAGAGTGGTGTGGGTATTTGATGATATTGGTTGTCTTTTTGCTACAGTACCTCCTATGGATCCCTTCAATAGTGAGGAGGATGGTAGGTGGGATGGACCAGGTAGTGTCTACCACTCTTTGTAGTTTCCTTCATTCCTAGGCACTCGAGTTGCTGATACCAGACTATGATACAGTCAGTATTCATCAACTTGCTACATCTCCTCATCTTCTAAGGAAGATGGTGGGAAACAGCTGTTATCAAATTATTGCAAAGGCTGCAGGGACCCTAATGACAATTCATAGATGGTGATGCAGGGAATTGCGTAACAAAACTAGACATACATTCTAAGATAAACATACAATGCTCGAGTAGCTCAGTGGGTCAGGCTGCATCTCTGGTTTACAAAAAAGACAGAATGTGTTGGTGTATCTCAACAGATCAGGCAGCATCTCTGGAGAACATGGATAGGTTGAGACCCTTCTTCAGAATGAATGAAGGCAAGCATATCATATGCCTTCACCAGTCTCTCTACCTTTTCTGCCACTTTAGGAAGATGTCAACTTGGGCCCCAGGCTCCTTCTGCACAACAAAATGCTGTTACAGTACCTGCCTCATCTACCTCCTCTGGCAGCTCGTTCCATACACTTACCACCCTCTGAGTGAAAATGTTGCCCCTCAGGTTTCCATTAAATCATTCCCCTCTTACCCTAAATGGATGTACTTGAATCTCCTGGGTAAAAAACTATGTGCGAGCACCCTATCTATTTCCTTCATGATTTTATATTCCTCTATAAAATCACCCCTCAGCCTCCTATTCTCCAATGAATAAAATCCTTGCCTGCCCAACCTCTCCCTATAGCTCAGGCTCTTGAGCCCTGGCAAAATCCTCATAAATATTCAAACATATAAAATCCTAAGGAGACTTTTCAGGATAGATAATAAAAAGGAGCTGCAGTTGCTGGTTTATACTAAAGATAGACACAAAATACTGGAGTAACTCAATGGGTCAGGCAGCATCTCTGGGCAAAATGGATAATTAGCGTATTGGGTTGGGTGAAAGGTCCTGACCTGAAACATCAACTATCCATTTTCTCCAGAGCTGCTGCCTGACCCACTGAATTACTCTAACAGTTTGTGTCTATTTTCAGGACTGGATTTGAAGAAGGGGACAGCATTTCAAGATGAGGGGTTTGTCATTTAAAGCAGAGATGAGGAGAAATTTTAATTCTCAGTAGGTAAAGAATCTCCATAATATTCTGCCTGAGGGTGATGTGGCAAGATCTTTAAACTTAAGGTGATAGATCAAGGAATTGAGGACTATGGGTAGGTATGTTACAAAACTTACCTTCAGTCGTGCTGTAATTCTGCCACTGGCCGTGTGCGCGATTTTGGCGCCTTTAAGGGGGGGGCGGGGTTAAAACGCGGGTTTCTCCTCCCTTGTCCTGGTTAATATTTTGTTGGAGTACAAGCGTTGGCGGAAGAATCGTTCCTAGTGGCCTTTTGTGTATTTTTTATTTTTATTAAATCGTCAATGTCAGCGCTAGAGTAATTTAAAAATCAGCTCCTGAAGCGTCAACGCCGATAACGGGGACGGATTTCACACACGGGACAGGTAAACGAAAGTGGTTTCTTTAAATGTATAAAAGTGCTTCTTAAGAAGCCTTTAATTCACATTTTTTCATGCGTCACGGTGATTTTATTCCCCGAATTAACGGAAGTATTTTTCATGCCAATACGGGGTTAAATTCACCGCAAATGAACGTTCCAAAAGATCGCGTTCCAGAAATCCTCACTCACAAGATGATTTAAATCCCCATTAATTTACAGGTATTAAACATTCAATTCCTTCCATTTGGCCTGTAAATTCATGAAAATGAGATTTAAAAATTATGTTATATTGTGAATTATTGTGTGAATGTTATTTGGACACTTAGGCTATTTAAAAATGTTAATCTATTCTTAAGAAATTGATAGATGTTTAGATCTAGTAATTGAATTTTGTAATTAGCTACAATTAGGTAACTAACTAATTATATGCTTTACTTTCATGTCTTCTAAGTAAGATTGTTTCATATTTGTTTCAGAATGCTTCAATCTATAATAACTGAAAATTTCTTTCAGTTATCTTAATTTTTAAGAAAGTTATGGGCTTTTAACTGTCCTCGATCACAGCTTTTGTGTTAAGTCAATGGAAAAGCAATAGGGAACAAGATGCTAATTTCCGAGTACGAAAATGGCCATAACTTCTTTAATACTGAAGATATGAAAGTGAATTGGGTGTCAAATTAAACTTCTTTTTATGCTTTATCTGATGAGATAAATTGCAGACTTTATTTTTAAAATCTCAAAATTTTGTAACATTGCTACTATGGGGAACTGATGCAGAAGAAGAGTTCAGGCTAGCGAAGATCAGTCATGATCACGTTGAAGAACAGGGGCCGAGTGAATTGCTCCTGCTCGTATTTGTGTTTGTATTTGTAGCCACTGAGAGTACACAGAGAAAATTGTTAACTTTGTTATGATCTGGTATGATCTGAAGAATGGTCCCGATCTGAAACGTTACCCATTCTTTTTCTGGCTGACACGCTGAGATACTCCAGCACTTTGCATCTATCTTTGGTATAAACCAGCATCTACAGTTCTTTGATTCTACAGACATGATTGATCAATTGATCGGTCGATTGATCGATCAATTGATTGATTGATTGATGATTGGAAAATACAGCATGGAAACAGGCCCTTAAGCCAACCAAGTCCACGCCGACCGTTGCAAATTGGGTGAATCTTACATGGAAGAAGAGTAACATAATATACTTCAATAATAAGACTATAAGATTTTATTGGAAACGTGGCAATATGTCTGAACTTTACATATCTCATTAGTTAGAGTATGTTTGAGGGATACTGCATGGAAATAGGCTCTTCAGCCCACTGAACCAGCCATCCAACCATTGATCATCCATTCACACTGGTTCTATGTTATCCCACTTTCTCAAACCTACATCTCTATGGGATGTAGGGGGGAATCTAGACATCCAGAGGAAAACCACACTGAGTGCTGTGAGGCAATGGCTCACCATCTGTGTCACTGCACCACCACTCACCAAAGAGAAAAATCAACATGGCTTCAGTAAACCCGGAATAAATGGTACTAGGGTTCTTGCTGATGGTCCGGGTCTCACTTGGGTTCATTAGAAAATTTGATTGAGTGCAGGTGGATACTATAACTCTGGGTTTGTTTTCCAGTCTGGTTCCCAGGCCCAATTTAGAAAGCCCATGGTTATATTGATGATTGCTTTTAGTTTTAGTTTAGTTTAGTTTAGTTTAGTCTAGTCGAGTCTAGTCTAGTTCAGTTTGGAGATATAGTGTGGGAACAGGCCCTTCGGCCACCGAGTCTGCACCACACATCAATCACCCATACCACTAATTCTATCATACACACTAGGGACAATTTACAGAAGCCAATTAACTTACAAGCCTGCATGTCTTTGGAGAAAACCCACGTGGTCCCAGGGAGAGAATACAAATTCCGTACAGATAGTACCCGAACTCAGGATCGATACCAGGTCTCTGGCACTGTAAGGCAGCTACTCTCCCGCTGCGCCATTGTGCCTGGAATTATTTTCCATGTATTGTCACTGACCTTTGTTGATTGTTCTCTTAAATCTGAGTGTAATTTTGTGCGGGGGCGTCTGCCCTGGTTGCTCTGTTTTCCCGGCGGGTACAATGCTATCTCACTGAGAAACATCCAGGCATTGGCATCAGGACTCCCTCTTGGCATTTGTCTATTTGGAGAACAACCCTCCATAAAATTAGTCTGCAAATGTGCAGAGTGTTGTGTCTCAAGCTGGGATCTATTTTATCGGCTGTTTTTGGCAATTAGTGGTTACAGTATCCAAGCTGTTCCTGAAAAAGCCACAGGTGTTGGGAATTCAGATGAGGTTGGACACAAAAATAGGGCCTAATCTTTTTCTGCCCCTTGAAGTTTGCCACAACAGATAAACAAACTCTACCGCCTCTTTGTTAAGTTTAGTTCAGTTTAAAGACACAGCATGGAAACAGGCCCTTTGGCCCACCGATACCACGCTGATCATCGATCTTCCGTGCACACCAGTTACAAATTATTCCACTTTCTCATCCACTCCTTACACATTAGGGCTGAAGCCAATTAACCTACAAACCTGCAAATCCTTGGGATGTGGGAGGAAACCAGGGCACCTGGAAGAAACTCACGTGGTCACAGGGAGAATGTGCTAACTCCACGCCGATACCACCTGAGGTCAGGATCGAACCAGGGTCTTTGGCGCTGTAAGGCAATGGCTCTACTAGCTGCTCCACTGTGTCAAATCTTCCATTTCACTACTGATTATAGGGGTGATTACAATTGCTCAGGCAGCACAATCTGATTTCTGTTCACAAAGTTACTTTTCAGGGTAGGTAATAAAAAAGAACTGCAGATGATGGTTAATAGCAAAAATAGCCATAAAATGCTGGAGTAAATCGACGGGGCAGGGAGATGGGTCCCAATAGACAATAAACAATAGGTGCAGGAGTAGGCCATTTGGCCCTTCAAGCCAGCACCACCATTCAATGTGATCATGGCAGATCGTCCACAATCAGTACCCCATTCCTGCCTTCTCCCCATATCCCCTGACTCCGCTATCTTTAATTGCCCTATCTAGCTCTCTCTTGAAAGTAGCCAGAGAACCGGCCTCCACTGCCCTCTGAGGCAGAGAATTCCACAGACTCACAACTCTCTGTGTGAAAAAGTGTTTCCTCATCTCCGTTCTAAATAGCTTACCCATTATTCGTGAACTGTGGCTCCTGGTTCTGGACTCCTCCAACATCGGGAACATGTTTCCTGCCTCTAGCGTGTCCAAACCCTTAATAATCTTAAATGTTTCATTTAGATTCCCTTTCATCCTTCTAAATTCCTGAGTACACAAGCCCAGCCGCTCCATTCTCTCAGCATATGACAGTCCCGCCATCCCGGGAATTAACCTTGTGAACCTACGCTGCACCCCCTCAATAGCAAGAATGTCCTTCCTCAAATTTGGAGACCAAAACTGCACACAATACTCCAGGTGTGGTCTCACTAGGGCCCTGTACAAATGCAGAAGGAACTCTTTGCTCCTATACTCAATTCCTCATGTTATGAAGGCCAACATGCCATTCTCTTTCTTCACTGCCTGCTGTCCTGTCCAGACCCGAAACATCTCCTATCCATTTTCTCAAGAGATGCTGTCTGACCAGCTGCTCCAGCACTTTGTGTTTATTTTCAGATGTTGAGATGCATTCACCATTTCATCCTGGGATGCAATCTGTCCTGCCAATTGAATCCAGCACTTTTCTGTTTTGTATGAGGAGATTCCATATGTCCAGAAATATTCAACATGAATAAACTTGAACTTCTACAGATGTAAGGTAGAGAGCATATTGACTGGTTGCATCACTGCTTGGTTTGCCAACTCGAACATGCAGGAAGGAACACAGGAGATTACAGAGCGTGGTAGACACTGCCCGGCCCATCTTGACGACTGACCTCCCCACCATCGAAGGGATCTATAGGAGGCGCTGCCTCAAAAAGGCAGCCAATATCATCAAAGACCCACACCACCCTGACCAACGCTCTCATTTCACTCCTACCATCGGGAGGAAGGTACAGGAGCCTGAAAATCATGACCATCAGGTTCAAGAATAGCCTCTGCCCAACAACCATCAAGCTCTTCAACACTGCACAGCACTGACCTCAACTATGAACTTCTCGGGGCTGCCTTGGTTGCACTCAGGACTTTCTTGCACTGGTATTGTGGTTATTAATTTATTGTTTTTTTTCTTTATAAACATATTATCTATGTGCATTCTGTTTACAGAACTGTTAAGCTCCTCCAAGTAAGAATTTCAGTCTTCTATTGTCAATGACAATTAAACACTCTTGACTCTTGAGCAGTGTGTAAAGGTGATGGAAAGTCATCAACCTGTAACATTAACACTGTGTCAGTGACAAATCTGCGAAGCACATTTTCTATTTTATTTTGGATCGGCACTATATTTCTTTTGAATAGAACTGCAATGCTGGTCTTTATTAAGTGGTGATCCACCGAGGCTTCTATTGCTTATTCCACAGTAGTTCCTCTGGAATATTGAGAACACAATTAAACATTGTGGTGAATATTCATTTCTGCCTTGTTACCAAAGCCTTGTTACTAAAATCCCATTGTTTTAAGGCCCCTGCACTATTAATAGTACATCGGTTCACATGTACAAACAGAAGAAAACACACACAAAGTGCTGGAGTAATTCAACGGGACAGGCAACATCTCTGGAGAACATGGCCAGGTGACTTTTCAGGTCGGGTCCCTTCCTCACACTAGCTTCTTGTTGAGGGAGAGGTTGAGCAGTCTGGAACTCTATTCCTTGGAGCCCAGACGGATGAGGGGTGATCTTAGAGCAGTGAATAAAATCAGGAGAGGAATAGATCGGGTCCATGCAAAGAGTTTCTTGCCAGAGTAGGGGATTCGAGAACCCGAGGGCATAGGTTTAAGGTGAATGGGGAAATATTTAATAGGAATCTGAGGGGTGACTTTTTCACACAAAGGGTGATGGATGTATGGAACGAGCTGCCAGATGAGGTAGTCGAGGCTGGTACTATCGCAACCTTTAAGAAACAATTAGACAGGTACTTGGCTAGGACAGGCTTAGAGGGATATGGGGTAAAAGCAGGCAGGTGGGACTAGTGTAGATGGGACATGTTGGTCGGTGTGGGTGAGTTGGGTCTGTTTTCACACTGTATGATTCTGTGACTTTATGTTTCTACAACATGTTCATACACTTGTTTTTATAAATGGTTGCTTTACAAAAGATACTGAGATTCTTTTAGCTAAGGATGATCTGACAATGTTTGTGCCTGCTGTATTGACCAGATGGAGAGTAACAGATCTGAGGTTTTGCATTAAATGTCCCAATTACTATTTTGTAATTGTGACACCATCCAAATATCTATGGCTTCTAATCCAAAGTACTTCAATCTATTTTTACAAATTAATCCATTTGGCAACCTACAGTAAAATTAATATCTCTTTGATGTTTGAATAGAGCTTGGTATAAGAGTCGATTAAATATGTGATAGCAAGAGTTATGTTCAAAACATGATCTATATTTTAGCAAATTTAAAAATAAAATTTACTGAAGGAATCCTGTTTTTGAAAATATCCAGAGAAGCTGTCAGTAGCCTGACCCAAATCTCAACAGCTGTCATGTAATTCATCTACTTAGCAGTTTGATTAGCGTACGCATTTTAATTTAAATCTTGTTTAAAGGGAGCCTAAGCCAATATTTTCAATTTTTTATAAGTATAGGATGAGACAGCTTGTAAAATATTTAGTTATGCTTGTAATAATTAAATTGAATCATAGCCAATGGAACAGAAAATCAACATCTGCAGCATAATGTAGAGAGCCTCTACTACAGGACTCTTTATCTCTTATAAATGATGTACCATTTAAAAATAGTATAGTCATCCCTTCTAGGTTCATACAGTGCTGGTGAAGTCATAGAACCAGGCAGCACAGGAATAAACCATTGTGCCCATTTTCTCCATGTACACCATCAAGTTTAGACATACTTTTAGAAAGGAGATGAAGAGGACTTTCTTTAGTCAGAGGGTGGTGAACTGTAGAATACATTGCCATAGACAGCTGTGAAGGCCAAGTGATTAGGTATTTTTAAAGCGGAGATTGACTTGATTAGTAAGGTTGTCAAATGTTATGGCGAGAAGGCAGGAGAATGGGGCTGAGAAGGAAATTACGGAAGGTTGATCCGTAATGATTGAGTGGCAGAGCAGACTCGATGGGACGAATGGCCTAATTCTGCTCCTATGACTTATGAACTTATAAGTTCCCACGACTTGTGTTGGAAGGAACAGCAGATGCTGGTTTGTACCAAAGATGGACACAAAATGCTGGAGTCAGGCAGAATCTCTGAAGAAAAGGAACAGATGACGTTTCGGGTCGGAACGTCACCTGTCTGAGTCTGAAGAAAGGTCCAGACTAGAAACATCACCAATCCTTTTCCCCCAGAGATGCTGCCTGATTCACTGAATTGCTCCAACACTTTATGTCTACCATCAGTTCCCACCAGTTGTTTCATAGCTTTCTATTATTTGTTGACTCAAGTGCTCGTCTAGATACATCTAATATGTGAGTGAACCCGCCTCCACTACCCTCTCAGACAGGACAATTCAAACACCCACTCGGTGAAAATTAGTTTCTTATATCATTCTCTTACACCTTACCTTAAAACTATGCCCACTGTGTATCGGCGCCTCTGCTGATAAGGAAAAGGCTACTAACAACTACCCTGTGCATGCCCCTCATAATAGTGCAGCCTTCTGCAGGACCCACTGCCAGCCTTTTCCGATCCATTGTGACCAGTCTCTACTCACACTGGAGACACTGTATACCAGGCAACCGCCTGCAAATCACCCATGCACCCTTTCCGTTTTGAAACCTTTCTACAAACAGTGGTGAAATTGGTGAAACTGTTAGAGCTGCTGCCTCACAACGCCAGAGACCCGGGTTCGATCGTGACTACGGATGCTGTCTGTACGGAGTTTGAACATTCTCCCTGTGACTGCGTGGGTTTCCTCCGGGTGCTCTGGTTTCATCCCAAAGACATGTGGGTTTGTAGGTTAATTGGACTCTGTAAAATTGCCCCATGTGTGTAGAGAGGGGATGAGATAGTGGGATTACATGAGAAAGTGGGATTACATAGGACTACAGTGGTCAACATGCACTTAGTGGGCTGAAGCGTCTGTTTCCATGCTGTACTGACAGTTACTAACAGTTACTGACTGATTGCCTCAAATAACTGCATCATATTAAATAGCACTGCATTAGGACAAAATAATTGCCCCAGTCCAATTTGATCTGTTTGTTATATCAGGCAACAACATTTCAGTTGCTTTGTCTCACATTCCTTTCAAAATTTGGCTCAATAAAACAAAAGATTTAATTCTGAATCCAGGTCTGTGGTGAACCTGCTGCATTGGTAGCAGCATCACTTCTAAAGCAGGTAACTGCGGGTTTAAATATTACACCTAGTTACACATAGGAGTAATTTTAACATCACCAATCTGGGGAAGAGTGATCATAACGATGGAATTTCTCATTCAGTTTGAGAACTGTGGATTTTGGTCTGAAATTAATGCTTTAAAGTAAAATGAAGTCAATTATAAACATGAATGCAGAGCAAATCCAAATGGACAAAAATAGATCAGGAATTAAGATGGTTCCCTTCAGCAAGTTATGATCGCTCTCCCACCTCCCCACTCAAAGCCTATGATGTTGGAGCACGGCGACTCTTTGCATGCTGGTCACAGAAGAGGATTTGTTATCATCCGTTACAATCGTTCCACTTTTAAAAATCTTTATTTCAACAGCAGTCCTGAATGTCCTACCCTTATCTGTTATCTGTGCACTGTAGACAGTTTGATTGTATAGTCTTTTCTCTGACTGGATAGTATTCAAACAAAAATGGTCCATTATTGGTTGTGGAAAAGGTGAAAACAATTGGATACAAACAGTGAAACTAAACAGGATGACAGTGAAACAAGTAGGACGACTAGTGTGGGGAGGAACAGAGAGAGAAGGAACGCAACGTTACTTGAAATTTGAGAAATCAATATTCATGATGCTGGGTTGTAAGCTGCCCAAGGGAAATTTGAAGTGCTGTTCCTCCAGTTTGCGTGTGCCACTAATTTACCTGGATAAAGTACTTTAAGGAACTCGGAAGGTTTTCTGGTCAGCTAAGTATATGAAGATAGTTTTTACACTCATGGGGACAGAATAGCACCAACTCCTTTACTGGAGTTCAGCCAAGAGCTATGACTTGGTTAGTTAAGATGCAGAGCGCTTGGAGAGTAATTGTCAACAAAGTGTCAGCAGTTTTGGTGGATGTGCACTAAGTGCTTTAAATAATTGAGAGAAGCGTCTAGCTCAATGTTGGGGAAAAGCTGAAGTGAAATCTGCTCAAAGAGCTTGCTGCATTCATTCTCCTTCATCTTTCTTTCCCCTAAAATACCAGGCAACTAACTGCCTCCACACAATGCCTCCTTCGGCTCTCCTGCCAGTTCAGTACGCAGCCTCTCCGCTTGTTTCAGAATTACTCCCCGCCACTGTGTTTCCATGCTGCAAAGCTATCAACTGCTCCTATGTAATGTAATCCCTTTAAGAATGATTTCAGATCACAAGCCTTTCCCCCGTGGCTCAGTCAGTAGCACACATGTCTTTAATTAGAAAATAATGCTTTTAAACCTCACCGTAGACACTACAGGACATAACTCTATCTGGACACTCCGATGCCCACACTGGTGCTGCCTTTTAGAGGAGAAATTAAATGGAGGCCTCACCGGTCTCTAAAGATTTCTCCATTCTGAAAAACTAAAGAGTTCCCCATTGGTATCTTGGCCAGTCTTAATCCCTCAACCACCAAATCAAAACTGAGTATCTGGTCAGTAACTTTTGTTATTTGTGGAAATCCATCATACAGCTTGTTCCGCTTTACCACAATAACATTGTATTCCTAAGAAACCTGGTACAATAGTAAATCATGTTAGAAAATAATTGTGTCAATGGGAAAAGTGGAAGAGAGGCGAATTTCAGATTTGTAATCACAAATTTAATTCCCTGCAGGATTTTCAAAAATAAAAGGTTGTTTTAATAGCTTTAAGTTTACTTTTTTTACTGCAAGCTAAAGGCTGTTTGCTACATTGTTTAATGGAATATCTTTGCACAAGTGTCAATGGAAGTGATCACTTGTTAATTTCAATGGCCTCCCACTGTGAAATTGACTGACTGTGGTCTTAAAGGCCTGTCTCACGAGTCTGCGGTCATTGGCGGCGAAACAGGAAGAATCTACCGCTCCTGGGCCGCCATAGACCGCGCACTCGGTCAAACGCACAATTCCGGGGCCGTGCGGCGTTGTTCCCAACACCGCACGGTGCTAAAATAAAACAAACACTGTTCAAAAAACTTTTCCTACCGCACAGCCTCCGCCAGTGAGGCACGAGTGCGGCACGGCCACCGCCACAGCCGGCGCCAGTGTGGCACGAGCGCCGTGCGTCGAACTTGCACCGCCACAGCCTCCGCCAGTGAGGCACGACCGCCGCCACAGCCGCCGCCACAGCCTCCGCCAGTGAGGCACGTGTGCGGCACGGCTGCCGCCACAGCGCCGCGATCAGCATGGCCGCCGCCACAGCCCCGCAGATCTGAAATGACGTCATCGCCCTTTTTTTAACTTACCGCAAGCTCCTGGGACCAGCCGCACTTAAATCACTCGGCCCCCGCGCAGCACCCGTGCGGCGCTCCCGTGGCATAGGCTCGGCGCTCTCGCCGTTGCCGTGCGGTCCCCTCTACCGGCGACGCCGCGCTTCACCGCCGATGACCGCAACACCATGAGACAGAGCCTTTAAGTGACAACAGTATCTGATTACTGTGGGGAGGTTACATAGAAACAATATTTTTCCCCCAGACTGTTTTTCTTTTCAAGATAGCTTTTTTTCTGCCTTCGATTTCCAAAGTTACTCTTAAGTGGTTCTGTAGTTCCTGATTGAAGTCATTTTATAACCACTTATGCCTGTGTTATACAGATAGTGTTCCTAAATTCACGTTATATGCAATTTTGCAGAATGATAACACATCTTTGTGGAACTACCTGCACTCAAATTTATTGCAGTCCATCAACAGCATTTCAGTATCTTAAAATACTTTAAATGGCCTAAGGGTAAAAATGATCTGCAAAAATACAATTCTATATTTTCTGTAGTCTTAATGTTTACATTAGAGGTACAGTATGGAAACAGGCTCTTCGGCCCACCGAGTCCACGCCGACCAATGATCACCCCATACACTAAATCTATCCTACACACAAAGGGCAGTTTAAGCTTTTTAACCAAAGCCAATTAACTCACAAACCTGTACATTTGTGGGTTAATTGAGATGTGGAAAACTGAGATTAGGAAAAACGTCTTCACCCAGAGAGTTATGAATCAGTGGAATTCTCTGCTACAGAACACAGTGGAGGCCAATTCACTGGATGTTTTCAAGAGAGAGTTAGATTTAGCTCTTAGGGCTAAAGGAATCAAGGGATATGGGGAAAAAGCAGAAACAGGGTACTGATTTTAGATGATCAGCCATGATCATATTGAATGGTGGTGCTGGCTCGAAGGGCCAAATGGTCTACTCCTCCACCTATTTTTCTATGTTTTTATGTTTCTATGACTTTGGAATGTGGGAGGAAATCGGAGCACCCAGAGAAAGTCCACAGGGTCACAGGAAGAACTTACAAACTCCGTACAGACTGCACACACAGTCAGAATCTAACCTGTGTCCCTGGTGCTGTAAGGCTGCACCACTGTGCCAGCCCAGGTTCTTTGCCAGTAGACTTTGCTCCACCTGACCTTGGTTGGATACTCAGCCAGCCAAATCAGCCATCTCCCCGTCCATGCAGATGGCGGACCCACATGACTAGATGAGTCATTTCTAGTAGGGACCCTTTGAAGAGGTATGGCTTGCTGCGTGCTAGAACGCTTCGATACATCTACTGCCGCAAACATCCCAGTGCAAGTGACACCACCGCGCATCAGATGCTTTTGTGAATGAGAACCATAACCATCCCCTGCCCTGATCATGCATTCCCTTCTGAAATACAATCAATACCCAATACCCTGCTTGCAAACTGCATCATCCACTTCCTACTGTAACCCATGAGACCACTCCCAATATTCCCAACCCGTGTCCTGGCTGGAAATCTGCCACTTTTACTCCCCTGTCTTCTATCTGACTCCAAGCTATAATTCTCTTTTAAATCATTCTTGCAAAGTGGTCAACTGCATCAAGTGGAGGCACAGTGGTGCAGCAGTAGAGTTGCAGCGACAGACCCGGGTTCAATCCTGACTACGGGTGCTGTCTTTACGGAGTTTGAACATTCTCCCCATGACCTGCTTGGGTTTTTTCTGGGTGCTACGGTTTCCTTCCACATTCCAAAGTTGTGCAGATTTGTAACTTAATTTGTTTCTGGAAATTGTCCCGAGAGAGTAGGATAGAACTAGTGTACGGGTTGACTGTTGGTCAGCGTGGACTCGGTTGATGCAGGGCCTGTTTCCATGCTGTATCACTAAACTAAACTAAACTAAAATGAACTAATCAAAGAGGTGTGTGAAAAACAAAATAAAAAAACAAGCAAATACCAGCAAAACCTACATCCAGTGAATTAAGAGACCACAATATTGCTGGTGAATACCACATGCATCATCAGTATGGAATAAATGCTTATTGTCTTCATACGGAATATATTGAGGTTCTACTTGGTAATTTTTATGAACACGTTCATACTGGATTATTGTCTTTTCTGTTTTATGCAGAGGTAAATCCATTCATAATAAACAGATTACCTGCTTTGTGAAGCAGAACACGCAGAATTTTATCATCAGAATCTTGCTTTCTATTCACAGCCTGGCAGTTCACGTACTAGTCACAAAAGACAGCCTACAATGTACAACATGTGGGTAGTATAGTGGTGTGACAGGTAGAGATGCTGCCTCACAGTTCAATCTTAACCTCTGGCGTTATCTATATGGAGGTTGGATGTTTCCTTGCGTCTGAATGGATTTGCTCCCGCGTCCCACAAATGTGCGTGTTGATAGGCTAATTGTCCCTAGTGTGTAGATGCTTAGTTTAGTTTATATCATTACAGTGAATGTGACCCTGGGGTACAGTGAAATGCTTTTTTGTTACCTGCTATCCAGTCAGCGGAAAGACTATACATGGTTACAGTCAACGCATCTACAGTGTACAGATACTGGTGGGTTTTGCTAGTTGTTTAATAGTATATTTGATATTTAAGAATATTTGTTTGACGGACTATCGTGGTGGGTTTTGTTTTGAATTATTTAGTATTGCAAATAGTATCCTAAATACTTAAATAAATCTAATTTTGAAAAAAAAACAGTGTAGAGATACAGGATGAAGGGAGTAAAGTTTAGTGCAAAATTATGTCCAGTTCAAAGGTCTCCAATGAGATGGATGGTAGGCCAGGAACTCTCTCTAGTTGGTGACAGGATGGTTCAGTTGCCTGATAATAGCTGGCAAGAAATTATCCATTAATATGGAGTTATGTATTTTTACACTTTTGCCTGAAGGGAGAGGGGAGAAGAGGGAGCGACTAATGGAATCTGGAGGGAGTTGATGGGAGTGTGGGGAGAGTAAAATGTGTTGCTCTAGGAGAAATGGGTGTGAGATGGTGAGTATGGCCTCAGTGAGCCAAAGGAAACCTTTCTGCACTTACTCTGTGACATGGCACGTTGTCACAGCAGTAGAGTTGCTGCCTTACAGTGATTACAGCGCTAGAGACCGGGATCAATCCTGGTTACGGGTGCTGTCCATACAGAGTTTGTACGTCCTACCTGTAACCTGCGTGGGTTTACTCCCGAGAACTTTGGATTCCTCCCAGACTCCAAAGACGTACCAGTTTATAGGTTAATTGGATTGGTATAAATGTAAAAATTGTCCCTTGTGTAGAATGGTGTTAATGTGCGGCGATCGCTAGTAGAGTGGAATCGGTGGGCCGAAGGGCCTGTTTCCATGCTGTATCTCTAAACTAATCAAAACTAAACTAAACCATAACATGGAAGTCCATTATTACTCCTTCAATCTCATGGGATTTCCTATCTCAAGCACTCTGAGAGTAGTCCTGCAATAAAGGAAAGTTATAGAGGTTTTCCAAAATGCAGTATACAAATGGGACCTGGAAATTCAGCCTGTCTTGTGTACATGGATTGACTTCCTCAGACTGAATCTTAAAACTGTGAAATACACAGCGGTTTGGAGCAAACCTCCATTAACGTTACACATCTGCCTGTCTTTCACATTGGTTCATTGGTCTGGTCAGTCTGTGATGCATTCTTGTGTAGGAAGGAACCACTCATGCTGGTTTATACCAAAGATAGACACAAAGTGCTGGAGCAACTCAGCAGATCAGGCAGCATCTCCAGAGATCCCAACCTGCTGAGTTGCTCCAGCACTTTGAGTATCTTTGGGATCTATTCTTATTGACTGTAAGAGACTCCAATTGAGAAAATCCATTGATATATAGGTTCAAAACACAGAACACTGGAGGAACTCATCGGGTAAAGCATCAACTGAAGAGGTAAAAGTTGTCTCCTTTTTCCTCCATAGATGCTGCTTGATTTGCTGAATCTACACTAGTCCCATCTGCCTGCATTTGGCCCATATGCCTCTAAACCTGTCCTATCCGTACACCTGTCTAAATGTTTCTTAAACGTTGCAATAATACCTGTCTCAACTACCCCCTCCAACAGCTCGTTGCATACACCCCCACCAATTGTGTAAAAAAGTGATTGTTCAGGTTCCTATTAAATCATTTCCCCCTCACCTTAAACCTGTGTCCTCTGGTTCTCGATTCCCCTCCCCTGGGTAAAAGACTCCATGCATTCACATGCTCTTTTCCTCTCATGATTTTGTACACTTCTGTAAGATCACCCCTCATCCTCCAGTGTTCCAAGGAATAAAAATCCAAGCTTGCTCAACTGCTCCCTATAGCTCAGGCCCTCGAGTCCTGGCAACATCCTCATAAATCTCTGCCCCGATTCCAGCTGGATGACATCTTTCCTATAACATGGTGACCATGTTCTACTTTGTATGACGTTGTTCGTCGATGAAATGTGAATACAATGCTCCCTCAGTCCCATCGTTGAGTGGAAAGATCTGTGGAATGAAGGCTCGGCCATTGATTACCATTTGCAAATCAATCTAAAGAAGACTGAAGAATTCTACAATTTTAGGTAACAACCTTCCCACCTTTCATAGAAATATAGAAAATAGGTGCAGGAGGAGGCCATTCAGCCCTTCGAGCCAACACCGTCATTCATTGTGATCATGGCTGATCGTCCCCAATCAATAACCCATGCCTGCCTTCTCCCCATATCCCTTGATTCCACTAGCCCCTAGAGCTCTATCTAACTCTCTCTTAAATCCATCCAGTGACTTGGACTCCACTACCCTCTGTGGCAGGAAATTCCACAAATTCACAACTCACAACTAACAACTTTCTTCCCCTCTCTTCCCTATACCACACCCAGGTGTGGACCTATCTCCCCCATTGTCCCACCCCCATTGGGACAGTGGGCTGCTCTGGATGACTAGATCGCATGGGATCTAAGCAGAAGTAGCTGAATGGATAGCAAATTGGCTCCATGCAAGGAAGCAGAGGGTGATGGTGGAATGTTGCTTCTCAGAATGGAGGCCTGTGACTAGTGGAGTGCCACAGGGTTGATGGGCCCATTACTGTTTGTCATCTACATCAATGATTTGGATGAGAACATACAGGGCAAGATTAGCAAGTTTGCTGATGATACAAAAGTTAGTGGTTTTGCAGATTGTGAAGAAGGTTGTGAACGATTGCAGCAGGATCTGGATCGATTGGCCAGAAGGAATGGTTGATGGAATTGTGAGAAGTGTGAGGTGTTGCATTTTGGGACGTCAAACAAGGGCAGGACAGTAAATGGTAGGCCTGTTGTGGAGCAGAGGGATCTAGGAGTACAAGTGCATGGTTCCTTAAAGGTCGAGTCACAGGTAGATAAGGTGGTCAAAAAGGCTTTTACCCAGAATAGGGGAATCGAGGACCAGAGGACATAGGTTCAAGGAGAAGGGGAAAAGATTTAATAGGAACCTGAGGGGTAACTTTTTCAAACATTGGGTGGTGGGTGTATGGAACAAGCTGCCAGAGGAGATAGTTGAGGCTGGGACTATCCCATCGTTTAAGAAACAGTTGGACAGTACATAGACAGGACAGGTTTGGAGGGTTATGGACCAAGTGCAGGCAAGTGGGACTAGGCTAGCTGGGACATTGTTGGCCGGTGTTAATGAGTTGGGCCGAAGGGCCTGTTTCCGCACTGTATCACTCTATGACTCCATGAGTCTATGGCAACCACAACATCCAGATTCTTTGAATTTCAAGGGTATTTCTTTGGGATTTGAAATTAAAGCAGATTATGCAAGAAATATGCGATGTCTATTTAATTAAAAGTCTAAACTTGACCACTTCCTGTTTGCACTGTATAGTGATTTTAAAAAAACGCTACCATTTATGGCTGTGATTATTAGCCATCTTACTCAGAGTCCCCCTCCAGCTGTCAGGGCCAGAGGATTTTTCCCATCGATGAAAAATAAAAGTATTAATAATGTTTTAAAAATGTTGAGAGTCTCTCTCCTGTTAATCACGCCATGAAGGCCATGCCCCTTCCGGTGGGAGGGGGAGGGACTATAAAACCCGGAAGTGTGGACGTGCCTCAGTCTCTCCAAGATGGGGGAGGGAGAAGTCACGACTCTCAGTCTGAGCTGTGAATAACACTGAACACTGAACACATGTCTACTAAACTGTGTGTGGTTTTACTGACCTGTGAGTGCCCTTAATGTGGTTTGAAAATGAAGTTAGAAAATGAAAATGTGGTATGAAAATGAAGTTTGAAAATGATAATGTGGTTGGTTTGAAAATGTGGTTGGTTTGAAAATGAAAATGTGGTTTGAAAATCTATATAATTAAAAGTTTAAACTTGACCACTTCCTGTTTGCACAGTATATTGATTTTAGAAAAACCGCTACCACGTATGGCTGTGATTTTTGGCCATCTTACTCAGTGTCCCCCTCCAGCTGTCAGGGCCAGAGGATTTTTCCCAGCGATGAAAAATAAAAGACATTAATGTTGAGATTCTCTCTCCTGACTATCACGCCATGAAGGCCAAGCCCCTTCCGGTGGGAGGGGGGAGGGACTATAAAATCCGGAAGTGTGACTTGCCTCAGCCTCTGCAAGATGCGGGAGGGAGAGGTCCGAATCTCAGTCTGAGCTGTCAATAACACTGAACATATGTCTACTAAACTGTGTGTGTGGTTTTACTGACCTGTGAGTGCCCTTAATGAAGTTTGAAAATGAAGTTTTTAAATGAAAATGTGGTTTGAAAATGAAATTTGAAAATGAAAATGTGGTTTGAAATTGAAGTTTGAAAATGAAAATGTGGTTGGTTTGAAAATGAAAATGTGGTTTGAAAATGAAGTTTGAAAATTAAAATGTGGTTGGTTTGAAAATGTTGTTTGAAAATGAAAATGAAGTTTGAAAATGAAAATGTGGTTTGAAAATGAAGTTTGAAAATGAAAATGTGGTTTGAAATTGAAGTTTGAAAATGAAAATGTGGTTGGTTTGAAAATGAAAATGTGGTTTGAAAATGAAGTTTGAAAATTAAAATGTGGTTGGTTTGAAAATGTTGTTTGAAAATGAAAATGTGGTTTGAAAATCTATATAATTAAAAGTCTAATCTTGACCACTTCCTGTTTGCACTGTATATTGATTTTGGAAAAAACGCTACCCTGTACGGCTGTGATTTTTCGTCATCTTACTCAGATTCCCCCTCCACTCATCAGGTGCTGAGGATTTTCCCATCAATTAAAAATAAAAGACTTATTAGTGTTTTAAAAATGTTGAGATTCTCTCTCCTGTCAATCACAGCATGAAGGCCATGCCCCTTCTGGTGGGAGGGGGAGGGACTATAAAACAGGGAAGTGTGGGCATGGCTCAGTCTCTGCAAGATGGGGGAGGGAGAGGTCACAACTCGCTGTCTTTGGTGGCCTTGCACTCCGCTTTAAATGCTATGACACTGCATTTGAATTTGGTGGCCTTGCACCCTGCTTGAAATGGTATGAAACTGCATTTGAATTTGGTGGCCTTGCACCCTGCTTGAAATGGTATGAAACTGCACTTGAATTTGTTGGCCTTGCACCCTGCTTAAAGTGGTAGGAAACTGCACTTGAATTTGGTGGCCTTGCACCCTGCTTGAAGTGGTATGAAACTGCACTTGAGTTTGGTGGCCTTGCACCCTGCTTGAAAAGGTATGAAACTACACTTAAGTTTGGTGGCCTTGCACCCTGCTTGAAATGGTATGAAACTGCACTTGTGTTTGGTGGCCTTGCACCCTGCTTGAAATGGTATAAAACTGCACTTGAGTTTGGTGGCCTTGCACCCTGCTTGAAATGGTATGAAACTGCACTTGAATTTGGTGGCCTTGCACCCACCAGCCGTGAGTGAGTGAGCTGCCAGCACACCAGGCTTGAGTGACTGAGCTGCCAGCCCAAGAATTCATTCGGCCCACAATGTCCATACTAGCCCTCTGGAAACCAGTCCCTTCAGCCCACAACACCCATGCTAGCGCTCCAGAAAGCCCATCCCCCCACTGTCCACCAATATTGGAATTGGTTGTGAGGAATATTGCATTGGGGGACCAGACCTCCTATGTGATCATGGGACCCAACGGGTCTCACTTAGTCTAGTTTAGGTTTAAATTTAATTTATTACTGTCACGTGTACCAAGATATAGAAAGGTCCGGACCTGAAGTGTCAACTATCTATGTTCTCCAGGGATGCTGCCTGGCCCATTGAGTTACTCCAGCACTTTATTGTAAACCAGCATCTGCAGCTCCTTGTTTCTACTTCTACTTGGGAGAAGAAAAGATGAGGATGAGGGGTGATCTTATTGAGGTGTACAAAATCATGAGATGAATAGATCGGGTAGATGGACAGAGTCTCTGGCCCAGAATAGGGGAATCTAGGACCAGAGGACATAGGTTCAAGGCGATGGGGAAAAGATTTAATAGGAATCTGAGGGGTAACCTTTTCACACAAAGGATGGTGGGTGTATGGAACAAGCTGCCAGAGGAGGTGGTTGGGGCTGGGACTATCCCATCATTTAAGAAACAGTTGGACAGGTACATGGCTAGAACAGGTTTGGAGGGATATAGACCAAGCGCAGGCAGGTGGGACTAGTGTAGCTGGGAATAGTTGACTGGTGTAGGCAAGTTAGGCCAAAGTGCCTGTTTCCACACTGTACCACTCTATGACTCTAATTAGTAATGTCGATTAGTAACAATGTTAAATCTGCTGATCAGACTGCTCGAGGTGTTATTTTAAGGATAGTAGGCTCTAGGAAAATAGCACATCTTTAATCTTAAGTGCTAGCAAGGAAGCTAACGCTAAAGTTTACCATCCACAGTTATCAACTTAGAGAAATTGCGGGAAATTAAGCCATTAGTATTGATTTGGTGCAAAATACAGATTCATCCATTAATTTTCCCAGTCTTTAGATGTTCGATAGCAAAGTTTTCTTTTGTGTGTGACATGGGATAAATACCAAAACAATTTCCACCCTGCTGACTAGATGGCAGGGGAGTGCGGCAATGCTTTGTGTGCTGGTCCCAGAGGAGGATGCACTATCATTCAATACAACCGTCCTATTCTTTTAAATGTTTTTTCACTTGTAAATACATTACTTTCTCTAACTGTATTACAAAGCTGACAACTATATTCTGCACTCTGATATTTTTCTCTTCTTTCTACCTTTTGTACGTATTCATTGATAGTATATTTAATAGTGAAGGGAGTGTAATGGATTAATGGTGGATGGACAGCTCATTCAGCAGTGAGGAAGAGACCTTGGATGTGTGCACTGTGGGGAACAGTTGCATTGTCTTTGCATGATTCCTGCCATTAGCCAAGATTAGTGGCACTTATGAGGTTTTTGGGTAGACACATGGATATTCAGGGCAATATGGATAATTTTGAGCTACCAGAGGAGGTAGTTGAGGCAGGTACTGTCACAGTGGAATATAAAAACTGGGATGTAATACTAAGGCTTTATAAGGCACTGGTCATACCGCATTTGGAGTATTGTGAGCCGTTTTGGGCCCCTTGTCTGAGGAAGGATGTGCTGGCGTTGGAGATGGGCCCAATGAGATTTATGAGAATGATCCCAGGAATGATTGGGTTAACATATGATGAGCGTTTGATGGCACTGGGCCTCTACCCACTGGAGTTAGAAAGATGAGGAGGAACTTCTGAAACTTACCGAATAGTGAAAGGCCTGGATGGAGTGGATTGGGAGAGGATGTTTCCTCTAGTGGGAGAGTCTGGGACCAGAGGCCATAGCCTCAGAATAAAAGGACCTACCGTTAGGTATGTGTTAGGAAGGAGAGAAGGAGGAATTTCTTTAGTCAGAAAGTGGTGAATGTGGTTTTCATTGCCACAGACTGCTGCGTAGGCCAAATCAATGGATATTTTTAAGATGGAGATTGACAGATTCCTGATTAATATGGATGTCAGGGGTTATGGGGAGAAGGCAGGAGAATGGGGTTGAGAGTGAAAGGTAGATCAGCCATAATTGAATGGCGGAGTAGACTTGAAGGACCGACTGGCCTAATTTTGTTTCTCTAAGTTATGAACAACATCTAAAAGACATTTGGACAGGTACATGGATAGGAAAGGTTTAGAAGGATCTGGGCCAAATACAGGCAGGTGGGACTAGTGTAGTTGGGGCATCTTGGTCAGCATGGGTAAGTTGGGCTGAAAGGCCTGTTTCCATGCTTACGATTCTATCTTCAAGAGCTGTCCATATCCTCGGTGCTGCTCTATGGAGTCTATCTGGGTGATATTGAAGATGGGCTACACACACAAACAACATCAGGCACACATTTTGTCTGAACTGTGAAATACGACTGTCACTGGCAAAAATGTTGAGTAAGGCAACATTTCAAAATAAAAGATTATTTGAAGTTAAAGGTGTTATTTTAAAATGGGTGGAATGTTCTACATTGTACCATTATAACAGAGAAAGATGCATTTCTGAAGCCTACAATGTGAAGAAGATTTTATTTCCTTCCTGTGGCCAACAATATACAGTAAGCCCTCATTTCTATGGACTTCCGTATAGCAGATTTCTGTTATAATGGATGGGCATATGCTCTTGTCGCCTATGACGGGCCATCACCATTAGCATGGGTCTACTGAACTTCACCACAGACCAACCCACCGATGCCACTCCCAGCCACCTTCTCAGCCACGCCTGCCGACACCGCTCCCACCGCCTATATTGCCGTATTGAGACCTTGGAGCTTTGTAGCTTTGGGCAGGTAAGGCTTTGAAGCATAGAAACATAGAAACATAGAAAATAGGTGCAGGAGGAGGCCATTCGGCTCTTCGAGTCAGCACCACCATTCATTGTGATCATGGCTGATCGTCCCCTAACAATAACCCGTGCCTGCCTTCTCCCCATATCCCTTGACTCCACTAGCCTCTAGAGCTCTATCTAACTCTCTCTTAGATCCATTCAGTGATTTGGCCTCCACTGCCCTCTGTGGCAGGGAATTTAAATCAAGTCAAGTCAAGTCAAGTCGTTACATTTATTTATATAGCACATTTAAAAAACAACTCTCGTTGGCCAAAGTGCTTTACATTTGTTATAAGAATAGTATAAACAAACAAACTACATACTTATATACATATAGCCCTCACTCAGAGGACGTCAAGAAAAGGCTTGGGAGTATAGATAAGTTTTTAGTCTTGACTTAAAGGAGTCGATGGAGGGGGCAGTTCCGATGGGAAGGGGCATGCTGTTCCACAGTCTAGGAACTGTAACCGCAAAGGCGCGGTCATCCCTGAGCTTATGCCTAGACCGCGGGATATTCAGCAACCCCAAGTCGGCCAATCTGAGGGACCTGGAGGTGGAGTGGTGGGTAAAAAGACATTTTATGTAGGTGGGGGCAAGCCCATTGAGGGCTTTGTAGACATAGAGGAGGATCTTGAAATGTATACGGAACCGCACAGGGAGCCAGTGGAGAGAGGCCAGGATCGGGGTGACGTGGTCCCTTTTTCGGGTGCCCGTCAGGATTCTCGCTGTGGCGGATTGGACCAGTTGCCGGCGAGACAGGGAAGATTGGCTGATGCCAGTGTAAAGGGAGTTGCAGTAATCTAGGCGGGAGGAGATAAATGTGTGGATGATCTTTTCGAGGTCATCAAAGTGGAGGAATTGTTTTATTTTAGCTATCGTCCGAAGCTGAAAGAAGCTAGCTTTTACCACGTCATTGAATTGTTTGTAAAATTTCAGTGCTGAGTCAAATATCACGCCAAGGTTTTTGACGTGAGGTTTGAGTAGTGGGGTAAGGCTTCCAAGGCTGCCTGCTATCATTTTGATTGAGTTCGAGGGGCTGAGAAGGATGACCTCAGCCTTACTCTCGTTTAGTTGGAGGAAGTTCTGGGCCATCCAACACTTTATATCCTAGAGGCAGTGGGTAAGGTTAAGCAGATTTGATTGGTTTTTGGGCTTCAGGGGGAGATAGAGTTGTGTATCGTCTGTATAGCAATGGAAGGAAATGCCGTGCCTTTCAATGACTTGACCTAAGGGGAGCATATACAGGGAGAAGAGAATGGGGCCAAGGATGGAACCTTGTGGAACCCCACAGCAGAGATTAGCTGGGGAGGAGAAAGAGTTGCCTATGTTAGTCGAGAAACTCCTACCTTTGAGGTAGGAGATGAACCAGCTCAGGGCAGTGCCATCAATACCAACCCCGTACCGGAGACGGTCAATTAGGATGGTGTGGTCGACAGTATCAAATGCTGCGTTGAGGTCAAGAAGGAGCAGGATTGCACAGTCGCCAGAGTCAACGGTTAGGAGTAGGTCATTATGTACCTTCAACAAGGCAGACTCTGTGCTGTGGTGAGCCCTGAAACCTGATTGGAAAGTTTCCAAGATAGTGGAATTCCATAAATTCACAACTCTCTGGGTGAAAAAGTTTTTTCTCACCTCAGTCTTAAATGACCTACCCTTTATTCTAAGACTGTGGCCCCTGGTTTTAAGGTTTCAGCTGAGAAAAGACACCCCTGTCAGTGCAGTTCTTGCTCAGCCTAAATTTAATTGTTGGGTCTCAACACATGAAATGCCACATATTATACTTGGTTATAGCGGACAATCAGCAATAACGGATACCATTCCCATATGGTCTGTTATAACGAGGGTTTACTGTTCATAGGTTTACAGTGCAGTATTTTGACCATCTTTTGAGCTGCGTGGAATTTCAATTTCAGTCCATTGAGTGTTCACATCTCAAGACAAGGCAGTTCATACAGTTCAAGGAAGCTTTCAGATTGGCGGTTTGAATGTCACCATTATAGTTGGACCCAGCCATCTCTAACAGGTTTTGAAATGGGTGAAGATCGATGAGTCAAGGCATTGCATGCCTTCAAAATATCCTGTACAATTGACATCTTGGGGAATAGGTCTGACTCACTGCTGGCTTCAAGGTCAATATACGTCAGTTGTGCAGAAGAATTAGTAGATGGTTCTTTATAATATTTTTGACAGATAGCTTAAGAGCATTGAATTGCCAATTGTAAGATTATACTTAACTGTCTGCTTAATAGTCAGTGTGAACTTGGTAGAAATAAATTGGTGGTCCGGTAACTTCTTGGTAACTTATTATCCCTCAATGAGCAAAGAAAGCTGAGTAGCAACTGAACATCACGTTAGCTCATGGCATTGAAGAAAGAAATGGGATTCCGAAGTTATTGAATTTGCTTTACAATCTATAGCAAACTGTAACAAGTAGGAATGTATATCTCGCGCAACTCTCAGATATAACTAAAGAAATGCAAGTAGAACATTAATAAAATAAATATGTGCATTTCAATGGCAGCTTGAAGGCCAGCACAGTGAATCAGCTGCCGATCTACTACCTTACAATGCCAGACACCCAGGTTCAATCCTCACCACTGGTGCTGTCTGTACGGAGTCTGTACGTTCTCCCTGTGACTTCATGGGTTCTCTCTGGTTCTCCCTACATTCCAAAGATGTACATGTTTGTAGGTTAATTGGATTCTGTAAACTGTTTCTAGTGTGAAGGATAAAACTAGTGTACAGGTGATCCTCGGTCGGCACGGACTTGATGGGCCGAAGGCTGTGTTTCCACACAGTATATCTAAACTCTAAACTCTTTTACAACCTGAGAAAATCTGAAATTGCTTTGGAGGCAGTGAAAAGCATTTGATTAGTTGTATTGTTGGGAATCTGGCAGGAAGCATTCCAACAAGTGAAAGTCTAATCAATCATATCTTTACATTCAATGGTATTATCATCACCAAATTCTTATCAGCAAAACCGTGAGTTTAGTTTAGAGATACAGCATTGAAATAGGCTCTTTGGCCCACCGAGTCCCCACAGACCATCGATCACCCGCTCACACTAGTTCTATGTTATTCCATTTTCTCATCCACTCCATGTACATAAGGAGCAATTTAACAGACTTTAATGGACTTTATCTTGCACTCAATATCATACCCTTTATCCTGCATTGGTACACTGCGGACGGCTTGATTGTAATCATCTATAGTCTTTTCTTTGACTAGATAGCACGCAAACGTTTTTCACTGTATCTCGGTACACGTGACAATACTAAACTAGACCAGATAAGGAGAACATTCAGCCCATTGAACCTATGCCAGCTCTCAAGCAATACCATAAATTCCATTCCACAATTATTGCCCTGTACCTATTCTTCAACACGTGTCAATTATCTTCATCCCGATTCCCATAGTACAGCAGCAGTCATTTCTAATGGCCAATTAATCTAGACAGAGTGGATGTGGAGAGGATGTTTCCAGTACTGGGAGAGTCTAGGACCAGAGTGCACAACCTCAGATAAAAGGATGCACCTTTAGATTGAGATGAGGAGTCATTTATTTTGGCAGAGGGTGGTGAATCCATGGAATTCATTGCCACTGTGGTGGAGGCCAAGTCATTGGGTATTTTTAAAGCGGAGATTGATGGGTTCTTGATTCGTAAGGGTGTCAAAGGTTACGGGGAGAAGGCAGGAGAATGGGTTTCAGAGGGAAAAATATATCAACCATGATCGAATGGCGGAGCAGACTCAATGCGCCTAATTCTGCTCCTGTGATTAAGGGCCTGTCCCATGGGCATGCGACTCCATGCAGCAAGCGCGACCTAACATAGTCGCTTGAGCCGTACGGCCTCGCAGGGCCGGTCCCACTTCGATCGCCGGAGCCGTATGGAGTTGTGTGGAGCTGGTCCCGACATCGCGCGGGGCTCCGAAAAACTGACCGTGTTCAAAAATTCCGCGCGGCAATGGCCTGCCGGCCCGCAGCCGCCTCGATGCCATACGCACCGCCTCGACGCTGTACGCACCACCTCGACGGGCGTGCGCAGCGTCTCGACGCCGTACGCAGCGTCTTGACGCCATATGTCACGCACGAACTTCCTGCGTCACTCACTCGACCTCCGCGCGGCCGCCGCTTCCAGTTTGGTCACGCTTGCCGCATGCTGGTGGGACCGGCACTGTATGGGGATCACTCGACCTCCGCGCGGCCCCCGCTTCCGGTTGGGTCGCGCTTGCCGCATGGAGTCGCATGCCCGTGGGACAGGCCCTTAATAGCCTAATGATTACCAGCACAACCTTAAGATAGGAGAGAAAACCGAAACATTCAGGAAGTGAAACACTCTGTGACTATGGTCAAAGAGAGAAAATGCAAAACCCACACAGACAAAAGCAAACTTCATGTTTAAACCTGGTTCACTGAAGCTATGGATTCTAACAGTGATCAAAGGCGGACTGTGAGGTGCCAGTGTTTCCATGCTCTTGTTTCTTCAGTCACACTACAGCCACAGTGAGCTGTTAAAGAACTGAAAACATCACATACTACAGCACAGGAACAGGCCCATCTGCCCACCATGTTTGTGTCGAACAAGTTAAATGGATATCATCTGGCTGTACATGATCCATTCCCCTCTGTTACTTGCACTTCCATGTACCTATCTAAAAGCCTCTTAAACACCACTATCATATCTGCCTCCACCACCAATGCATTCAAAGCTCCCATCACTCAGTGTAAAAAACACTTGCCCCACACATCTTTGTTAAACTTTCCCCTCTCACCTTATAGCTATGCCCTCTAGTGTTGGGCATTTCCACCCTGTATGAAATTACAACAATAAAGGTACCTTAAATGCATCAGCCTAACAATCTGATTTTATAGGGATTCTCCAAATAATAATAATAATACATTTTATTTATATAGCGCTTTTCAAGGACTCAAAGTCGCTTAATCCAAGCTAGAATATTTTATGCATTTAATCAGTTGATTATCTTCTAACAGAAATTCCTCAGGCGTAGAGCCAATTAAGACTAAGTAACTTAAAAAAGATCAGAGTACATACTAAAGACTCATTTCAGTCATAAAGCTGTATAGCATGGCAACATTAAATACTTGTCAATTCTCACATAACCGTGCACACAGATTCCATTTTATTCTCCCCACATTCAACCAATGTGGCCAGAAGGTACACCAACGCCTTTACTTCCTGAGGAGACTGAGGAAATGTAGCACGTCTCCAGTGACTCTCACAAACTTCTACAAATGCACCGCAGAAAGCATACCGTCAAGTTGCATCACAGCCTGGCTTTGGAACAGCTCTGCCCAGGTCTGCAAGAAATTGCAGAGTTGTACATGCAGCCCAGTCCATCACATAGACCAGTCTTCCCACCATTGGCTCCATCTACACCACACTGCCTCAGAAAAGCAGTCAACATAATCAAATACTTGTCCTACCCTGGTTATTTCTTCTTCTCCATGCTCACTTCCAGCAGAAGGTACAGAAGTTTGAAAGTGTGCAGCAGCAGACTCAGGGACACCTTCGTCCCCTCTGTTATCAGGCTTCTGAATAGTCCTTCCCGAAGCTAGGGAACTATCTGATTCACCCCTACCCCATTGAGGATATTGGGCTTGTCTATGAAACTGGTGTGCTACAATGCTGAAAACTATATTCTGCACTCCCCTTTTCCCTATCTATTGTATTTGAATTTCATTTGATTGTATCTATGAATGGTGTATTTGATCTATTTGGATTGCATGCACAGCAAAGATTTTCACTGTACCTCGGTAAATATGACAATAATAAACTGAAATCTTACCAATTCCCCTCAGGTTCTACACTCACCTGCACCATGGCCAGTTAAACTATCAGCTCAAACATAACCATATAACCATATAACCATAACAGCACAGAAACAGGCCATCTCGGCCCTTCAAGTCCGTGCCGAACATTTTTTTTAATTTTTTTTTTAAATTAAAAATAAATACTTCCCCCTAGTCCCATCTACCTGCACTCAGACCATAACCCTCCATTCCTTTCCCGTCCATATACCCATCCAATCTATTTTTAAAGGATAACATCGAACCTGCCTCCACCACTTCCACTGGAAGCTTATTCCACACAGCTACCACTCTCTGAGTAAAGAAGTTCCCCCTAATGTTCCCCCTAAACTTCTGTCCCTTAATTCTCAAGTCATGTCCCCTTGTTTGAATCTTCCCTACTCTCAATGGGAAAAGCTTATCCACGTCCACTCTGTCTGACCCGCTCATAATTTTAAAGACCTCTATCAAGTCCCCTCTTAACCTTCTGCGCTCCAAAGAATAAAGACCTCTTTCGAATGAGGGAGGAAACAGCACAGGAGTGAAACCCAAACAGTCACAGGGAGAATAAGCCAAAGCAGCACCAGTCATAGAGTCATAGAGCGTGGAAACAGGCCCTTCGGCCCAACATGTCCACGCCGACCAACATGTCCCATCTACACTCGTTCCATAAGGCTGCATCTGGCCCATATCCCTCTAAACCTGTCCTATCCATGCACCTGTCTAATTGATTCTTAAACATTGCAATAGTCCCAGCCTCAACTACCTCCTCCAGCAGCTCGTTCCATACACCTACCATCCTTTGCGTGAAAAAGTTACCCCTCAGATTCCTAAAAAATCTTTCCCCCTTCACCTTAAACCTTTGTCCTCTGGTTCTCGATTCCCTCACCCTGGGCAAGAGACTTTGGGCGTCTACCTAATCTATTCCTCATGAGTTCGAGAGTTCGAGTTAGAACCCAGTTGGGGCAGCTGTGAGGTGACAGCTATATGTGCCACTAGTTCAAATTATTTCAAAACCAAAGTGACAACTTAGCATCTGTTGTCTCTTGATAGTGAAATAATGTGCTGTTTGCAGTAACGTTACATTGCATTCCTCTTTTGTTTGCAATACTCTAGATGGACATTAGCAGTCAGTTTATTTTATGCAGTTGATTTTTGATGGCACAAAGACAAACTGACCAATGACTCTCTCTGTCTCTCCCCCACCCTAGTCATCTTGCTAGTTTCATTGTTTGTAACCCTTCAGACCTGTTCCACAACCAAAAATGGACCATTGTGGGCTCCACCTTTCTTGAGTCCAGTGCCGGCTCTGATTTGTTCTGTACCTTATCATACCTCTAGTTTCCCTCTCCTCTAAGTCAGTCTGAAGAAGGGTATCGACCTGAAAAGTCACCTATTCCTTTTCTCCAGACATGCTGCCTGCCCACTGAGTTACTTCGGCACTTTGTGTCATTTTGTAAACCTTCATCTACAGTTGCTTGTTTCCACTAATGATAGCAATATTTCACTCAGTGTTTACAGGTAAATTTATAGTTGATTACTCAAATATAACAGTCACTGCTTTTTATCATTGTGGTATCTTTAGATCCCAAGTGAAATAACAACATCTTCTCGAGTCTGTTAATGCCTTTTCCTTGTTTACTTTGAACCTATGTTCAGGTACAATTAAGATGTTGTCAAACAGCATATTGAAACTTCATAATTCTGATATACTCAAAATTAAACTTGCTGCAAGATCAATAATATGTTTTATTTGAACATAGTACAGGACTATTGAGTTAATAGCACAGTGTGAAAGAACACAAATTTATTTTAGAATGGAACCTGTAATTACCATTTAAATGAGTAATCTAAAACGGAATTTGCCTCCTTTCGTTTTTCATATTCCCATTGGGTTGGGGGAATTGAAATGTTTTAAATGTTTAGCACTGAATTCATGATTGAATATTTTATTGCATGTTATTCAGAGAGGAAACCCAAATATAGATGCTGTGACTAGTCATGCTTGCCAACTCAAGGAAATCTTTGATTCGTACGAGGTATTTACCAGTGTTACTTCATCTGGCTTTGGTATCAATAGTCGTTAATTAAGAATTAATTGTAAGGCTTTGAGCTTCCAGTGTTAGTTATCAGAGTTGCTTATGCAAAGTGTGTTCAAAATGACTGTACATATTAAAATGATAGTCATAGGATTTCCAATGCCATTGGCAAGAAATGTAGCCAAAACGGTGCTTTATAAATGTTCTTGTTATTTAGTTTAGTTTTTTGGTTTAGTTTAATTTAGCTTAGTTTAGTTTATTGTTACTGTCATATGTTCTGAGGTACAGTGAAAAGCTTTTGTTTGTGTGCTATCCAGTCAGAGAAAAGACAGATAAAAGATTGAGAGTAAAAATTGTCACAGGAGGGGCAAGATTGATCAGAGATTAGTTGACTCATGGAGATAACGAGGTGTGGCTCAACTATTAACTAACGTTTAGAGATACAGCATGGAAACAGGCCTTTTGGCCCTCCAAGTGCATGCTCACCATTGATCACCCATTCACACTAGTCCGATGGTATCCCGCTTTTGCATCCACTACCTCCACACCAGGGGCAATTTTACAAAGACTGATTAACCTGCAAAGCCGCACGTCTTTGGGGATGTGGGAGGAAACCGGAGCTCCTAGAGGAAACCCACGTTCAAAATCCCACACAGACAGCACTCTAGGTCAGGATTGAATCTGGGTCTCTGGCATTGTGAGGCAGCAGCTCTACCAGCAGCATCACTGTACCAATGTTTACAGGGCTGCCAACAATTGGATGAGAGTTGGGAGTGAGAAATTGTGAGAGACCAAGCCCGAGGGAGCATAGCGACCTGGGGGGGGGGGGGGGGTGGTGGGAGGAGGGGGTGGAAGTGGTACGGACTTTTGCATTTTTGGGCTTGAAATTGTGCAATAGGGTGCGTACTGTAGCGAGTCTTTTAACTTACACTTGAATGCAATATATATGCTTTAAGTTGGATTGGAGTGTTTTTGAAAGGGGGGAGGCTGAGCGATCACTGATCACTGGCCTTGGGGGTACCCAGTGAGGGAGTGGAGCAACCGAGTGGGAGAGGGTGTGGAAGAAGGGTGTCCCCCCTCCCAGGGTAGAACCTTTTTGAAATGTGATGTATTAAAATCATGTTTTAGTGCATTGTAGAAGTATGATTTCAATGTTTTTTGTATGAAGTATTTTTAAGAGGTAACTTTTTAAGGGGTAACTTTATCCACACAAAGGGTGGATGGGTGTATGGAACAAGCTGCTAGAGGAGGTAGTTGAGGTAGGGACCATCCCAACATTTAAGAAAAAGTTAGACTGATACATGGATAGGACAGGTTTGGAGGTATGGACCAAAAGCAGGTATCGTAGCTGGGACATGTTGGCGTGTGTGGGCAAGTTGGGCCGAAGGGCCTGTTTTCACATTGTATCACTCTATGACTACATTATACCTCCACCATGCATGAATGCTTCAAAATCAAGTGATCGAGTTTTATTGCCATATACTCAAGCATAGAAACATAGAAAATAGGTGCAGGAATAGGCCATCGGCCCTTCGAGCCAGCACTGCCATTCAATATGATCATGGCTATTCATCTAAAATCAGTACCTCTTTCCTGTTTTTTTCCCCATATCCCTTGATATCGTTAGCCCCAAGAACTAAATGTAACTCTCCCTTGAAAACATCCAGTGAATTGGCCTGCACTGCCTTCTGTGGCAGAGAATTCCACAGATCCACAACTCTCTGTGTGAAGAAAGTTTGTCCTCATCTCAGTCCTAACTGGCCCCCCCTTTATTCTTAAACTGTGACCCCTGGTTCTGAACTCCCCCAACATCGGGAACATTTTTCCTGCAGTTACAGTAAGTGAAAATCTAGCAGGCAAGCAGGATGCTTTCTCCAACCACCCCCATTAGAAGTCCACTATCTTCTACCGTTTCTACCCAGTGCATGGTACTTACTTCCAGCTGCCACTGGTTGTCCTCCAGGATTCACCGAGCCGCAGCCTGATCCATGCCGGTCACCTGGGTGAATTTGGCACAGAGACTCTCACGGCAGCGGCGCAACGCTTCCGACGCCTTGCACTGTGGCTGCTCCATGGCCGGAGCTGCAGTGAGCGACTCGCCAGTCCAGCAAACACTCGCCAGCCCAGCTCCCCGTCCGCATCTGTCCCGCCGCTGCTTCTGCTTCCAACACCCGTGGCCCATGCAGTTGATATGAGTTTTGACATTTTCGTTGATCACAGTATTTCTCACAACAGAGCGAGAGAAATTTGTGATCAGCGTGAGAATTTGACGAAATGCGTGATTCTCACGCTCAATGCATGGGAGTTGGCAGCCCTGCCTCTATCCCCCTCTCTCCCCCCTCTCCCCCTCTCTCTCTCCCCCTCCTCTCCTCTCCCCCTCTCTCTCTTTCCTCTCTCTCCCCCTCTCTCTCTACCCCTCTCTCTCCTCTCTCTGTCCCCCTCTCTCTTTCCTCTCTCTCCCTCCCCTCTCTCTCCATTCTTTCTCCCACCTCACTCTCATCCCTCTCTCTCTCCCCTCTCTCCCGCTCTCTCCTCTCAACCCCCTCTCTCTCTCTCCCCCCCTCTATCTCTCCCTCCCTCTCTTTCTCCTCTCTCTCTCCCC
>CM075983.1:44616761-44699261 GCA_038087875.1 Malacoraja senta
CGACTAAACCTATGAGTAAAAAAAGTCTTGATTTTTTCCATGGCGACCTTATTTTTACTCGCACGCATTTTTTAACGTATTGAAAAACCGCCGCGACCTAGCTGAGACCTCGAGTACCAGAGACCAGTCTCGAGCATGAAGGAAGAGTACGAACACCTCCTATGACCTTGTGTCAACCATGCTGCGAGTATGAGTCGAGGGCAAACACGCCAGAACTCGCAGATTAGGTCGCCCAATTGGGACAGGCCCTTAAGGCAGCAACTCTACTGCTGTGCCACTGTGCCACCCAATTGTGTTCACCCTTGGTGACTACAGTGTAAAGAGGATATGAATAGAGAATTGGACAAGGAAATGCATGGGAAGAATGAATAAATGGAGTATTTTTTTCTTTGGAGAAAAGAAGAATCAGTAAAGACCCAACAGCGGTCTTTAAAATGATGAATGGTTATGATAGAGTGGATTCAAAGTAAAGGTCACTAGTTGTGGGGAAGGCCACTGCAGCGACCATCAATATAAAGCAGGCACTAAGAATTCTAATGGTGAGTTCAGATACAAAATACTTTACCCAGAGCGTGGATGGAATGTGGAACTCACTGCTCCAGAGAGAAAGATTGAGGGAAATAGTTGGACATGTAATGGAAGCTGGAGAGGATAGAGGGGGTGGGGGGCTTGGAAGACAGATAGATAGTGGCATTTAAGAGGATTTTAGATAGGCACACGGAATATCAAGGTCGTGCACAGACAATGAGATCCTGTTTAAGGAAGACTAAAAGTGCTGGAGAAACTCAGTGGGTGCAGCAGCATCTATGGAACGAAGGAAATAGGCAACGTTTCGGGACGAAACCCTTCTTCAGACTGTGAGATCCTGTTTAACTTGGCATCATGTTCGACACAAACATATGGGCCAATGGCCCATTCCTGTGCTATACTGTTCTATGGTCTATGTGTTCTATGTTTCCCATGGTGACACATTGTAGTGATCACTCTTGGAACTGCTGCAGGATGAACACACTGGCAGATTAATATACTTATATCTACACTACATGATATTTATTTCATATACCACTATGTCCTGATGAAGGTATATAAAATTATGAGAGGCATACATAGGATAGATAGTCAGATTTTTTTCCCCGCTGTGTGAAGATATCAAAGACCAGAGGGTATAATATTACAGTCAGAAGGGCAAAGCTCAAAGGTGTTCTGCAGGGCAAGTTCTTTACGGAAAGTGGAGAGAGTGGTGGGTCCTTGGAACCCGCAGTGCTCAATGGCTCGTTAGTGTCATGAATGCACTGCACAGTGAAATTCTTGCCCCCATCGCCATATTTGGCACCATTTATGAATGATGATGACATTTAAGAGACATTTAGATGGGGAAATGGAGATGCAGGGAATGGAGGGATATGGATCACATGCAGGCAGTGGAAATTAGTTTAACTTGGTATTATATTTGGCACGTACATAGTGGCCAAAGGGCCTGTTCCTGCTTTACTGTTCTATGTTCTATGTAGACACAGAGCTCCCATGTCAACTTTGAATGAAACTGTCCTTATACAGAGCAAAAACCCAAAGCAAGGGATAATGTTGGGGAGGGGTGAGGAAGGGAGGCCAGAGTTGGATACGGTCAATAGATAGCAGATGGGGAGAGAGTTGCGTTTTAATTGGTGGTTGGGGAGACCATTGATGGTTGGGTGGCACAATGGTGCAGCCGGTAGATTTGCTGCCTTACAGAGCCAGTGCCTGGGTTCGATCCTGACTGCGGGTGTTTGTACATTCTACCTGTGACCACGTGAATTTTCTCCAGGTGCTCCGGTTTCCTCCCACATCCCAAAGGCGCAGGTTCTAGGTTAATTGGCTTCTGTAAATTGTCCCTAGTATGTAGGGTAAAATTAGTGCAGGGGTGATCACTGGTCAGTGTAGATTCGGTGGGCCAAAGGGCATATTTCCACGCTGTATCTCCAAAGAAAACTAAAACCTTAGGACCAGGAGGAAGGAATCAACAGTGAACTTATTTTCAAATTAATAAACATATGCTTGTGTTCTACTTCCAACTTATTATATATGTATCATTCTTACTTCTGAATTAAACACATTGGTCTTAAATCTGAATATTTCATTTCAAATTTCCTAAGAGCAGTTTTTAATTTATGCAAATATCAGGGGATTTCTGAAATTCATTCCAAATATACTGTAGCTTTATTTGAATATTGTGTCTTGGCAGTTTTAGAAGCATTCATTTAGCAGTTGCCACTTGCAAAGTCTGGTGAATACCACTTGCAAGGCAGCAGCTTTAGATTAGTGCAGTGCACCAAGGATTATATTACCACCTCCTCTCCCACCCTTGCTCAATGGGAAGTGTCATTCCTTTATGTTTTTCTCCACTCTGCTCCTGTATTTACCTTTCATGCATTTCTCTTTTAATTGTACAGAAACAATGCTTTATGCATCATTAATTAATATCAAAGAGGCACAGTGACAAAATGATTCATTAAATTGGCCCATGTTGGACCAGATCGCTGTACTTAATGAGTGTTGTTCCAATTATTTCTGGACAACAATGGAGACAATTTAATGAATTATTTTTGTCACCGTGCTGCTTTGGTATTGCTCACATCAGAGCTCGAGGGACTCATAACTTTGCTCAGTCTATTGTATTGTTACATTGTTGTTTAGTTAGTTATGTAGCCCCAAAACTTTAGGTTTGTTGTTGTCACGTGTACCAAGATACAGTGAATAGCTTTGTTTTGCTGGCCATCCCATCCAGTCAGATAATACTATATATAAATCTATATATAAATCTATATTACTAAAAGTAAGATCTTGACCACTTCCTGTTTTTCTGTTTCATGATTTTTGAAAAAAATGCTGCCACTTATGACTGTGATTTTTGGCCATCTTACTCAGAGTCCCCCTCCACTGCGCAGGACCAGAGGATTTTTTCCCATCGATGAAAAATAAAAGTTATTAATGTTTAAAAGTTGTTGACATTCTCTCTGCTGCCCCTGCAGGTGGGAGGGGTAGGGACTATAAAACCCAGAAGTGTTGTGCCTCACTCAGTCTCTGCAAGATGGAGGAAGTGAGAGGGTCACATCTCTCTGAGCTGTGAATAACACTGAACACATGTCTACTCAACTGTGAGTGACCTTAATGTGGTTTGAAAATGAAAATATGGTTGCTTTGAAATGCTGCACTGCAAATGGTTGTTGGTGGTGGTGGTAACTGCTTTGAAATGCTGCACCGCAAATGGTTGTTGGTTGTGGTGGTAACTGCTTTGAAATGCTGCACCGCCAAAGGTTGTTGGTGGTGGTGGTAACTGTTTTGAAATGCTGCACCGCAAATGGTTGTTGGTGGTGGTGGTAACTGCTTTGAAATGCTGCACCGCAAATGGTTGTTGGTGGTGGTGGTAACTGCTTTGAAATGCTGCACCGCAAATGGTTGTTGGTGGTGGTGGTAACTGCTTTGAAATGCTGCACTGCAAATGGTTGTTGGTGGTGGTAACTGCTTTAAAATGCTGCACTGCAAATGGTTGTTGGTGGTGGTAACTTGACAACTTCCTGTTTGCACTGTATATTGATTTTAGATAAAACGCTACCACTTATGGCTGTGATTATTGCCATCTTACTCAGTCCCCCTCCGCTCATCATGTGCAGAAGATTCTTCCCATCTATGAAAAATAAAAGTTATTAGTGTTTAAAAAAAATGTTGAGAATCTCTCTCCTGTCAATCACGCCATGAAGGCCACGCCCCTTCCGGTGGGAGGGGTGAGGGATTATAAAACCCAGAAGTGTGGGTGTGGCTCAGTCTCTGCAAGATGGGGGAGGGAGTGGTCACGACTGTCTGAGCTGTGAATCAACTGAACACACTGAATTTCTACTGAACTGTGAGTGTGGTGTTTTTGTGTGTTTATTTGGTGGTTTTATGGTGGTTTCACCCTGCTTGAAATGGTACGAAACTGCATTTGAATGTGGTGGCCTAGCACTTTGTATGAAATGGTATGAAACCTCTTTTGAATTTAGTGGCCTTGCACCGTGCATGAAATGGTATGAAACTGCACTTGAATTTGGTGGCCTTGCACCCTGCTTGAAATGGTATGAAACTGCACTTCAATTTGGTTGTCTTGCACCATGCTTGAAGTGGTTTGAAACTGCACTTTAATTTGGTGGCCTTGCACGCTGCTTGAAATGGCAGTAAACAGCACTTGAATTCGGTGGCCTTGCACCCATCTTGAAATGGTCGGAAACTGCACTTGAATTCGGTGACCTTCACCCTGCTTGAAGTGGTAGGAAACTGCGCTTGAATTCAGTGGCCTTGCACCCTGCTTGAAGTGGTAGGAATCTGCACCTGAATTTGGTGGCCTTGCACCCTGCTTGAAGTGGTATGAAACTGCAATTGCATTTGGTGGCCTTGCACCCTGCTTGAAGTGGTATGAAACTGCACTTGAATTTGGTGGCCTTGCACCCTGCTTGAAATGGTCGGAAACTGCACTTGAATTTGGTGGCCTTGCACCCTGCTTGAAGTGGTAAGAAACTGCACTTGAATTTGGTGACCTTGCACCCTGCTTAAAATGGTAGGAAACTGCATTTGAATTTGGTGGCCTTGCACCCTGCTTGAAATGGAATTTCAAGGAATAGCCGTGAGTCAACTGCTCGCCCACCAGCCGTGAGTGAGCTGCCAGCACATCAGGCGTGAGTGATGGAGCTGTCACCCTCAAGAATCCATTTGGCCTTCAATGCCCATACTAGCCCTCTGGAAACCAGTCCCTTCAGCCCACAATACCCATACTAGTGCTCCAGACCGCCCCCCCCGCTGGCCACCAATATTGGAATTGGTGGAGAGGTGGAATATTGCGTTGGGGGACCAGCCTTCCCGTGTGAACACTTAGTCTAGTACTATATATAAAGTCATGCCAAACTCAACAGAATAGATGGAAAAGATACAGAGTGCAGAATATAGGTCTCGTTGGAGACCCATGGAATATATTTAGTTTTAGTTTCAGTTTTATCAGAGATACAGCGTGGAAACAGGCCCTTTGGCCCACCGAGTCCGCACCGACCAGCGATCCCCTCACATTAACACTATCCTACACACACTAGGAACAATTTACACTTATACTAAGCCAATTGACCTACAAACCTTTACGTCTTTAGAATGTGGAAGGAAACCAAAGATCTTGGAGAAAACCCATGTGGTCACGGGGAAAAAGTACAAACTCCATACCTGTAGCCGGGATCGATCCCAGGTCTGCGGCGCTGCAAGCACTTTAAGGCAGCAACTCTACAGCTGCGCCATCATGCTGCCCAATCGAACTTTAACTTAATCGGACTTTACGGGGCTTTTCCTTGTACTAAACGTTGCCCCATTATCCTGTAGCTGTTCACTGTGGACAGCTTCATTTTAATCATGTATAGATAAGGTTGGTCTTCTAACACCTTGAATTGGAGAGGAGTAGGATGATTGCACTTTTTTCTTATTATTATTTTCGCTCAAAATGTTTTCTGTCCCTGTATGAAACAGTTGAGCAGTGACATAGAATTAAAATGTGGAGGCTGTAAAAGTTCTAACAGTGTGCAGATGGTTGAAACAGTAGAAAGATAAACTGGAACAGTGAAGGAAAAGGATTCAAGGAACTGCAGATACTGGAATTATGAGTGAAGCACAAAATGCTGGAGGAACTCAGCGGGTCAAGCGGCGTCTGGGGAGGGTATGGACAGGCGATATTTTGGGATCGGGATCCTTGTTCTCGTTGCTTGCAGGAGGTGGGAGAAACCTGGAAAAGAGAGATGGGTGCAGGACAAAGCCTGGCAAGAGGCATAAAGTCTGGGTCAGAACATGGTTGAAGAGGCAGGGAATGGATAAGGCATGTTTTTTTACCCAGAGCTTAGTGGATGCCTGGAATGTGCAGCCAAGAAGAGTGGTGGAGGCAGATACAATAGTGTTGTTTAAGAGGCTTTTAGTTTGACACATGAATATGCGGGATAGAGGGATATGGATCACCTGCTGGCAGAAGAGTTTTGTTTAGCTTTGCATCGTGCTCGGTGTAGACATTATCGGCTGAAAAGCCCGTTCCTGTGTTGCAGTGTCTATTCTACCTTTAGACTTCAGAGTTTCAGACTTTATTTTAGAATTCGATTTTAGAAATAGAATTAGACAGCACAGAAACAAGTCCTCCGATCTACCGAGCCTCTGCCAACCAATGATCACCCCACACACTAACACTATCCTACACACCAGGGACAATTTTACAATTTTTACCAAAGCCAATAAACCTACAAACCTGTACGTCTTTGGAGTATGGGAGGAAACAGTTCCCGTAGAATTCCCACACACTCACAGGGAGAACGTGCAATGTCAGGATCGAACCTGGGTCTCTGGTGCTGTAAGGCAGCAACTCTACCGCCACGCCACTGTGCCGCCCAAACGTTGTATGGAACTCTTACGTATAGAGAGGGGGATCAATTGTCATTCTGAGACTTTTTCTCAGGGTGCACCAATTGCCATTTTTAATTGCCCATTTTCTTTATTAGAGGTTTGAAATTCACAATAAAAGGATAGCAACTCAATTTGCAATAAGTACAAAAGTTTGGATGTCATTTGTCATGAAGTTCATTTGTACTCTTCGTTCTTAGAACTTGTGCCGCAGCATTTGTTGTGGGAAACCACCTCAGTTCGTCTTTCACAAGCTAAGCGTTAACTTTCTCAGGAATAACCAATTCACTGCTCCAGTTTGATTATACATTCCAGAACGCTTTGCATGGTTCAGAAGAAGTGTTTTCACACAGAGTACAACAGAATCCTTTCTTCTGACAGAATTACTTCTTCTAAATCATTTGCAACAGGTTGAGATGGTGGTGGGGGGGGGGGAGGATGTGATTTTTTTTGTTAAAAGGTCATATCAATTGCTGAAATAGGACACGAAATGCTGAAATAACTCAGCGGGTCAGGCAGCATCTCTGGAGAACATGGATGGTTGACGTTTCGGGTTGAGACCCTTCTTCAGATGGCTTGTCAGAACGAAAAGCTTCAGTGTTCTCAGAATGCTCCAAAGCTCTGCAGAGTCAACAGCATGTATAAGAAGTATAACCACTGATGTCCATAACTGCATGAAAGTGGCGGCACAATTAGATAGAGAGGTAAAGAAGAAGCAATGATTGCCTGCATTGGTCAGTACACTATTATACAGTTAGGAAATGGCGCTCTTCGGCCCACTGAGTCCATGCTGACCAGTACACCGATACACTTGTACACTAGTCCTATCCTACACACACAGGACGGCACAGTGGCGCAGCAGTAGAGTTGCTGCCTTGCAGCGCTAGATCCTGACTATGGGTGCTGTCTGTACGTGTAATTATGCTCCTACAGCTTACCCCCTTAGTCTAGTTCAGTAAAACACTGAGTCAAGCACTGGATCAACTATTCTTTATTCTTCCCAAACACAAACAAACTTCTTATACAATACCTAACCACCGCAGGTCCGATCCTAGTCTCTACTCGTCCAAGCCCTTCAGCCTCGTGCGAGCAGACACCTCCAGCAAGCCAGCACGGTCCCAAGTGCTCTCCCAGAAGATCGGCTCTGATCCATGTGGGGTTCACTCTTTTATAGGGCATCGGACCTGTGGCGCGAAACTATATGAGGGGGGGGGGGGCAGCCCCCACAAGCCAATCACAAATATCAATCATATTATACAGTTATTGACAGTTCCCTAACCCAATCACAAATTACCCCATTACATTGTTTCCACAGAAGCTTCTAGATGGAAGACAGTTAACCAAAGTAAAGAAACATTTTCCCAGGTATTATAAACAAATTGAACAAGGCTTCATACTTGAACCAATCACAAGATAACAGCACAAACAACATAATTAACTATACTTTACAACACCCCATCCTATGACCAATCCTAATCATGCATTTGCAAACCTGCACAACTCTTCTGCAAAATCCTCATATATATTAACAAAAGGAAGGACATCTGGACCTCACCTTATCCCCAACTTCCATCTAGGGTCCAGACTCCTTGGAGCCGTGACTCCCAGCTTGCAACTTTCACAGAAAGAGGCCAAGCAGGCCCTGCAAATACAGAGACTCTCCATTTTGTGACATATTTTATTTTAGCCAATATTATGAATGAATGAAGTTTATGAAGTTTTTTGAATGAAGTTTATGAATAAGTTTATTGGCCAAGTATTCACATACAAGGAATTTGCCTTGGTGCTCCGCCCACAAGTGACAACATGACATACAGTGACAGTTAAAAATGATACATAAAACATTAAACATTAATAATAAAACATTATTGATTAAACATGTGAATTAAATAACATACCTGTGCAAAAGGAGGCTACAGAATTTTGGTTATTGAGTATGGCTGTGGCAGCTTTGACAGTCACCTTCCAAAGGGAAGTGATTCAAAGAGTTTGTGGCCAGGGTGAGAGGGGTCAGAGATGATCTTACCCGCTCGCAGTGTACAGTTCGTCAAATATTTTAGCCAATATTATCATACGGAGTTTGTTACATTCTCCCTGTGACCGCGTGGGTTTTCTCTGAGTGCTCTGGTTTCCTTCCACATCCCAAAGACGTGCGGGTTTGTAGGTCAATTGGCTTTGGTAAAAAAATGTAAATTGTCCCTGGTATGTAGGATAGAGCTAGTGTACGGGGTAATCGCTGGTCTGCGTGGATTCAGTGGGCTGAATGGCCTTTTCCTGCACTGTACCTCTAAAGTTTAAAGTAAAGTCTACAGGCTTTTGGATAGCAACATGCAGGGAATGGAGAGATATGGATCACGTGCAGGCTGAGGAGGTTGGTTTAACCTGGCATCATGTTGAGCACAGACATTATGGGCCAAACAGCCTGTTCCTGTGTATTGCTGTATGTTCTAGGTATTTTAAAGGATTTTGGGGTAAATGGAGGCTAGCCTCCTGCCACAGGATACCTAGACCAGCTCTTCTAGTTACAGTATTTATATAGATAGTCCTGTTAACATTTCTGATAACATAAAACCAGAAAATGATGGAAACACAACAGGTCAGATAGCATCCGTAGATAGAGAAACTGTTAACGTTTCAGGTCAAGGGCCCTTCATCAGATGTGGGAAAGAGAGTAAGAAGTTAGTGTACCATGTGTACAAAGGAACTGCTGATGCTGGTTTATACCAAAGAGAGACACAAAGTAATTCAGCGGATCAGCTAGCATCTCTGGAGAAAAAGGATTGGTGACATTTTGGGTCGGAACCCTTCTGCGGACAGAGAGTAGAAGGGAGGGAACTGGAGCTAGGAAAAGGCCAGAACAAATCAGGGTTGGCAACAGATAAGTCCATAATGGTCCATGGTTGACTGGGGAAGAGGTGATAATGAAGGGGTACAAGGATGCGAACAGTGGAACTAGTAGAAAACTAGGTTAGGGAGGGGGGAGAGAGAGGGAATGCAGGGATTACTTAGAGAATTAGAGAAATCAATACTCATACCGCTGAGTTGTAAACTGCCCAAGCGAAATATGAGGTGCTGTTTCTCCAGTTTGTGTGCGTTACAAGTTAGTTGTTGGCTACAGACCAAGTGTTAGACCAAGGTGTGTGCTTGAGTGGTACTTTGTCTATTGGCTCAGAAATGATGTGATGGTGACCTTTGTTTTTTTGTGGTGGGTTTTCGATTATTCTGTTTCCTGCGTTTTGATTAATAGACCTCAGTTTTAGAAATAGGACAGCGATTAAAGAATCAACCATTGCCAAGTCTCTTAGCAGATCTTCAGATTTCAAATTCAAGATTCAAATTGATTAGATGACAAGTAATAAATGAAAGCAGAAATAGATGTTGTGTTCTGTCTTTCACGTTCCCACACCACTTGGTTTCATGTACTTTGAAGACAAATGTTTGAAGACAATTTAACATATGAACCTGGAGTATATCGCAGTACAGCAGAGGAACAGGCCCTTCAGCTCCTAATGTCTATGCCAAACATGATGTCAAGACAAACTAATCGCCGCTTCCAGTATGTGATTCATATTCCTTCTATTCATTGCATATTCATGTGGCTTTCTCAAAGCCTCTTACATGCCACTGTCATATCAGCCTCCACCACCACCCTGGCTGGCATGGCCTTCCAGGCACCCACTCCTCTGTGTAAAAATACTTGTCCCACACATCTCCTTTAAACTTTGCCCCTTTCACCTTAAAGCTGTGTCCTCTAGCCTTTGACATTTCCACCCTGGGGAAAAAAGTTCTGACTGGCCGTCTAACAAGGTGGGAAAATATCTCAATATCTTCAATAGTTGAATCTTAATGCACAAGCTCGTAAACACTGTACACAGACTGGACAAATTTAACACATAATTAAACTGAAGAAGTGTTCCGACCCGAAACGTCACATATTCTTTTTCTCCAGAGATGCTGTCCGACCCGTTGAGTTACTCCGACATTTTGTGCCTATCTTCAGTATAAAGCAGTTCCTTCCTACACATACTTAAACAATCATACCCTACATTCACATGCACTGATGCAGAAAACTAGATGATATGTGATTAATTTTCATGTGATTTAACAATCTGTTTTTCATCCATTTCTTAAAGGCGTAAAATGGCATTTACTGTTGAATCACTCCTTCAAAACATTGTATAAATTGAATCCTTTGATGAACATACTTTTGCTTTGGATCTTTCTCAGGTTGGAATTAAATCTACAGTAAAAGAAGTCTGCGGCCAGCGAGTGTCATCAAAATACCCTCAAACGTGTGTGAAAGGAAGGTTGATTGGAAGCCAAATGGAAAACAAACTGTCCACAGTTATGATTGAGTTGGGAAAGTTCCACTTGCTTTGTTCCAGAAGACTGTTTTGTTCCTTGAAACTTAACTTTTCATTTGGTTGCTAAGTGAAACTTCAACTTCCCTAGGATTACGGAAGCCTTTTTTCATTTAAGTTACTTTCAAGAAAAGATTAAAGAGCTATTTTCAAAAACAAGCAGGGACAAAATCTTTTACTGCAGTAAACCATCACATTCCTCCCGAATTATTTTTTATGAGCATCTTAGCAAACAAAATGCATTTTAGGTTTAGGATGTCAGACTTCAACTTTAAATAAATGTGGAAGTAGAATATCTTATTTAAATTAAAATCAAATTGTTACTGAATTTAATGAACTTGAACTATAGATAAATGTGAGGTTATCCACTTTGGCGGCAAAAACAAGGGGGCAGATTATTATCTCAATGGGGTTACGTTAGGTAAGGGGGAGGTGCAGCGAGACCTGGGTGTCCTTGTACACCGGTCACTGAAAGTTGGCGTGCAGGTACAGCAGGCAGTGAAGAAAGCTAATGGAATGTTGGCCTTCATAACAAGAGGATTTCAGTATAGGAGTAAAGAGGTTCTTCTGCAGTTGTATAGGGCTCTGGTGAGACCACATCTGGAGTATTGTGTACAGTTTTGGTCCCCTAATTTGAGGAAAGACATCCTTATGATTGAGTCAGTGGTAGGTTCACGAGATTGATCCCTGGGATGGCTGGACTGTTATATGAGGAAAGATTGAAAAGACTAGGCTTGTATTCACTGGAGTTTAGAAGGATGAGGGGATATCTTATAGAAACATATAAAATTATAAAAGGACTGGACAAGCTAGATGCAGGAAAAATGTTCCCAATGTTGGGCGAGTCCAGAACCAGGGGCCACAGTCTTAGAATAAAGGGGAGATCATTTAAGACGGAGGTGAGAAAAAACGTTTTCACCCAGAGAGTTGTGAATTTATTGAATTCCCTGCCACAGAGGGCAATGGAGGCCAAATCACTGGATGGATTTAAGAGAGAGTTAGATAGAGCTCTAGGGGCTAGTGGAGTCAAGGGATATGGGGAGAAGGCAGGCACGGGTTATTGATACGGGACGATCAGCCATGATCACAATGAATGCCGGTGCTGACTTGAAGGGCCGAATGGCCTCCTCCTGCACCTATTTTCTATGTTTCTATGTTTCTATGGACATAAGTGCACATTACTTACTCAAAAAAATGCATGCCTTATGCTCCATTTTGACTTTGTCTAGTCACACTTGATTACAGAATAACTCTTACAACTCATTATAATTATAGACTTAAAATGCTGGAATAACTCAGCGGGTCAGGCAGCATCTCTGGAGAATAGGTGACATTTTGGGTCGAGACATTTCTTCAGACTGAGAGTCAGGGGAGAGGGATGAAATGAATAAAAGCCAGCAACGATGATCAAAGAAATGTGTGGCCCGAATTGGTACATTGGTGGCTGTGGATATGGTAATAATGAATAGATACAAACAGTGAAACTAAGCAGGATGACAGTGAAACTAGGAGGACGGCTGGGGGGAGAGAGGGGGGTGGGGAGGAGGAAGAGATTTTGTGTCTTCCTTCAGTGTAAACCAGCATCTGCAGAACCTTCTACACTCATTGTAATTATGACGGCATTCTTTTATTACGAACAGCCGAGATACTGATCAATAATTGCCAAGTGTCCAGAGAAGTGTCCAGAGAAGTGTCCAGAGAAGTGTCCGGAGAATAAAAGGCTCAAGTGGTTTGTAGAAACAAACATAAACAAACTTTGATTGTTGGCATCAGTGCAAATTGGCTTTCTTACTTTTAACAAAGAATTAATCCCAGAACGATCTAAAGCTACATTGATTGATTGAATCCTTTGGACCAGGCTATAAGAAGTGATAACAAGCCTTTGGTAATCTCACAAATGCAATAATGCTTGCCACTAATTATTACTTGTCTTTTATCCCAAGTACCTGTATTCTGAAAGATTACTTAAATCTCAAATGCTCTAAACTGTATTTTAGAGTTACACTTAGAAGAAACATTTCAATCATCTTCATTTTTTTAATGGATACAGAGAACTGCAGATGCTGGTTTACAAAAAAAGACCCAAAGTGCTGGAGTAACTCAGCGGGTGAGGCAGCATCTCTGGATAACATGGATGGGTGACGTTTTGGGTCTAGACCCTTGTTCTGAAGAATGGACTTGATCTTAATTTTTTTAATACAGATCACTACAGATAATTACAATGTGCTGGAGTAACTCAGAGGGTCATGCAGCATCTCTGGAGAACATGAATAGGTAACCTTTCAGGTCGGGACCCTTCTTCTCACTATCTTTAGTCATTGTCTTTGTGCCATCAAAAATCAACTGCATAAAAGAAACTGACTGCTAATGACCATCTAGTTCATTGCCAAACAAGAGAAGAATGTAATGTTAATGCAAACATCATTAGTATTTTGCTATCAAGGTAACCTATAATGACATAAAAAGCAGCCATTTGACCCATTGAGTTCATGCTGGTCCCTATTATGCTGAGGCGACCTTGTTCACTGACAGAATTTCACTGCCATTTCCCTCCACAGGAAATAGGGCAGCTTTGTGGCACAGTGGTAGAGCTGCTGCCTTACAGCGCAAGCGATCCAGGTTTAATCCTAACCATAGGTGCTGCCTGTATGGAGTTTGTACATTCTCCCCTGTGACCACATGGATTTTCTCTGGGTGCTCCGGTTTCCTCCCACACTCTAAAGATGTGCAGGTTTGTAGGTTAATTGGCTTCTGTAAATAGCCCCTAGTGTATAGGACAGAACTAGCGTACATGTGGACGATGGTCGGTGCAGACTCGGTGAGCTGAAGGGCCTGTTTCCATGCTATATCTCTAAACTAAACTAAGCTAAGCTAATTATATGGCTCATTTCACATCAAAAATGTACTTAACTTTTATTGTATTTCTCCAGTGAAACCCAGGTAAATATTGTGGTGTGGTGTGGTGTAAATGGGCCATCTTCATCATATTGTAGATGGGGCATCTTATTCGACATGGACGAATTGGGGCAAAGGGTCTATTTCTGTGCTGTATCACAGAGCAGTGCCAGTGGTGGCATCACTGGAGCATAAGCACTGACCTTTGGGTTGATTCAATTGAAGTTACTTCATGGCGCCAGAGAGCCGAGTTCGATCCTGACCTTGGGTGCTGTCAGTATGGAGTGTGCACGTTCTCCCTGTGACTTACGTGGGTTTCCTCCAGATGCTCTGGTTTCCTCACACATCCCAAAGACGTGGGGATTTGTAGGTTAATTGGCTTCTGTAAATTGCCCCCAAGTGTGTCGGGAGTAGATGCGAAAATGGGATAACGTAGAACTAGTGCCATTGTATATCGAACGTGGGCAGTTCACCAAGTGCAGCTGAGTTGGAACATATTGTTCTACCTTTCAATGGTTAAGTGGTACTTTATTGTCAGTGGAAGAGAAAGTGGGATAACACTGAACCAATGTGAACCTGTGATCGATGGTCGGCATGGACTCAGTGGGTGGTAGAGCCTGTTTCCATGCTCCATCTCTAAACTAAACTAAACAAGCTGCCTTTTGTAGCAATGTCACTGTAATTCCACTCTCATTTAGTCTCACTGTGTGTCACAATTGGTGATGGAGTTTAAACCGGAGCTAAGGCAATGCCATTTATCACATCGAATGGGCCAGAGAGCTCTCCATTATTCTTATTAATCCTTGTTAACGTGTAAAGGTACCATCAATAAATATTGCATGGCCTCTGGAGAAGGCAATGTAAATTATCAACATATGAAGCCTGTTTCACTTTCCATATTATGTGCAATATCTTCAAGAACATGGGCATTTTATTCTACTTCTTTGGAATATGAAAATGTGACAATTGTAATCACTTCCAAAATTGTTTACCTAAATCTGTCCTGGTTGAGAAAGAAGAAGTAGAATTCTGTGTAAACAGAGACATTTTTGGGCTTGGAATATTGCCACAAGGAGCATTTGAGATGGAATCTACTGGAACTGTTTGTAGAAGATTAAGTAAACATTTGGAGGAGATATTGATAAGAGCATAGTAGAAAAAGAGCAAGAAAATTGCATTTGTTCTGCTTCCTTGAAAGTGGTGTCCCACGTAGATAAGGTGATTAAAAAGGCTTTCGGCACATTGGCCTTAATCACTCATCAGAATATTGAGGATAGAAGTTAGGAGTTTATGTTGCAAATATTTTAGATGTTGGTGAGGCCACATTTAAAGGATAGTTCCGTTTTGGTCCCCATGTTATAGGACAGATGTTGTCAAGCTCGAAAGGGTGCGGAGAAGATTTACGAGGATGTTGTCAGAACTCGAGGGCCTGAACTATAGGGAGAAGTTGGGCAGGCTAATACTCTATTCCTTGGAGTGCAGGAGGATGAGGGGTGATCTTATAGAGGTATACAGAATCATGAGAGGAATAGGTTGGGTAAACAAAGTCTTTTGCCCAGTGCAGGGGAATCGAGAACCAGAAGACATAGGTTTAAGGTGAGGGGGGGAAAGATTTAATAGGAACGTATCCACAAAGGGTAGTGGGTGTATGGAAAGAGCTGCAGGAGGAGGTAGTTGAGGCAGGTAATATCGCAATGTTTACTAAATATTTAGACAGGTACATGGACAGGATAGGTTTAGAGGGATATGGTCAGAGCATCTTTAAATAAACTTGTAGGTCGTTACCTGATTCTTGTCAAAGAAATTTGCATACCTTTGCCCAACACTGGTCTTCTTGCCAGCTGTGTGCTAAGGTAGAACCAGATGTTTCACATTCTTGAGCTCGAACTGGAGCTTAAGTATAACCTGTATGTTCTACGACCTCACCCCCATTACTGCTGCAAACCCCCATGTTCCATACAAACATAGGAATTAGGGGCAGCAGGTACTATAATAACATTGAGATACTATGTCAAGACATTTGGACAAGTACGTGGATAGGAAACATGGCCATGGACATGGACATGAAATTGCTACTGGTGGAGGTAGTTGAGGCAGGTACAATCGCAACTTTTAAGAAACATGTAGACAGGTACATGGGTATGATATGTTTAGAGGAATATGGGCCAAACACAAGCAGGTGGGACCAGCAAAGATGGGGCATCTTGGTTGGCATTTCTTGTTTCTCTGCTGTATGTCTTTATGACACATGGATAGGAAAGGTTTAGAGGGATTTGACCGTCAAGACAAAATGGGCCAGCTTCGAGTGGGCATCTTTGTCAGCATGGATAAGTTGGGCCAAAAGGCCTATTTCTATGCTGTATGACACTATGACTCTTGGAGTGGGCTATTAGGCCCATGAGGCTGCTCCACCATTCAATGAGATCCTAGCCCATCTGACTGCAATCACTAATCTGTGTGTCCACCCATTCTACCCTTGGACCTCCTCGGAAGTATCCAGCTGCTTCTGTGTTTCAACACTTAAACCACTCTTTGAGGGAAAGACTCCCAAAAGACTCATAACCCCTGAAAGAAAGAAAATGACCTAATCTCTATCTTAAATGGGTGATCCTTAATTTTAATATGTGATTTCTGGTTCCATATTTCCCACGATATCCTGTCTCTATATCCACCCTGTAATATGCATTTCATCAAGCCTCTTTCAATCTTCTAAAGTCCAGTGGATATAGAACATATCTTTTTTATTTTTTTTATTTTATTTATTAGAAGTACATTAAATTACAAACAATTACATTAGTACTCATCACATATATCTTATTACAATTAATGTACTCCTTCATTATTTAAAGCTAATAAAAAGAAACATATCTAGAATAGCACAGTACAGGAACAAATCCTTCCTCCCACAATGTCCGCGTCGAACATGACGCCAAGTTAATTTAATCTCCTCTGCACACACGTGATCCATATCCCTTCTAATCATGTGCCTATCCAAAAGCCTCATTAGTATCATTAAAATATCTGCCTCCATCATCACCCCTGGCAGCGTGTTCCAGGCACTCACCGATCACTGTAGAAAAATACTTGATCTGCACCTCTCCTATAAACTTTGCCCCTCTCACCTTGAAGTGATGTCCTCTGGTCTTTGACATTTCCACCCTGGGGAAAGGTTCTGACTATACCCTATCTATGCCTCTCATAATGTTAAATATTACAAGACTAAGTGGGACCCGTTGGGGGGGTGGGTGTGTTTGGGCGGGGGAATGTGTGGGCAGGGGGGCTTGTGGAGGAATGTGTGGGCGGGGGTTTTGTGTGGGGGAGAGCGGTGTGTGGGCAGTGGGGGGGGGGGGAGAGTGAGCTTGAAGAAAAGACGGGAAAGAGCCATGAGGTAGAGGGGGGCTTCACGGGGAAGGGGGAGAGGAGCTGAGGAGCCAGCGAGGGGGACCAGAGGGGTAGTGGCTGGAATTGGCAGTGAGAAAGGGATTCACAGCTGGTTCTTCTCCTCCACCGGGATCAGAATCTCCGCTTTCTGTTTGGCGACATCTCCAACCGGGCTGGGCTAGGTCTCCGAATCTGGGCTGGGTCTACGACTCTGGGCTGGGTCTCCAACGCTGGGCTGCTGCTTGGGGCTGGGCTGTTGCTTGGGGTGGTGTGCTGCTTGGGGCTGGGCTGTTGCTTGGGGTGGGGTGCTGCTTGGGGCGGGGCGGGGCTAAGCTGGGCTGGGCTGCTTGGGGCTGGGCAGGTAAGCTTCAGGTCCCTCCGAAAGTCCGGTTTGAAACCTCCACCGGCCACCCTCAGCTCCAGTAAAGATGCGATGGCGCAGGAAGGGGCGGACTGTCCCGCGGAGTGACAGGGGAAGAGACTAATCTACGCGGCACTGACTGGCAAGAGAAGAGATCGATCTGCGCACGGTTGCTTTTTAAGATTTTTAAACTTTTAACGTTTACAACCTTCAACCAATCGGTACGAAATTTGGTGCACTCGCAGCACAGGAGAACAGTGAGTGAAGTGGCGAATCGCAAACCGTATTTGTGCAAATAGAAAGTCCGCCAAACCGGAAGATAACAAGATCAGAGTTTTAGTTATGTATAGAAAGAATGGATGGATGGATGGATGGATGGATGGATGGATGGATGGATGGATGGATGGATGAATGAATGAAGGAAGACTATCAGGTCTCTCCACAACCTCTGGCATTCCATAAAGAACAATCCAAGTCAGTCCAGCCTCTCCTTGTAGTTAACACCCCGCTAATCCAAGTATCATTCAAGTAAAGCTCCTCCCCACATTTTCCAAACCCTCTGTATCCTTGTAATGAGGCAACCAGAACTGCATGCCATACTCCAAATTCTGCCTAACCAAAGTCCTATAAAGCTGCATCATGACTTCCTGACTCTTACACTCAATGCCCTGACCTATGAAGGCAAGCGTACCATATGCCTTCTTTAACGCTCGTGTGAAAAGTTGTTCAGAGATGCAAGTCTGGTTCTCTGTTCCAGTTCCTTGAGGGAGCTATCCAGTTAATCCTCTGGCCTCACCCTATTTCCATATACATTCCCCTTTTCAAATATTTATACCATTTCCTTCTGAACGTTATTATTGAACCTGCCTCCACCAGCTGTTCAAACAGCGCATTCCAAATCATAACAACTCATGCTGAAAATAATACTCTCACGTCACCTCCGTTCTTCACATTACTTTTATAATTTATAATTTAGAGATGCAGCATGGAAACAGGCCCTTTGGCCCACCAAGTCCATGCTGACCAAATGCAAAACATGCCCCTAATGTGTAGAGAGTGGACGAGAAAGTGAGATAACACAGAACTAGTGCTCATAAGTTCATAAGTGATAGGAGCTGAATTAGGCCATTCGGCCCATCGTCTACTCCACCATTCAATCATGGCTGATCTATCTCTCCCTCCTAACCTCATTCCCTTGCCTTTTCCCCCAAACCCCTGACACCCATACTAATTAAGTATCTATCTATCTCTGCCTTGGGGTCAAGGAAAGACTGTTCACACCGCGGCCATGTTTCCAACAATCTTTCCACCACCACACATAAGAAGCACAAGAAGCGCATGAAGTGCAAGACGCCATTAATAATAATAATAATGGATGGGATTTATATAGCGCCTTTCTAATACTCAAGGCGCTTTACATCGCATTATTCATTCATGCCTCAGTCACACTCGGTGGTGGTGAGCTACTTCTGTAGCCACAGCTGCCCTGGGGCAGACTGACGGAAGCGTGGCTGCTAATCTGCGCCTACGGCCCCTCCGACCACCACCAATCACTCACACACATTCACACACATTCACACGCAGGCAAAGGTGGGTGAAGTGTCTTGCCCAAGGACATAACGACAGTATGCACTCCAAGCGGGATTCGAACCGGCTACCTTCCGGTTGCCAGCCGAACACTTAGCCCATTGCGCCATTGTATCCAGATGCCGAGAAGTGTGTTCAGCTCTGGCTAAATAATTTTTAATCGTGATGTGGACTCGATAAGAAGATCTCTGCCAGTAAAATATCCATTGACGGACTCCACAGCTGTCTGTGGCAATGAATTCCACAGATTCACTCGCGTCTGACTAAATAAATTCCTCCTTATCTCCTTTCCTAAAACATATCTAAAGGTAGTCCCTTTTATTCTGAGGATATGGCCTCTGGTCCTCGACTCTCTCACAAGTGGAAACATCCTCACCCGATCCACTCTATCCAGGCCTTTCACTATTTGGTAAGTTTCAGAGGTTCCTCCTCATCCAGACTCCAGTGAGTACAGGCCCAGTACCATCAAATGCTCATCATATGTTAACCCACTCATTCCTGGGATCATTCTCATAAACCTCCCCTGGACCCTCTCCAGAGCCATCACATCCTTCCTCAGATATGGTGCCCAAAACTGCTCCCAATATTGTTTGCGTAATCGAAGGTCGGCATGGACTTGGTGGGCCGTGGGGTCTGTTTCCATGCTGTATCTCTAAACTAAATGAAATGCCTCTCTATGAATCCTGTTTTTAGTTTAGTTTAGTTTAGTTTAGAGATTCCTCGTATGTTGCAAAACATACTTGGCGAATAAACTCTGATTCTGATTCTGATTCTTTTTTTATTTTTTTTTATTTTTTATTTTATTAGAAGTAAGTACAATTGTATACAATCATATTTTCATAATACCTTTTATGTACAGCTTCTTATTAAAAAAAAATTTTGAAATAAAGAAGAAAAAGAAAAAAGTTAGATAATGAAAAATAGAAAAATGTGAGATATATAGTGTGTGAAAAAGAAAAATAATGAATGAAATAAGAAAGTTGAGACATAGAAAATAGAAGAGAGAGAATAAAAGAAAAGAAGAGAAGAAAAGAAAATAGAAGGAGATCATTTATAATCTTGACCATCCGCAGTCACGGATTAGCTTTTACACCTGTTTTGCACCATACGTTTCCAAAAAGACGACAAATGGAGACCAACTCGTTATGAATTGGTCAAATTTATCTATTAGGAGGAATCGCATTTCCTCAAGATGTGCGGTATCCAACATACTTGCAATCCACATTTTGAGCGTTGGTGTGATTCTGATTCTGAGATACAGCATAGAAACATGTCCTTCAGCCAACTGAGTCCACGCCAACCATTGACCTCCCATTCAGACTAGTTATATGCTATCCCACTTTTGCAGCCACTCCCTACACACCAGGGGCAATTTACAGAAGCCAATTAACCTATAAACCTGCACATGTTTGGGATGTGGGCGGAAACCAGAGCATCAGAGGAAACTCACACAAAACTCAGACAAAACAATAAATGGAATAGAAATGGCAAAACAAGATGTTTCCCAATACCACGGGGAACTCAGGAAAGTACAAAGCATGAAATAACCATCTCCATTCATTTGGGGTGTTTCGATATGCATGCTGAATAATTCTAGCGTTCGGCAGTTACTGTATTCATAGTACATGATATAAATATTATTGTCCAACTTGTAGCTTATATTTTTTAAGTATCATCATAATTGAGGGGTGGCACAGTGACACAACAGGTAGAGCTGCTGCCTCACAGTGCCAGAGATCAGATTTGATCCTGACCTCAGGTGCTGTCTACGTAGCGTTTGCATGTTCTCCCTGTGTCTGCATGGGTTTCCTTCGGGTGCTCCGGTTTCCTACTACATCCAAAAGGCGAGCAGGATTATAGGTTGATTGACCCCTCGTGTGTAGGGAGTGATTGTGAAAGTAGGATAACGTAGAACTAATCTTCTTCTTTCCTGTCCATCTTCCATGTTTCAAACAAGTGTCATTGTCCGTCCTGAAAAGACGCAGTCTTCCGGCGACAATCAGTGGGAGCCATCACTTGTTGCAATATACGATGGTGGGAGCAGAATTAGCTCGGGATACTTCCAGTTTCCAGCCCCGCGATGTGGACGCTTCTGCTACGGGGCCATAGAACTAATGTGAACGGGTAATCAATGGTTGGCGTGGACACGATGGGCCGATGGGCCTGTTTCCCCGCTGAAACTCTAAACTAAGCCTCTCTATGAATCCTGTTTTAGTTTGGTTTAGTTTAGTTTAGAGATACAGTTTGGAAACAGGCTCTCATTTTCATTTCCACTCTCTGCACACTAGGGGCAATTTACAGAGGGCAATTAAACTACAAATCCACACATCTTTGGAATGTGGGAGGAAACTGGAGCACCCGAAGGAAATCCATGTGGCCAGGGAGAACGTGCAAACTCCACACAGACTGCACCCATGGTCAGGATTGAACCTGGGTCTCTAGCGCTGTGAGGTAGCAGCTCCACCACTGTACCACTGTGCCACCCTGTTTTGTGAGACAAATACTTATTCACAGGGTTAAGCAGGAAGGTTTAGTTTGAAACTTTCAGATATATATGAGGATGGGGAGTGAATGTCATGCTGAGTAATTGTTATATCCTTAAACATCTGGAAAAGAAACCATTGTTGCCACCTCACCACTTATTCTGCTGTGGATAATGAGCTGGATCCTGTGACAAATCATCATGAGAAGTAACCATCAAGCACTCAATTCCAGCAGCATTTTATCCTTAGCTGTAATCACACTTGGGAAAAAAAATGTAATTGAAGATGCTACACCATCCTTGTCTGATTGTGTTTTTTTGCCACTGCTTTGTTGTTGGGAACAAGGCAGCATATCTGAAAACTGTTCGTCTCAAGGGGATAGACACAAAATGCTGGAGTAACTCAGCGGGACAGGCAGCATCTTTGGATAGAAGGGATGACCTGAAACGTCACCCATCCCTTCTATCCAGTGATGCTGCCTGTCCCGCTGATTTACTCCTGCATTTTGTGTCTATCTTCAGTTTAAACCAACATCTGCAGTTCCTTCCTATACTTCTCAAGGGGAATAGATAAGGGAGTCTTTTACCCAGGTTAGGGGAATCAATGCACAGAGGACATAGATTAAAGGTGAAAGGGGTAATACGTTAGTTTAGTTTAGTTCAGTTTAGAGATACAGCGCAGAAACAGGCCCTTCAGCCCACCGAGTCCACAACGACCAGCGATTCCCATACATTATTCTACACACACAAGGGACAATTTTGCATTTATACCAAGCCAATTAGTCTACAAATTTGTACATCTTTGGAGTGTGGGATGAAACCAGAGCATCTTAAAGAAAACCCACATAGGTCACGGGGAGAATGTACAAATTCCCCGCACCCGTAGTCAGGGTTGGGTCTCTGGTGCTGTAAGGCAGCAACTCTACCGCTGCTCCACCATGTCGCTTGATAGGAAACTGAGGGGCAACTTTTTCACACACAGGGTGGTGGTTCTAAGGAAGGACCTGCTGGAGGAGGTAGTTGAGATAGGTTCTATAACAGCATTTAAAAGAAATTTGGACAGGGACATGGATAGGAAAGGTTTAAGTAAGTAAGTAAGTAAGTTTATTAGCCAAGTATTCACATACAAGGAATTTGCCTTGGTGCTCCGCCCACAAGTAACAACATGACATACAGTGACAGTTACGAATGACTCAGAAAACACTAAACATTAATAATAATAAAACATTAATGATAAAACACCATTGATCAAGCATGTGAACCAACAAAATACCAGATCAAAGGGAGGCTACAGATTTTTGGCTGTTGAGTAGAGCTACTACTCGTGGATAAAAACTGTTTTTATGTCTGACTGTGGCAGCTTTGACGGTCCAGAGTCGCCTTCCAGAGGGAAGTGATTCAAAGAATTTGTGGGCACGGTGAGAGGGATCAGAGATGATCTTGCCCGCTCGCTTCCTGGCCCTTGCAGTGTACAGTTCATCAATGGAGGGAAGGTTGCAGCCAATAACCTTCTCTGCTGATCGGACGATTCGCTGCAGCCTCCAGGTGTCGTGATTGGTGGCTGAGCCAAACCAGACCATGATGGAGAAGGTGATGACAGACTCTACGATGGCCGTGTAGAATTGGACCATCATTGCCTGTGGCAGATTGTGCTTCCTCAGCTGCCGTAGGAAGTACATCCTCTGTTGTACCTTTTTGACTGTGGAGTCGATGGTAGCCCCCCACTTAAGGTCCTTGATGGTTCCCAGGAACTTAAAAGACTCCACAGATGTGACTGTGGAGTTGTTGATGGTGAGTGGGGTGAGGGGAGTGGGAGCTCTCCTAAAGTCTACAATCAATTCCACTGTCTTAAGAGCATTGAGCTCTAGGTTGTTGCGATGGCACCAGGATACCAGCTGTGACACTTCCTGTCTGTAGGCAGATTCCTCCTCATCCTGGATCAGTCCAATCAGGGTTGTGTCATCTGCAAACTTGAGAAGCTTGACAGAGGAGTCTGTGGAGGTGCAGTCATTGGTGTAGAGAGAGTAGAGGAGAGGAGAGAGTACGCAGTCTTGCGGTGCTCCTATGCTGAGCGCTTGTGGGTCCGAGATGTGCTTTCCCAGCCTCACATGCTACTTCCTGTCTGTCAGGAAGCTGGTGATCCACCGACAGAGGGGTTCAGGCACAGTCAACTCGGAAAATTGGGAGTGTAGTAGCTCTGGCACAATGATGTTGAATGCAGAGCTAGAATCAACAAACAGGATCCTCGCATAGGTCCCCTGGCGGTCTAGGTGCTGTAGGATGAAGTGCAGGCCCAGGTTGACTGCATCATCCACAGATCTATTGGCCCGATATGCAAACTGCAGAGGGTCCAGCAGGGGGATCGTGATATTTTTCAGCTTGGCCAGCACAAGCCTTTCGAGTGTCTTCATGACTACAGAGGTCAGTGCAACAGTCATTAAGACAAGTCATTAAGACAAGTAATTCTTGCCTTTTTGGGTACAGGGACAATATTGGAGACTTTGAAGCAGGCAGGGATAGTACATGTTTGCAGGGACTGGTTAAAATGTTCTTAAGAGTAGAGGGGGAAACATTGTCAGGTCCTGGAGATTTCCAGATTTTTTATCTTATGAAAAGCCTCTCCACCTCCTCTATTTTTATTGTTGATATTGGATAAGTGATGTTGTGCAGCACAGAGGGTGTGGGTGATTGGATGTGAAGTGGTGATTGGGGAGGAATGGGTGTAGAAGGGCCCAGTCTTTGCAGACTGAAATCAGGCTGTGAGTGGGTGTGGAGTGTTGGTTGGGGTGGGAAATGGTCCAGTCTTTTCATACTGGAGTCTTACTTTAAGTAGGTGTGAAGTGGTGAATGGGAAGGAGAGGGTACAGGGTCCATTCTTTGTAGACTGGGGTCTGGCTGTGTTGGTTGAAGAGGGGGGGAGGGGGTACCAGGGTTACGTTTCTGATTTTCAAACCTGCAGTAAAACTCTTTCAGGTCGTTGGTCAGCTGACGATTGTCCAAAGAGCGAGGGGCTTTCCTCTTCTAGCTGGTAATTTCTTGCAAGCCCTTCCAAACTGAAGAAGAGTCACTAGCTGAGAACTTGCTCCTCAACTTCTCAGAGTAACTTTCCTTGGCAGCTCTGATTCCTCTTCTCAGCTTGTACTTGGCCTGCCTGTAGAGGTCTGCATCCCCGCTCCTGTAGGCCTCATCTTTAAACCGTCAGAGCTGTCTGAGGTCTGCAGTGAACCAGGGCTTGTTGTTGTTGAACCATGTCCGAGTCTTAGTTGGAATGCAACTGTCCTCGCAAAAACTAACATATGATGATACAGTGTCCGTATACTCATCGAGGCTTGTGGTTGCTTCCCTGAACACATTCCAATCCGTGCAGTCATAGATACATAGATACATAGAAAATAGGTGCAGGAGTAGGCCATTCGGCCCTTCGAGCCTGCACCGCCATTCAATACGATCATGGCTGATCATCCAACTCAGTATCCCGTACCTGCCTTCTCTCCATACCCCCTGACCCCTTTAGCCACAAGGGCCACATCTAATTCCATCTTAAATATAGCCAATGAACTGGCCTCAACTACCCTCTGTGGCAGAGAGTTCCAGAGATTCACCACTCTCTGTGTGAAAAAGTTTTTCCTCATCTCGGTCTTAAAGGATTTCCCCCTTATCCTTAAGCTGTGACCCCTTGTCCTGGACTTCCCCAACATCGGGAACAATCTTCCTGCATCTAGCCTGTCCAACCCCATAAGAATTTTGTACGTTTCTATAAGATCCCCTCTCAATCTCCTAAATTCTAGCGAGTATAAGCCAAGTCTATCCAGTCTTTCTTCATATGAAAGTCCTGACAACAGTCAAAGCAGGATTGTAGGTTCTCAATGACCTCGCTTGTCCACCTTTTCGTTGTTCTGACTGCAGGCTTAGTAGCTTTTAGTTTCTGCCTGTAGGTCGGAATAAGGTGAACTAGACAATGATCAGAGAGACCCAGACCCGCCCGGGGAATAGAGCGATATGCGTTCTTGATTGCCGTATATCGAGTGATCGAGTGTTCTCTCCCCTCTGGTGGGGCAGGTAACATGAAGTCTGTATTTTGGAAGGTCACGGCTGAGGTTAGCTTTGTTAGAGTCCCCCAAAACAATGACCATGGAGTCCGGGAAGTCACTCTCTACCCTCATTACCTGGTAAGCGAGTTGTGTTTGCGCCTCACGTACGCAGGCTTGGGGGGGAATGTAAACTGCAGCGAGAATAAAGGAGTTAAATTCCCTTGGAGAGTAAAAGGGTTTGCAGTTTATAAAGAGGGATTCCAGGTTGGGAGAGCAGAAATTTGACAGTTTAGAGGGATATTGGTCATGACACAAGAAAATGGGACTAACTTAGTTGGGGCATCTTGGTTGGCATGGACGAGTTAGGTTGAAGGGTCTGTTTGTGTGTGTGTATGACTCTCTGACTTGTCATAATCTGAATACATCTCAAAGGCATCTCTTCAGAAGCATAATTGAATGCCAATGGTTATTTGGAAATGGTCAGGGATTATTTCAGTTTCCTGCCTTCATTACTCTGAAATTCCAACATGATAGGGTACATGCACAATCTTTTGCCCAGAGTAGGGGAATCTAGAACTAGAGGACATAGTTTTATGGTGAGAGCAGAAAGATTTAATAGGAAGCTGAGCCACAAATTGTTCATCCAGAGGATGGTTGTTCTATGGAATGAGTTGCCAGAGGAGGTAGTTGAGGCAGGTATCATAACAGCATCTAAAAAACATATGGACAGGTACATGGATAGGAAAGCTTTGGAGGGACTTGAGAGAAATGTGGACAGGTGGGACTAGCGTAGAGGAGGCAACTTGGTTGCCATGGATAAGTTGGCGTGTAGGACCTCTTTCCCTGTTGTACAACTCTATCTGTGACGTGTCGGAGGTGGGCTGTGTATAGTAACGGTACACAATAAAGCCATCGAGCAATAACCCCACAAGAATGAAGGATGACCTTTTTAAGACTTACACCATGCTGCTGGGCCGGGCAGGGTAGAGGTTGAGATATTTTCACTGGCAGGAGAATCTCAATCAACGGGGGCGTATTTACAAGATAAGGGGACTGCCATTTAAAACTGAGATACGTAGAAATTTATTTTTGCGGAGGACGACGTTACCTCTGGAATTCTCTACCTTGAGGGTGGAGGAAGTGAGGCAACTGGAAATACTTTATTCGAGGAAGATACATTTTTGAAAGATGAGCAAACTGAGAGCTATGAGAATGCAGGGTGACTTGGACAGGTTGGGGGAGTGGGAAGATGCATGGCAGATGAAGGTTAATGCGAATAAATGTGAGGTTATCCACTTTGGTAGCAAAAACAGGAAGGCAGATTACTATCCAAATAGCGTCAAGTTGGGAAAAGGGGAAGTACAATGGGATCTGGGGGTCCTTGTACATCAGTCTATGAAAGTAAGCATGCAGGTACAGCAGGCAGTGAAGAAAGCGAATGGCATGTTGGCCTTTATAACAAGAGGAATCGAATATAGGAGCAAAGAGGTCATTCTGCAGTTGTACTGAGCCCTAGTGAGACCACACCTGGAGTATTGTGTGCAGTTTTGGTCCCCTAATTTGAAGAAGGGCATTCTTGCTATTGAGGGAGTGCAGCGTAGGATTACAAGGTTAATTTCCGGGATGGCGGGACTGTCATATGCTGAGAGAATGGAGCAGCTGGGCTTGTACACTCTGGAGTTTAGAAGGATGAGAGGGTATCTCATTGAAACATATATGATTGTTAAGGGTTTGGACACGCTAGAGACAGGAAACATGTTCCCGATGTTGGGTGAGTCCAGAACCAGGGGCCACAGTTTAAGAATAAGGAGTAAGCCATTTAGAACGGAGACGAGGAAACACTTTTTCTCACAGAGAGTGGTGAGTCTGTGGAATTCTCTTTGTCAGAGGGCGGTGGAGGCAGGTTCTCTGGATGCTTTCAAGAGAGAGCTAGATAGGGCTCTTAAAAATAGTGGAGTCAGGAGATATGGGGAGAAGGCAGGAACGGGGTACTGATTGGGGATGATCAGCCATGATCACATTGAATGGCGGTGCTAGCTCGAAGGGCCGAATGGCCTACTCCTGCACCTATTGTCTATGGTCTATTGTCTATTGTCTATTGTCTTTAAGGAACTGGCACAGAAGAGGAGTTGAGACCAGTACGGCCCAGTCCATTACACTGACCAGGTTCCTCACCATTGACTCCATCTACACTTCACTCTGCCTCTGGAAAGCAGTCAACATAATAAACCGCTCTTCCAGGTGTCTACTTCTCTACATCGGCGAGACCAAGCGCAGGCTCGGCGATCGTTTCGCTGAACACCTCCGCTAAGTCCGTTGTAACCTACCTGATCTCCCGGTTGCTCAGCACTTCCACTCTCCCTACCATTCCCAATCTGACCTTTCTGTCCTGGGCCTCCTCCATTGTCAGAGTGAGGCCCACCGCAAATTGGACGAACAGCACCTCATATTTCACTTGGGCAGTTTACACCCCAGCGATATGAACATTGACTTCTCTAACTTCAGATAGCCCTTGCTTACACTCTCCATCCCTACCCCCTTCCCAGTTCTCCCACCAGTCTTACTGCCTCTGACTACATTCTATCTTTGTTCCGCCCTTCACATGACATCAGTCTGAAGAAGGGTCTCGACCCGAAACGTCACCCATTCCTTCTTTCCAACGATGTTGCCTCACCCGTTGAGTTACTCCAGCATTTTGTGTCTACCTTCGATTTTAACCAGCATCTGCAGTTCTTTCTTACACAACATAATCAAAGACTTGTTCCATCCCAGTCATTCCTTCTACTCTCTGCTCCCATCGGGCAGAAGGCATAGAATCTTGAATGTGTGCAACTCCAGCCTCAGGAACACTTCTTCCCCTCTGTTATTAGGCTCCTGTACAGTCCTTCCATAAGCTATGGTACTGTCCCATTCACCTCTACCCCATTGAATACATTGGGCTTTGGCTCTGGAACCGTTGCAATACAATGTAGAGATACTGTACATATTCTGACTCTGCATCTTCTCTTTTGCTCTACCTACTGCACTTGATGTTCAAATTCATTGTATTTATGCATAGTATTGTCTGATGCGATTGGATAGCATGCAAAACAAAGCTTTTCACTGTATTAAACAAGGAACTGCAGATGCTGGTTTACATAAAAGACATAATTCTCTTACAATGCCTCACATGTTGATGTTGTTTCCTTCATCTTTACTCGTCACTGTTTCTTTCTGTTCCTTCCTTCAAAAGCCAATATTTTCTTCTCCCAAGTAGAAGTAGAAACAAGGAGCTGCAGATGCTGGTTTACAATAAAGTGCTGGAGTAACTCAATGTTCTCCAGCATCCCTGGAGAACATGGATATTTGACGCTTCAGGTCCGAACCTTTCTATATCTTGGTACACGTGACAGTAATAAATTAAATTAAAACCTGAACATCGCATATTTCTTGCATAATCTGCTTTAATTTCAAATCCCAAAGAAATACCCTTGAAATTCAAAGAATCTGGATGTTGCGGTTGCCATAGAGTCATAGAGTGATACAGTGCGAAAACAGGCCCTTCGGCCCAACTCGCCCACACCGGCCAACAATGTCCCAGCTAGCCTAGTCCCACTTGCCTGCGCTTGGTCCATAACCCTCCAAACCTGTCCTATCTATGTACCTGTCCAACTGTTTCTTAAACAATGGGATAGTCCCAGCCTCCTCTGGCAGCTTGCTCCATACACCCACCACCCTCTGTGTGAAAATGTTACCCCTCGGATTCCTATTAAATCTTTTCCCCTTCACCTTGAACCTATGTCCTCTGGTCCTCGATTCCCCTACTCTGGGTAAAAGCCTTTTTGACCACCTTATCTACCTGTGACTCGACCTTCAAGGAACCATGCACTTGTACTCTTAGATCCCTCTGCTCTACAACAGGCCTACCATTGATTGTGTAGGTCCTGCCCTTGTTCGACATCCCAATATGCAACACTTGACACTTCTCTGCATTAAATTCCATCAACCATTCCTCCGCCCCCCTGGCCAATCGATCCAGATCCTGCTGCAATCATTCACAACCTTCTTCATTATCTGCAAAACCAGTGACTTTTGTCTCATCAGCAAACTTGCTCATCTTGCCCTGTATGTTCTCATCCAAATCATTGATGTAGATGACAAACAGTAACGGGCCCATCACCGAACCCTGTGGCACTCCACTAGTCACAGGCCTCCATTCTGAGAAGCAACATTCCACCATCACCCTCTGGTTCCTTCCATGGAGCCAATTTGCTATCCATTCAGCTATCTCTCCTTAGATCCCATGAGATCTAACCTTCTAGAGCAGGCTACCATGCGGCACCTTGTCGAACGCCTTACTAAAGTCCATGTACACAACATTTACAGCTCTGCCCTCATCAACCTTTTTGCTCACGTCTTAAAAAAAATCAGTCAGATTTGTGAGACACAACCTCCCATGTACAAAACCATGCTGACTGTCCCTAATCAGCCCTTGCTCATCCAAATGGCCGTATATCCTATCCCTCAGAATACTCTCCAGTAACTTACAAACTGCAGATGTTAAACTCACCGGCCTATAGTTCCCAGCATTTTCCCTGCAGCCCTTCTTGAAAAGAGGCACAACATTTGCCACCCTCCAGCACCTCTCCTGTATTTAAGGACGACTCATAAATTTCAACCAGGGCTCCCGCAATTTCCTCTCCAGTTTCCCGCAATGTCCTCGGATATATCTGATCAGGCCCAGGAGATTTGTCTAACTTAAAACACGACAGCACCTTCAGTACTTCCTCGATGATAACCCTGACTGCTCTCATGGCACTTCCAGTGACTGCTCCAATTTTGTCCGTCCTACTGTCTTTCTCCTCGGTAAATACAGAGGTAACTGCTTTTATTCCTGAGGTCCCACTCTCTCTCTAGTTCCCCCTTTTCCCCTTTATGTATTTATAAAATCTTTTGGGATTGTCTTTTATGCTACTCATCAGAGCTATCTCCTGGCCCCTTTTTGCCCTTCTGATCTCTTTTTTTAGTTGCTCCTTAGTTCCCGATACTCCTCTAGGGATGCACCCAGATGCCTATACCTGTCCCATACATCCTTCTTGTTTTTGACTAACGTCTCAATATCACTCGTCAGCAAGGCCATGAATCCTATTTCTCAAAAGAAAAATGTATTTGATGGACTCCTTTGAATTCACTCAATTTTTTATTTCATTGCCATTTCCCTTTCATATCTTTCTTCCCACTGCAGACCAAATTATTCACAAGCAATAACATTTGTTTTTCTCCCAACTTCCACAATTTGCCTTTCAGCCTTTAAAGTTGGTTCCAATTTACTGAGGATTACAGTAAATGATTCTCAGATTTAGTTCACAGCAAGATAAGATTATCCACCAGTTCACTCGACTGACAGGTTGTTTTTAAGCCTTTACAGTTGGTGTATAAAACGGTCACTGTCACTTAACAAAAGCAGTGCTATCTGTTCAAATCACACTGCATGATATTAATGACAAATACAATTGATGTGTCCAGGTGCCTACTGGTTCTCAAATTGTTAACTCATTCCCTTCCAATACTTCACTGCGTAATTTCAATCCTCATACTTAGCAAATATGCCTTTAAAAAGCTCTGGATTTACGATGATTTATGACGATGTTGCCAAGGATCTAGGGCCTGAGCTACATGGAGATGTTTGGCAGGCTAGGACTTCATTCCTTGGAGTCATTCATAAGCTGAAGTGTGATCTTATAGAGGTGTATAAAATCATGAGGAGACTAGATAAGGTGAATGCACAGTCTTTTCCCCATGGTAGGGGAATCAAGAACTAGAGGGCATAGGTTTAAGGTGAGAGGGGAATCTGAGAGGCAACATTTTTACACGGAGGATAGAAGGTATAGGGAACGAGCTGCCAAAGGAAGTATAGGAATGAACTGAAGTTGCTGGTTTATACTGAAGATAGACACAAAATGCAGGAATAAGATGGCGAGTCAGGCTGCATCTCTGGAGAAAAGGAATAGGTGATATTTCGGGTCAGAACCCTTCTTCAGTCTGAAGTCAGATAGGGTAGACAATCAGAATGTTTTTTTCCTAGGATGGAAATGTCAATGACTAGAGGACATAGCTTAAGAGGAGAGGGGCAAAGTTTAAAAGAGATGTGCATGGCAAGTTTTTTACACAGAGGATGGTGGGTTCCTGGAACGCACTTCTAGGGGCAGTGGGGAAGGCAGATACAATAATGCCATTAAAAAATGCTTTTAGATAGGCACATGATATGCAAGGAATGGAGAGGTGTGGATCACGTGCAGGTAGATGAGATTAGTTTATCTTGGTATCAAGTACAGCACAGACATGGTGGACTGAAGGGCCTATTCCAGTGCTGTACTGTTCTATGATACATTTCTAAGCAGCAAGTTGACAGGAATGGTTGTTATCCAAGCCAGATCATTCTGATTCAAGGAAGTCAATCCATCTCTGATCACCGAAGAGTATGAATAAATTCTTTTCCCTGGCAACATCTCAGGGATGTTTTTGGACTATTTTTGAAACATCAAATATTTTTGGAGTTTGCTAAAATTAAGAGTGGAAGTCTCCAGGAATGCTATGATTAGCTGTAACTCCAGGATAATCATCCCTATTTGAAACACCTCAGCATTATGCAAAACAGTCTTGAATGCAGATCATGAAGAACCAAGTGGACGTGTCTGTGGAAGGATAACGATGCTACTTCCTCTTTGGACACAAGAGACTTACATTTCACATCATGATATTTTAACTTTTTGAGTACTGTGATGAGTTAACTACTATGAGCATTATTGGCAGCCAGAATTAAAGAACACATCTATTGAAAGGTTCTGAAAAATGTTCTCCATGTTCTCCAGAGATGCTGCCTGAGTTTGCTTTAGTTTCCGTTACTTTGGAGATACAGTGCGGAAACAGGCCCTACGTCCCACTGAATCCACGCCGACCGCCGATCTTCCCATACGCTAGCTCACCTGGGACAATTTACAATTTTACTGAAGCCAATTAACATAGAAACATAGAAAAATAGGTACGGGAGTAGGCCATTCGGCCCATCGAGCCAGCACCACCATTCAATATGATAATGGCTGATCATCTAAAATCAGTACCCCATTCCTGCTTTTTCCTCATATCCCTTTAGCCCTAAGAGCTAAATCTAACTCCCTCTTGAAAACATCCAGTGAATTGGCCTCCACTGCCTTCTGTGGTAAAGAATTCCACAGATTCACAACTCTTTGGGTGAAAAAGTTTGTCCTCATCTCAATCCTAAATGGCCTACCCCTTATTCTTAAACTGTGACCCCTGGTTCTGGACTCCACCAACATCCGGATTTTTTTTTCCTGCAGCTAGCCTGTCCAATCCCTTAAGAATTGTACACATTTCTATTAGATTCCCTCTCATCCTTCTAAATTCCAGTGAATAACCCAGTCGACCCATTTCTTTAATCATATGTCAATCCCACCATCCCAGGAATTAAAAATGGTGAACCTACGCTGCACTCCCTCAATAGCAATAATGTCCTACCTCAAATTAGGGGACCAAAATTGCACACAATACTCCAGGTGCAGTCTCACCAGGGCCCTGTACAACTGCAGTAGGACCTATTTGCTCCTAAACTCAAATCAAATCCTCTCGCAATTAATGAACCTGTACGTCTTTGTAGTGTGGGAGGAAACTAGAGCACCTAGAGAAAACCCATGCGGACACAGGGAGAACGTAGAAACTCTGTACAGAAAGCACCCGTGGTCAGGATTGAACCCGAGTCTCTGGTGCTGTGAGGCAACAACTCTACCGCTGGGCCACTGTGCCGACCCTGGAGTTACTCCACCTCTTGAAAGAGTGGAGACTCTTATATCTTACAAAAGTCAGTGTTTTGTTTTGTAGACAAGGTGCCTGTACCCACTTTTAATAAACATACGTGTGTATGTATGGAAAACATAACAGTGATGTTTAACTTATTAGAGGTGCCATTACATTGAACCAATGTGTACAGTCACAAAAAGAGCTCCGCAGAAAGTTGACCTGTAACTGTCTGTCGTGGGTCAGCTGTGACACACTTGCTCTTGAGCCAGAAAGTGATAGGGTGGCACAATAGAGCAGCAGTAGAGTTGCTTCCTTGCAGTGTCAGAGACCCGGCTTCGATCCTGGGTTTGGAGATACAGCATGGGAACAGGCCCTTTGGCCCACCGAGTCCATGCCGACCATTGATCACCCGTTCACACTACTTCCATGTTATCCCATTTTCTCATCCACTCCCCACACACTAAGGGCAACTGGCAGAGTGCTAATTATCCTTCAAACCCACACGTCTTCAGGATATAGGAGGAAACTAGAGCACCTGGAGGAAACCGACATGGTCACAGGGAGAACGTGCAAACTCCACACGTACAGCATTCAAAGTCAGAATTGAACCAGGGTCTCTGGCACTGTGAGGCTGCATCAATGTGCCGCCCTATTCATGTTCACCAGAGATGCTGCCTGACCCACTGAGTTACTCGAGCACTTTGAGTCCTTTTATGTGCTGATCGTATTGTATTTCCTGTAAATATTTATATAAATCAAGTTTATTCTCAACGTTAAAAAACTTCCTTCCTGTTGTCATTCCAAACCACCACTGAAGTTGCTTATGTAGCTTATCTAAGTTTTGGATCTTCAGGGTGGTAAAATATAATGTTTCTTTTGGCAACTGAAACAAATTTTGATCTGAACTGACAACGCTATCGAGAGTAATCACCATTGCAATTCCAATAACTGACTGAACTAATCTCATCAGTATGTTTTTGATTGTTTCATATCTTTGACTTCAGCTGCACCAGTTATTTGTGATAAATAGTTTTTATTTCAATTGCTGGGAAATGTTCCAGTCTTTTTCCCAGGCAGAACAGCCCAGAATAGGAGAGAAATGCTTTAAGGTGAGAGGGGAAAGATTTATAAATAATCTGAGGGGCAATACCTTCACTCTGATGGGAATGCAGAACCGGAATAAGCAGTTGAAGCAGGTACAATGGGAAAATTTAAAAGAGATTTTGCCATTTTAATAGCAAAGGTTTGGGGGGGATTGGGTGAAATGCGGGCAAATGGGACCACCTTATTGGGCGGCACTGTGGCGCAGCGGTAAAGTTGCTGCCTTACATCGCCAGAGACCTGGGTTTGATCCTGACTATGGGTGCTGTCTGTGCGGTTTGTACATTCTCCCCGTGACCACGTGGGTTTTCTCCGGGTGCTCTGGTTTCCTCCCATATTCCAAAGACGTGCAGGTTTGTAGGTTAATTGGCTTCTGTAAATTGTCCCTAGTGTGTAGGATAGTGTATGGGCGAACGTTGGTTGGTGCAGACTCGATGGGTCGAAAGGCCTGTTTCCAAGCTGAATCTCAAAAACGAAAATAAAATGAGGCATCTTGGTCGGCATGGATGTCAAGTCAAGTTTATTCGTCACATACGCATACGAGATGTGCAGTGAATTGAAAAGTGGCAATGCTTGCGGATTGTGCAAAAAACTACAAAACAGAATGGAACAGAATCAGTAATTACATATATGTAGGAAACAAAAGCAAAAACAGCAATTTAAAAAAGACACCACACAACAGTAAATTGGTACAGTAAGTTAGTCCCTGGTGAGATAGGAGTTTACAGTCCTAATGGCCTCTGGGAAGAAAGACCTTCTCATCCTCTCTGTTTTCACAGCATGGCAACGGAGGCGTTTGCCTGACCGTAGCCGCTGGAACAGTCTGTTGCTGGGGTGGAAGTGGTCTCCCATGATCTTGTTGGCTCTGGATCTGCACCTTCTGATGTATAGGTCCTGCAGAGGGGCGAGTGTAGTTCCCATAGTGCGTTCGGCCGAACGCACTACTCTCTGCAGGGCCTTCTTGTCCTGGGCAGAGCAATTCCCAAACCAGATTGTGATGTTTCCGGACAAGATGCTTTCCACAACCGCTGAGTAGAAGCACTGGAGGATCCTCAGAGTCGGGCTGATGGGCTGATGGGCCTGTTTCCATGCGGTCTACCTCTATGACTCTATGGCTTGTAGGATACTGGTTGGGGCATAGAATATAAGAGCAGGGAGAGTCCCAGTTATTAAATCTGGTTGGCATGGACAGGTTGGGCTGAAGGGCCTTTTCCATGCTGTCTGACTTTGATCATCAGAGACTTTTAACTATATTATAAAATGTTCTTACTACATTATGCCAGTAGTGTTCAATGAGTCAATGGTTCAATGTTTCAATGGTTTTTCAATGTCATGTATGCACTGCACAGTGAAATTCTTTCTGCGTAGATCACACATGCACTGTTGTCATGTTTTGGCGCCATTTAAAAAAAGAAAAACTCCAAAGTCCGGTCCACATGCTGGATGTACTGGAGCTCCCCTGATCCAGGTAAGCCCAGGTAAGCTCCAGGCCGCTGCAGGCTGAGCCTGTTCCTCAACAGGCTGAGTTGGCGAACTGACGTTCCTCTTCTTGTCCGACCGCCTTTGTGTCCCAGTGTTATGTGTCCCAGTGATAGTGACAAGGTTGCGGCTGAATCAATGGAAACTGCCCTGTACCTTTAAAGCTCCTTAGAATGATTTATGGTTCATAGGTTCAGGGGCGGCACGGTGGTGCAGCGGTAGATTTGCTGCCTTACAGCGCTTGCAGCACCGCAGACCCGGGTTCGATCCTGACTACGGGTGCTGTCTGTACGGAGTTTGTACATTCTCCCCGTGACCGCGCGGGTTTTCTCCGAGATTTTCGGTTTCCTTCCACACTCTAAAGACGTACAGGTTTGTAGGTAAATTGGCTTCGTAAATGTTAAAATTGTAGCTAGTGTGTGTAGGAGAGTGTTAATGTGCGGGGATCGCCGGTCGGCGTGGATTAGGTGGGCCGAAGGGCCCGTTTCTGTGCTGTATCTCTAAACTAAACTAAACTAAACTAAAGTTTTAGAAATTCAATCATGGCTGATCTATCTTTCAATTCCACAGATTCACCACCCTCTGACTAAGGAAATTCCTCCTCATCACTTTTCTAAAGGTACGTCTAAACTTGAAGGTATACATGGGGAAAATGGGTACAATGGTCTATTCTTGTGCTACCTGGTTTGTCCTATTATTATGAGGCTATAGACTCTCCCACTAGTGGAAATATCCTCTCCACATCCACTCTGTCCAGGCCTTTACTATTTGGTATTGCAAGATGCAGTTTAAATTAATTTTGTCCCCCTAACTCCTAGATGGGAACATCTTATTGGAAAGTGGAACAGACACCAGAGGCCAAGTGCTACTGCTTTTAATTCTTATGTTCATTCTTCAGAGGACATTGAAGGAGACAATCTTGGAATAACTTAGAGGAAGGTTTATGAGATGCTTTAAAGACACTTCACAGAGTGAGGGAGAGAAAGAAAGACGAGAAATCTATTTTCTTATCGTAGAATCAGAGATTGAAACTGAATGAGAAAATGATCCAGCCATTGTGCCTTTACAATGCAACCTACTTAATACAGCCTCCCACCTCTTTCCTACCATTGATCTGCTATTATTTCTCAGAGTATTTATCCACTTTCTTATTTAATCTGCTCCCTTTTCCTCTTCCAGGAAATGATGATTAAAGAAAGTTTGAGAATCAAACTTATTTGCTATAGAAACCATTGAAATTATATAAACTTTAATTATTATAGAAAAGCAAAGTGGGTGTCACAGTGATTCAGCTGGTAGGGTTGCTGCCTCACAGCGTCAGAAACCCAGGTTTGATCCTGATCTCTGTTTTAGTGTGTATGATGTTTGCACATTCTCCCTGTGACCAAGTGGGTTTTTTCCGGGTGCTCCGGTTTCCTCTCACACTCCAAACACATACAGGTTTGTAGGTTAATTGGCTTTGATAAAAACGTAAATTGTTCCCTGGAGCGTAGGATAGTGTTGGTGTATGAGATGATCGCTGGTTCGCATGGACTCGGTGGACTTGAAGGCCTGTTTCTGCGCTGTATCTCTAAACTAAACTAAACACTGGAAGGAAGGAAATGCATATAAAACAAAAAAAACGTTATATTTCTACTTCATATGATTCCTTTTTAATCGAGTTAACCCTGGACCATGAATGTCTGAGCGTGTCATGTTACCCTAATGGTGCGTGATGAGTGATGCTTCAACAATATTGCTACACCTGACAGTGACACTAAGATAATCAAGATACATCAATCTGAAGCTTGAGAAGAATTTTACTGGACTTACTGGCCATCTGATCGTCAACTTTTTCTCGGCTGCTATAACCATACCATTGGTGGAGCAGTCGCATTAAAAAAAATAACCAAGTGCTTAGATTGGCAAATATTGAAATAGCCTTCGGCAAAGGTTTATTCCCGGAAAGGACAAGAGGGTGGGTACTTGTATCTCCAGGCATAGCCTGCTGGCAGAGTAGCTTGAAGATATCTAATTGGACCTCCATCGCTCTCACTGTTACTCCCTGCAGCGGCACAAGTAATGGTACGATCAATGTGCCTTCAACGAGGCTGAGGTCAAGAGTGTTTAATTGTCATATGCATGGTGGTGCAGCGATACAGTAGCTGTCTGACAGCGCCAGAGACCCAGGTTGGATCCTGAATGTGGGTGCTGCCTGTATGGAGTTTGCATGTTCTCCCCGTGACGGCGTGAATTTTCCCCGGGTGCTCCAGTCTCCTCCCACACTCCAATGACGTGCAGGATTGTAGATTAATTGGTTTTGGTAAAGATTGTAAATTGTCTGTAGTGTGTAGATCGCTGGTCCATGCAGTCTCAGTGGGCCAAAGGGCTTGTTACCACGTTGTATCTTGAAACTAAACCAAACTACACTAATATAATTGTACTTCCTGGATCGGAAACAGGAATAGAAACGGGTCCATCAGCTGTACATGTATACACCGACCATCGATCACCCGTCCACATTAGTTCTATGTTATCTCACTTTCTCATCCACTCCCTCCTCACTCGGGGGAATATTTACAGAAGTCAGTTAACCTACAAACCCGCGCATACTTGAGATGTGGGAGAAAACTGGAGCAAACAGAGGAAACCCAGGTGGTCAGAGGGAGAACATGCAAACTCCACACAGACAGCAACCAAGATCAGTATCAAACCTGGGTCTCTGGCACTGTGAGGCAGCGGCTCTACCCACTGCACCACTGTGCTGCTCTTTAAACTATAAACAGAAAAGTACAACATATTTTGAATATGTGCTGACCTGAGGAACTAGGGGGGCAATTCTTGGTTGCTAAATCATGGTGTACCCACTGGACTGGCTGCTTTAAAAGACTGAACATTGTGCTTATATGTGGACACAAGGAACTGCTGATGCTAGAATCCTGAGCAAAATACAAAGAGCAGGAGCAACTCAGTGCATCAGGTTGTGGAATGGGTCGGGAAGAAGAGTCCCAACCCGAAAAATATAATCTATCCATTCCCTCCACAGATGCTGCCTGACCCGCTGAGTTTCTTTAGGACTTTGTGTTGTGATTATGTGTTGAAAGCACTCCACACAGTTGTATACATCACTGTCGAACAGCCAAGACTGTTGCTTGGGATAACTTAATGTTGTGACACACTTGTGCTTGAGTCAGAAGCTAATAGAGTGGCTCAGTGGTGCAGCGGTAGAGTTGCTGCCTTCCAGCGCCAGAGACCCGGGTTCGATCCTGACTATGGTGCTGTCTGTACAGAGTTGGTACGTTCTCCCCGTGATTGCGTTGATTTCTTCTGCGTGCTCTGGTTTCCCTCCACGTTCCAAAGACATGCAGGTTTGTAGGTTAATTGGCTTCTGTAAATTGTCTCTAATGTGTAGGATAGAACTAATGTGGACGGGGTAATCGCTGGTTGGCGCGGACTTGGTGGGGCCTGTTTCCATGCTGTATCTCTAAACTAAACTAAAGTAAACTCACACTGTCTGCACTGAGGAGAAATGAACACGAGGCTGTGGTTATGGACTAAGACATGTTAGATGACACAAAATGGGAGGGAGCACAACATCCATATCTAAATTAAATCTGTCACATGCCATTTGGCCCAGCTGTAAACAAAGTTAACATCTATCTGCTTTCTGACTGCCTGCTGCTAGATTTTTCAGTCGCAGCTCAGCATCTCACAGCTTGGGGCAGCTTTAATTAAGAACCTTTCAGTGCAGCGTATTCATGCTCCATATTCAGTTATACTGCACTCTCAGAAGTGACTTGTTTTCTGTGGTTAGATCCATATCTTTCCATTACATAATGATCTTATGCTTCTCAAACCCCTCAATAAATCTACGACACAAGTGTACTCATCCAAGATATAAGTGTTTACATGAGAACTGTGTTAACTCCTTTCCCAGCCATGCAAGCAAGGTGGCACGGTGACGCGGTGGTAGAGTTGCTGCCTCACAGCGCCTGAGACCCGGGTTCGATGCTGACAATGGGTGCCATCTGTACGGTGTTTGGACATTCTCCCTGTGACCGCGTGGGTTTCCCCGGGGTGCTCCGGTTTTGACGTACAGGTTTGTTGGTTAATTGGCTTTGGTAAAGATTGTAAATTATCCCTAGTGTGTTGGATAATGTTAGTGTATGGGGATCGCTGGTCAGCATGGAATGGGTGGGCCGTAGGGCCTGTTTCTGCACTGTATCTCTAAACTAAACTAAACTAAGCTAAACTAACCTAAATAAAACTCAACAAAACATTTGACTGATGGCTTGATTGACCTGTTGATAAGCGAATGAAGATGAACCTGTACATCATGTTGGACTGGAAGGAATTGATAGCACAAAGGAATGCTGAACAAATTCCTTGGAAAAGTTTAGATATGAAAACTGACTGGATAGCTGGTGTCTTGTTCAGAATGGATAAGTCTGAGGCTAGATTTGATTGTGGAAACAAAGGAAACTGCAGATGCTGGTTTACAAAGAAGGACACAAAGTGCTAGAATAACTCAGCGGCAATAAATAAGGCAGCATCCCAGGAGAACATGGGTAGGTGAAGTTTCAGATTGGGACCCTTTTTCAGTCCCCACTCAGTTACTCCAGCACTTTGTGTCTTTCTTTGAGAATCTGCAGTTCCTTGTATCTCCAAAATAAACTAATCTCATCTGCCTGATCCATACCGCTCCATTCTCTGCGTATCCATGTTCTCCAGAGATGCTGCCTGACAAGCTGATGTTCCACCAGGATTTTGTGTTTTTCTTAGTTTATCTTGGCATCATGTTCGGAACAGACATTGGGGGCCGAAGGGCATGTTCCCATGCCTGTTCTACATTCCAAGAGGTATTCTACCCACTATAGTTTCCCTGATTCATTGAATAGCACAATGTAATATTTTCTCACCTTTATATAAAATTTTCTTTAGACTTTAGACTTTAGACTTTAGAGATACAGCGTGGAACCAGGCCCTTCGGCCCACCAGATGAACCTTGACCAACAATCACCACAGCACACTAACACCATCCTGCACACGAGGGACAATTTACAATTTACAGAAGCCAATTAACCTACAAACCTGCACATCTTTGGAGTGTGGGAAGAAACCGGAGCACCCGAAAAACCCCACACGGTCACAGGTAGAACTTACAAACTCCATACAGACATCACCCATAGTCAGGATCAAACCGAGGTCTCTGGCGCTGCAAGGCAGCAACTCTACGCCACTGTACCATTTCATTGTCTTCCTCTTATGAATGCATGAAATATGATTCATTTTTGCCGCAGTTTTGAAAATAAACAATGTTAATGTCAACCAATAGAAATAGATGTAACAAATTATCAATAATCTGCACTTGATATAACACCATGAAAGTCAAGATTTGTCAGTGGTATGTGACAGTTTCTACAGTTTAATCCTAACAATAGGCATTAACATTGCATGGTCTTCAGTGATAATTAAATCTCTCTAATATTAATATAGACTCACAGAACCATACAGTGCGGAGGCAGATCCTGCGGCCCAACTCATCCATGCCAGCCAAGATGCCCCACCTAAGCTTCTTTCATTTGCCCATAATTGGCTCATATCCCTATCAACCTCTCCTATCCATACACATGAACAAGTATTTTTTGAATGATGTTATAGAACCTTCCTCAATTATTTGAATGATGTTATAGAACCTTCCTCTGGCAGCTCATTCTTTATTGCAAGATGATATTTAACACAAATAAAATCAAACAAACAAATCAAAACATTGCAAATGTAGGAATTCATAAAAAGAATTAGAGTCATAGAGCCATATAGCGTGGAAACAGGCCCTTCGGCCCAACTTGCCCATGCTGACCAAGAACATCTACCCATCTACCCATCTATACTAGCATTTGGCACAGATCCCTCTAAACCTACCCTATCCGTATACCTGTCTAAATGTTTCTTTAATGTTTCAATAGTACCTCCCTCAACTACCTCTTCCGGCAGCTCATTCCATATACCCATCACTCTTTGTGTAAAAAGTTACCCCTCAGGTTCCTAATAAATCTTTCCCCCCTCATCTAAAACCTATGTCCTCTGGTTCTCGATTCCCCTACTCTGGACAAAATACTCTTGTGCATTTATTTACCTGATCTAATTCTTGGGAAAGCTTGAGCAGCTCGAACAGAATTATGGCTGGAATAAAGTTATTATTTCAAGTAAGTGACCTTACATTGGAGTTGAAATCAGCTCGAGGTTTAGAAGGAAGTGCAGGAGAAATTGGTCGGTAAATGAGCAGGTGCTGCAGATCATCGGGCCTACAGTGAAGCCTTTTTGCTCAGTCCCATCGGGTATTTAAAGAGATGTAATTGGCAAAAGCAGAACCATTATTAGTATTTATTGTTAAGGAAAATAGCTTGTAGTTATGATCTAAACCTGTTGGACTTGATACTGAAGCTTGCAACGTGGCCAACCAATAGATGAGGAGTTTGTCTTCAATTTTTTATCGAGATTTATTGGATGGAGTAGGAAGCTAAAGGAAGAGGGTTCAAAATGGCAAACCTGTGGGCTACTCCGTCCTGAACATAAGAACAAATGAAATCAAAGCAGAAGTGAGCCATTGTGATTCAGATACCTGGTCCACCACCCATAAGATCATGGCTGATTGACTGCAGACTTTCAACATTTGGACTTTAGCGATACAACGTGGAAATGGACACTTCGGCCCACCGAGTTCACGCTGACCAGTGATCCTCTCCCTTACACTAGCACTGCCCTACACACTAGGAATGATGTACAATTTTTATCGAAGCCAGTTAGCCTACAAACCTGTACATCAGTGGAGTGTAGGAGGAAACTGGAGCACCCAGAGCAAACCCACATGGACACCGAGAGAACGTACTAAACTCCGTACAGGCAGCACCCGTAATCAGGAATGACCCTGGGTATCTGGGTCACTGTAAGGTTGCGACTCTACTGTTGAGCCAATGTGCCACCCTGACTGCAGTCCCACTTTTCTGCACTGACCCCAAAACTCAGAATTTGCTTAATATCCCAAAAAATGATCTCAATCTATGTTGTTATTATACTAAGTGTCAAAATATCTTTGAAGGAGAATTCTAAAAGTTCCCCAAACTTGAGTGTAGAAATTTCTTGTTATCTCTACCCTGACCCTTGATGACCTGATGTATGTTTAGTTTCCCAGAGGATGAGACTGGGGTACAGCAAGGTAAACTTAGAAACATAAAAAGATAGAAAAATAGGTGCAGGAGAAGGCCATTCGGCCCTTTGACCCAGCACCACCATTCAATATGATCATGGCTGATCATATAAAATCAGTACCCTGTTCATGCTTTTTCCCCATATCCCTTGACTCCTTTAGCCCTAAGAGCTAAATCTAACTCTCTCTTGAAAACATCCAGTGAATTGGCCTCCACTGCCTTCTGTGGCAGAGAATTCCACAGATTCACAGCTCTCTGGGTGAAGTAGTTTTTCCTTATCTCAGTCCTAAATGGCCTTCCATTTATTCTTAATTTGTGACCCCTGGTTCTGGACTCCCTCAACATCGGGAACATTTTTCCTGCATCTAGCCTGTCCAACTTGAAAGGGATGTATTTAAATTGATCCTTCAATTGCAAGGAGTGTTCGGGGCCTGACTAGTGGAAAGTGAGGGGGAGGAATGGAATGTGTTTAAACCTCCCGCGCCGCAAAGCTTGAAAGCATGTACCCCCAGATCCAGGAACAGATTCTTCCCCACTGTTATCAGTTGATTGAACAACTTTCTCATAACCTAAGGGTGTATTTCCGATCTCCCAACCCACCTCAGTGCTGCCCTTGCACTTTTATTTATCTGCACTTTCTTTAGACTTGATAATTTAGACTTTAGAGATACAGCGTGGGCACAGCCCCATCAGCCCATCAAGTTCTCACCGACCAGCGATCACCTCATACACTAACTTACACATACTAGGAACAATTTTACAACTTACCAAAGACAATTAACCCACAAACCTGCATGTCTTTGGAGTGTAGTTGCAGGTTTTGGAGAATGTACAAACTCCATCCAGACAGCATCCCTAGGCAGGATTGAACCTGGGTCTCTGGCGTTGTTATGCAGCAACTCTACCGCTGCATCATTGCGATGCCCTTAGACCCGGGTTCGACCCTGACTTCTCTGTAGCTGCAACACTATATACTGCACTCTATATATGTTTCCCTTTGTACTTGTGTTGTGGTTTAATTGCACTTGTGTACGGTGTGATTTGCCTGAATATTATACCAAACAAGGTTTTTCATTGTACCTTGGCATACACTTCAATAATAGACCAATACCAATCAAGAACTTTGCTTTGGAGGTGTTTCTAGATCGATGTACGGACAACAGCTCCTTTGGACTTTTGAAAGGGAAGGTGAATATCAATTTTGTGTTGGCACTGTACACGGATCACAGAGGAAGATTCCATTCAATATATAGTCTGTGGACAAAATGTTGAAGACAATGGGACCTGTTGCATGGAATCGTATTTACAAGATAAGGGCTCAGCCATTTAAAACTGAGTCATGGAGTCATGGAGTCAGACAGCATGAAAACTGGCCCTTCGGCCCAACTTGCACATACTGACCAACATGCCCAATCTATACTGGTTTCACCTCCTTGTGTTTGGATCATTGCCCCTTTATGCCCCTGTCCCACTTAGGTGACTACAGGCGACTAGGCTGTTTTCACATGATCGCGGGGTGACTAGTCTCCTCAAGTCGCCTAAAGAGTCGTAATGTTTTTCTGGTCGCTGCTGGATTTTGAAATGTTCAAACCTTTTCGGCGATTGTGGGCTAGACGTAGCCTGTCTTCTCCTGTCGTAGGTGCTGTCGTAGGTTGTCGCCAGGATGACACATGTTGTCGCCAGGTGACGTTGGTTGTCGCCGGGTGCTGACTTCAATGAATTCCATTGGCGACTACCTACATCAATCTACGTCAACTGGTGACAGGTACCGGCGACTGAATTGTCTTCAGTTGTCTTCAGTTGTCGCCAACAGGGTCTTTGCTTGTCGTAGCTTGTCCTGGGTGGACGTAGGTCGTCGTAGGTGTGGTCGTAGGTGGACGTCCTAATGGGTCGCCGGTTGTCGGTAGCTTGCCGTAGATTGACGTTGACTAGGTGGTAGGTTGTCGTAGACATTGTCCTATGCGGGGCCCAGTCACCACTTTTTTGGTGACCTGCCACGACTGTGACAGTCAACGAAAAAATTGCCTAAATCGGACAGGCCCTTAAGACTATCATATCTATGTACCTGTCCAAATGGTTTTTAAACATCATGATAGTACCTGTAAAATAGTTGCAGATCTGGAAGCAGGCACACATTATGTGTGCAGAGGTGAATGTGCACACTTTTGGTAAAATGTTTAGTTAATTTAGTTTAGAGATGCAGTGTGGAAACATGTTTTTCGTCACACAGACCATCTATCACCTGTCGACACTAGTTCTATACAGACAAGCACCCGTATTCAGGATCAAACCCTGTGAGGTTGCTGTGAGGCAGCAACTCTACCACTGCGCCACTGTGCCGACCAACTGGCCTTGGCGTCAATTTGCTTGGTCCTATTCAAATTATTGGTGATATTTACACCCAGAAATTTGAAGCTCTGAAACCGTCCACTTTGGTACTATTAATGTGGACTGGATTGTGTGTACTGCCTTTTGTTTCCTTAAGTTAATAACTTGCTCCTTCATCTTGCTGACATTGAGGGAGATGAGTGGACTACTTAGCCCCTCGATTTGTTCCTTCGTTCCATGAGATAAGGCTGATCTATGACATCTCCATCTACCATCCATTCTCTGTAACCCTGACACCTTTGCTTGATAAAACCGTGGCCAATCTTAGATTTAAGATCAACAATTAACTGAGTGACACTCACCATTTGTGGAAAAAGAGTTCCAATTTCCTACTCCGTGTTGAAACAAAAAACACAAACTGCTGGAATAACTCAGCAGGTCAGGCAACATCTCTGGAAGACATAGATAGGTGACATTTCGGGTCAGGGCCTTTCTCAGTCTGAAGAAGGGTCCTAACCCAGAGCATCACCTATCAGTCTGAAGGGCCCGACCTAAAACACCTCCTATCAATGTCTTCCAGAGAAGCTGACCCGCTGAGTTATTCCAGAACTTTGTGAGTTTTTTTTGGAAACCAGCTTCTGCAGTTCCTTGTGACTCCAAGTTGAAATGTTTCCTTACATTGACCCTTCAAATTCCAGAAAATACAACCCTATAATCTTTCCAAATGTTGCCCTCACAGAACAGGAAATATTTTTGATGAATCAACATTGTTAGCCTTCCATGACCAAGATACTGTATGTTCTTGAAGGTATAGTGATCAGAACTCTTCAGGGAGATGTGTTTGTGAAGGTGTTGAACTGTGAGTGAACTGAGAGAGATTTCCTCCAGCTTTCTTCCCCCCCTCCCCCCACTACAATCAGTCTAAGAGAGGTCCCGGCCTGTAAAGTCACCTATCTATGTTCACCAGAGACGCTGCCTGACCTGCGGAGTTACTCCAGCACTTTGTGTCTTTATGTGTAAACCAGCATCTGCAGTTCCTTGTTTCTTCGTCAATCAAGAGTGAACGGCAAAGGAAAGAAGGCAGATAAAAGCAAGGCTAAAAAGACAGAGATGCTCCTGTGACATTTCACACTTTTACACAAAGAGCAAGGACTCTCTGAGTATACACAGCAGTTACTATTGAGCCATAGAAATATGGTGCAGAGCTGTAACAGTGGACTGTATTTTGTATACACAATAAACACACTGGATCTCAGAAGAGATGAAAGTTATAGAAATAAATTCAATTCATGGCAATCTGAAATAGAAACTGAAAAGGCCGAAAATACACAGTGGCATCATCAACAACTGTGAACCATAGAGAGGGTTCTGATCTGTGTGTGTGTGTGCGTGATGGTAAGTCCACAGGCTCTGCGACCGGAGCCCTCAAGGTCAGTTGGAGGCCGCCAGCTCCTAGAATCTAGCAGCCCGGGACTGGCTGTAGCGCCCAGGTTGCCTGTGTGCCCTGGGAATGGCTGCAGTTCCCAGGTTGCCTGCGTGCCCCGGGAATGGCTGCAGTTTGCAGGTCGCCTGCGTGCCCCGGGAATGGCTGCAGTTTGCAGGTCGCCTGCGTGCCCCAGGTCTGGCTGTAGCACCCAGGTCGTCTGCGTGCCCCAGGACTAGCTGTGGCGCCCAGGTCACCTGCGTGCCCCGGGAATGGCTGCAGTTCCCAGGTTGCCTGCGTGGCCCGGGACTGGCTGCAGTTCCCAGGTTGCCTGCGTGGCCCGGGACTGGCTATAGTTCCCAGGTTGCCTGCGTGACCCGGGACTGGCTGTAGTTCCCAGGTTGCCTGCGTGCCCCAGGACTGGCTGCAGTTCCCAGGTTGGCTTGCTTGCCCCAGGTCGGGCTGTAGCGCCCAGGTTGCCTGCGTGCCCCAGGACTGGCTGCAGTTCCCAGGTTGGCTTGCTTGCCCCAGGTCGGGCTGTAGCGCCCAGGTTGCCTGCGTGCCCCAGGACTGGCTGCAGTTCCCAGGTTGGCTTGCTTGCCCCAGGTCGGGCTGTAGCGCCCAGGTTGCCTGCGTGCCCCAGGACTGGCTGCAGTTCCCAGGTTGGCTTGCTTGCCCCAGGTCGGGCTGTAGCGCCCAGGTTGCCTGCGTGCCCCAGGACTGGCTGCAGTTCCCAGGTTGCCTGCGTGACCCGGGACTGGCTGTAGTTCCCAGGTTGCCTGCGTGACCCGGGACTGGCTGTAGTTCCCAGGTTGCCTGCGTGCCCCAGGACTGGCTGCAGTTCCCAGGTTGCGAAAACTAATTGAAAACCCCCCCGCCTGTGGGCTGGATAATTTCAGGTTAAGGGCCGGATCCGGCTCGTGGGCCGTAGGTTGCCAACCCCTATTTTAGATGTTAGGCCTCATTGTGTGTCCCCCGCCCATGTTTTAAAAGCAATTACCACCCATGCTAGCATCCTTTCGTTATCACCTCTGCCCCAGCTCCACTCTTCCTTGGTCATCTGTTGCAAGCCCTGCTTTGTTCTGGCCATTTCATACCTCCAATTCCCTCCCCTCTACTTTCAGTCTGAAGAAAGGTTGCGACGTGAAAGGTCACCCATCCTTTTTCACCAGACAATTGACAATAGACAATGGGTGCAGGAGTAGGCCATTCGGCCCTTTGATCCAGCACCGCCATTCAAAATGATCTGGCTGATCATCCACAATCAGTACCCCATTCCTGCCTTCTCTCCATATCCCTTAACTCCGCTATCCATAAGAGCTCTATCTAACTCTCTCTTGAAAGCATCCAGAGAATCAGCCTCCACTGCGCTCTGAGGCAGAGAATTACACACACTCACAACTCTCTGTATGAAAAGGTTTTTCCTCATCTCCGTTCTAAATGGCTTACCACTTATTCTTAAACTATGGCCCCTGGTTCTGGACTCCCTCAACATTGGGAACATGTTTCCTGCCTCTAACGTGTCCAAAGCCTTAATAATGTTATATGTTTACAATAATCCTCTCATCCTTCTAAATTCCGGAGTATACAAGCCCAGCCGCTCCAATCTATCAACATATGACAGTCCCGCCATCCCGGGAATTAACGTTGTGAACCTACGCTGCACTCCCTCAATGGCAAGAATGTCCTTCCTCAAGTTTGGAGACCAAAACTGCACACAATACTCCAGGTGTGGTTTCACTAGGGCCCTGTACAACTGCAGGAGGACTTCTTTGCTCCGATATTCAACTCCTCTTGTTATGAAAGCCAACATGCCATTCTTCACTGCCTGCTGCACCTGCATGCTTACTTTCAGTGACTGATGAACAAGGACTCCCAGATCCCATTGTACTTCCCCTTCTCCCAACTTGACACCATTCAGATAATAATCTGCCTTCCTGTTTTTGCCACCAAAGTGGATAACCTCACATTTATCGACATTAAACTGCATCTGCCATGCATCTACCCACTCACCCAACCTGTCCAAGTCACCCTACATCCTCATAGCATCCTCCTCACAGTTCACACTGCCACCCAGCTTTGTGTCATCTGCAAATTTGCTAATGTTACTTTTAATCACTTCATCCAAATCATTAATATATATTGTAAATAGCTGCGGTCCCAGCACTGAGCCTTGCGGTACCCCACTAGTCACTGCCTGCCATTCTGAAAGGGACCCGTTAATTCCTACCCTTTGTTTCCTGTCTGCCAACCAATTTTCTATCCATCTCAGCATCCCACCCCAATACCATCTGCTGTAATTTTGCCCACTATTCTCCTATGTTGGACCTTATCAAATGCTTTCTGAAAGTCCAGGTACACTACATCCACTGGCTCTCCCTTGTCCATTATTCTGGTTACATCCTCATAAAATTCCAGAAGATTCATCAAGCATGATTTCCCGTTCATTGTAAATCCATGCTGACTCAGACCGATCCTGCTACTGCTTTCCAAATGTGCCGCTATTTAATCTTTTATTATTAACTCCAGCATCTTCCCCACCACCGACGTCAGGCTAACTGGTCTATAATTCCCTGTTTTCTCTCTCCCACCTTTCTTAAAGAGTGGGATAACATTAGCTACCCTCCAATCCACAGGAACTGATCCTGAATCTATAGAACATTGGAAAATGATCACCAATGCGTCCACGATTTCTAGAGCCACTTCCTTAAGTACCCTGGGATGCAGACCATCAGGCCCTGGGGATTCATCAGTCTTCAGTCCCATCAGTCTACCCAACATCATTTCCTGCCTAATGTGAATTTCCTTCAGTTCCTCTGCCACCCTAGAGTAACTCAGCGGGACCTCACTGTACCTCAGTCCACGTGACAATAAACTAATGACTAATGACAGTGTGATATCCTATCTAGAAACCTACATAGATTCACATTCCTGCTCGTGACTGGCTTGTTAGTGGCTTTTTCCTCACAGGATAACGTGGAATGTATGGCTGAGTTATCAGCACACAGCAGGGGAACATTATACACCATCATTTGTGCTTATTCGGCAGATTTACTGCTAAATACACCAAATCCACTGACAGAAACATTTAGCTCCTGGGGAAATTTTTTCTGGTTTTCGTCCAATAATGCAATTTATGTTAAACCAGTGACAGCAAAATTGCTACCAACCAATTTAAACTTTTGGGGTTCCATTAAAATATAAATACATGAATCATTGTGTTAATCAGAGAGCATCAGAAGACTGCCTGCCTACACTCTTGTTGTGCAGTGTTCTTTCTCGTGGGTAACATTGCCTTCCTGCAGAACCCACCCTGGTCAATCTCTCAGATCCTCTATTTTATTTAACATTTTCTGTTTGCTTTCCTTCTGTGAGAAGCCTTGTTTACACTATATTCCTTTCAAATCCAATGAAAGGCTGCAATCTGAACTAAATTGACACGTTGAAACTTAAGGTCAGAAAACATGGAGCCACAAGTAACTGCAAATTGGACTATTTTTTACAAAATAGATCAGCCATGATCGAATGGTGGAGCAAATTCGATGGGCTGAATGGCTTAATGCTGCTCCTATGTCTTATGGTCTTATGGTATTATCTTCCAGCATACTGTGTCAGCAGGTTAATGCTGGGTGCGTATTTAGACAAGCAACTTCATATTTGCTTGATCGTCATTCGTGAATTTGGTGAAAAGCTAAAGCAGTTTCACAGATGCCTCCTGATCTGCTGCCTGATTCCCACCCTGGACATTTCTTCTCCTGTTGGGCAGAAGATACAACATCTTGAAAGTGTGGGCCACCAGAGGAACAGCTTCTTCTCCTCTATTATCAGGCTTTTGAACGGTCCTTCCATAAGCTAAAGTACTGTCCAATTCACCTCTGCCTCACCGGACATTGGACTTTGAAAAACAAATGCTGAGAAATATATCCTTCCCTCTGTATCTTCCCCTTTGCTCTATATATTGTACTTGAGCTTGAACTGATTGTATCCATGTATGGATATCAGTATAGCAAGTTTATGTAGCATGCAAAACAAAGCTTTACACTGTACCTTGGTACATAAGACAAAAATAAACCTACACCTAAGATATATATCGTTTTGGGTTGGAACCTTAGGGTGATTATAGTGGAGTGGAAAAAACTGGAAGAGAGGTGGGAGTAGGACAAAGCTTGGCAAGTGATAGGTGGATACCGGTGAGGGGGGTTAGGGTGATGGGCAGCTGGGTGGACAAAGGCTAGAGATCAAAAGGAGTCAAAAGGGATGTAAGATAATGAGAGAAGAGGAGTGATATGTGAAGCTTATATATTAGACTTTATTAATCCCCTTATTCAGGGGAAATTCAGATGTCCTTGCAGCACACTAATAAAATACAACATAGTATTAAAAAGAAGTTCAACACCAAAACATCACCCCACAGTGGTTCCCACTGTGGGGGAAGGCACAAAGTCCAGTCCCCATCCTCTTGTCCACCCAGAGTCGGGCCCACTGAGGCCTCCACAGTCGCCGCCACGGCGCCCGATGTTCTCGCCGGGTGATGGTGCTCCGGCATCGAGAGAACCCCCAGCGGCTTGGGGTACCAGGAACGACCACCTTCCCAGCTTGAAGATGGGATATAGATAGAAAAGGTCGGGGAAGGGGAGGAGGACGTCAATGATTCAATGATTCATTGATTCAATGATACTTTATCATCACGTACCTCGGTACAGGGAAATTCTTTGTTTTTGCATACAACTCAGTATAATCATACAGTGGACTTCACCTAGGCAGTGCACAAAGAGTCACAACCTTTCTGGCGCCAACAGTTTCAAAGGTTCTTAGTACAGTCTCATCTTCTCACAGTGGCGAACCAGACCTGCCACCGCATGTGGCCGCAGTCGGCCCACCAGAGTCCCTTTTCATTCTCGGCACCACCCCACTCCGGGTCCTCTATGCATATGAGAATGTGAAGACGTTCTCACCAATTTACTTAATGTTTAACCAGTTGGTGACAATTCCAATGGTAGAACTGGCAACCATGTAGTGCTCAGGGAAACCAAGCCTGTAGAATGAGGGCACCTTCTGCTGTGCAGTGGCACTGTCACTGTGCAAAGTGGGAGAGAATTAAGCAGAGACTCAGCAGCACAGAACTGGGCACCAAAGAGTCACGGTCTATCATTATCAACAGCAGGCAGCAACCCAATGCCTTGGCATACTCATAGCTCCTCCAATACATCAAAGTTGATCTTGTTTCAATGAAGCAAAGTGCCAGGAGCAGCATCTAAATATGAGGTGCCAAGCTGCTGAAAGTAAATTAGCTGGCTTAATGCTGTAAGCTACATGCTGTTGGCTATGCTAAGCAAACTCTGCACCCTGTCTTATCCATTCACATGTATTAATGCCCATTATCCTGAGGCTAACATCTCCTTACTTCACCAAGGTGGTGTCCACTACATAAGTTTAGAAAACTTGGCTGGCACACTTGCATCTAACTCCACCTGAAAGTGTACAGCAGAAGATTGTCCTTGTCCTCCTCGCGTGATGTCCATCTCATAGATGTCATTCTTCAGCAGTCCAACTCATTAGTGTGACAAGAGTCAATAGCCATGAGACAAGATTCGAGAGTGTTTCATTGACATATATATTGACAATGAAATAATGAGATTCTTACTTGCAGCAGCTTAATAGGCCCATAAACACAATACACATAGAGAAATATATTAATTTTAAAAGTCAATAACTAATAACCATAATACTAGTACAAAAAAACTGAAGTCCGTAGTGCAACCAAAGACACAGTCCATGGAAGTTCATAGATGCTGAGGTGAGGGTGGTGTTGTGTTCAAGAGTTTGGTGGTCACTGGCAAGAAGTGGTTGTTGAACCTGCAGGGCTTGCTTTTACCTTCTTCCCAATAGTAGGAGCGAAATCAGAGGGCGGCCAGAGTGGTGTGGGTATTTGATGATATTGGTTGTCTTTTTGCTACAGTACCTCCTATGGATCCCTTCAATAGTGAGGAGGATGGTAGGTGGGATGGACCAGGTAGTGTCTACCACTCTTTGTAGTTTCCTTCATTCCTAGGCACTCGAGTTGCTGATACCAGACTATGATACAGTCAGTATTCATCAACTTGCTACATCTCCTCATCTTCTAAGGAAGATGGTGGGAAACAGCTGTTATCAAATTATTGCAAAGGCTGCAGGGACCCTAATGACAATTCATAGATGGTGATGCAGGGAATTGCGTAACAAAACTAGACATACATTCTAAGATAAACATACAATGCTCGAGTAGCTCAGTGGGTCAGGCTGCATCTCTGGTTTACAAAAAAGACAGAATGTGTTGGTGTATCTCAACAGATCAGGCAGCATCTCTGGAGAACATGGATAGGTTGAGACCCTTCTTCAGAATGAATGAAGGCAAGCATATCATATGCCTTCACCAGTCTCTCTACCTTTTCTGCCACTTTAGGAAGATGTCAACTTGGGCCCCAGGCTCCTTCTGCACAACAAAATGCTGTTACAGTACCTGCCTCATCTACCTCCTCTGGCAGCTCGTTCCATACACTTACCACCCTCTGAGTGAAAATGTTGCCCCTCAGGTTTCCATTAAATCATTCCCCTCTTACCCTAAATGGATGTACTTGAATCTCCTGGGTAAAAAACTATGTGCGAGCACCCTATCTATTTCCTTCATGATTTTATATTCCTCTATAAAATCACCCCTCAGCCTCCTATTCTCCAATGAATAAAATCCTTGCCTGCCCAACCTCTCCCTATAGCTCAGGCTCTTGAGCCCTGGCAAAATCCTCATAAATATTCAAACATATAAAATCCTAAGGAGACTTTTCAGGATAGATAATAAAAAGAAGCTGCAGTTGCTGGTTTATACTAAAGATAGACACAAAATACTGGAGTAACTCAATGGGTCAGGCAGCATCTCTGGGCAAAATGGATAATTAGCGTATTGGGTTGGGTGAAAGGTCCTGACCTGAAACATCAACTATCCATTTTCTCCAGAGCTGCTGCCTGACCCACTGAATTACTCTAACAGTTTGTGTCTATTTTCAGGACTGGATTTGAAGAAGGGGACAGCATTTCAAGATGAGGGGTTTGTCATTTAAAGCAGAGATGAGGAGAAATTTTAATTCTCAGTAGGTAAAGAATCTCCATAATATTCTGCCTGAGGGTGATGTGGCAAGATCTTTAAACTTAAGGTGATAGATCAAGGAATTGAGGACTATGGGTAGGTATGTTACAAAACTTACCTTCAGTCGTGCTGTAATTCTGCCACTGGCCGTGTGCGCGATTTTGGCGCCTTTAAGGGGGGGGCGGGGTTAAAACGCGGGTTTCTCCTCCCTTGTCCTGGTTAATATTTTGTTGGAGTACAAGCGTTGGCTGAAGAATCGTTCCTAGTGGCCTTTTGTGTATTTTTTATTTTTATTAAATCGTCAATGTCAGCGCTAGAGTAATTTAAAAATCAGCTCCTGAAGCGTCAACGCCGATAACGGGGACGGATTTCACACACGGGACAGGTAAACGAAAGTGGTTTCTTTAAATGTATAAAAGTGCTTCTTAAGAAGCCTTTAATTCACATTTTTTCATGCGTCACGGTGATTTTATTCCCCGAATTAACGGAAGTATTTTTCATGCCAATACGGGGTTAAATTCACCGCAAATGAACGTTCCAAAAGATCGCGTTCCAGAAATCCTCACTCACAAGATGATTTAAATCCCCATTAATTTACAGGTATTAAACATTCAATTCCTTCCATTTGGCCTGTAAATTCATGAAAATGAGATTTAAAAATTATGTTATATTGTGAATTATTGTGTGAATGTTATTTGGACACTTAGGCTATTTAAAAATGTTAATCTATTCTTAAGAAATTGATAGATGTTTAGATCTAGTAATTGAATTTTGTAATTAGCTACAATTAGGTAACTAACTAATTATATGCTTTACTTTCATGTCTTCTAAGTAAGATTGTTTCATATTTGTTTCAGAATGCTTCAATCTATAATAACTGAAAATTTCTTTCAGTTATCTTAATTTTTAAGAAAGTTATGGGCTTTTAACTGTCCTCGATCACAGCTTTTGTGTTAAGTCAATGGAAAAGCAATAGGGAACAAGATGCTAATTTCCGAGTACGAAAATGGCCATAACTTCTTTAATACTGAAGATATGAAAGTGAATTGGGTGTCAAATTAAACTTCTTTTTATGCTTTATCTGATGAGATAAATTGCAGACTTTATTTTTAAAATCTCAAAATTTTGTAACATTGCTACTATGGGGAACTGATGCAGAAGAAGAGTTCAGGCTAGCGAAGATCAGTCATGATCACGTTGAAGAACAGGGGCCGAGTGAATTGCTCCTGCTCGTATTTGTGTTTGTATTTGTAGCCACTGAGAGTACACAGAGAAAATTGTTAACTTTGTTATGATCTGGTATGATCTGAAGAATGGTCCCGATCTGAAACGTTACCCATTCTTTTTCTGGCTGACACGCTGAGATACTCCAGCACTTTGCATCTATCTTTGGTATAAACCAGCATCTACAGTTCTTTGATTCTACAGACATGATTGATCAATTGATCGGTCGATTGATCGATCAATTGATTGATTGATTGATGATTGGAAAATACAGCATGGAAACAGGCCCTTAAGCCAACCAAGTCCACGCCGACCGTTGCAAATTGGGTGAATCTTACATGGAAGAAGAGTAACATAATATACTTCAATAATAAGACTATAAGATTTTATTGGAAACGTGGCAATATGTCTGAACTTTACATATCTCATTAGTTAGAGTATGTTTGAGGGATACTGCATGGAAATAGGCTCTTCAGCCCACTGAACCAGCCATCCAACCATTGATCATCCATTCACACTGGTTCTATGTTATCCCACTTTCTCAAACCTACATCTCTATGGGATGTAGGGGGGAATCTAGACATCCAGAGGAAAACCACACTGAGTGCTGTGAGGCAATGGCTCACCATCTGTGTCACTGCACCACCACTCACCAAAGAGAAAAATCAACATGGCTTCAGTAAACCCGGAATAAATGGTACTAGGGTTCTTGCTGATGGTCCGGGTCTCACTTGGGTTCATTAGAAAATTTGATTGAGTGCAGGTGGATACTATAACTCTGGGTTTGTTTTCCAGTCTGGTTCCCAGGCCCAATTTAGAAAGCCCATGGTTATATTGATGATTGCTTTTAGTTTTAGTTTAGTTTAGTTTAGTTTAGTCTAGTCGAGTCTAGTCTAGTTCAGTTTGGAGATATAGTGTGGGAACAGGCCCTTCGGCCACCGAGTCTGCACCACACATCAATCACCCATACCACTAATTCTATCATACACACTAGGGACAATTTACAGAAGCCAATTAACTTACAAGCCTGCATGTCTTTGGAGAAAACCCACGTGGTCCCAGGGAGAGAATACAAATTCCGTACAGATAGTACCCGAACTCAGGATCGATACCAGGTCTCTGGCACTGTAAGGCAGCTACTCTCCCGCTGCGCCATTGTGCCTGGAATTATTTTCCATGTATTGTCACTGACCTTTGTTGATTGTTCTCTTAAATCTGAGTGTAATTTTGTGCGGGGGCGTCTGCCCTGGTTGCTCTGTTTTCCCGGCGGGTACAATGCTATCTCACTGAGAAACATCCAGGCATTGGCATCAGGACTCCCTCTTGGCATTTGTCTATTTGGAGAACAACCCTCCATAAAATTAGTCTGCAAATGTGCAGAGTGTTGTGTCTCAAGCTGGGATCTATTTTATCGGCTGTTTTTGGCAATTAGTGGTTACAGTATCCAAGCTGTTCCTGAAAAAGCCACAGGTGTTGGGAATTCAGATGAGGTTGGACACAAAAATAGGGCCTAATCTTTTTCTGCCCCTTGAAGTTTGCCACAACAGATAAACAAACTCTACCGCCTCTTTGTTAAGTTTAGTTCAGTTTAAAGACACAGCATGGAAACAGGCCCTTTGGCCCACCGATACCACGCTGATCATCGATCTTCCGTGCACACCAGTTACAAATTATTCCACTTTCTCATCCACTCCTTACACATTAGGGCTGAAGCCAATTAACCTACAAACCTGCAAATCCTTGGGATGTGGGAGGAAACCAGGGCACCTGGAAGAAACTCACGTGGTCACAGGGAGAATGTGCTAACTCCACGCCGATACCACCTGAGGTCAGGATCGAACCAGGGTCTTTGGCGCTGTAAGGCAATGGCTCTACTAGCTGCTCCACTGTGTCAAATCTTCCATTTCACTACTGATTATAGGGGTGATTACAATTGCTCAGGCAGCACAATCTGATTTCTGTTCACAAAGTTACTTTTCAGGGTAGGTAATAAAAAAGAACTGCAGATGATGGTTAATAGCAAAAATAGCCATAAAATGCTGGAGTAAATCGACGGGGCAGGGAGATGGGTCCCAATAGACAATAAACAATAGGTGCAGGAGTAGGCCATTTGGCCCTTCAAGCCAGCACCACCATTCAATGTGATCATGGCAGATCGTCCACAATCAGTACCCCATTCCTGCCTTCTCCCCATATCCCCTGACTCCGCTATCTTTAATAGCCCTATCTAGCTCTCTCTTGAAAGTAGCCAGAGAACCGGCCTCCACTGCCCTCTGAGGCAGAGAATTCCACAGACTCACAACTCTCTGTGTGAAAAAGTGTTTCCTCATCTCCGTTCTAAATAGCTTACCCATTATTCGTGAACTGTGGCTCCTGGTTCTGGATTCCTCCAACATCGGGAACATGTTTCCTGCCTCTAGCGTGTCCAAACCCTTAATAATCTTAAATGTTTCATTTAGATCCCCTTTCATCCTTCTAAATTCCTGAGTACACAAGCCCAGCCGCTCCATTCTCTCAGCATATGACAGTCCCGCCATCCCGGGAATTAACCTTGTGAACCTACGCTGCACCCCCTCAATAGCAAGAATGTCCTTCCTCAAATTTGGAGACCAAAACTGCACACAATACTCCAGGTGTGGTCTCACTAGGGCCCTGTACAAATGCAGAAGGAACTCTTTGCTCCTATACTCAATTCCTCATGTTATGAAGGCCAACATGCCATTCTCTTTCTTCACTGCCTGCTGTCCTGTCCAGACCCGAAACATCTCCTATCCATTTTCTCAAGAGATGCTGTCTGACCAGCTGCTCCAGCACTTTGTGTTTATTTTCAGATGTTGAGATGCATTCACCATTTCATCCTGGGATGCAATCTGTCCTGCCAATTGAATCCAGCACTTTTCTGTTTTGTATGAGGAGATTCCATATGTCCAGAAATATTCAACATGAATAAACTTGAACTTCTACAGATGTAAGGTAGAGAGCATATTGACTGGTTGCATCACTGCTTGGTTTGCCAACTCGAACATGCAGGAAGGAACACAGGAGATTACAGAGCGTGGTAGACACTGCCCGGCCCATCTTGACGACTGACCTCCCCACCATCGAAGGGATCTATAGGAGGCGCTGCCTCAAAAAGGCAGCCAATATCATCAAAGACCCACACCACCCTGACCAACGCTCTCATTTCACTCCTACCATCGGGAGGAAGGTACAGGAGCCTGAAAATCATGACCATCAGGTTCAAGAATAGCCTCTGCCCAACAACCATCAAGCTCTTCAACACTGCACAGCACTGACCTCAACTATGAACTTCTCGGGGCTGCCTTGGTTGCACTCAGGACTTTCTTGCACTGGTATTGTGGTTATTAATTTATTGTTTTTTTTCTTTATAAACATATTATCTATGTGCATTCTGTTTACAGAACTGTTAAGCTGCTCCAAGTAAGAATTTCAGTCTTCTATTGTCAATGACAATTAAACACTCTTGACTCTTGAGCAGTGTGTAAAGGTGATGGAAAGTCATCAACCTGTAACATTAACACTGTGTCAGTGACAAATCTGCGAAGCACATTTTCTATTTTATTTTGGATCGGCGCTATATTTCTTTTGAATAGAACTGCAATGCTGGTCTTTATTAAGTGGTGATCCACCGAGGCTTCTATTGCTTATTCCACAGTAGTTCCTCTGGAATATTGAGAACACAATTAAACATTGTGGTGAATATTCATTTCTGCCTTGTTACCAAAGCCTTGTTACTAAAATCCCATTGTTTTAAGGCCCCTGCACTATTAATAGTACATCGGTTCACATGTACAAACAGAAGAAAACACACACAAAGTGCTGGAGTAATTCAACGGGACAGGCAACATCTCTGGAGAACATGGCCAGGTGACTTTTCAGGTCGGGTCCCTTCCTCACACTAGCTTCTTGTTGAGGGAGAGGTTGAGCAGTCTGGAACTCTATTCCTTGGAGCCCAGACGGATGAGGGGTGATCTTAGAGCAGTGAATAAAATCAGGAGAGGAATAGATCGGGTCCATGCAAAGAGTTTCTTGCCAGAGTAGGGGATTCGAGAACCCGAGGGCATAGGTTTAAGGTGAATGGGGAAATATTTAATAGGAATCTGAGGGGTGACTTTTTCACACAAAGGGTGATGGATGTATGGAACGAGCTGCCAGATGAGGTAGTCGAGGCTGGTACTATCGCAACCTTTAAGAAACAATTAGACAGGTACTTGGCTAGGACAGGCTTAGAGGGATATGGGGTAAAAGCAGGCAGGTGGGACTAGTGTAGATGGGACATGTTGGTCGGTGTGGGTGAGTTGGGTCTGTTTTCACACTGTATGATTCTGTGACTTTATGTTTCTACAACATGTTCATACACTTGTTTTTATAAATGGTTGCTTTACAAAAGATACTGAGATTCTTTTAGCTAAGGATGATCTGACAATGTTTGTGCCTGCTGTATTGACCAGATGGAGAGTAACAGATCTGAGGTTTTGCATTAAATGTCCCAATTACTATTTTGTAATTGTGACACCATCCAAATATCTATGGCTTCTAATCCAAAGTACTTCAATCTATTTTTACAAATTAATCCATTTGGCAACCTACAGTAAAATTAATATCTCTTTGCTGTTTGAATAGAGCTTGGTATAAGAGTCGATTAAATATGTGATAGCAAGAGTTATGTTCAAAACATGATCTATATTTTAGCAAATTTAAAAATAAAATTTACTGAAGGAATCCTGTTTTTGAAAATATCCAGAGAAGCTGTCAGTAGCCTGACCCAAATCTCAACAGCTGTCATGTAATTCATCTACTTAGCAGTTTGATTAGCGTACGCATTTTAATTTAAATCTTGTTTAAAGGGAGCCTAAGCCAATATTTTCAATTTTTTATAAGTATAGGATGAGACAGCTTGTAAAATATTTAGTTATGCTTGTAATAATTAAATTGAATCATAGCCAATGGAACAGAAAATCAACATCTGCAGCATAATGTAGAGAGCCTCTACTACAGGACTCTTTATCTCTTATAAATGATGTACCATTTAAAAATAGTATAGTCATCCCTTCTAGGTTCATACAGTGCTGGTGAAGTCATAGAACCAGGCAGCACAGGAATAAACCATTGTGCCCATTTTCTCCATGTACACCATCAAGTTTAGACATACTTTTAGAAAGGAGATGAAGAGGACTTTCTTTAGTCAGAGGGTGGTGAACTGTAGAATACATTGCCATAGACAGCTGTGAAGGCCAAGTGATTAGGTATTTTTAAAGCGGAGATTGACTTGATTAGTAAGGTTGTCAAATGTTATGGCGAGAAGGCAGGAGAATGGGGCTGAGAAGGAAATTACGGAAGGTTGATCCGTAATGATTGAGTGGCAGAGCAGACTCGATGGGACGAATGGCCTAATTCTGCTCCTATGACTTATGAACTTATAAGTTCCCACGACTTGTGTTGGAAGGAACAGCAGATGCTGGTTTGTACCAAAGATGGACACAAAATGCTGGAGTCAGGCAGAATCTCTGAAGAAAAGGAACAGATGACGTTTCGGGTCGGAACGTCACCTGTCTGAGTCTGAAGAAAGGTCCAGACTAGAAACATCACCAATCCTTTTCCCCCAGAGATGCTGCCTGATTCACTGAATTGCTCCAACACTTTATGTCTACCATCAGTTCCCACCAGTTGTTTCATAGCTTTCTATTATTTGTTGACTCAAGTGCTCGTCTAGATACATCTAATATGTGAGTGAACCCGCCTCCACTACCCTCTCAGACAGGACAATTCAAACACCCACTCGGTGAAAATTAGTTTCTTATATCATTCTCTTACACCTTACCTTAAAACTATGCCCACTGTGTATCGGCGCCTCTGCTGATAAGGAAAAGGCTACTAACAACTACCCTGTGCATGCCCCTCATAATAGTGCAGCCTTCTGCAGGACCCACTGCCAGCCTTTTCCGATCCATTGTGACCAGTCTCTACCCACACTGGAGACACTGTATACCAGGCAACCGCCTGCAAATCACCCATGCACCCTTTCCGTTTTGAAACCTTTCTACAAACAGTGGTGAAATTGGTGAAACTGTTAGAGCTGCTGCCTCACAACGCCAGAGACCCGGGTTCGATCGTGACTACGGATGCTGTCTGTACGGAGTTTGAACATTCTCCCTGTGACTGCGTGGGTTTCCTCCGGGTGCTCTGGTTTCATCCCAAAGACATGTGGGTTTGTAGGTTAATTGGACTCTGTAAAATTGCCCCATGTGTGTAGAGAGGGGATGAGATAGTGGGATTACATGAGAAAGTGGGATTACATAGGACTACAGTGGTCAACATGCACTTAGTGGGCTGAAGCGTCTGTTTCCATGCTGTACTGACAGTTACTAACAGTTACTGACTGATTGCCTCAAATAACTGCATCATATTAAATAGCACTGCATTAGGACAAAATAATTGCCCCAGTCCAATTTGATCTGTTTGTTATATCAGGCAACAACATTTCAGTTGCTTTGTCTCACATTCCTTTCAAAATTTGGCTCAATAAAACAAAAGATTTAATTCTGAATCCAGGTCTGTGGTAAACCTGCTGCATTGGTAGCAGCATCACTTCTAAAGCAGGTAACTGCGGGTTTAAATATTACACCTAGTTACACATAGGAGTAATTTTAACATCACCAATCTGGGGAAGAGTGATCATAACGATGGAATTTCTCATTCAGTTTGAGAACTGTGGATTTTGGTCTGAAATTAATGCTTTAAAGTAAAATGAAGTCAATTATAAACATGAATGCAGAGCAAATCCAAATGGACAAAAATAGATCAGGAATTAAGATGGTTCCCTTCAGCAAGTTATGATCGCTCTCCCACCTCCCCACTCAAAGCCTATGATGTTGGAGCACGGCGACTCTTTGCATGCTGGTCACAGAAGAGGATTTGTTATCATCCGTTACAATCGTTCCACTTTTAAAAATCTTTATTTCAACAGCAGTCCTGAATGTCCTACCCTTATCTGTTATCTGTGCACTGTAGACAGTTTGATTGTATAGTCTTTTCTCTGACTGGATAGTATTCAAACAAAAATGGTCCATTATTGGTTGTGGAAAAGGTGAAAACAATTGGATACAAACAGTGAAACTAAACAGGATGACAGTGAAACAAGTAGGACGACTAGTGTGGGGAGGAACAGAGAGAGAAGGAACGCAACGTTACTTGAAATTTGAGAAATCAATATTCATGATGCTGGGTTGTAAGCTGCCCAAGGGAAATTTGAAGTGCTGTTCCTCCAGTTTGCGTGTGCCACTAATTTACCTGGATAAAGTACTTTAAGGAACTCGGAAGGTTTTCTGGTCAGCTAAGTATATGAAGATAGTTTTTACACTCATGGGGACAGAATAGCACCAACTCCTTTACTGGAGTTCAGCCAAGAGCTATGACTTGGTTAGTTAAGATGCAGAGCGCTTGGAGAGTAATTGTCAACAAAGTGTCAGCAGTTTTGGTGGATGTGCACTAAGTGCTTTAAATAATTGAGAGAAGCGTCTAGCTCAATGTTGGGGAAAAGCTGAAGTGAAATCTGCTCAAAGAGCTTGCTGCATTCATTCTCCTTCATCTTTCTTTCCCCTAAAATACCAGGCAACTAACTGCCTCCACACAATGCCTCCTTCGGCTCTCCTGCCAGTTCAGTACGCAGCCTCTCCGCTTGTTTCAGAATTACTCCCCGCCACTGTGTTTCCATGCTGCAAAGCTATCAACTGCTCCTATGTAATGTAATCCCTTTAAGAATGATTTCAGATCACAAGCCTTTCCCCCGTGGCTCAGTCAGTAGCACACATGTCTTTAATTAGAAAATAATGCTTTTAAACCTCACCGTAGACACTACAGGACATAACTCTATCTGGACACTCCGATGCCCACACTGGTGCTGCCTTTTAGAGGAGAAATTAAATGGAGGCCTCACCGGTCTCTAAAGATTTCTCCATTCTGAAAAACTAAAGAGTTCCCCATTGGTATCTTGGCCAGTCTTAATCCCTCAACCACCAAATCAAAACTGAGTATCTGGTCAGTAACTTTTGTTATTTGTGGAAATCCATCATACAGCTTGTTCCGCTTTACCACAATAACATTGTATTCCTAAGAAACCTGGTACAATAGTAAATCATGTTAGAAAATAATTGTGTCAATGGGAAAAGTGGAAGAGAGGCGAATTTCAGATTTGTAATCACAAATTTAATTCCCTGCAGGATTTTCAAAAATAAAAGGTTGTTTTAATAGCTTTAAGTTTACTTTTTTTACTGCAAGCTAAAGGCTGTTTGCTACATTGTTTAATGGAATATCTTTGCACAAGTGTCAATGGAAGTGATCACTTGTTAATTTCAATGGCCTCCCACTGTGAAATTGACTGACTGTGGTCTTAAAGGCCTGTCTCACGAGTCTGCGGTCATTGGCGGCGAAACAGGAAGAATCTACCGCTCCTGGGCCGCCATAGACCGCGCACTCGGTCAAATGCACAATTCCGGGGCCGTGCGGCGTTGTTCCCAACACCGCACGGTGCTAAAATAAAACAAACACTGTTCAAAAAACTTTTCCTACCGCACAGCCTCCGCCAGTGAGGCACGAGTGCGGCACGGCCACCGCCACAGCCGGCGCCAGTGTGGCACGAGCGCCGTGCGTCGAACTTGCACCGCCACAGCCTCCGCCAGTGAGGCACGACCGCCGCCACAGCCGCCGCCACAGCCTCCGCCAGTGAGGCACGTGTGCGGCACGGCTGCCGCCACAGCGCCGCGATCAGCATGGCCGCCGCCACAGCCCCGCAGATCTGAAATGACGTCATCGCAGTCGGCCCGCCCTTTTTTTAACTTACCGCAAGCTCCTGGGACCAGCCGCACTTAAATCACTCGGCCCCCGCGCAGCACCCGTGCGGCGCTCCCGTGGCATAGGCTCGGCGCTCTCGCCGTTGCCGTGCGGTCCCCTCTACCGGCGACGCCGCGCTTCACCGCCGATGACCGCAACACCATGAGACAGAGCCTTTAAGTGACAACAGTATCTGATCACTGTGGGGAGGTTACATAGAAACAATATTTTTCCCCCAGACTGTTTTTCTTTTCAAGATAGCTTTTTTTCTGCCTTCGATTTCCAAAGTTACTCTTAAGTGGTTCTGTAGTTCCTGATTGAAGTCATTTTATAACCACTTATGCCTGTGTTATACAGATAGTGTTCCTAAATTCACGTTATATGCAATTTTGCAGAATGATAACACATCTTTGTGGAACTACCTGCACTCAAATTTATTGCAGTCCATCAACAGCATTTCAGTATCTTAAAATACTTTAAATGGCCTAAGGGTAAAAATGATCTGCAAAAATACAATTCTATATTTTCTGTAGTCTTAATGTTTACATTAGAGGTACAGTATGGAAACAGGCTCTTCGGCCCACCGAGTCCACGCCGACCAATGATCACCCCATACACTAAATCTATCCTACACACAGAGGGCAGTTTAAGCTTTTTAACCAAAGCCAATTAACTCACAAACCTGTACATTTGTGGGTTAATTGAGATGTGGAAAACTGAGATTAGGAAAAACGTCTTCACCCAGAGAGTTATGAATCAGTGGAATTCTCTGCTACAGAACACAGTGGAGGCCAATTCACTGGATGTTTTCAAGAGAGAGTTAGATTTAGCTCTTAGGGCTAAAGGAATCAAGGGATATGGGGAAAAAGCAGAAACAGGGTACTGATTTTAGATGATCAGCCATGATCATATTGAATGGTGGTGCTGGCTCGAAGGGCCAAATGGTCTACTCCTCCACCTATTTTTCTATGTTTTTATGTTTCTATGACTTTGGAATGTGGGAGGAAATCGGAGCACCCAGAGAAAGTCCACAGGGTCACAGGAAGAACTTACAAACTCCGTACAGACTGCACACACAGTCAGAATCTAACCTGTGTCCCTGGTGCTGTAAGGCTGCACCACTGTGCCGGCCCAGGTTCTTTGCCAGTAGACTTTGCTCCACCTGACCTTGGTTGGATACTCAGCCAGCCAAATCAGCCATCTCCCCGTCCATGCAGATGGCGGACCCACATGACTAGATGAGTCATTTCTAGTAGGGACCCTTTGAAGAGGTATGGCTTGCTGCGTGCTAGAACGCTTCGATACATCTACTGCCGCAAACATCCCAGTGCAAGTGACGCCACCGCGCATCAGATGCTTTTGTGAATGAGAACCATAACCATCCCCTGCCCTGATCATGCATTCCCTTCTGAAATACAATCAATACCCAATACCCTGCTTGCAAACTGCATCATCCACTTCCTACTGTAACCCATGAGACGACTCCCAATATTCCCAACCCGTGTCCTGGCTGGAAATCTGCCACTTTTACTCCCCTGTCTTCTATCTGACTCCAAGCTATAATTCTCTTTTAAATCATTCTTGCAAAGTGGTCAACTGCATCAAGTGGAGGCACAGTGGTGCAGCAGTAGAGTTGCAGCGACAGACCCGGGTTCAATCCTGACTACGGGTGCTGTCTTTACGGAGTTTGAACATTCTCCCCATGACCTGCTTGGGTTTTTTCTGGGTGCTACGGTTTCCTTCCACATTCCAAAGTTGTGCAGATTTGTAACTTAATTTGTTTCTGGAAATTGTCCCGAGAGAGTAGGATAGAACTAGTGTACGGGTTGACTGTTGGTCAGCGTGGACTCGGTTGATGCAGGGCCTGTTTCCATGCTGTATCACTAAACTAAACGAAACTAAAATGAACTAATCAAAGAGGTGTGTGAAAAACAAAATAAAAAAACAAGCAAATACCAGCAAAACCTACATCCAGTGAATTAAGAGACCACAATATTGCTGGTGAATACCACATGCATCATCAGTATGGAATAAATGCTTATTGTCTTCATACGGAATATATTGAGGTTCTACTTGGTAATTTTTATGAACACGTTCATACTGGATTATTGTCTTTTCTGTTTTATGCAGAGGTAAATCCATTCATAATAAACAGATTACCTGCTTTGTGAAGCAGAACACGCAGAATTTTATCATCAGAATCTTGCTTTCTATTCACAGCCTGGCAGTTCACGTACTAGTCACAAAAGACAGCCTACAATGTACAACATGTGGGTAGTATAGTGGTGTGACAGGTAGAGATGCTGCCTCACAGTTCAATCTTAACCTCTGGCGTTATCTATATGGAGGTTGGATGTTTCCTTGCGTCTGAATGGATTTGCTCCCGCGTCCCACAAATGTGCGTGTTGATAGGCTAATTGTCCCTAGTGTGTAGATGCTTAGTTTAGTTTATATCATTACAGTGAATGTGACCCTGGGGTACAGTGAAATGCTTTTTTGTTACCTGCTATCCAGTCAGCGGAAAGACTATACATGGTTACAGTCAACGCATCTACAGTGTACAGATACTGGTGGGTTTTGCTAGTTGTTTAATAGTATATTTGATATTTAAGAATATTTGTTTGACGGACTATCGTGGTGGGTTTTGTTTTGAATTATTTAGTATTGCAAATAGTATCCTAAATACTTAAATAAATCTAATTTTGAAAAAAAAACAGTGTAGAGATACAGGATGAAGGGAGTAAAGTTTAGTGCAAAATTATGTCCAGTTCAAAGGTCTCCAATGAGATGGATGGTAGGCCAGGAACTCTCTCTAGTTGGTGACAGGATGGTTCAGTTGCCTGATAATAGCTGGCAAGAAATTATCCATTAATATGGAGTTATGTATTTTTACACTTTTGCCTGAAGGGAGAGGGGAGAAGAGGGAGCGACTAATGGAATCTGGAGGGAGTTGATGGGAGTGTGGGGAGAGTAAAATGTGTTGCTCTAGGAGAAATGGGTGTGAGATGGTGAGTATGGCCTCAGTGAGCCAAAGGAAACCTTTCTGCACTTACTCTGTGACACGGCACGTTGTCACAGCAGTAGAGTTGCTGCCTTACAGTGATTACAGCGCTAGAGACCGGGATCAATCCTGGTTACGGGTGCTGTCCATACAGAGTTTGTACGTCCTACCTGTAACCTGCGTGGGTTTACTCCCGAGAACTTTGGATTCCTCCCAGACTCCAAAGACGTACCAGTTTATAGGTTAATTGGATAGGTATAAATGTAAAAATTGTCCCTTGTGTAGAATGGTGTTAATGTGCGGCGATCGCTAGTAGAGTGGAATCGGTGGGCCGAAGGGCCTGTTTCCATGCTGTATCTCTAAACTAATCAAAACTAAACTAAACCATAACATGGAAGTCCATTATTACTCCTTCAATCTCATGGGATTTCCTATCTCAAGCACTCTGAGAGTAGTCCTGCAATAAAGGAAAGTTATAGAGGTTTTCCAAAATGCAGTATACAAATGGGACCTGGAAATTCAGCCTGTCTTGTGTACATGGATTGACTTCCTCAGACTGAATCTTAAAACTGTGAAATACACAGCGGTTTGGAGCAAACCTCCATTAACGTTACACATCTGCCTGTCTTTCACATTGGTTCATTGGTCTGGTCAGTCTGTGATGCATTCTTGTGTAGGAAGGAACCACTCATGCTGGTTTATACCAAAGATAGACACAAAGTGCTGGAGCAACTCAGCAGATCAGGCAGCATCTCCAGAGATCCCAACCTGCTGAGTTGCTCCAGCACTTTGAGTATCTTTGGGATCTATTCTTATTGACTGTAAGAGACTCCAATTGAGAAAATCCATTGATATATAGGTTCAAAACACAGAACACTGGAGGAACTCATCGGGTAAAGCATCAACTGAAGAGGTAAAAGTTGTCTCCTTTTTCCTCCATAGATGCTGCTTGATTTGCTGAATCTACACTAGTCCCATCTGCCTGCATTTGGCCCATATGCCTCTAAACCTGTCCTATCCGTACACCTGTCTAAATGTTTCTTAAACGTTGCAATAGTACCTGTCTCAACTACCCCCTCCAACAGCTCGTTGCATACACCCCCACCAATTGTGTAAAAAAGTGATTGTTCAGGTTCCTATTAAATCATTTCCCCCTCACCTTAAACCTGTGTCCTCTGGTTCTCGATTCCCCTCCCCTGGGTAAAAGACTCCATGCATTCACATGCTCTTTTCCTCTCATGATTTTGTACACTTCTGTAAGATCACCCCTCATCCTCCAGTGTTCCAAGGAATAAAAATCCAAGCTTGCTCAACTGCTCCCTATAGCTCAGGCCCTCGAGTCCTGGCAACATCCTCATAAATCTCTGCCCCGATTCCAGCTGGATGACATCTTTCCTATAACATGGTGACCATGTTCTACTTTGTATGACGTTGTTCGTCGATGAAATGTGAATACAATGCTCCCTCAGTCCCATCGTTGAGTGGAAAGATCTGTGGAATGAAGGCTCGGCCATTGATTACCATTTGCAAATCAATCTAAAGAAGACTGAAGAATTCTACAATTTTAGGTAACAACCTTCCCACCTTTCATAGAAATATAGAAAATAGGTGCAGGAGGAGGCCATTCAGCCCTTCGAGCCAACACCGTCATTCATTGTGATCATGGCTGATCGTCCCCAATCAATAACCCATGCCTGCCTTCTCCCCATATCCCTTGATTCCACTAGCCCCTAGAGCTCTATCTAACTCTCTCTTAAATCCATCCAGTGACTTGGACTCCACTACCCTCTGTGGCAGGAAATTCCACAAATTCACAACTCACAACTAACAACTTTCTTCCCCTCTCTTCCCTATACCACACCCAGGTGTGGACCTATCTCCCCCATTGTCCCACCCCCATTGGGACAGTGGGCTGCTCTGGATGACTAGATCGCATGGGATCTAAGCAGAAGTAGCTGAATGGATAGCAAATTGGCTCCATGCAAGGAAGCAGAGGGTGATGGTGGAATGTTGCTTCTCAGAATGGAGGCCTGTGACTAGTGGAGTGCCACAGGGTTGATGGGCCCATTACTGTTTGTCATCTACATCAATGATTTGGATGAGAACATACAGGGCAAGATTAGCAAGTTTGCTGATGATACAAAAGTTAGTGGTTTTGCAGATTGTGAAGAAGGTTGTGAACGATTGCAGCAGGATCTGGATCGATTGGCCAGAAGGAATGGTTGATGGAATTGTGAGAAGTGTGAGGTGTTGCATTTTGGGACGTCAAACAAGGGCAGGACAGTAAATGGTAGGCCTGTTGTGGAGCAGAGGGATCTAGGAGTACAAGTGCATGGTTCCTTAAAGGTCGAGTCACAGGTAGATAAGGTGGTCAAAAAGGCTTTTACCCAGAATAGGGGAATCGAGGACCAGAGGACATAGGTTCAAGGAGAAGGGGAAAAGATTTAATAGGAACCTGAGGGGTAACTTTTTCAAACATTGGGTGGTGGGTGTATGGAACAAGCTGCCAGAGGAGATAGTTGAGGCTGGGACTATCCCATCGTTTAAGAAACAGTTGGACAGTACATAGACAGGACAGGTTTGGAGGGTTATGGACCAAGTGCAGGCAAGTGGGACTAGGCTAGCTGGGACATTGTTGGCCGGTGTTAATGAGTTGGGCCGAAGGGCCTGTTTCCGCACTGTATCACTCTATGACTCCATGAGTCTATGGCAACCACAACATCCAGATTCTTTGAATTTCAAGGGTATTTCTTTGGGATTTGAAATTAAAGCAGATTATGCAAGAAATATGCGATGTCTATTTAATTAAAAGTCTAAACTTGACCACTTCCTGTTTGCACTGTATAGTGATTTTAAAAAAACGCTACCATTTATGGCTGTGATTATTAGCCATCTTACTCAGAGTCCCCCTCCAGCTGTCAGGGCCAGAGGATTTTTCCCATCGATGAAAAATAAAAGTATTAATAATGTTTTAAAAATGTTGAGAGTCTCTCTCCTGTTAATCACGCCATGAAGGCCATGCCCCTTCCGGTGGGAGGGGGAGGGACTATAAAACCCGGAAGTGTGGACGTGCCTCAGTCTCTCCAAGATGGGGGAGGGAGAAGTCACGACTCTCAGTCTGAGCTGTGAATAACACTGAACACTGAACACATGTCTACTAAACTGTGTGTGGTTTTACTGACCTGTGAGTGCCCTTAATGTGGTTTGAAAATGAAGTTAGAAAATGAAAATGTGGTATGAAAATGAAGTTTGAAAATGATAATGTGGTTGGTTTGAAAATGTGGTTGGTTTGAAAATGAAAATGTGGTTTGAAAATCTATATAATTAAAAGTTTAAACTTGACCACTTCCTGTTTGCACAGTATATTGATTTTAGAAAAACCGCTACCACGTATGGCTGTGATTTTTGGCCATCTTACTCAGTGTCCCCCTCCAGCTGTCAGGGCCAGAGGATTTTTCCCAGCGATGAAAAATAAAAGACATTAATGTTGAGATTCTCTCTCCTGACTATCACGCCATGAAGGCCAAGCCCCTTCCGGTGGGAGGGGGGAGGGACTATAAAATCCGGAAGTGTGACTTGCCTCAGCCTCTGCAAGATGCGGGAGGGAGAGGTCCGAATCTCAGTCTGAGCTGTCAATAACACTGAACATATGTCTACTAAAGTGTGTGTGTGGTTTTACTGACCTGTGAGTGCCCTTAATGAAGTTTGAAAATGAAGTTTTTAAATGAAAATGTGGTTTGAAAATGAAATTTGAAAATGAAAATGTGGTTTGAAATTGAAGTTTGAAAATGAAAATGTGGTTGGTTTGAAAATGAAAATGTGGTTTGAAAATGAAGTTTGAAAATTAAAATGTGGTTGGTTTGAAAATGTTGTTTGAAAATGAAAATGAAGTTTGAAAATGAAAATGTGGTTTGAAAATGAAGTTTGAAAATGAAAATGTGGTTTGAAATTGAAGTTTGAAAATGAAAATGTGGTTGGTTTGAAAATGAAAATGTGGTTTGAAAATGAAGTTTGAAAATTAAAATGTGGTTGGTTTGAAAATGTTGTTTGAAAATGAAAATGTGGTTTGAAAATCTATATAATTAAAAGTCTAATCTTGACCACTTCCTGTTTGCACTGTATATTGATTTTGGAAAAAACGCTACCCTGTACGGCTGTGATTTTTCGTCATCTTACTCAGATTCCCCCTCCACTCATCAGGTGCTGAGGATTTTCCCATCAATTAAAAATAAAAGACTTATTAGTGTTTTAAAAATGTTGAGATTCTCTCTCCTGTCAATCACAGCATGAAGGCCATGCCCCTTCTGGTGGGAGGGGGAGGGACTATAAAACAGGGAAGTGTGGGCATGGCTCAGTCTCTGCAAGATGGGGGAGGGAGAGGTCACAACTCGCTGTCTTTGGTGGCCTTGCACTCCGCTTTAAATGCTATGACACTGCATTTGAATTTGGTGGCCTTGCACCCTGCTTGAAATGGTATGAAACTGCATTTGAATTTGGTGGCCTTGCACCCTGCTTGAAATGGTATGAAACTGCACTTGAATTTGTTGGCCTTGCACCCTGCTTAAAGTGGTAGGAAACTGCACTTGAATTTGGTGGCCTTGCACCCTGCTTGAAGTGGTATGAAACTGCACTTGAGTTTGGTGGCCTTGCACCCTGCTTGAAAAGGTATGAAACTACACTTAAGTTTGGTGGCCTTGCACCCTGCTTGAAATGGTATGAAACTGCACTTGTGTTTGGTGGCCTTGCACCCTGCTTGAAATGGTATAAAACTGCACTTGAGTTTGGTGGCCTTGCACCCTGCTTGAAATGGTATGAAACTGCACTTGAATTTGGTGGCCTTGCACCCACCAGCCGTGAGTGAGTGAGCTGCCAGCACACCAGGCTTGAGTGACTGAGCTGCCAGCCCAAGAATTCATTCGGCCCACAATGTCCATACTAGCCCTCTGGAAACCAGTCCCTTCAGCCCACAACACCCATGCTAGCGCTCCAGAAAGCCCATCCCCCCACTGTCCACCAATATTGGAATTGGTTGTGAGGAATATTGCATTGGGGGACCAGACCTCCTATGTGATCATGGGACCCAACGGGTCTCACTTAGTCTAGTTTAGGTTTAAATTTAATTTATTACTGTCACGTGTACCAAGATATAGAAAGGTCCGGACCTGAAGTGTCAACTATCTATGTTCTCCAGGGATGCTGCCTGGCCCATTGAGTTACTCCAGCACTTTATTGTAAACCAGCATCTGCAGCTCCTTGTTTCTACTTCTACTTGGGAGAAGAAAAGATGAGGATGAGGGGTGATCTTATTGAGGTGTACAAAATCATGAGATGAATAGATCGGGTAGATGGACAGAGTCTCTGGCCCAGAATAGGGGAATCTAGGACCAGAGGACATAGGTTCAAGGCGATGGGGAAAAGATTTAATAGGAATCTGAGGGGTAACCTTTTCACACAAAGGATGGTGGGTGTATGGAACAAGCTGCCAGAGGAGGTGGTTGGGGCTGGGACTATCCCATCATTTAAGAAACAGTTGGACAGGTACATGGCTAGAACAGGTTTGGAGGGATATAGACCAAGCGCAGGCAGGTGGGACTAGTGTAGCTGGGAATAGTTGACTGGTGTAGGCAAGTTAGGCCAAAGTGCCTGTTTCCACACTGTACCACTCTATGACTCTAATTAGTAATGTCGATTAGTAACAATGTTAAATCTGCTGATCAGACTGCTCGAGGTGTTATTTTAAGGATAGTAGGCTCTAGGAAAATAGCACATCTTTAATCTTAAGTGCTAGCAAGGAAGCTAACGCTAAAGTTTACCATCCACAGTTATCAACTTAGAGAAATTGCAGGAAATTAAGCCATTAGTATTGATTTGGTGCAAAATACAGATTCATCCATTAATTTTCCCAGTCTTTAGATGTTCGATAGCAAAGTTTTCTTTTGTGTGTGACATGGGATAAATACCAAAACAATTTCCACCCTGCTGACTAGATGGCAGGGGAGTGCGGCAATGCTTTGTGTGCTGGTCCCAGAGGAGGATGCACTATCATTCAATACAACCGTCCTATTCTTTTAAATGTTTTTTCACTTGTAAATACATTACTTTCTCTAACTGTATTACAAAGCTGACAACTATATTCTGCACTCTGATATTTTTCTCTTCTTTCTACCTTTTGTACGTATTCATTGATAGTATATTTAATAGTGAAGGGAGTGTAATGGATTAATGGTGGATGGACAGCTCATTCAGCAGTGAGGAAGAGACCTTGGATGTGTGCACTGTGGGGAACAGTTGCATTGTCTTTGCATGATTCCTGCCATTAGCCAAGATTAGTGGCACTTATGAGGTTTTTGGGTAGACACATGGATATTCAGGGCAATATGGATCATTTTGAGCTACCAGAGGAGGTAGTTGAGGCAGGTACTGTCACAGTGGAATATAAAAACTGGGATGTAATACTAAGGCTTTATAAGGCACTGGTCATACCGCATTTGGAGTATTGTGAGCCGTTTTGGGCCCCTTGTCTGAGGAAGGATGTGCTGGCGTTGGAGATGGGCCCGATGAGATTTATGAGAATGATCCCAGGAATGATTGGGTTAACATATGATGAGCGTTTGATGGCACTGGGCCTCTACCCACTGGAGTTAGAAAGATGAGGAGGAACTTCTGAAACTTACCGAATAGTGAAAGGCCTGGATGGAGTGGATTGGGAGAGGATGTTTCCTCTAGTGGGAGAGTCTGGGACCAGAGGCCATAGCCTCAGAATAAAAGGACCTACCGTTAGGTATGTGTTAGGAAGGAGAGAAGGAGGAATTTCTTTAGTCAGAAAGTGGTGAATGTGGTTTTCATTGCCACAGACTGCTGCGTAGGCCAAATCAATGGATATTTTTAAGATGGAGATTGACAGATTCCTGATTAATATGGATGTCAGGGGTTATGGGGAGAAGGCAGGAGAATGGGGTTGAGAGTGAAAGGTAGATCAGCCATAATTGAATGGCGGAGTAGACTTGAAGGACCGACTGGCCTAATTTTGTTTCTCTAAGTTATGAACAACATCTAAAAGACATTTGGACAGGTACATGGATAGGAAAGGTTTAGAAGGATCTGGGCCAAATACAGGCAGGTGGGACTAGTGTAGTTGGGGCATCTTGGTCAGCATGGGTAAGTTGGGCTGAAAGGCCTGTTTCCATGCTTACGATTCTATCTTCAAGAGCTGTCCATATCCTCGGTGCTGCTCTATGGAGTCTATCTGGGTGATATTGAAGATGGGCTACACACACAAACAACATCAGGCACACATTTTGTCTGAACTGTGAAATACGACTGTCACTGGCAAAAATGTTGAGTAAGGCAACATTTCAAAATAAAAGATTATTTGAAGTTAAAGGTGTTATTTTAAAATGGGTGGAATGTTCTACATTGTACCATTATAACAGAGAAAGATGCATTTCTGAAGCCTACAATGTGAAGAAGATTTTATTTCCTTCCTGTGGCCAACAATATACAGTAAGCCCTCATTTCTATGGACTTCCGTATAGCAGATTTCTGTTATAATGGATGGGCATATGCTCTTGTCGCCTATGACGGGCCATCACCATTAGCATGGGTCTACTGAACTTCACCACAGACCAACCCACCGATGCCACTCCCAGCCACCTTCTCAGCCACGCCTGCCGACACCGCTCCCACCGCCTATATTGCCGTATTGAGACCTTGGAGCTTTGTAGCTTTGGGCAGGTAAGGCTTTGAAGCATAGAAACATAGAAACATAGAAAATAGGTGCAGGAGGAGGCCATTCGGCTCTTCGAGTCAGCACCACCATTCATTGTGGTCATGGCTGATCGTCCCCTAACAATAACCCGTGCCTGCCTTCTCCCCATATCCCTTGACTCCACTAGCCTCTAGAGCTCTATCTAACTCTCTCTTAGATCCATTCAGTGATTTGGCCTCCACTGCCCTCTGTGGCAGGGAATTTAAATCAAGTCAAGTCAAGTCAAGTCGTTACATTTATTTATATAGCACATTTAAAAAACAACTCTCGTTGGCCAAAGTGCTTTACATTTGTTATAAGAATAGTATAAACAAACAAACTACATACTTATATACATATAGCCCTCACTCAGAGGACGTCAAGAAAAGGCTTGGGAGTATAGATAAGTTTTTAGTCTTGACTTAAAGGAGTCGATGGAGGGGGCAGTTCCGATGGGAAGGGGCATGCTGTTCCACAGTCTAGGAACTGTAACCGCAAAGGCGCGGTCATCCCTGAGCTTATGCCTAGACCGCGGGATATTCAGCAACCCCAAGTCGGCCAATCTGAGGGACCTGGAGGTGGAGTGGTGGGTAAAAAGACATTTTATGTAGGTGGGGGCAAGCCCATTGAGGGCTTTGTAGACATAGAGGAGGATCTTGAAATGTATACGGAACCGCACAGGGAGCCAGTGGAGAGAGGCCAGGATCGGGGTGACGTGGTCCCTTTTTCGGGTGCCCGTCAGGATTCTCGCTGTGGCGGATTGGACCAGTTGCCGGCGAGACAGGGAAGATTGGCTGATGCCAGTGTAAAGGGAGTTGCAGTAATCTAGGCGGGAGGAGATAAATGTGTGGATGATCTTTTCGAGGTCATCAAAGTGGAGGAATTGTTTTATTTTAGCTATCGTCCGAAGCTGAAAGAAGCTAGCTTTTACCACGTCATTGAATTGTTTGTAAAATTTCAGTGCTGAGTCAAATATCACGCCAAGGTTTTTGACGTGAGGTTTGAGTAGTGGGGTAAGGCTTCCAAGGCTGCCTGCTATCATTTTGATTGAGTTCGAGGGGCTGAGAAGGATGACCTCAGCCTTACTCTCGTTTAGTTGGAGGAAGTTCTGGGCCATCCAACACTTTATATCCTAGAGGCAGTGGGTAAGGTTAAGCAGATTTGATTGGTTTTTGGGCTTCAGGGGGAGATAGAGTTGTGTATCGTCTGTATAGCAATGGAAGGAAATGCCGTGCCTTTCAATGACTTGACCTAAGGGGAGCATATACAGGGAGAAGAGAATGGGGCCAAGGATGGAACCTTGTGGAACCCCACAGCAGAGATTAGCTGGGGAGGAGAAAGAGTTGCCTATGTTAGTCGAGAAACTCCTACCTTTGAGGTAGGAGATGAACCAGCTCAGGGCAGTGCCATCAATACCAACCCCGTACCGGAGACGGTCAATTAGGATGGTGTGGTCGACAGTATCAAATGCTGCGTTGAGGTCAAGAAGGAGCAGGATTGCACAGTCGCCAGAGTCAACGGTTAGGAGTAGGTCATTATGTACCTTCAACAAGGCAGACTCTGTGCTGTGGTGAGCCCTGAAACCTGATTGGAAAGTTTCCAAGATAGTGGAATTCCATAAATTCACAACTCTCTGGGTGAAAAAGTTTTTTCTCACCTCAGTCTTAAATGACCTACCCTTTATTCTAAGACTGTGGCCCCTGGTTTTAAGGTTTCAGCTGAGAAAAGACACCCCTGTCAGTGCAGTTCTTGCTCAGCCTAAATTTAATTGTTGGGTCTCAACACATGAAATGCCACATATTATACTTGGTTATAGCGGACAATCAGCAATAACGGATACCATTCCCATATGGTCTGTTATAACGAGGGTTTACTGTTCATAGGTTTACAGTGCAGTATTTTGACCATCTTTTGAGCTGCGTGGAATTTCAATTTCAGTCCATTGAGTGTTCACATCTCAAGACAAGGCAGTTCATACAGTTCAAGGAAGCTTTCAGATTGGCGGTTTGAATGTCACCATTATAGTTGGACCCAGCCATCTCTAACAGGTTTTGAAATGGGTGAAGATCGATGAGTCAAGGCATTGCATGCCTTCAAAATATCCTGTACAATTGACATCTTGGGGAATAGGTCTGACTCACTGCTGGCTTCAAGGTCAATATACGTCAGTTGTGCAGAAGAATTAGTAGATGGTTCTTTATAATATTTTTGACAGATAGCTTAAGAGCATTGAATTGCCAATTGTAAGATTATACTTAACTGTCTGCTTAATAGTCAGTGTGAACTTGGTAGAAATAAATTGGTGGTCCGGTAACTTCTTGGTAACTTATTATCCCTCAATGAGCAAAGAAAGCTGAGTAGCAACTGAACATCACGTTAGCTCATGGCATTGAAGAAAGAAATGGGATTCCGAAGTTATTGAATTTGCTTTACAATCTATAGCAAACTGTAACAAGTAGGAATGTATATCTCGCGCAACTCTCAGATATAACTAAAGAAATGCAAGTAGAACATTAATAAAATAAATATGTGCATTTCAATGGCAGCTTGAAGGCCAGCACAGTGAATCAGCTGCCGATCTACTACCTTACAATGCCAGACACCCAGGTTCAATCCTCACCACTGGTGCTGTCTGTACGGAGTCTGTACGTTCTCCCTGTGACTTCATGGGTTCTCTCTGGTTTCTCCCTACATTCCAAAGATGTACATGTTTGTAGGTTAATTGGATTCTGTAAACTGTTTCTAGTGTGAAGGATAAAACTAGTGTACAGGTGATCCTCGGTCGGCACGGACTTGATGGGCCGAAGGCTGTGTTTCCACACAGTATATCTAAACTCTAAACTCTTTTACAACCTGAGAAAATCTGAAATTGCTTTGGAGGCAGTGAAAAGCATTTGATTAGTTGTATTGTTGGGAATCTGGCAGGAAGCATTCCAACAAGTGAAAGTCTAATCAATCATATCTTTACATTCAATGGTATTATCATCACCAAATTCTTATCAGCAAAACCGTGAGTTTAGTTTAGAGATACAGCATTGAAATAGGCTCTTTGGCCCACCGAGTCCCCACAGACCATCGATCACCCGCTCACACTAGTTCTATGTTATTCCATTTTCTCATCCACTCCATGTACATAAGGAGCAATTTAACAGACTTTAATGGACTTTATCTTGCACTCAATATCATACCCTTTATCCTGCATTGGTACACTGCGGACGGCTTGATTGTAATCATCTATAGTCTTTTCTTTGACTAGATAGCACGCAAACGTTTTTCACTGTATCTCGGTACACGTGACAATACTAAACTAGACCAGATAAGGAGAACATTCAGCCCATTGAACCTATGCCAGCTCTCAAGCAATACCATAAATTCCATTCCACAATTATTGCCCTGTACCTATTCTTCAACACGTGTCAATTATCTTCATCCCGATTCCCATAGTACAGCAGCAGTCATTTCTAATGGCCAATTAATCTAGACAGAGTGGATGTGGAGAGGATGTTTCCAGTACTGGGAGAGTCTAGGACCAGAGTGCACAACCTCAGAATAAAAGGATGCACCTTTAGATTGAGATGAGGAGTCATTTATTTTGGCAGAGGGTGGTGAATCCATGGAATTCATTGCCACTGTGGTGGAGGCCAAGTCATTGGGTATTTTTAAAGCGGAGATTGATGGGTTCTTGATTCGTAAGGGTGTCAAAGGTTACGGGGAGAAGGCAGGAGAATGGGTTTCAGAGGGAAAAATATATCAACCATGATCGAATGGCGGAGCAGACTCAATGCGCCTAATTCTGCTCCTGTGATTAAGGGCCTGTCGCATGGGCATGCGACTCCATGCAGCAAGCGCGACCTAACATAGTCGCTTGAGCCGTACGGCCTCGCAGGGCCGGTCCCACTTCGATCGCCGGAGCCGTATGGAGTTGTGTGGAGCTGGTCCCGACATCGCGCGGGGCTCCGAAAAACTGACCGTGTTCAAAAATTCCGCGCGGCAATGGCCTGCCGGCCCGCAGCCGCCTCGATGCCATACGCACCGCCTCGACGCTGTACGCACCACCTCGACGGGCGTGCGCAGCGTCTCGACGCCGTACGCAGCGTCTTGACGCCATATGTCACGCACGAACTTCCTGCGTCACTCACTCGACCTCCGCGCGGCCGCCGCTTCCAGTTTGGTCACGCTTGCCGCATGCTGGTGGGACCGGCACTGTATGGGGATCACTCGACCTCCGCGCGGCCCCCGCTTCCGGTTGGGTCGCGCTTGCCGCATGGAGTCGCATGCCCGTGGGACAGGCCCTTAATAGCCTAATGATTACCAGCACAACCTTAAGATAGGAGAGAAAACCGAAACATTCAGGAAGTGAAACACTCTGTGACTATGGTCAAAGAGAGAAAATGCAAAACCCACACAGACAAAAGCAAACTTCATGTTTAAACCTGGTTCACTGAAGCTATGGATTCTAACAGTGATCAAAGGCGGACTGTGAGGTGCCAGTGTTTCCATGCTCTTGTTTCTTCAGTCACACTACAGCCACAGTGAGCTGTTAAAGAACTGAAAACATCACATACTACAGCACAGGAACAGGCCCATCTGCCCACCATGTTTGTGTCGAACAAGTTAAATGGATATCATCTGGCTGTACATGATCCATTCCCCTCTGTTACTTGCACTTCCATGTACCTATCTAAAAGCCTCTTAAACACCACTATCATATCTGCCTCCACCACCAATGCATTCAAAGCTCCCATCACTCAGTGTAAAAAACACTTGCCCCACACATCTTTGTTAAACTTTCCCCTCTCACCTTATAGCTATGCCCTCTAGTGTTGGGCATTTCCACCCTGTATGAAATTACAACAATAAAGGTACCTTAAATGCATCAGCCTAACAATCTGATTTTATAGGGATTCTCCAAATAATAATAATAATACATTTTATTTATATAGCGCTTTTCAAGGACTCAAAGTCGCTTAATCCAAGCTAGAATATTTTATGCATTTAATCAGTTGATTATCTTCTAACAGAAATTCCTCAGGCGTAGAGCCAATTAAGACTAAGTAACTTAAAAAAGATCAGAGTACATACTAAAGACTCATTTCAGTCATAAAGCTGTATAGCATGGCAACATTAAATACTTGTCAATTCTCACATAACCGTGCACACAGATTCCATTTTATTCTCCCCACATTCAACCAATGTGGCCAGAAGGTACACCAACGCCTTTACTTCCTGAGGAGACTGAGGAAATGTAGCACGTCTCCAGTGACTCTCACAAACTTCTACAAATGCACCGCAGAAAGCATACCGTCAAGTTGCATCACAGCCTGGCTTTGGAACAGCTCTGCCCAGGTCTGCAAGAAATTGCAGAGTTGTACATGCAGCCCAGTCCATCACATAGACCAGTCTTCCCACCATTGGCTCCATCTACACCACACTGCCTCATCAAAGCAGTCAACATAATCAAATACTTGTCCTACCCTGGTTATTTCTTCTTCTCCATGCTCACTTCCAGCAGAAGGTACAGAAGTTTGAAAGTGTGCAGCAGCAGACTCAGGGACACCTTCGTCCCCTCTGTTATCAGGCTTCTGAATAGTCCTTCCCGAAGCTAGGGAACTATCTGATTCACCCCTACCCCATTGAGGATATTGGGCTTGTCTATGAAACTGGTGTGCTACAATGCTGAAAACTATATTCTGCACTCCCCTTTTCCCTATCTATTGTATTTGAATTTCATTTGATTGTATCTATGAATGGTGTATTTGATCTATTTGGATTGCATGCACAGCAAAGATTTTCACTGTACCTCGGTAAATATGACAATAATAAACTGAAATCTTACCAATTCCCCTCAGGTTCTACACTCACCTGCACCATGGCCAGTTAAACTATCAGCTCAAACATAACCATATAACCATATAACCATAACAGCACAGAAACAGGCCATCTCGGCCCTTCAAGTCCGTGCCGAACATTTTTTTTAATTTTTTTTTTAAAATTAAAAATAAATACTTCCCCCTAGTCCCATCTACCTGCACTCAGACCATAACCCTCCATTCCTTTCCCGTCCATATACCCATCCAATCTATTTTTAAAGGATAACATCGAACCTGCCTCCACCACTTCCACTGGAAGCTTATTCCACACAGCTACCACTCTCTGAGTAAAGAAGTTCCCCCTAATGTTCCCCCTAAACTTCTGTCCCTTAATTCTCAAGTCATGTCCCCTTGTTTGAATCTTCCCTACTCTCAATGGGAAAAGCTTATCCACGTCCACTCTGTCTGACCCGCTCATAATTTTAAAGACCTCTATCAAGTCCCCTCTTAACCTTCTGCGCTCCAAAGAATAAAGACCTCTTTCGAATGAGGGAGGAAACAGCACAGGAGTGAAACCCAAACAGTCACAGGGAGAATAAGCCAAAGCAGCACCAGTCATAGAGTCATAGAGCGTGGAAACAGGCCCTTCGGCCCAACATGTCCACGCCGACCAACATGTCCCATCTACACTCGTTCCATAAGGCTGCATCTGGCCCATATCCCTCTAAACCTGTCCTATCCATGCACCTGTCTAATTGATTCTTAAACATTGCAATAGTCCCAGCCTCAACTACCTCCTCCAGCAGCTCGTTCCATACACCTACCATCCTTTGCGTGAAAAAGTTACCCCTCAGATTCCTAAAAAATCTTTCCCCCTTCACCTTAAACCTTTGTCCTCTGGTTCTCGATTCCCTCACCCTGGGCAAGAGACTTTGGGCGTCTACCTAATCTATTCCTCATGAGTTCGAGAGTTCGAGTTAGAACCCAGTTGGGGCAGCTGTGAGGTGACAGCTATATGTGCCACTAGTTCAAATTATTTCAAAACCAAAGTGACAACTTAGCATCTGTTGTCTCTTGATAGTGAAATAATGTGCTGTTTGCAGTAACGTTACATTGCATTCCTCTTTTGTTTGCAATACTCTAGATGGACATTAGCAGTCAGTTTATTTTATGCAGTTGATTTTTGATGGCACAAAGACAAACTGACCAATGACTCTCTCTGTCTCTCCCCCACCCTAGTCATCTTGCTAGTTTCATTGTTTGTAACCCTTCAGACCTGTTCCACAACCAAAAATGGACCATTGTGGGCTCCACCTTTCTTGAGTCCAGTGCCGGCTCTGATTTGTTCTGTACCTTATCATACCTCTAGTTTCCCTCTCCTCTAAGTCAGTCTGAAGAAGGGTATCGACCTGAAAAGTCACCTATTCCTTTTCTCCAGACATGCTGCCTGCCCACTGAGTTACTTCGGCACTTTGTGTCATTTTGTAAACCTTCATCTACAGTTGCTTGTTTCCACTAATGATAGCAATATTTCACTCAGTGTTTACAGGTAAATTTATAGTTGATTACTCAAATATAACAGTCACTGCTTTTTATCATTGTGGTATCTTTAGATCCCAAGTGAAATAACAACATCTTCTCGAGTCTGTTAATGCCTTTTCCTTGTTTACTTTGAACCTATGTTCAGGTACAATTAAGATGTTGTCAAACAGCATATTGAAACTTCATAATTCTGATATACTCAAAATTAAACTTGCTGCAAGATCAATAATATGTTTTATTTGAACATAGTACAGGACTATTGAGTTAATAGCACAGTGTGAAAGAACACAAATTTATTTTAGAATGGAACCTGTAATTACCATTTAAATGAGTAATCTAAAACGGAATTTGCCTCCTTTCGTTTTTCATA
>CM075983.1:44704261-44915333 GCA_038087875.1 Malacoraja senta
GCTGACAAAGTTTCAAAAGTTCACTGAACAGTCCTATTGTCTTCTCAACGCCTCTCCCCACCGGGTCTCCCTTTTATTCTCGGCAGCCCCCCTCCCCCTGCTGTGTCACCCCCCCCATATCATACTCTGCGGCCCCTTCCGCCGGGTCCCACCATCATTCACGGCGCCCTTCCCGCCGGGTTACTCCATGAAGTCAGGAGGAGTATGGAAATACCAACAACCCCATTATATCCCAATGGTCTAATGACCCATCAGTGTCACAACTCGATTGTATCATTTTTACACTGGCTGTAGTGGTGCATCAACTCCAACAATATGAGCCGGGGGAAATGGTGTGCATTTCTCTAGCGCCTTGTACCTGCTCATGAGATCTCAAAGTACTCCCAAAGTATAGTCAATGGAATATTGTCACCATTGTTATGCCGCAAACACAGCTAACTATTTGTACAGATGTTCCCAGAGATACTGGTGAGATAGTAATCAAATGATCGGCTTCTTTGATAATAGTTGAGGTGTGACATGGGCTCCTGGACTGATTTTGGGATCATCGTAGAGCTACTGACTTACAGCACCAGACAGCCAGGTTCAATCCTGACTGTGGGTGCTGTCTGTATGAACTCCCCATGACCACATGGGTTTTCTCCGGGTACTTCGGTTTTCTCCCACATTCCAAAGACATGCAGGTTTGTAGGTTAATTAGCTTCTGTAAAATTCCCCTAGTGTGTAGGATGCAAAAGTGGGATAACGTAGAACTAGCGTACGGGTGACTCTTGGTTGCCGCGGACACGTTGGGTTGATGGGCCTGTTTCTACACTGTATCTTTAAACTAAACTAAGCTAAACCTGAGTGTGTGCACAGAGGGAAAGACACAAAGTGCTGGAGTAACTCAGTCGATCAGCCAGCATCCTGGACAACATGCTCATGTGATGTTTCAGGTTGGGACCCGAAACGTCACCGATTCCTGTTCTCCAGAGTTGCTGCCTGACCTGCTGAGTTACTCCAGCACTTTGTGTCTTTTTTTGTAAACCAGCATCTGCAGTTCCTTGGTTCTGCAGTGTATACAGGGCTTTGGTTTTGCATCCTGTCCATCTCTGGATTCTGTGCATTCCTTCACTGCAACATGCACATTTCAACAAGGAGTTTTGGTTTCAGATATCTGAACTGAGTCTTGAACACAATTTTCTGAAGATACGAATTAGGACCAAGAGAAGACAAATCAGCCCCTCAAGCTTGCTTTTGGAACAGCTGTTTCCTCTGTTAAATCCCCAGCTAAATTATAATATCACCTTCTCCACAGCCAACAATGGACCATTGTGGGCTCCACTTTTCCTTCAGTCTCGTTGCTGGTTTTGATTTGTCCTTCTACATACATATCATTCATCGGTTCTATGTACCTCTTCATACCTCTAGTTTCCCTCTCCCTATAATATCAATCTGAAGAAGGGTCTTGACCCAAAACGTCACCTATTCCTTTTCTCCAGAGATACTGCCTGACCCACTGAGTTATTCCAGCATTTTGTTTCTATCTTCAGTGCAAACGAGCATCTACAGTTCCTTCCTACATATAATGTCTGAGAGAAGGAATGGGTGACGTTTCAGGTCGAGACCCTTTTTACATATAATGTCTGAGGCTCTGTTTCAAGCCTTGAGCATTTCCAATTTCGATGCACTTTGTAATGCAAACTAAAATACAGATCTGTGGCAATCCATTCCTAGTGCATTTCACCGTAAGGATGGAAGACCTCAAGAATAAGGGTCAACTTTAAATGGCAAATATTAAAAGTGCAAATTGACAAAAAACATTAGTGGGATATTAAATTAATCTCCAGGAGGGACTCTTTCACAGCACATATACCCACTTAACCTTCGAGTCTTCATCAGTAATGCCGGTGAGGAATGTTTCCAAAATGTTTGATTATTAAAATTAGTAATGAAAGAGATGTTGATGGCGTGGATAAAGAGAAACGTTTTTCACTCATAAGAAGGTCAATAACGAAAGAACATGGATTTAATGTAATTGGCAGGAGTGCCGTGGGGAGTTGAGAAGAATTGCTTTCATATAGGGAGTTTTATGATCTAAACCCACTGCTTGAAAGAGCAGTGGCAACAGAGTCGATGATAACTTTCAAAAGGCAATAGGATATGTACATGTAAAAAGAAAATGTTCAGAATGTTCAAAATGCAAGGAAAAAGAGTCCCGAATTGGGTCAAATTGCATACTCCTTAAAAGAGCTTTTCTTTCAATACAGTAAACCCTCATTTTAATGGGCCTCTTTGTAACGGATTACGGTTATGGTGAACTGAGCTACCGATGGCTGTCAACGCCACCTACATCTCACACCGAGACTCCGGGGGGCTCACAGCTCCTCCCACCCTCAGCTTGCACCACCTCCCCGACCCTACCATGGCACTGCCTGCCCTCGCGCTGCCCCCAGCTCTCGCCACCTCCCCGACCCCACCACGGCACTGCCTGCCCTCACGCTGCCCCCAGCTCTCGCCACCTCCCCGGCCATTTGCAATCAGCCCCAGCCGATTTGTCCACGGTGGTGTCATCCTGGATCATCTCGATGGACTGAGTGATCAAATCATACTCGGTAAGAGTTCATGATGAACTCTTTCCTCTCTTAACCTCATTATTGTTGCCAACTGGCTTGGACATGATGATAGTTGATGTAGCCACAATAATGAACACACTTCAATTAGATCTTCAATAATAACTACAGCAATGTAGTTCAGTTGAATGCTGTCCCATCCAGCACCCAAAGCATTCATTGCCTTCACCTCTGGCTCGCAGTGGCCGCAGCAAGGCCAAGTACAGCTCTACGTAACATTTACTTGCTCAGGTTACTTGACAACATCTCTCAAACACATGACCGTGGTCATCAGTCAGCAACCACATGGGAACATCACCATTTGCATTAACCTACAACACAGAATAGTGCGGTACAGGAACAGGCCCAATGGCCCACAATGGTTGTGCCGAACATAATGTCAAGATGGATTTGGAGTATTGCATGGATATTGAATTCTGGTCACCCCATTACAGGAGAGATGTGGAAACTTTGGAGAGGGTGCAGAGAAGGTTTACCAGAATTCTGCCTGGATTAGAGGGTTACTGTTACTGGGAGAGGTTGGGCAGATTTGGATTGTTTTCTCTGGAACGTTGAAGGTAGATTTGTAGACTTGATAGATGTATATACAATTATAAGAGGCTTAGATAGGGTAGATAGCTCAGAACCTTTTTCCCAGGATGAAAATGTGCTACAAGGTGAGAGGGGGAAAGTTTAATGGGAATGGGCAGGGGAAGTTTATTCACACAGAATGTGGTGGGGGCCTGGAACGCATTGCCAGAGGTGGTGGTGGAGGCAGATAGTGGCATTTAAGAGGCTTTCAGATAAGCACATGGATATGCAGGGAATGGAGGGATATGGATCATAAACAGGCAGATGAGATCAGTTCAGCTAGGCATCATGTTCAGCATAAACATGGTGGTACGAAGGGCCCATTCCTGTACTGCACTATTCCATGTTCTGTATTCTACGTTCGTTAAACTAATCTTGTCAGCTTGCGCATGTTCCACATCCCTCTCTCCTACTCCATGCTGACATTGACACTCACCTGCTTCAAGAAGATCACTATCATCCCTATGCCAAAGAAAAGCAAGATCTCGTGCCTTAATAGTTGCCATTCAGTGGCCTTGGCATCCACCAGCATGAAGTGCTTTGAGAGGCTTGTTATGGAACACACTGACTCCAGCCTACCAAGCAGCCTTGATCCACTGTAGTTCGCCTACCGCCACAACAGGTCAACAGCTAATGCCATCTCCCTGGCCCTACACTCATCCCTGGAACACCTGGATGAGAAGGAAACCTATGTCAGACACTTATTCATCGACTATAGCTCTGCTTCCAATGCCATGATCCCACATGAGCTCATCTTCAAACTCGTGGAACTTAGAGTCAGCACTCCTCTATGTAACTGGATCCTTAACATCCTGACTGACAGACCACAATCAGTGACAATAGGTGACAAATCATTCTCCACAATAATTTTCAACACTGGTGCTCCGCAAGGAGTGAAATATTAATGCGATGAAATACTAATGCAATTCAATCTACAGGTTTGCAGATGACACCACCGTAGTGGGCCTGATGTTGGATAATGACAACATGGCGTACAGAAAGGAGATTGAGAACCTTGCAACCTGGTGCCAAGACAACAACCTCTCCCTCAATGTCAGCAAGATAAAGGAGGTAGTGATTGAGGTCAGGAAGTGAAGCAGTACACACACCCTGGTATATGTTGATGGTGCTGAAGTGGAGATGGTTGTTTGAAGTGGAGTGGAGGTTCCTCGGAATAAATATCACCAGCAATCTGTTCTGGACGAGCCCACATCAAAGCTATGGCCAAGAAAACACACTAATGCCTCTGCTTACTTAGAAGGCTTAGGAAGTTTGGCATGTCTCCAGCAACCCTCACTAACTGCCACAGATGTGCCGTAGAAAGCATCTTATCGGGATGCATCATATCCCACTTTGAGAACAGCCTCATCCAAGACACAGCAAATTACAGAGAGCTGTGGACTTAGATCATCACACAAACCAACCTCCCTTCCGTTGACTTCATTTACACTTCATGCTGCCTCGGCAAGGCCACCGGCATAAACAAGGACCAGTCTCACCTGGTCACTCCCTCTTCTCCCCTCTCCCATCAGGTCAGAGATACAGAAGTTTGAAAATGCATAGCTCCAGATTCAGAGACAGTTTCTTCCCAGCTATTATCAGGCAACTGAATGGTCCTCTCACCAGCTACAGTGCAGTCCTGACCTACATCTACCTGTGTAGACCTTTGAATTATCTTTAATTGGACTTCAATGTTATATCTTTGCATGGATGTTGTACACTTTATCCTCCATCTGGGCTCTGTGGATGGCTTGATTGTATTCATGTCTAGTGTTTACTTTGACTGAATTGCACGCAAACAAAAGCTTTTCACTGCATCTCAGTACACGTGACAATTGTAAACTCGGGCAGCATGGTGGTGCAGCAGTAAAGTTACTGCTTTACAACGCCAGAGACCAGGGTTTGAACCTGACTGCGGGTGCTTTCTGTACTAGAGTTTGTACGTTCAACCTGTGACCGTGTGGGTTTTCTCCAGGTGCTCCGGTTTCCTCCCACAATCCGAAGATGTATAGGTATGTACGCTAATTGCCTTGATAAAATTGTAAATTGTCCCTAGTGCGTGTAACCCCACTTTTTACGAAAGGAGGGAGAGAGAAAATGGGGAATTATAGACCAGTTAGCCTTACATCGGTAGTGGGGAAGATGCTTAATTCGATTATTCAAGATGTAATAGGTCGACTGGGCTTATATTCACTGGAATTCACATGAGAGGGGATCTTATAGAAACATAAAATTCTTAAAGGATTGGACAGGGTAGATGAAGGAAAATGTTCCCGATGTTGGGGGAGTCCAGAACCAGGGGCCACAGTTTAAGAATAAGGGGTAAGCCATTTAGGACTCAGATGAGGAAAAACTTTTTCACCCAGAGAGCTGTGAATCTGTGGAATTCTCTGTTGCAGGAGGAGGTGGAGGCCGATTCGCTGGATGTTTTCAAGAGAGAGTTAGATTTAGCTCTTAGGGCTAACGGAATCAAGGGATATGGCGAAAAAGCAGGAACGGGGTACTGATTTTGGATGATCAGCCATGATCATATTGAGTGGTGGTACTGGCTCGGGGCCGAATGGCCTACGCCTGCACCTATTTTCTATGTAAGATAGTGTTAGTGTGCGGGGAGCGATGGTCGGTGCGGACATGGTGAGCCGAAGGGCCTGTTTCTGCACTGTATCTCTAAACCAAATTAAACACCATTCCCTGCATATCCATTTGTCTATCTAATAGCCTTTTAAGTCACATATCATCCTGACTTGGAAATCTATCACTGGGTTTCCAGCAACAGGAGGATAAATGTTGAAACTCGCTACTCAGCAGCACTGTGGGAGTACCTTTTTCATAAGGACTGAGGCAGCTCTATCCTCACGCTCACCCCTCCTTCTCAAGGTCACTTCAGAATGGACAATAAATGCTGTCCTTGCCAGCAACAGAGAATGAATGGAGTAAACAAGGTCTGTAACAGCAATCGGTCTTTAACAAATGTAACATTTAAATCTGTCTCCCTCACATTACAGGTGCTCTCAGATGTCGCTTCACTATGCCACCCACGTTCTTTATATAAAAGGCAAAAAAAAAAATTCCAAGCATAAGTAAACAGAAAACTAGGATGTAACGGTTAGTCATTGTTCTTTGTAATGGCTTGTCTCAAAAAGGAAAGCTGATACAAATCGTGTCACTCTGAGCAGCTGGAATTGAAAGGACAAAGAACAAAACTGTCACTTAGTGCAGCCGGAATGTTTCTTGTGAGATTTCTCTGATAAAGTTGCAGCGCTGTGGAGGAACGCCATGATCGCCGGACGTTGCCATCCTTTCCTGGCAACACCCGACCATGAATATCCAGCCCTTGTCAAAAAATAACGCAAAAACTATTGCAATTGTTATTCCCAATTGTGTTACAAAAAAGATAGACAAATTCCTGAAAATGCCCTTATGTAGTCTTCCTTCTGTGGCAACTCTTGTGTGTGGACTATCTACCTCACTGGAGACCTTTGAACTATCTTTAATTAGACTTTACTGGACTTTATCTTGCACTAAACGTTATACCCTTTATCATGTATCTGTACACTGTGGATGGCTCAATTGTAAAAATGTGTATTCTTTCCGCTGACTGGTTAGCGGACAACAAAAGCTTTTCACTGTACCTCTGTACACGTGTGAATAAACTAAACTAAACTATCTGACACATTGATACTTAGTATGTTTGTGTCTAATGCATGGTAGGATTGAGCACAAAAAAAATCACTGTACCTAGGTACACATGATATTAAAATACCATTGAACCATTACAGCATTAGACAGAATTGATATCTGATTAGAGTGATACATTGCAGAAACAGGCCCTTCAGCCCAACTTACCCAGACCAGCCAACATGTCCGAGCTATACTAGTCCCACCTGCCCGTGTTTGGGTCCATATCCCTCCAAACCTGTCCAATCCATTGATTAAATAAGATAATTACCCTGAGAAGAGCCCTAACAGCATTCTTCTTCTTGCGTATGGCGTGCACAGCCTAAAGTTGTAGGTCAACTTGTTCTATTTGATCTTGTTTGTGCACGTCGGGTTGATTGCATTAGTCGAAACAGGGTGGACCACGTGAAGGTTGCAATGTCCCACCCCTTAACTGCATCAATGTAGAGGGATCATGGGGTCCAAGTCCATAGCTCGCTGAATGTGGCAACACAAGTAGATAGAGTGGTAAAGAAGGTTTTTAGCATGCTTGCCTTCAGGGGTCATCCGGGCATTGATGTATGAGTTGGGAAGTCATGATGTACTGTAGCTCTATAAGTCTTTGGTCTTACAGCTGCGTATGAACTATTGCATGCAATTCTGGTTGCCCCATTGCAGGAGAGATGTGGAGGTTTTGGCGAGGGTGCACAAGAGGTTTGTCAGGGTGCTGCCTTGATTTGAAGGTATTAGCAAAAGGGGAGGTCGTACAGATTTGGATTGATTTCTCTGGAATGTTGAAATGAGACCTGGTGGAAGTATATCAAGTTATGAGAGGCCCATAGGATAGACAGTCTGAACCTTCTAGTGGTGTTCAGGTGTTTAAAAAGGCTTTTAGATTGCGGCACTTTGGCACAGTGGTAGAGTCCAAAGACGTACAGGTTTGTAGGATAATTGGCTTGATAAAATTGTCCCTAGTGTGTGTAGGATAGAGTTAGTGTGCGGGGATCGCTGGTCAGCGAGGTATCGGTGGGCCAAAGGGCTTGTTTCTGCGCTGTATCTCTAAACTAAACTAAACTAAACTAGATATGGATATGCAGGGAAATGGAGAGATAGGTATCGCGGGGGTGTTTAGTTTATCTTAGGTGAGAAATCAATCCAAGTCGGTGTATAGTTTATCTTGGCATCATGTTCGGCACAGGCATTGTGGGCCGAGGTGCCTGTTCCTGTGCTGTACTGTTCTATCTTCTATATTCTACGTAATTAGTGATTGCATCTTTATGAAGGTTGCTGTCACTGACTGCCTTATGATCCTTGTATGTCTGGGAGTGGATTACCAAGGGTAGGATGGGGAGGGGGGGAGGGCGGGGGGCATCATTTTGTGACAAATTTAGCCACAGAGAGAGTCTGGTGTAGAAGCCAGCCATCTGGACGGCAGGATGCACAGATGCTGCCACATAGCCTAAGCATGGGGGGGGGGGGGGGATGTAGAAACAGTGTGACAGTCTGTACTCTTATTTTGATTAACTCCTAAGGCAACACTTTCCCCTGCACACTTCCCCTGAACCCTCCTACCAACAACTAGAGAGCAGTCCTGAACCTCATTGCTGACCCTCGGGCTATCTCTGATCGGACTTTGCTAGTTTTATCTTGCACAAAATGTTATTCACATTATTACCTTTACATGTATTTGTTCACTGTGGATGGCTTGATTGTAATCATGTGCTGTCTTTCCGCTGACTGGTTAGCACACAACAATAGCTTTTCACTGTACCTTGGTACATGGAACAGTAAACTAAACTCAAACTCCTGTTGATTGTGTGGCAATCTTGGGGAAATGTATGGTCAACGCCCATCCTTGGTCATATGTATCAATGTGCAGAACAAAATTTCAGGTAACTTCTGCATTTTCTCTCCTCTTCCCCCCCCCCCCCTCCCACCCTGGTCATCATACCAGTTCCACTGTTGGCATCCTTGTATCCCTCTTGTTATCACCCTCCCCAGCCAACAATGGGCCATTATGGACTCCACCCTTCCTGAGGTCATCTGTTGCTGGTCCTGACATGTTCTGGCCTTTTCTCGCCTCCAGTCTCGCCCACCTCTATCTTTCAGTCTGAAGAAGGGTTCCGACCCGAAACATCAGCTAGTTCTCTAGAGATGCTGCCTGACCGGCTGAGCTACTCCAGCATTTCGTGTCTATCTTCTGTAGCATAGGTTGGTTGTATTCGACTTTGAGTCCTGAAAAGCGCTATATAAATAAAATCTATTATTATTATTATTATTATTCTGCTTCCAAAATGCAGCTTCATTTATCTCAGTAGGACCCAATTGTGGAGTCAGAGTAAACAGCATAGATGCTGCTAAATTGCTTCACATAACAGACCCAGGAATAATTTATAGCTACATTTAAAAACATAGAACAGTACATCACAGGAAGAACAGGCCCTTCACAGTGTGTTTATTCAGAGATACAGGGTGGAAGCAGACCCTACGGCCAATTGAGCCCGCACCACCCAATAATCCAAACCACTAGGGCCAATTTCCAGAAGCTAATTAACCTACAAACCTGCATGTCTTTGGAAAGTGGCAGGAAACTGGAAAACCTGGACAAAACCAATATGATCACAGGTAGAATGTATAATCTCCACCTATACAGACAGCACCCACAGTCAGGATGGAATCCGGGTCTCTGGCGCTGTAGGCACCAACCCTACCACTGTGAACATAATGTAAAATTAAACCAATCCTTTCTGACTGCAAGTGATTTATATCCCTGTATTCCTGTATGTTCATGTGCTCATCTAAATGCCTCTTAAATGCCACTATCTGCTTCCACCACTTCCCATGGCAATGTGTTCCAGGTGCCTACCCCTCTCTGTATAAGAAAACCTGCCCTGCACATCTCCATAAACTTTCATCCACTCAACCTATCACTATGCCCTTTAGTATTTGACATTCCCAAACTGGGGAAAAAAATTGACCATGCCCCTCATAATTTGAAGGTAGACACAAATGGTGGAGGAACTCAGCAGGTGAGGCAGCATCTATTTGCACTATCCTCCAATTTGTATCTATCCTCCAATTTGCACTGGGCCTCACTCCGGCAAAGGAGGAGGCCCAGGACAGAAAGGTCAGATTCGGAATGGGAGGGGGAGTTGAAGTTCTGAGCCACCGGGATTTCAGGTTGGTTAGTGCGAACTGAGCAGAGGTGTTGGGCGAAGCGATTGCCGAACCTGCGCTTGGTCTCGCTGATGTAGAGAAGTTGACACCTGGAATAGCGGATGCAGTAGATGAGATTGGAGGAGGTGCAGGTGAACCTCTGCCTCACCAGGAAAGACTGCTTGGGTCCTTGGATGGAGTCGAGGGGGGAGGTAAATCGATAAGTGTAGCATTTCCTGCGGTTGCAAGGGAAAGTATCCAGAAAGGTTGGAAGGGTGGGAAGGGACGAATTGACCAGGAAGTTACAGGGGATATATCTTTATTGGCCTGCAATGCTCCAGAGAAAACAATCCAACTTTGTCCAACCTCAGCTAATGCTTTCTAATCCAGGCATTATCCTGGTAAACCTCTCCTGCAGCTTCTCCAAAGTCTCCGCATCTTTCCTGTAATGGGGCCACCAGAACTGCTTGCAATACTCCAAATGTGGCATAACCAAAATTTTATAAAGCTGCAATATACAGTAACTTCCTAATTCTTATATTCAACACTCTGACCTATGAAGCCAAGAATACCATACATGATTTTTACCACTCTATCTACATGTAAAGTTGCTGTAAATCTTTTATCTTCTTTCTCATTATTTCCAGTTTCACGTTATTTCACACATTTCACGTTAAGTTTCTATATCTTGTCTTCAAACCTCTTTCATTCAAATCTTGGATGAACTCAGTGGGTCAAACAGCATCTGTGGAGAAAACGTCCAGGTGACCTTTATTGGTCTGATTGAGTATGGGGAAGAAAGCTGGACAAGAGAGCTGGGGTTGGCACAATTGAGTCTGAAGGATTCTGACCAGAAATGTTGCCTTTCCATTGCCTCCACTGATGCTGCCTGACCCATTGAGTTCTTCCAGCACTGTGCTTTGCCCAAGAGTCCAGCATCTGCAGTTTCTTGTGTCTCTTAAGTAAAACCTTGTTCGGCTAATTAAACCTTTTAGAAATATTTTTTTTATCTTTATTGATTTTTGAGATTCACTGATGGTTATATCAGATCAGAACATTATATTCCTCCTTGTGAGCGACAAAGCAGGCTTAATAGATCCTTCCAGCCTCACTGTTATTCATCTTCATTATATTAAGTACTAGACTAAGTGGGACCCTTGGGTCCCAGTCACACGGGAGGCCTGGTCCCCCCTAACGCAATATTCCACCACTCACCTGTTCCCCCAAAGCAACCCGTTCCCCAAAAGCAAAGTTCCACCACTCTGGGGAGGGGGGTGTGTGGGAGAGGGGATATGTGGGGAAGGGGATGTGTGGGGGAGGATGTGTGTGGGGGAGGGGGGTGTGGGGGACAGGGTGTGGAGAGGGGGGTTGGGGGATGGAGGTTGTGGGGGGGATTGGGGGAGTGTGGGGGTGTGGGGGGTGTGGGGGGAGGGTGTGTGTGGGGGGAGGGGGAATTGTGGGGAAGCGGGGGTGTGGGGGGTATGTGGGAGGTGGAGGGGGTGTGGGGGAGGGGGTTGTGAAGAAGGGGGGTGTGCGTGGGAGGGGGTGTGTGTGGTGAAAAATTGTAGTGCTATGGGGATCGTTTTTGCGCAAATTTAGGGAAGTGGTCAAGATGAGAGTTTAAGTAATATACTAGACGAAGTGGGACCCGTTAGGTCCCATGTTCACATGGGAGGGCTGGTCCCCCAACGCAATATTCCACCTCTCCACCAATTCCAATATTGATGGCCAGTGGGGGTGGGGGCTTTCTGGAGGGCTAGTATGGGTGTTGTGGGCCGTGGGACTGGTTTCCAGAGGGTTAATATGGACATTGTGGGCCAAATGGATTAATGGGCTGGCTGCTCAGTCACTCAGGCCTAGTGGGCTGGCAGCTCAGCCACTCAGGCCTGGTGGGCTGGCAGCTCTGAAACTGCCAGAAATTCTGCCCACAGGGAGAATTCTGCTCACAGGGAGCCAATTAAGGGAGGGAGAAAAATAATGGGGTGAGGTTTAATACTTGCAGGGGGAATACTTATTGATGGGCCAAAGGGACTCCTCCTGGGCTAGTACACGCCCGATAGGCCAATGGGTCTCTTTAAAAAAAAATCTTACTGGAAGGCTCTTTTTCTGGACTTTTTCTGGCCTAGCATGGGTCTTTTGGGCCAGAATGCTCCTCCTGGGCTAATACGGGCATTTTGGGTAAAAGGGACAAGTTTCTCGGCTAATAGGGGCCTTGTGGGCCAAAATTAGTGGTATCAAGCAGGCCAAACAACTCATTTCATTTTATTTCCATTTCAATTCCTAGCCCAGCACAGGCCAAACAGCTCATTGCATTTTCATTTCATTTCAATTGCCATTGCAGTTTCACGCACAGGGCAGGCCGAACAGCACATTGCATTTTCATATCACTTCCATTGCCATTGCACTTTCAAAAACAGGGCAGGCGGAACAGCTCATTGCATTTTCATTTCACTTCCATTGCCATTGCAGTTGCAAGCACAGGGCAGGCCGAACAGCTCATTGCATTTTCATTTCACTGCCATTGCCATTGCACTTTCAAGCTCTGGGCAGGCGGAACGGCTCATTGCATTTTCATTTCACTTCCATTGCCATGGCAGTTTCAAGCACAGGGCAGGCCAAACAGCTCATTGCATTTTAATTTCACTTCCATTGCCATTGCAGTTTCAAGAACAGGGCATGTCGAACATCTCATTGCATTTTCATGTCACTTCCATTGCAATTGCAGTTTCAAGCAGAGGGCAGGCCAAACAGCTCATTGCATTTTCATATCACTTCTATTGCGATTGCACTTTCAAGCACAGGGCAGGCAGAACAGATTATATTTTCACTTAATTTCCATTGCCATTGCAGTTTCAAGAACAAGGCAGTCCGAACAGCTCATTGCATTTTCATTTCACTTCCATTGCCATTGCAGTTTCAAGCACAGCGCAGGCCGAACAGCTCATTGCATTTTCATTTCACTTCCATTGCCATTGCAGTTTCAAGCACTGGGAAGGCCGAACAGCTCATTGCATTTTCATTTCACTTCCATTGCCAATGCACTTTCAAGGACAGGGCATGTCAAACAGCTCATTACATTTTCATTTCACTTCCATTGCCATTGCACTTTCAAGCACAGGGCAGGCGGAACAGCTCATTGCATTTTTATTTCACTTACATTGCCATTGCAGTTTCAAGCACAGGGCAGGCCGAACAGCTCATTGCATTTTCATTTCACTTCCATTGCCATCGCAGTTTCAAGCACAAAGTAGGCCGAACAGCTCATTGCATTTTCATTTCACTTCCATTGTCATTGCAGTTTCAAGCTCTGGGAAGGTCGAACAGCTCATTGCATTTTCATGTCACTTCCATTGCCATTGCAGTTTCAAGCACAGGGCAGGCCAAACAGCTCATTGCATTTTCATATCACTTCTATTGCCGTTGCACTTTCAAGCACAGGGCAGGCCGAACAGCTCATTGCATTTTCATTTCATTTCCATTGCCATTGCAGTTTCAAGCACAGGGCAGGCCGAACAGCTCATTGCATTTTCATTTCACTTCCATTGCCATTGCAGTTTCAAGCACAGGGCAGGCCAAACAGCTCATTGCATTTTCATTTCACTTCCATTGCCATTGCATTTTCAAGCACAGGGCATGTCGAACAGCTCATTGCATTTTCATTTCACTTCCATTGCCATTGCACTTTCAAGCACAGGGCAGGCGGAACAGCTCATTGCATTTTCATTTCACTTCCATTGCCATGGCAGTTTAAAGCACAGGGCAGGCCGAACAGCTCATTGCATTTTCATTTCACTTCGAATGCCATTGCAGTTTCTAGCACAAAGCAGGCCGAACAGCTCATTGCATTTTCATTTCACTTCCATTGCCATTGCAGTTTCAAGCACTGGGCAGGCCAAACAGCTCATTGCATTTTAATTTCACTTCCATTGCTATTGCACTTTCAAGCACAGGGCAGGCCGAACATCTCATTGCATTTTCATATCACTTCCATTGCCATTGCAGTTTCAAGCACAAAGCAGGCCGAACAGCTCATTGCATTTTCATTTCTCTTCCATTGCCATTGCAGTTTCAAGCACTGGGAACACCGAACAGCTCATTGCATTTTCCTGTCACTTCCATTGCCATTGCAGTTTCAAGCTCAGGGCAGGCCAAACAGCTCATTGCATTTTCATATCACTTCCATTGCCATTGCACTTTCAAGCACAGGGCAGGCCGAACAGCTCATTGCATTTTCATTTCATTTCCATTTCCATTGCAGTTTCAAGCACAGGGGAGGCCGAACAGCTCATTGTATTTTCATGTCACTTCCATTGCCATTGCAGTTTCAAGCACAGGGCAGGCCGAACAACTCATTGCATTTTAATTTCACTTCCATTGCCATTTCAGTTTCAAGCACAGGGCATGTCGAACAGCTCATTGCATTTTCATTTCACTTCCATTGCCATTGCACTTTCAAGCACAGGGCAGGCGGAATATCTCATTGCATCTTCATTTCACTTCCATTGCCATTGCAGTTTCAAGCACAGGGCAGGCTGAACAGCTCATTGCATTTTCATTTCACTTCCATTGCCATTGCAGTTTCAAGCACAAAGCAGGCCAAAGAGCTCATTGCATTTTCATTTCACTTCCATTGCCATTGCATTTTTAAGCACTGGGAAGGCCGAACAGCTCATTGCATTTTCATGTCACTTCCATAGCCATTGCAGTTTCAAGCACAGGGCAGGCCGAACAGGTCATTGCATTTTCATGACCCTTCCATTGCCATTGCACATCTAAGCACAGGGCAGTCCGAACAGCTCATTGCATTTTCATGTCACTTCCAATGCCATTGCAGTTTCAAGCACAGGGCAAGCCGAACAGCTCATTGCATTTTCATGTCACTTCCATTGCCATTGCAGTTTCAAGCACAGGGCAGGCCGAACAGCTCATTGCATTTTCATTTCTCTTCCATTGCCATTGCAGTTTAAAGCACAGGGCAGGCCAAATAGCTGATTGCATTTTCATTTCACTTCCATTGCCATTTAGCTTTCAGATATCGCGCGCCGTGTGCGTGTGCGTGTGCGTGTGCGTGTGCGTGTGCGTGTGCGTGTGCGTGTGCGTGTGCGTGTGCGTGTGCGTGTGCGTGTGCGTGTGCGTGTGCGTGTGCGTGTGCGTGTGCGTGTGCGTGGTGTGTGTGTGTTTTTTTTTTTCTTTTCATTCCACGCTGACGGTCGGTCCAGCTCGTGGTTTTTCAGGCGCGTGCCCCCGAGCTTGAAGGTCGCAGACAGTTCTGCTGAAAAGTCGATTAAGTGGGACAGGTCCTTAACCTAGGGCACTGTCCGATTTGCCTCTACCCCATTAAGGACATTGGACTTTATGTCTTTTTGTATAGAGCTATATGTGCTACAATACTGAGAACCATATTCTGCACTCTTCCCATTGGTTTCTTCCCATTTGCTCTTGACTTGTATTTGAGTTTGACTTGATTATATTCATGTACGGTATATCTGATCTGTTAGGATAGCATGCAAAACAAAGCTTTTCAATGTGCATCGGTACATGTGATAATACTAGGTCATAGAGTCATACAGCATGGAAACAGGTCCTTCGGCCCAACCTGCCCATGCCAAGCAAAATGCCCCATCTACACTAGTCCCACCTGCCCGTTTTTTACCTATATCCCTCTAAACCTATATTATCCATGTACCTGTCCAAAATGTCTTTTAAATGTTGTTATAGTACCTGCTGCAACTACTCTCTCTGGCAGCTCGACCAATAAAACAACCACCCTCTGTGTGAAAAAAATTGTCCCTCATGTTCCTAGTAAATCTTTCCCCTCTCACTTTAAACCTATGTCCTTTAATTCTTGATTACCCTACTTTCGGTCAAACATCTACCCTATCTATTCCCGTCATGAACCTCTATAATCCGCAATAAAACAAAATTTATTGATAACAAATTTTCTTCCATCAGCCTTCCTTTAGTCATTACCAAGTCTGTATTTTTCTATTCTGAGAATGAAGACAGAAGTTTACATTATCGCACACAGTAGGATGTTTACATCACAACATTGGTTCAAAGAGACTGTCTAATGCTTCTTCCATTATGTGAGGCAACGTGCACCCACCAGCTTTGACAGTAGATGATTCTAATGGATAGTCACGTAGATATTCTTTTGAGGATAAATATTCAGCTTCTATCAATGGATTTTGTTACTTCATATAATCTCTTCATCTATAACCAAACATTGCCAATAGATCCAATAATATACAACAACACCAGACGGCACAGTGGCACAGTGGTAGAGTTGCTGCCTTACAGCGGCAGTAACCCAGGTTCGATCCTGACTACGGGTGCTTTCTGTACGGAATTTGTATGTTCACCACGGGTTTTCTCCGCGTCCTCCGGTTTCCTCCCACACTCCAAATATGTACAAATTTGTAGGTCAATTGGCTTTGGTAAAATTGTAAAATGTCCCTAATGTGTAGGATTGTGTTAGTATACGGGGTGATCGCTGATCGGCATGATGGGCCGAGGGGCCTGTTTCCACGCTGTATCTCTAAAGTCCAAAGTCTAAAGTCTAAATCAACAAGCTCGATCTGCAGACAAAATAGCTAGCAATTTGAAAGCACAAGTCATAGTACCACCTGCAAATTCATCTTTGTAATGGCATATTAATTTTGTATTTAAGCCCCTTTACAAAAATTCAGCAAATAATTGCAAAACTATTAATGTTGCAATGTCCCAAGAGGAAATAGTTCAAACTTTATATAGTTCTTTTTTTTTTAAAGCAGCACTTTGACGTGATAAAAAAGATCAATAACATCTTCGATGATGGCATTATTTGATTAAGTTAATGTGCAGGATTACATTTTTACATTTTATCTGAAGGAACAATAGAAAAAAGTTATCAGCAATGTGACACTCTTCGGAAAGTAGACATGAGTCACATTGAGTGAGAATCCTGCACTATCTCCTTGAATAAGGACATCAGAAATAAAGACAGAAGCATGCATTTGGGTTCTTAGTTTAGTTTCTTTTAGTTTTAGTTTATTTCAGGTTACTATTACCATGTTTACTGAGGTATAGTAAAAAACGTTTTCTTGTGTGCTACCCAGTCAGCGAAAGGCTATACATGATTACAATCGAGCCATCCACAGTGCACAGGAACAAGATAAAGGGAATAATGTGTAGTGCAAAATAAAGTCCAGTAAAGACCAATCAAAGATAGTACAGGGGTCTTCGATGAGGTCAGGGTCACTCCCTAGTTGGTGATAAGATGGTTCAGTTGCCCGATTACAACTGGGAAGAAACTGTCCCTGAACCTGGAGGTATGCATTTTCAAACTTTTCTACATCTTGGCTGATGGGAGAGGGGAGAAGAGGGATGATACTGGTCCATGATTATGCTGGTGGTCTTGCTGAGGCAGCGTGAACTGTAGATGGAGTAAATGGAAGGGAGGTTGGTTTGCGTGATGGTCTGGGTTGTATCCACAATGTTCTGCAATTTCTTCTGCCTACTGCACCCTTCAACAAGAAGACACCTCAACACCGCTCTCTTGCCCTATCCCCATGTTCTTTGATTTCTCTAATTCCCAGAAATCTATTGTTCTCTGTATTGTATGGAATCAATGACAGGGCATTCACTGCTCTCTGCGGTAGAGAATTCCAAAGATTTTCCTCACTCTGACTGAAATAGTTTCAATTCATTTCAGTTCTGAATAACCTACCCTTATTCTGATATAGTTACACTGGTTCTGGACCTCTAAGTCAATGGATATATGCCCACCCTCAACCACCCCACATCTAATCTGTCAAACCCTAAGTAACGTCTTGTCAAACGCTAAGTGAAGTCTAAGGGTGGAACCATAGAGCTGCTGCTTCACAGCGCCAGTGACATGAGATCCTGACCTCAGGTGCTGTCTGTGTGGAGTTTACACGCTCTCCCTGTCAATCTCGCCTGCATGGTGTCAGAGGTTATGGGGAGAAGGCAGGAGAATGGCGGAGGAGACTTGTTGGGCCGAATGATCTTATGATCTTATGCATGGGTTTCCTCTGGGTACTCTGGTTTACTTGCACACCCCAAAGAAGCGTGGGTTTATAAGTTAATTGGGCTCTGTAAATTGTCCCTGGGGTGTAGGGAGTGAATACTAAAGTGGGATAACATAGAAATCATGTGAACAAATGATCAATGGTCGACATGGACCTGATGGGGTAAACAGCCTGTTTCCATGCATATCTTACAATCAGTAAATCAAAAGTCACCACTCATTCTCCTAAACTTCCGAGAATAGACCCGAGCCAATTCAATGACGGAGTAGGTAAGAACTAGACCGGTAATTTTCTCTTACATTCCCTCTCTAGGCAAGGCAAACAAAATTGTATAATACTCGTGTATCCTCATCATGTAAATGTAAATATGAACAGCATTACATCTGCAAAATGAAAATTCAAAAAATAACTGCCGATGATGGAAATCTGAAAAAAAACCTGAAAATATGTTGAACATTCATTTGGTTTGGCAATTGTTTTCTTCCTTATTTTGGAAGAAATGTAATTCAGACACTCTAGCGTGGAAATTTATATAGCAACGTAATCTTAAAGGGCTTTTAATTCCTTCCTTTGGGGCAAGCAACACAGCAACCCTTCTTTGGCTCTTTATCCAATTCAAAAACTGGAGATTATGAAGAGATCTAAAAATAACATAATTTGAATTATAGAATCCGGATTGTATCCAATGTGGTATCCAATATTGGTTTATAACCTGTAATTCATGTGCAAGAGAGCTCCTGATATATCCGACCTGTTAGTTTATATTTAAAATAAAATCTTCTCTCGTAAAAAAACACTTGGGAATTTGCTTCAGATAACGTTCAGTCTCTGAACGAACTGTGATTCACAGGCATATTATTCCCCCTGGTGACTACTTAAGAGGAAGTCAATAGTGCCAATCACAATAAATCTACAAGAAAAAGGAAAAGTTTAATCTTAGCCCAATTTATTTTAGTTACTGTTATACGTCATTCGGATTTGGTGTTAGCAAAGAGAATATGGCAACCTGTTATATTGAAAAAGAGCAGCTTCTTCTATTGAGATGTCTGGGGTGGGAAGGATTAGATCAAGAAGAGTCAAGAGTGTTTTACTGTCATATGTCCCAAAAATAATAATGAAATTCTTATTTGCAACAGCACAGAACATGTAAACATAGAGCTCTGACTCTCTCGTGCTCTCTCACTCCATATATATAGAGAGAGAGGGAGAGAGAGGGAGATTGTTTGTTTCATATATATATATATATATATATATATATATATATATATATATATACAGTACTAGACTAAGTGGGTCCCGTTGGGCCCCAGCATCACACGGGAGGGCTGGTCCCCCAACGCAATATTCCACCTCTCCACCAATTCCAATATTGGTGGCCAGTGGGGGGGATTTCTGGAGCGCTAGTATGGGTGTTGTGGGCTGAAAGGACTAGTTTCCAGAGGACTAGTATGAACATTGTGGGCCGAATGGATTCTTGGGCTGGCGGCTCAGTCACTCAAGCCTTTTATGCTGGCAGCTCACTCACGGCTGGTGGGCTGGCAGTTGACTCACGGCTATTCCTTGAAATTGCATTTCAAGCAGGGTGCAAGGCCACCTAATTCAAGTGCAGTTTCTTACCATTTCAAGCAGGGTGCAAGCCCACTAAAGACAGCGAGTTGTGACCTCTCCCTCCTCCATCTTGCAGAGTGAGCCACGCCCACACTTTTGGGTTTTATAGTCCCTCCCCACTCCCACCAGAAGGGCGTGGCCTTAATGGCGTGATTGACAGGAGAGAGAATCTCAACGTTTTTTAAACACTAACATATCTTTTGTTTTTCATCGATGGGAAAAATCCTCTGCACCTGATGAGCAGAGGGGGACTCTGAGTAAGATGGCCAAAAATCACAACCGTACATGGTAGCGTTTTTTCTAAAATCAATATAAAGCGCAAACAGGAAGTGGTCAAGATTAGACTTTTAATTATATAGAAGGCAAGACAACTTTAATTAGGCAAGGCAACTTTAATTAGGCAAGGCAACTTTAATTAGGCAAGGCAACTTTAATTAGGCAAGGCAACTTTAATTAGGCAACACAGCTTTAGCATTTCCAAACAAAAGGCAACACAGCTTTAGCATTTCCAAACCAAAGGCAGGAGTGAAATGAGTGTGTGGCCAGAGTGGTGTGGGTCTTTGATGATGCAGACTGCCTTTTTGAGGTAGGGGATGGTGGGGAAGTCACAACTTTTTGCAGTCTTCTTTGCTTCAGGGCTTTCAAGTAGCCGAACAAGGCCGTGATGCAACCAGTCAAAATGCTCTCTACTGTACACCTGTAGAGGAGAGTTCATGTCATCATCTGGAGTGTTGGCTCTTATTAGTTTAGCAAATATTTTATTGAAGCTTTGCAATAAAAGAGTAATCTCATTGCAAAATATATGGGGTGTAGTTAGTGAACAGTTGCGTGGGTTGGTGTGAGTTGGTCAAAGGATATAAACAAATATATTTGTTTCTTGTATAAAACTTCATGGATTTTGGAGTGATATTTTCGAAATATTTACAAAATTATTTAAGACAAAAATGGAACCCAATAATGAATTGATTATATTTGGGATAATGGAAGACGGGAACAAATTGAGCTCATCTCAAAAGTCAATTTTTAATTATGGTTTAATAATAGCAAAAAAATTAATATTGAAATTTTGGAAAAATACACCAATACCAACGCTCAAAATGTGGATTGCAAGTATGTTGGATACCACACATCTTGAGGAAATGCGATTCCTCCTAATAGATAAATTTGACCAATTCATAACGAGTTGGTCTCCATTTGTCGTCTTTTTGGAAACGTATGGTGCAAAACAGGTGTAAAAGCTAATCCGTGACTGCGGATGGTCAAGATTATAAATGATCTCCTTCTATTTTCTTTTCTTCTCTTCTTTTCATTTATTCTCTTTCTTCTATTTTCTATGTCTCAACTTTCTTATTTCATTCTTTATTTTTATTTTTCACACACTATATATCTCACATTTTTCTATTTTTCATTATCTAACTTTTTTCCTTTTCTTCTTTATTTTAAAAAAAATTTAAAATAAGAAGCTGTACATAAAAGGTATTATGAAAATATGATTGTATACAATTGTACTTACTTCTAATAAAATAAAAATATTTTTAAAATTTTTTTTTAAAAAAGGATATAAACAAATAAAATGCTGATCCAGGGGAAGACAAAGTTCTGGAGTAACTCGGCGAGTCAGGCAGCATCTACAAAGAACATGGATAGGTGACGCCTCGGGTCTGGACCCTTCTTCAGGCAGGAATCACAGAGGGGTAGCAGTGAGAGAGGATCTCACAAAACTCCCATCGGAGAGAGGATGGAGGATGTCTTCAAATCAGGCACACCTTGAGGAGATTTTGCAGTGCAGCAGTCAAAATGGAGGGAAAAAAAGGAACTGCAGTTGTTAGTTGACAAAAAAGGACAAAAAGTGCTGGAGTAACTCAGCGGGTCAGGCACCTTCTCTGAAGAACATGGATAGGTGACGTTTCGAGGCTTTTAAATGCCGTTATAGTACCTGCCTCAACTACCTCCTCTGGCAGCTCCTTTCATATGTCCGCATTCTCTGTGTGAAAAAGTTGCCCCAAAGTTTCCTATATCTGCCACTCTCAACTTAAACCTACAATCTCTGGTTCTTGATTCCCCTATGCAGCGTAAAAGGCTCTGTACATTCACCCTGTTCATGATTTTATACAGAAAAATCTTGAGAACAAATGCAGTAAAACTCCAGTAATATGACACACTTGCTTTGTTGATGCCAGACTAGCCGATCTTCTGGACAATTTGTTATTCGTTCTACTCATATCTCAATTCACTATAAATTTTTTGGAAAATGGTTAAAATTGTATGATAATTAACTTTTCAGGAAATCAGGCAAGAGGCCATAAGGAATAGCACGCCAGTGGTTGGAAAGTGAGCAAAGGAACCAGGTAATTTGAAGAGAAATGTGGGAACTGGACCCTTGATGAGCGAAAAGGAGGGTGGGAACTGTGGCCCTAGTGAATGAGAAAAAGGGTCCCAACCTGAAGCATCACCTATCCGTGTTATCCAGAAGTGCTGCCTGACCTGCTGAGTTACTCCAGCACTTTGTGTCCTTATTTTTCTTCCAATACTGATCTCCCTCGATGACCTCCCCTTCCTCCCTCCCTCTCCTCTTCTTCTTCTTGGTCCTTCTCTCCCTTCCTTTCTCCCTTGACATTTACACCTACTCGCCATCACCTGTCTTAGTCATGGTGTGCCTGCTCTGTAATCTACATGTACTGATGACAGCATTTGATCTGCCAGGGGAGACCAAATGTTAATGCAATGGAATCAACAAAATAATTACATTTAGCAGAATCCCCTTCTAGACCAAGCCAATGTCATATTTCCTTTTGCTTTTGATGATTAGGTCTGTCCAAAATTACACTAGGCCCAGCTGATATAAACTCAAAAAGACATTTAATTATTTTCGAGATCATGATTTAAGAAGGAGCTCATTTGGCGTTCAGTCATCATCGTATCCCTGTGAAATTTTGAAGCCAAAATATTCAAATTTAATAAACAAAAATAATTATTTTCCTTTAACATGAAAATACCATATCAGCACAGAACATATTTGAAAGGATGAGTCTTCCTGGAACATTTTATTAAAGAACCACAATAATACTCCAGTTCATGGAACATGATCCAATATATCTCAGCCTCTTGAGGAATAAAATTGAATGTATCCTTGCCACAAGTAATACCTTCTCCCTCTTCAAAGAAAATCACTAAACCTCCACATCATGCTTGATGAGAAGTGGACTGTGATATATTTGTACGGGAAAACAATATAAACCAAAAATGCTCTCAAATAAGTTAACTGATTTTCTGTAACACTGGTCACAGAAAACAAAAAATTGTGTTTCTTCTTGCAACCATCTATTTCCCATGCTTTGCATCCTCTCATATGATTGTGTTTTCTTTTTTCAGTTCATGAAAGGGTCCCAACCCCAAAACACACCTATCCATGTTCTCCAGAGATGCTGCCTGACCCATTGAGTTACTCCAGCACTTTGTGTGTTGAGATGGAGCACCTTGGTTGTCATGGATGAGCTGGGCTGAAGGGCCTATTTCCATGCTGTAGAAATCAAAGGTAGAAACATACAGTAGGTGGTGACCAGAAAGAAATGGAGGGAGCTAATTAAAAAAAAAAAACTCTGATTGATAAAAATCACAATAATTTCCTCCCATTGCTTTCAGACAACAGTTCTTTTTTCAATCATGAACTTACTCAACTGGAACACTTTTTGCTCTTGAAATAAAATAGATATGTCTTCAAAAGGACTCATCCTATGCTATTGTTGTAGCTACATCATTGAGACTCCAAATCTCACTGCCTTGATCATTCTAATGGGTAAATGTTCTGCAGATGCTATAGAGACCTTATCTTCAAATGCTTTGAATGTTAACCTTTGGAGGTTACATCACGAATGCTAACTTTAACAAAATGTTAAACAGTATGCTTTCTATAGTGCATACATAGGAGTTTGCAAGAGTCGTTGGAGACATGCTGAATATCTGCAGTCTCCTGAAGAAGAGGTTGAGGGAGTGAAAGTTTGCGTTGCTGTCAGAAATTAGCGACTGAGTATATCCAACAAGGGAGAAGTCATGAAATGTGCTGGGCATCACAGAATTATCAGAATGTAACATTTTCTGAAGTTTAGACATTTTAAATGAGCACAATTAATATTTGGAAATAGATTAAGGATGTTGCTGAAATACCATGCATAGACATTGTACAGTGTTAAGCAATGAAACATTGACCTTCCATGAATTTAGTTTAGTTTATTGTCATGTGTACCAAGGAACAGTGATACGCATTTTTTTTGCATGCTAAGCAGTCAGAGGAAAGACTATACATGATTATAATCAATAGTGACTAGTGGGGAGCCGCAATGCTGGGACCCCAGTTATTTACAATATATATTAACGATTTAGACGAAGGAATTAAATGTAACATCTCCAAGTTGGTGGATGACATAAAGCTTGGTGGCAGTGTGAGCTGCGAGGAGGATGCTACGAAGCTGCAGGTTGACTTGGATAGGTTGGGCCAGTGTGAAGATGCATGGCAGATGCAGAATAATGTGGATAAATGTAAGGTTATCCACTTTGGTGGCAAGAACAAGAAGGCAAATTATTATCTGAATGGTGTCAGATTAGGAAAAGGGGAGGTGCAACGAGACTTGGGTGCCCTTGTACATCAGTAACTGAAAGTAAGCATGCAGGTACAACAGGCAGTGCAGAAAGCAAATGGCATGTTGGCCTTCATAACAAGAGGATTTGAGTATACGAGCAAAGAGGTCCTTCTGCAGTTGTACAGGGCCCTAGTGAGACCACACCTGGAGTATTGTGTGCAGTTTTGGTCTCCCAATTTGAGGAAGGACGTTCTTTACTATTGAGGGAGTGCAGCATAGGTTCACGAGGTTAATTCCCGGGATGGTGGGACTGTCATATGTGGATAGAATGGAGCGGCTGGGCTTGCATACTCTGGAATTTAGGATGAGAGGGGATTTTATTGAAACATATAAGATTATTAATGGATTAGACACGCTATAGGCAGGAAACATGTTCCCGATGTTGGGGGAGTCCAGAACCAGGGGCCATTGTTTAAGAATAAGGGGTAGGCCATTTAGAATGGAGATGAGGAAAAACTTTTTCACCCAGAGAGTTGTGAATCTGTGGAATTTGCTGCCTCAGAAGGCTGATTCTCTGGATGCTTTCAAGAGAGAGTTAGATAGAGCTCTTAAAGATAGCGGAGGCAGGGGATATGGTGAGGGCATGAACGGGGTACTGAATGTGGATGATCAGCCATGATCACAGTGATGGCGGTGCTGGCTCGAAGGGACGAATGGCCTACTCCTGCACCTATTGTCTATTGTCTATACATGATTATTATCGAGCTGTCCACAGTGTACAGATACATGATAAAGGTAGTCATGTTTTGTGCAAGATAAATACTGAGAGTAATGACTCAATTGTGATTATGCCACATGAGGTGCATCATGCCATGAACAAGCTGTCCAACAACAAAGCAAGTGGATTGGATCATATTTCTGCTGAACATCTTAAGTATGCAAGTATGAGGATAGCTCCTCTTCTTGCTATTTGTTTTACTGCCTTTATGATACATGGCTTGTTACCTGACTCAATGTTGTCTGTTCTGTTAGTGCCGGTCATTAAGGACAAAGCTGGTAAAGTAGGCAGCCTAAATAATTACAGGCCCATAGCTTTAGCCAGCATATTGTCAAAAGTCTTAGAAAGAGTTCTGCTGGATAGAGTAAATGAGTTTGTTCACCCCACAGATAACCAGTTTGGTTTTAAAGCTAAACATGGCACTGACATGTGTATATATGCCCTAAAGGAGATTGTAAACAAATATAGAGGCAAAAACTCTTCAATTCTTATGTGCCTCATTGATGCTTCCAAAGCCTTTGATCGTGTTAATCACAGAAAGCTGTTTGTTAAAATGAGTCAAAGAGGGGTGCCTAAATACATTGTGAGAATTCTGGCTTACTGGTATACACACCAGACTATGCAAATAAAATGGGGCAATAGGGTCTCAGCCCCATTTGGGGTTAGCAATGATGTTAGACAAGGGGGGATTTTGTCCCCAGTCCTTTTTAATATTTATATTGATGATCTGTCCCAAACAATTGAAAGCCTGTAATACTGGGTGCATGATTGGTAATATTTTAATGAACCATATTATGTATGCAGATGATCTTGTGGTCTTTAGTCCATCTAGCGCTGGTCTCCAGCAGCTCCTTACTATATGTTCTGTGTATGGTGTGGAACATGATATTAAATATAATGCTTGTAAGAGTGCTGTTATGATCTGTAGAACCTAAGAGGATAAATGTCTAAAATTTCCTGATTTTAAACTGTCTGACAATAATCTTAGTGTCTGTAATAAGGTAAAATATCTTGGGCATTTTATTACAGAACAAATGACAGATGATGAGGATATTTATAGGCAACGACGTATGCTGTATGTACAGGCGAATATTCTCTTGCGTAAGTTTGGTGCGTGTACAGATGTGGTGAAAATCATATTGCACACCACTCTATACTGCGCACCTGTTGTCAAACTACGGAAAGACAAGTTTGCAGAGACTAAAGGTGTCCTATAATGATGCCATGAGAACACTGCTAAGGAAACCTAGATGGTGTAGTGCTAGTAACATGTTTGTGGCTGCAGCAGTCAGTACTTTAGGAGCTATCCTAAGATATCATATGTATAAATTCATTTGCAGGATAAATGACTAAAAATGTAATTATTGTGGCCTTGTCAAACATAAGGTTTAGCACTACACTCTACGAAACCCAGTTGTGGGGACACTGGTATCGCTGTCTCATTGTAGGACATTGATCATTCGTTTTTATTCTGGATGTTAATTCATGCATTGGTTTTTTTTTAATATATAATTTATGATGCTTTTATAAGTGATATACTAAGATTTTATATGTATTTTATGATGTTTTTATATGCAATGCATTTTTATGTAATGTTGTCCCTTGTCTGGACCTTGAGTCCGAAATAAAGTTTATTATTATTATTATTATTATTATTATTATTAAATTCCAGTAAAGTTCAATTAAAGATAGTCTAAGGGTCTCCAATGAGATAGATTGTAGGTCAGGACCGCTCCTCTTCCTTCAAGAGAAAAATGTTGTATTGACCATTTCCCCTTTGATTTCAATCACTACAGATATTCAACTGTCTCTTATGAACCCAAGTCCTCCCAATTTTCCTGACATGATTTCCACATCACTTACACACAGAATGATGTCTTTCCATTCTGCACAGTAGGTACATTTAGACTCGGTGGAGTCAAAAGTCAAGAGTGTTTAATTATCAAATGTAGAGAAATACTGAACAATGAAATTCTTACTTGCAGAACATAGTTCTTGTATATAACATAATAAAGAAAAAAAGTTCAATACATTTTAAAAATCTATATTAGTGCCAAAAACCCTAAATCCCTAGTGCAACCAAGACAGTTTGTAGTTTGGCTGGTGTTTAGTGTTCAAGAACTGATGGTTGTTGGAAACAAGGTTAGGAACAGAGGTAAAGAAAGCTAGAGACAAGGGCAAAAGCTATTTATTATTTTAAAGTCTTCAGTGGTTCCAAGATCCCAAATCAGAAGAGAATTATACAACAATCATTGCCAAGAAGGACTTTTCAAATAATTTAATCGACTACATTGCTGTAAAAAAGAGTTAATAGATTTATTTCATCAGCTTTAATAACAGGTAAAGTAAATGACTCCACATCCACTCTGGATATGACTCTCATATTTCGCTTGGGTAGTTTACACCCCAGCGGTATGAACATAGAAACATAGAAACATAGAAAATAGGTGCAGGAGTAGGCCATTCGGCCCTTCGAGCCTGCACCGCCATTCAATATGATCATGTCTGATCATCCAACTCAGTATCCTGTACCTGCCTTCTCTCCATACCCCCTGATACCTTTAGCCACAATGGCCACATCTAACTCCCTCTTAAATATAGCCAATGAACTGGCCTCAACTACCTTCTGTGGCAGAGAACATTGACTTCTCTAACATCAAATAGCCCTTGCTTTCCCTCTCTTCCCAGTTCTCCCACCAGTCTTACTGTCTCCGACTACATTCTATCTCTGTCCCGCCCACTCCCATGACATCAGTCTGAAGAAGGGTCTCAACCCGAAACATCACCCATTCCTTCTCTCCAGAGAATGCCTGCCCGCTGAGTTGCTCCAGCATTTTGTGTCTACCTCCGTATAACTTGATATTGTTAGTGGATATATAGGGAAGAAGCCACATATAAAGTGTCAACAATAATGCTTCTCCTAAGCATCTAAAACCACTTGTATAACTGATTAAAATTTTGATAATTTGGCTGTGAAATGCATAATACTTTTCAGTTGTGACACAGTGACAAAACGAGAAAATGTTTTTCACCAAGCACACCATGGGAGGTGTTAATAAAGTGTGCCCTTGCAAGACAGCAGAGTAACTAACAAGGATGGAAGGTGGGATATGAACTTAAAACTAACAATTCGCTAGTTTAACTCAGCAGGACAGGCGGCATCTCTGGAGAGAAGCAATGGGTGACTTTTCAGGTCGAGACCCTTCTTCAGTCTGAAGAAGGGTCTCAACCCGAAACATCACCCATTCCTTCTCTCCAGAGATGCTGCCTGTCCTGCTGAGTTACTCCAGCTTTTTGTGTCTATCTTCAGTTTAAACCAACATCTGCAGTTCCTTCCTGCACAATTCGCTAGTTTTAGTTTAGTAGTTTATTGTCATGTGTACCAAGGTACAATTACAAATTTCTTGTTGTGTGCTATCCACAATCCACGAGAAAACAATACATGATTACAATCGAGCCATCCACAGTGTACAGATGCAGAACTATGAGAATAACATTTAGTGCATTATAAAGACCAGAAAAGTCCGATTAAGGATAGTCTGAAAGTTTAGCTCAGGACCGCCCACCTGTTGGTGTAAGGAAGGTTCAGTTGCCTGATACAGCTGGGAAGAAACTATCCCTGAATCTAGAGGAATGCATTTTCACACTTCTGTGCCTCTTGCCTGGTGGGAGAGGGGGAGAAGAGGGAGTGGCCAGGGTGGACTCATCCTTGATTATGCTGGTGGCCTTGCTGAGACAGCGTGAAGTGTAGATGGAGTCACTGGAAGGGAGGCTGGTTTGTGTGATGGTTTGGGCTGCATCCATAATTCCCTGCAATTTTTTGTGGTCTTGGATGGAGCTGTTCCCAAACCATGCTGGGATGCTTCTCGATGAAATGCTTTCTACGGCCTATCTGTGGAGTTGGTGAGAGTTGTCGGGGACATGCCGGACTTCTGAAGCCAGCTAAGGAGGTAGAGCTGAGACTGAGAAACAGAAGTCTGGTATCATGACTGACACAAATGCATGGAAGGTAAAATAGTAGCAGAGTAGGCATACGGAAATAGAGAGCCTGAGAGAGGGGGATGTAACAACACCTTACTCCAACTGTTAAGGGGAAAGATTTAACACTTCGCACTTACTGAAACTAAATAGTAACCAGTAATAATACATTTGCTTTTCATTTATCTTGGGAAGATTGCACCATTGATTAAGTCCTGACTATGTAAAGACATGAAGGATAACAGCGCAGGAGTGGAAGGGGTGAGGAAATAGAGGGCCAACATACCAGCCCTAGATCCATTGAATTGGGAGCTTCCTTGCTGCAATACACATTGCACAGCACAGCAGCTAATTAACGTGCTTTTATCTTACAAAACCTCACAGATTTGCAGACCTCACAAACACACCTTGCTATAATTTCATATCACAACAGATAATTCAAGAAGCATAATTTTCCCACAGGAAGCCTTGGACTTGCTATGATTAAACATTAGTTTATATCCATGTTGATTATCAAAAATGCAGGAAAGGTTGCAATAAAATGAAAATATATTAAAATAATCTATTTTGTGAGATCTCTATTACCTTGTCTAGGGTGGCGCAGCGTCAGGGACCCAGGTTTTTCACGGTGCCAGAGACCCCGGTTCGATCCTGACCTCGGATGCTGTCTGTGTAGTGTTTGCATGTTCTCCTTGTGACCACATGAGTTTCCTCTGGATGCTCCAGTTTTGTCACATCCCAAAGACGTGCGGGTTTAGCTGGCCTCTGCAAAAAAAAAAACAAATGTGTCCGGAGTGGATGCAAAAGTGGGACACACAGAACTAGTCTGATTGATGGTCGACATACACTCGATGGGCCGAAGCGCCGTGTCCATGCTGTATCTCTAAACTAAACTAAAGAGTATGGCACAGGAACAGGCCCTTTGACCCTGTTATGGGGGAAGGAATAGTCAGAGCTAATAACTGGTAAATAAGGATGTGGATTGTGCTAACATGGTGACAGGGAACCGCGGACAAAGCCTAAAAGTAGAGACAAGGAATGCAGCAGTGACGACACCCAAGTTTCAGGAACTTCAGGATTATTTGGATAATAATCAATTGTGGATAATCATTTTATTCTGCAATCAAGACATAGTTTTGCTGTTAATCCTCTGTGTAACATTGTCAGCTGAGAATGTAAAAGCTGTACCAAAGTTGTGCTCAGGAAATCAGCTTTCACTGGTCTCCTGGTGCGCACCAGTTTTAATAAAATGCCCAAACACCAACTCGCACGGCCTTTCCAATTGCCCCAAAATCAATTTTGCAAGAAATCTGGAATCCGGCATGAACTGCTGGTAGGATTTGAAAATGACCAAAGATTACTTTCAGGAAAGTCCAAAGATGATCATAATTGGGTGCATTTATCATCTGACATTGCACTTGAGGTCATTTCATCTCACTGGTAAAAATGCATTAGACATCTAACCTTCCAAGAAAATAGGATTGACTAACTGAGTTGAAGTTTAGTAAATTTTATTAATTCCAAAAATAGCAATAATTATAAGATGAATGTTAAAGGTCAATCAGCTCCTTGGAATTAAAAATAAAACAGAATAGATATTGGTAATTTGAACCAATTTGAATTTAAAAAATTGTGTGCATATTGAATTAGATATATGTAACCACTGAAGTTTTCATTTTACCCTAGTCCGTGTCTCCTGTACTTCAACTCACTACCCAAATATCCCTTTGCACAGATTCCAGATTAGTTTAATTTAGAGATACATCGCGGAAACAAGCCCTTTGGACCACTGACCTGCGCCAACCAGTGATCCCCACATACTAACGCAATCCTACACATGGAAAATTTACAATTTTACCAAAGCCAATTAACCTACAAACCTGTATGTCTTTGGAGTGTGGGAGGAAACTGGAGCTGCTGGAGAAAACCCACGCAGGTCATGGGGAGAATGTACAAACTCATGGCCGTCGCACCCCCTTTTATTCCTAGAGTAAGAAAAATTCCTGAGAAAAAAACAAAACATTTGGAGCGCAATCAGCATTACCACTTTGACAGAAATTACCCGAAATTCTGGTTCCAGCCCGCTGGATGATTTGGGGGGGAAAAGAATTGCGACCATCCGTGCCTGCGCAGTTGGGGGAAGCCAGTGATGCAGTATCGATGCAAAATGACGCTATCTCTCCGCACGTGCGCAGTGGGCCCAGGCGGGATCAGATCACCATTTGCACTCCACACAATCAGAGATCGCCTTGATGCCTCGTGTCTACTATGGGTAAATAGTGGAATATTGCGATGCAGGAGAGGGAGGCTGTTTTTTATCCTGGGTGGCAAACTACCCGCGAGGGGTTCAATCCGGTCTGCGGGATGATTTGGAAAAAAAGAGGAGTGCCCGTTTCTCCGGGCCTGGGGGGGGGGGGAGGTGGGTGGGGGGGGCTGCGATGTCTGCCCGCCCGGTCCGCCTCCATCCGCAGCGTTGAAGCCTCGCCGCTGGTCAGCCTGGCGTCCAGGAGGCCGTTCTCCCGTCGCGGGAGCGGGAACAACTGAATCTGAATCCAGTCCTGATAACGGCCGTGACTCCAACACCAGACGCCGCTCCGGCCGGGCCCTCGCCTCCTCTGACGCCGGGCCCACGCCACCACCCCCCCCTCCATTGGGCCCATGCCACCTTCCGCCCATGCCACTCCCCCGCTTGGCCTACGCTATCTTCAGCCCACGCCTACCTCCCCCGCCGGGCCCACACCACCTTCACCCCCCCCCCCCGGGCCCACACCACCTTCACCCCCCCGACGGGCCCACGGCACTTTCCACCCCCGCCGGGCCCATGCCACCCCGCCGGGCCCACGCCTTTCTTTTCCCCCATGGGCGCTCACCTCCCACCACCCGCCGCGGGTCCACGCCTTGGGTTTCGACACTCTGTTACCTGCTGTGAGAGGCGAAAAGAGTGTTTAATTGTATATGAGCCAAAAAACGCTACAATGAAATCATTACTTGCCGCAGCATAACAAGTCTGCAATCACAGTATTCATAGATAACACAATATCCATTCATATAACCATTATCTATTCATAGATAACACAATAAACAAAAAAAACAGTAATATGTCTGGAGTATTGTGTACAGTTTTGATCTCCTAATTTGAGGAAGGACAACCTTGTGATTGAGGCAGTGCAGCGTAGGTTCACGAGATTGATCCCTCGGATGACGGGACTGTCATATGAGGAAAGATTGACAGGCCTAGGCTTGTATTCACTGGAGTTTAGGATGAGGGGATTTCTTATAGAAACATATAAAATTATAAAAGGACTGGGCAAGCTAGATGCAGGAAAATGTTTCCAAATGTTGGGCAGTTCCAGAACAATAGAAACATAGAAACATAGAAAATAGGTGCAGGAGTAGGCCATTCGGCCCTTCGAGCCCATTCAATATGATCATGGCTGATCATCCAACTCAGTATCCCGTACCTGCCTTCTCTCCATAACCCCTGATCCCCTTAGCCACAAGGGCCACATCTAACTCCCTCTTAAATATAGCCAATGAACTGGCCTCAACTACCCTCTGTGGCAGAGAGTTCCAGAGATTCACCACTCTCTGTGTGAAAAAGTTTTTCCTCATCTTGGTCTTAAAGGATTTCCCCCTTATCCTTAAGCTGTGACCCCTTGTCCTGGACTTCCCCAACATCGGGAACAATCTTCCTGCATCTAGCCTGTCCAACCCCATAAGAATTTTGTACGTTTCTATAAGATCCCCTCTCAATCTCCTAAATTCTAGCGAGTATAAGCCAAGTCTATCCAGTCTTTCTTCATATGAAAGTGCTGACATCCCAGGAATCAGTCTGGTGAACCTTCTCTGCACTCCCTCTATGGCTATAATGTCCTTCCTCAGATTTGGAGACCAAAACTGTACGCAATACTCCAGGTGTGGTCTCACCAAGACCCTGTACAACTGCAGTAGAACCTCCCTGCTCCTATACTCAAATCCTCTTGCTATGAAGGCCAACATACCATTCGCTTTCTTCACTGCCTGCTGCACATGCATGCCTACTTTCAATGACTGGTGTACCATGACACCCAGGAGCCACAGTCTTAGAATAAAGCGGAGGCCATTTAAGACTGAGGTGAGAAAAAACGTATTCACCCAGAGAGTTGTGAATTTGTGGAATTCCCTGCCACAGAGGGCAGTGGAGGCCAAATCACTGGATGGATTTAAGAGAGAGTTAGATAGAGCTCTAGGGGCTAGTGGAGTCAAGGGATATGGGGAGAAGGCAGGCACGGGTTATTGATTGGAGACGATCAGCCATGATCACAATGAATGGCGGTGCTGGCTCGAAGGGCCGAATGGCCCACCTCCTGCACCTATTTTCTATGTTTCTATGCTAAAAAACATTATTTGGAGCGGCAGAGTGGTGCAGCGGTAGAGTTGCTGCCTCACAGCGCCAAAGACCCAGGTTCAATCCTGATTATGGGTGCTGTCTGCGTGGAGTTGGCACGTTGTCCGAGGGACGGCGTGGATTTTTTCCGGGTGCTCCGGTGTCACCCACACTCCAAAGACTTGTAGGTTAATTCGGTAATTTGTAAAATTGTCCCCAGTGTGTAGGATAGTGCTAGTGCACGGGGTGATCGCTGGTCGGCGCGGACTCGCTGGTCCGAAGTGCCTGTTTCCGCGCTGTATCTCTAAAGTCTGAAAATCTCCAAAGTTCTTAGTGCAACCAAGACGGCTCGTAGTTTTTAGCTTAGTTGGTGTTTGTAGTGTTCAAGAGGTCGATGGCTGTTGGGTAGGAGCTGAAGAAGGGTCTTGACCCGAAACGTCACCCATTCCTTCTCTCCAGAGGTGCTGCCTGTCCCGCTGAGTTACTCCAGCATTCTATGTCTACCTTTGAGTTTAAAAACCCCCAGCATCTGCAGTTTTTTCCGACAGATTTTATTTAGTTTAGTTCAGAGATACAACGTGGAATCAGGCCCTCCGGCCCACCACGTTCATGCCTACCAGCGACCCTTGCACACTACCACTATCTCACACACATTAGGGACAATTTACAATTATACCAAGCCAATTAACCTACGTCTTTGGAGTGTGGGAGGAAACTGGGGGGAGAGGGGCAAGAGGCCGTGGGGGGGGAGAGGCCGGGGGGGGGAGAGAGGCGGGGGGGGGGGGGGAGAGAGGCGGGGGGGGGAGAGATGCTGGGGGGAAGGGGAGAGAGAGGCTGGGGGGGAAGACTGGCCGGAGGGGAAGATAGGCCGGGGGAGAGAGGAGGGGGGAGAGAGGAGGGGGAAGAGAGGAGGGAGGAGGGGAGAGGGGAGGGGGGAGGGGGGGAGAGAGGAGGGGGGGAGAGAGGATGGGTGAGAGAGGGGGAGAGAGGAGGGAGGAGGGGAGAGGGGAGGGGGGAGAGAGGAGGGGGGGAGAGAGGAGGGGGGGAGAAGAGATGGGGGGAGGAGGAGGATGGGAGGAGGAGGAGGGGGAGAGGAGGAGGGTAGGGAGAGGAGGAGGGGAGGGAGAGGAGGAGGAGAGGGGAGCCGGGAGCAGCGAAGGGGGAGCAGTGTGGAGCAAGCAGCGGGGGGGAGCAGCGGGGGGCGAGCAGCGGGGAGCGAGCAGCGAGGAGTGAGCAGCAGGGAGCAGCAATCACTCGCAGCCCAAGCCAAGACGAAGCAGACCCATTGTGACATCATCAGCGAAAGAGTTGTTTTTATTTCAAAGTTTTGTCGGAATTAATTTTCATTAATAATTCGAGAAATAAAGCATGAAATTTTCAGATAAGGCGATTTCGGACTCCACGGAAAAAGTCTCGACCGGAATATGTAAAAATGTTACCGTTACTGCGTCGTGTTTTTGAGAAGATGTGATTATACACGCACACACACACACACACATCCAAGATCACAGTTTTATAAGTATAGAGGTTAATATTTATTTTTATATGTTATTGAATAAAAATCAAGTTATAAATTCACATTGCAAAAATGGTTTCACAATTCAGTAGTACTGATTTTCAGTATTCCACTGATATTTGAGAATACATGAGGTTGCATGCAAAATACTGATTGTGAAAAATCCAGTTTCTGTGTTGTACATTCTATTGCATTTATGTGAGAAATACCGATTTTCCCATCAACATACTGATTATCAGCCATCAAAATACGGAAATGGTCAGTGAAACCTGCAGCTGCAATTATTCACAATCACATTGTGTTCGAGAATTCAAAATGTGATTTGTGATCTTGTTTATGAGTCAACATGGAATTAGAATTTGTTATAATAGTATGACAGTAAAATAGGTTAGTTTGAAAGCGATCATAGTAAAGCGATAATGTAAATGCACCATTTAGTTTGACTTCAATTTTCATGATGGAAATTGAAGTCGAACTAAATGTTGTATTCACATCACTATTCCATGTTGAAATTGATGTGATGTGAAGTTGTTAGGTCAGGAGGACCATTAAAGGTGCACTGCACACACTAACACAGTCTAACAGTAACAGGCAATCATATCAACACACAAAACATTTTCTAAAAAAAGGTTTTCTTTACTGCAAAAACTTACAGTATTTTATTTGCAGTTTTTGCATGTTCCTTTATAACATTTTACATAACATTTTACAACAGTACAACTTGATTATTAAAACAAGGACAACTTAAATTCTTGATTTAAAAAAATGTATACAACAATGATCCCAATCATCCCATTTCACCCACTCATTACTCTTGACTCAACCAAAATTATTTCTGAAATATTGGTCATAAATTTGGTGGAAAAATGCTCCAAAATAAGGCTCAGAATGCACCAGAGAGCATCTAAAACCCCAGAGCTTCCAGGGCCCTGGACCCCGGCCACGAGGGACTTCGCCCTTGAGATGTGCGCTGCGTGCACATTATGTCACATAGATTTTTTGTAATCCTGTCATGCCAACCGCCTTTTTGAAAAGCTTTGTATGGGCCTGAAACTCCACACAGATAGCACCCATAGATAGACACAAATTGCTGGAGTAACTCAGCAGGACAGGCAGCATCTCTGGAGAGAAGGAATGGGTGATGTTTCGGGTGAAGGCCCTTCTTCAGACTCACCCTTACACCCATGGTCAGGATCGAACCCGTCTCGGGCGCCGTGAGGCAGCAACTCTACCGCTGCACCACTGTGCTGCCACAGATTACAGATGAGACCATGATATATTTGCAAATAATCTTAGTTAAATGTGGTTGAAACATGCAGCTCTTGTGCAAGCAGCATACAAGATTGTTTAGCCCTATTAGCCCTTTGCCATCTTCTCTTTTATTGAGAGATGTTCCATGGAGATTGTGGAGATTGCAATGAGGATAGCTTTTACATGATTCCAGACATATCAAAACAGTTACAAATTATATCAATTTTTCATATATATATATATTTAATAATTTAAAATTAAAAAATGTAAACATTTTAATTTTAATTTAAGCTCCTGACCTATCCATCCGGGGGTCTCAGCAGTCCTTGAAGAAATAAAAAGAAATAAGACGGCAACCGTAGTCAGGATCGATCTCGGGTCTTTGACGCTGTAAGGCAGCAACTCTACTGTTTTGCCACCGAGCCGCCCCCGTGTTTTCAAGTGAGGAAAACAGCAGCAGCCAAGTTTCCCAAGGTATGGACCTTACTATGATTCTAGCTAATTGTTAAATCCAGGTACAAATACATGATAGCAGATAGATACAGCATTTCGGTCAAAAGGGATTGCAAATGCTTATCAAGATTTTGTTGGGTATGTCGATAAGAGAACTGAATTCAGTACACCTCAGAATAATCCTCGAGATTGTGTTATGGAATAGTAAGATTAAACGAGAACTTACCAGTTTGAACTGATCTTTATTTTTATGAGGAGTTACGATGAGGGACTACGTGAAGAAGACCCCGTCCAGCCGCACACGCGTCAATCTTCAAAGCAGCAGTGTGAAATCACAGATAATAATTACTGAAGTATGATAGTAAGATACGTGAAGACTAGAACTACCAGTTGACCTTTATGAGGGGTGGGAGCGGAGGGCACGTAGTCCCTCATTGTAACTCCTCATAAAATAAAGATCAAACTTCAAACTGGTAAGTTCTCATTTAATCTTACTATTTTACTTCGGAGTCCAGTGAGTGACTACGTGAAGATTTTAAAGCTCTGTGATTTCATGTCGTAGATTCAAATCAAGGCATCTCACTGCATTGATTGACTCTAAATGAGTAAAGCAATCAACAATGCATAACCACAACATAGATGCAATCAGTTAATGGTTTATTTATCACAACAATAGTAACCACCCCTTTATCACAAGGGGGAACTTAATACTGAATCCAAAACAGCAACACCAAATAATCCAGGTTCTGTAATCTCCTTATGGTAATACTTGTGAAACATCCGTTCACTTGCCCATCCTGCGGCCGCGAGGATATGGTCTATTGGGATGTCCAAATCCTTGGCCGCTGATGTTGATGTCGCCCTGGTTGAATGAGATTTAAATTTGTCAGTATCAATACATGCATCAACCAACACCTGCTTCAGCCATCTTGAAATAGTCTGAACCGACACTTTCTTATGTGTTTTTTTATGGCTGATAAAGAATGCTGATTCTGCACCTCTTAGGTTCTGGTGGCTTCAATGTAACATCGTAAATGTGACACTACACATAGACATGGATCCGTAGGATATGCTGAAAAAAACAACTTACATCCTGTGACTCCAGGTCTACTCTGTTTAAGCAAATCATAGACATAGAACGTAATGGCATCTGCTGCTATTTTCATCCTGTCTATTCGTAGTTTCTGCAATGTTTGCACTCTCTGTGCTGAAACCAGTGCCATGAGCATGACTACCTTCATGGTAATTTTGGCCAAGGACAGAGCTGCAATAGGAGTCCATTGGCGAAGGAGCATTAGCACATCTCTTACATTCCAGATTTCTGTATACCTGGGTCTAGGAGTCTTGGAATTGAAAATTCCCTTCATAAACCTACAGAACAAAGGGTGTGACCCTACAGGATTTTGTTCTGATTCCCTCCATAGATATGCAGAAAGAGCACTCCTTGCAGTATTGATCGCACTATAGCTTAACTGCCAATCAAAATAAAGAGTTGACAGAAACTCTAACACGTCTGAGATGTCTGCAGTGTGATATGTAATATTCTGCCTTAAGCAAAACACCTCCCATTTCCTTATGTAAGAAATATACTGCTTCTGGGTACTATCCCTCCAGGCTGCCTCCATAACATCCACAGTGCGATCTGATAATCCTCTTCCAAGATATGGCCTCCTTAGAATATGCAAATCAACAAACCAATACGATCATGTAAAGGATGCAAATCACCAGTTACTGGGTGCACAAGCAGGTTTTCCTGTTTAGGAATAATCATAATGGGCTTTGTGATCATTTTTAATACCAGAGGGTACCAGGGTTGTGTAGGCCAGTCTGGTACCACCAATACTCCTGAAGCGGAGTCCTGTTTGATCTTCTGTATACACCGACTAATGAGGCAAAATGGAGGAAATGCATACATAAACATTCTACCCCAATGCAGCGAGAAAGCATCCACCGCTACTGCCCCAGGAACAGGTTCCCATGACACATATTTAGGTAATTGGTGGTTAAGTCTGGATGCAAACAAGTCAATCTCTGGCATCCCGAACCGTGCAACAATTTTATTAAATTTGTCACGATCCAACATCCATTCTGTATTGTCATTGAATTTACGTGACCTTGTGTCTGCAACTAAGTTGAATCTACCTGGTAGGTAGATTGCCGAAAGCCAAATGTTTCTGGTAATACACCAGGTCCAGATCACGTTTGCCAATCTATCACAAGATTCTGACTTGATACCACCCATATGATTAACATACGCTACTGCCGTAGTGTTGTCAATCTGTACCTGAACATGCAAATTTTGCATATTAGAGCAATAAGCTTTAAGCCCATAAAATGTTCCCAAAAGCTCTAGGTAATTGATCCCTTGTTCTTGGAGCAAAGGTACTTCCTCCACATTCCATCTACCTCCACAGCTGGAAATAGTATTAGTAGTGCCCCAACCTAGAGCACTTACATCAGTCTGTAGAATAATGGGTGTTTCAACCAGAATTTCTCTGGAAGCATTAGAGACACTCCTGATCCACCATTGTATTTCAGTAATAGTTGCAACTGGCAATTGCATGGGCCTTTCAAAATGCCCTGAATGTATCCTCAATGCCTGTACCTTTGCTGATAATGCAGTGGTCCAAACTGTACAGCCAGAAATGAAGCCATTAGTTTGCCAAGCAAGCTTGCTACCTGCCTAATTGAGGGTTGGTGCTGTGTAATGAGCTTAATACAACCTTCAATTAACTGCAGCCTTTTATCCTTGGGCAGAGTCACTACCATGTGTTCTGAATTAATAGTGAAACCCAAGTAATCAATTACTGTGCTTGGTAATAGTTTGGATTTATCTGGATGGATAATAAATCCCAGCCTCTCGAAAGTGAGTTTGATTCTTGACACTGATGCTTCTGTTGTAGCCCGAGTGTCTCCCACAATCAGAATATCATCCAAATAGGCCATTATCAAATGGCCCTGAGCTCTTAGTAGTGCTAAGATTGGTTTTAACAATTTGGTATATAGTCTCGGAGCTGAGGTTAAACCATTAGGCAATGCTTTAAATTGCCATAATTGACTCATCCATCTAAATTTTAAGTATCTCCGATCATTACCATGCACAGCCACAGAGTAAAAAGCATCTTGAAGATCTATGCTAGCCATATAGCATTTTCTTGAAATTAGCTGTATGGCATTGGCAAATGTCTCCATTTTAAAATGTTTATACTGTACAAAAGGGTTAAGACTTGTCAGATCTAGAATAATTCTACACCCACCATCCTTTTTTGCTCTAGGAAAAATACTTGACAAATTGGTGGTGTTGGTGAACTGACTTCTCAATTACCCCTTTTTTACACAATATTTCAAGTTCTGCCTGAATCTCCATTTTCTCTTCTTTTGAGAAAATACGTGTGCGGCTTGAAATATGCTGAGTAGGAGGATCCAAATATGGGTAGAATTCAATTTTAAACCCCACAATACTGCACAGTATAAATGCATCAGATGTTATTTTACTTCGGAGTCACGTGAGTGACTACGTGAAGAACCCCGCCAGTGCGCCTGTGCGTCATTACGTCAGACGCCTTGACGCAAACGGACGTGAGGAGCAGAGCTCCTCCAGTGGATTTGTAGTTTTTCAACTGCAAGGTAAGTAGAAACTTTTATCAGGTTTTCCAGGTCCGTTTACTGTGGGTCTACGGGGATTTTTTCCACAGACGCCATGGAAAAAAACGGACAGGGGGAAGAGGTGAGCGACACAGCCGACAGAAGTCGGGAAAGTCGGGAGTCTGCGGTTAGAGACCAACCGCCTCTAAACCCCGGTACAGTCTCCAGCGGTGAGCATAGCGACTGTGGACCTGGGGCTGGTGAAAACACAGTCAGCGCCTGTCGGGCAAAAGACAAAGTATAAATCCCAACGGCCCACGGAGGGAGTCCCTGGCAATGGAAGTAGCTCCAGGGCTAGATACTGCTTTTGAGCGTATTGCCCAAATAAGAAAGCCTTTTACATAGGCTGTTGGAGCAAAGTTCACTCAGGGAGGAGTGTACTGAACTCAAGCTGCTGGAAGCAGCTCAAACAGCTCCTGGTACAGGGCTAGATACTGCTTTCGAGTGTATTGCCCAAATAGAAAGCCTTTTCCATAGGCTGTTGGAGCAAAGTTCACTCAGGAAGGAGTGTACTGTAATCCAAGCTGCAGGAAGCAGCTTAACAGCACCTGGCTCAGGGCTGATGGAATGCACGCTCAGGAATGTGGAGCGTGCTACGGGTCATGAGATTTCAGACCCCGACTCTGACGGTGAGGCTGTACAAGGCAATGAACGGCAGCTGCCAGATGTTCCACCCCTGGCAGTAGGATTTGCTGCCCCGTCAGGGTCAGGAGAGCCATTAGGAGAAGAACTGGCCTCCTTAATAAATTACTTGGTTTACCATCAGCTGGAACAGCAGGAGATGGATGAGACTGCAAGAAAGCAGGAGACCCCAAGTAACTGTGGGTTGCTGAAAGCAGCAACAGTGAACCAAATTATCTGGAATCAGTTGCAGAGAATATTAAAGCTGCTGGGTTCTGGAATAACTGCTTTTACCAGAATAGCAGGTAACAGCCAAGAGATGATGAAGTTACATCAGGAAGCACTGGGGTTGCTATCCAGCACCCACTTCGAGATCAATTATCTGAGGAAAGTGCTATACGGCCTACTATGAATCTGAAATTTGCAGCACTCTGCAAACCAAGTAATATACAATTACCCAACTTACTCTTTGGAGAGATCTCGGGAGACGTATTAAAGAGTTGGAAGATGAAGCGAAAACAGGATTGATAAAAACATCAATGTTGCAAAGTCTGTAAAGAGGAAGTATCCTTTCAGACGTCATACGGATCCTAGACCAGGACCAAGTCGCTCATTAACGCAGGGACGTAGCTGGCGGCCTGCAGCGGGAGTAAGGACCAGTGGTGGTGCTTCCGGGAGAATCCAGGGATCTCAGAATACTCAAATGACTCAAGAGGTAGGTGGACCTGGTTCTCAGGGGAACATACTAACTGGATTAAGTCCAAAAGTTGGAGGCAGATTACGTCTCTTCTATAAACATTGGAAGAAGATTACTTCAGATGTGGTAATTCTGAATAATATACAAGGATTTCGAATTGAATTCAACCCAAATTATTATTTGCCTGTCCAGCATGTTCCTAGCAGAACTCTCCACTTTGCGATGTAATGGAGGTTCAAGTTGCGCTTCAAAACCCTATATATAAAAGGTGTTATTGAAGAATCAGTCTACCAAATTCACCAATTTGGGTCAAATATATTCCCTCGATCAAAAAAGGATGGAGGTGGTAGGATTATTATAGACTTGACAAGTCTGAATCCTTTTGTTCAGTGTCTGTTCACTTGCAAGATATGAAGTATCTTAAATTTACATGGATGAACCAATTAGGGCAGTTCAAAGCTCTGCCTAATGGGTTAACGTTCCCTCCCAGAATATTCATAACATTGTTAAAATCAATTCTGGGGTTGCTGAGAGCCAGGGGCATGTACTAATGGCATACCTGGACGATGTCCTGATTATAGGAAGGACAAAACAGTCAACAGAAGCATCGGTTGCAGTAATAAAATCACACTTTTGAAAGTTTGGGGGTTTCTAAATTCATCCAAAGAAATCAAGGTTAAAAACATGTACCTCGATTGATTATTTGGGGTTCACAATTGATTTAGCCCAAATGCAAATTACTTTGCCCAGTGAAAAAAGGGTGGAGTTGATTAAAGATTGCAGTAATCTGTTAAACGAGCAAAAACCTCTAATCAGACAGGTGGCTCGAGTACTGGGAAAATTAGTAGATTCCCAGCAGTCCAGTATGGACCATTACATTATCAACAGCTGCAGAGAATCAAAGAACAGGCACTGAGAGTAAATGCTGGTCATTTTGATAGAACCATGCAAGTAACAACAAATGCTGTTTCTAATCTGCAGTGGTGGATTCTACATGTCTCAAGCAGTTCAGGCAAAGTGCTGATTGAACAACCTTCCATGATATTACAAACTGATGCCAGTGCACTAGGATGGGGTGCAACTGACTTAACATCGAGCTGCGGAGGCAGATGGAATCAGGAAAAGTTAGTGTTACTGCAGACATGGGGAATTACCTATTTGGAGCTTTTAGGAGGTTTCTATGGACTCCAAGCTTATGGTTCTAACACAACTAAAAGGAAGGTTCAAGTTCAAATTAATAAACACAACAGTAGTTGCCTATATTAATGATATGGGTGGAATTAAGTCGGGGTCATGTGACAAAATGGTTAAATCAACTTTGGTCTTGGTGTATTGAAAAGAACATTTGGATTTCAGCTATCTATCTACCAGGTAGAATGAACACAATAGCAGACACCAGGTCACGAAAAGTTCCATGATAATAAAGAATGGATGTTGAATCATGAGGTATTCAATGATATAGTAATCAGATTTGGAATGACCGACATCGACTTGAATCATCAGCTATCGAGATATGTCTCATGGAAACCAGATCCAGGAGCAGTGGCGATTGATGCTTTCTCGCTACATTGGGGTGGTATGTTTTCATATATATTTCCACCTTTCTGCTTCATAAGCCAATGTTTGCTTAAAATCAGGCAAGATGCTGCTTCAAGGGTATTGGTAGTACCAGATTGGCCTACACAGCGATGGTATCCGTTGATATTAGAATTAACAACACAAATGTTGATGAAAGTCCCAAAAAAGAGTAATTATTGCTGCACCCTGTACAGGGGAACAACATCCATTATATGATCGTTTGGATTTGTTGATTTGTAGGTTTTAAGAATGCCTTTTCTGGGACCGGGACTGTCTGAGCATACTGTGGACATGCTTACGGCAGCCTGGAGGAAGAGCACTCAAAAACAGTACCTTTCTTATATTAAGAAATGGGAAGAGTTCTGTGTACAAAAGAATGTGCAATAAAGTACTGCAGATATTTCAAATGTTTAGAATTTCTGTCAAAACTTTATTATGATGAAGGTCTGAGTTGTAGTGCAATTAATTCAGCCAGAAGTGCATTGTCCTCATATTTGGTTCTGGATTCAGAAAGAAACTCAATTGGGTCACATCCAATTGTTTCCAGACTAATGAAAGGAATCTTTAATTCCAAACCACCGAAACCTAGGTACGTGACAATCTGGGATGTAAGTGTGGTACTGAAACTACTTCGTGAATGGTCATCAAGTGTGTCTTTACCTTTGGTCAAGCTCAGTATGAAAGTATTCATGCTTATGGCATGAGTGACAGCACAACGAGTGCAAACACTTGGAAAATTACAAATAGACAGTATGGAAGTAACTGAAGACAAGGTTACATTCTATATCTATGACCTACTAAAGTAAATTAGGCCAGGTGTGACAGGATTTAAAATTATGCTAGCAGCATATCCAAATGATCCATGTCTCTGTATTAAGACATATTTATTACAATACATTGAGGTCACAAAGAATTTGAGAATACGGAAACTGGGTTGTTGATCACACACAAGAAACCACACAAGAGTTTCAATACAGACTATTTCCAGATGGATAAAAGAAGTCTTAACAGCTGCTGGTATTAACACTTATGTTTTTACGTCTCACTCGACTAGGGCAGCAGAAACGTCGGCGGCCAGGGCAAAAGACGGCCCCGTCGACCATATCCTCGCAGCCGCCGGGTGGTCCAATGAGTTGATGTTTCAACATTTTTACCATCGGCCTATTGTTAATGCGGGGTTGTTTGCAGAAACTATTTTAAGTTCTGTGTAAATTCCTCTGGTTTAAAGGGGATCTGATTCATTTCATTATTGAAATGAATTACTGCATTTGTTGCACGCAAATCTTTTTATGAATGCATGATTGATTATTCTCGTTCCGAGTCAACCTGTGCAGTGAGAAGCCGGGATTGATCCACAGCATGAAATCACAAAGCTTTAAAATCTTCACGGTCACTCACGTGACTCCGAAGTAAAATAGTAAGATTAAACGAGAACTTACCTAAGTTTGAAGTTTGATCTTTATTTTATGAGGAGTTACGTAGGTGATTACGTGCCCACCACGACCCTACCCTCTATCATAAAGGTCAGATAGAAGTTCTTGTATTACTCGTTTTATTATGAGACTATATTACTTCGGTTGTTGTTTTTTGTGATTTCACACCGCTGCTTTGAAGATGGACGCGCAGGCGCACTGGCGGGGTTCTTCACGTAATCACCTACGTAACTCCTCATAAAATAAAGATCAAACTTCAAACTTAGGTAAGTTCTCGTTTAATCTTACTATTTTTTGCCATTCTTTTAGGAAGAATTGTAATCTTCCTCCAACTTGTGAGTGTGAAACATTTAATATGTCTCTTACAGGACCAGACCCACCTACCTCGGGGTTTGCCGATGGCAAATGTTGTCCCCTGCTCTTAGTGGGAATACTGTAACCTCCATGTGCCCCAGGAGCAGTGCGCCAATAACGCATATATGGGAAGGACCGACTTGTTCCTTCACCGGCCCCAGTCACCACACGTCGGTAGGGAAACTGCCTTCGAATTGATCTGCCAAGCACCGGTGGTTTCATCATCCCCATGGTTTTTGCTTCTTCATTCATGTCTTTTACCCTTTTGGCTAGAATCTCTCCAAAAAGCAGATTAGGTAATTGAATATTAGATGGTTTACAGAGCCCCGCAAACTTAGGGTGTATGTTAGGTCTTATAGCACTTTTACGAATACAGTTTATTTCAAAGTGCGCACTACACATGAGTGCTAAGTGCGCACTACACATGAGGCATCCTGTAGGTATGTTACAAAACTTACCTTCAGTCGCGCTGTAATTCTGCCACTGGCCGTGTGCGCGATTTTGGCGCCTTTAAGGGGGGGGCGGGGTTAAAACGCGGTTTCTCCTTCCTTGTGCTGAATTATATTTTGTTGGAGTACCAGCCTCGGTGAAAGAATCGTTCCGGGTGCCGTTTTGCGTAGTTTGTTTAAAAAATCTCCCAACAAGTTCAGCGTTGGAATCATTTTAAAATCATCTTCTGAAGCGTCAACGCCAACAACGGGGACGGATTTCACACAAGGGAAAGGTAAACGAATGTGCCTTATTTTAATGTATAAACGTTCTGCTTAAGAGGCCTTTAATTCACTTTTTTTCATGCGACACGGTGATTTTTCCCCCCGAATTAACGGCAGTATTTTTCATGCCAATACGGGGTTAAATTCACCGCAAATGAACGTTCCAAATAATCGCGTTCCAGAAATCCCCATTCGCAAGATGATATAAATTCCCATTAATTTACAGGTATTAAACATTCAATTCCTTCCATTTGGCCTGTAAATTCATGAAAATTAGATTTAAAAATTATGTTATATTGTGAATTATTGTGTGAATGTTATTTGGACACTTAAGCTTTTTAAAAATGTTAAACTATTCTTAAATAAATGGATAGATGTTTAAATCTAGTAATTGAATTTAGATGAAACTGATGATTTTCTTGTTGAGTATTTACTATTTGTTTTAGCATTTAACTTTATCATTTCTACCTTTTTTTCTAAAGCTGCAAATAATAACTTGTTTCTGTTAATGATGTTCAGTGTTTTTTTTAAAATTTACATTGTAAATAGATGTCTCCAAAGAAGAAATGCAAAATTGTCAATCCAAAAGCCCAGGCAGGCATAGCTAGAGTTCAACTTGAAGAGAAGTTCTCTGTCATGCCTGAGTCTAAGAGGGATCTTAAAAATGGACACATCTTGTACTTGTATACCTCGTTTGGAAAAAGTCTGCCTGAAACAGAGAAATCGCTGAGTTCACATTTCTCTTTGTCGGATGCAGAAGGCTATTCATTTGTTACTGTTAAGTTAAAAGTGAAGACTCTCGTTAACCGGACTTTGCTTAAGTTTAAAAAACTCACCAATCCCAAGGAACTTGGAGTATTTATGGAAATTTGTGATGAAACTTTTAAACTTCCGGAAGGCAGTCAACACATTTCTTTAGATGACATTCCACTGCCTGGTGCTCAAGATCCTGAATCCTTGACATCTGCCGAAAGCCAAGTGCCCATATTTCAAGACACTGAGGACATGGGCGATGACAGTCATAGTCTGCATCCTCCACTGAATCTAGCAATGCCAACGACACCTGCTGCCTCACCTGAACCAATGCCATCGACATCTAGTGTTTCAAAAAGATGTACCAGAGAATTTCTAAGTCTTTCACCAGGGAAACAAAAATTGACGAAAAGACTAAAGTATATGTACGAATCCAGGGCTGCTCTTTCAACAAAGTATCACACAAAGATCAGTGAACTTAGGGCACGGTTGAAAACTCCCAAACGTATAGTTAATCAAGCCTTAAAGAGAAAGCAAAACCAAATAGATTTAAAGGACAGAAAGATTCAGGAACTCAAAACCAAATTACGTGATAATACTTCTGCACGAGTGCTTGCTAACACCAAGGCAGAGTTTTTGAAACTTAAAAAAGCACACAGACAATTGCTGATGTTTCGTGGCAGTACGAAAAGGAGGAAAACTGTTTCAATTCACCAGTACAGAAAAGTTCATGAAAATTTAAAGGACAGGGAAGAGGATGTGAGACGCCTCGAATTTGACAATCTTGTCCTCAAAGAAACAATCGAAAATCTGCAGGCTGCCAGTATTGTCAAGGCAAAGGTGGGCCAGAAAACCTACTCCTCAACAATAAGGATGCATGTGTTTGACAGTATTGTAAACAAAACTCCCACAGCAAACATTCCAATCCTGATAAGCCAGTTCTACAAGCGGAGTGGACTTCATCTGGATTATGTTCCTCGACGCAGTGCAGTTGAAGTTATGGCCCGAGAATTGGGAGCTATTGCTGAGTTGCAAACAGCAGAGATGCTCCTTGCAACAAGCGGTTTGACTGTTGGGTTTGATGCAACCACCCAGGAAGAGACCCACATTAACAGTGTTCATTTCACCACCACAAACAACTGTCTCTCTGCAGCAGTTGATGAATTGGCTGGTGGGACTGCTGAGGACTATGCACAACATATTTGCGAAACAATTGACAATTTGTGTAAAACTTACATTTATTTTAATGAGCAAACAAATTTTCAAGATACAAGACAAAAGATAATCGACAACATTTCAAACACAATGAGTTACAGGTGTGCAGCTAATCATGCTGCTATTAGAATTGTGAGTAGTGAGTGGGGTAAATATTTGAACGAGCTCTACTGCCACTTGCATCCTCTTGACTCCATTGCTACATCAGTTCGCTCAGCCCTAAAAATGCAGAAACAATCCGGAGGACAATTCTTATTTGGGAAAGACTGTCTAGCAGTAAATGCCATACTGCAGATGAGCAAACTTAGATACAAAAACGGAAAAGGGGACCCAAAAGGATTTGTCGCATTTTTAGATGACAGGAACATCCCCCGAGGTGTCCTCCCACGGTACCGTGGCAACAGATTGCACACATACTGTTTCATATTAGTGGCAAGCTGATAGAATATTATGATGACTTTGTTGCACTGCTGAATAGCGGAACATCCTGTGGGGGGTTGAAAAGCGCCATCCTCCATGACTTCACCCAGGCTGAAGCAAAAGTAGAACTTCAGATATTGGGCTTACTTGGCAAATATCTGACTGGGCCTTGGATGAAACGCTTCTACACTTCAAGCCAGAATCAGATCAACCATGTTGATGGCATCAAAGTGGTTAAAGGGGTGATTGCTGCTCTAAAGGAAGCCACAGAAAATCCAGAGAACATCATATTGGCAAGGGAAGATTTCTTCGGTGAGGAGGTACATCTTGACGCCACATTGAAAAAACTTTGGGAGCTACCAATACATCCACAGTTCAGTTCAAAGATGAGGAGCTGTCTTCAAGCTGTCATCACTGTGTTGGAGAGGCAATATAGTAAATACTTTGAACTTGATGTTACTGAGAAACTGAAGGAGGAGACTGCATCAGCAAGATCACACAACATTGATGCGGAGGAGATAATGGGGATGTTTAGCTCATCGAAACAGAAATCTCCCAATGCCACCATGTGTTATTTGTCATGTAGGATGCGGGCCTGCAAGAATAGAACAGTCAATTACCTTGATAATCTCGAGGAGCATCGTAGGGAGGAGGTGCTCTGTAAGGCAATGAAATTGGGGAGAGTGCAGAGGAACAGACGGAAGAAAAAACAGAAGGAATTGAGAGCAGAAATCATCAAGCGACAGAAAGGCAAGGAGCATGCTCGGGACACGAAAGAGAGGAAAAAAATAGAAAAAAAATTGAAAGAGACTGATTTAAACAGCATTCGCAGAGATTATCCAAATTTGGACTACTCCAAATGTGATGATCTACAGGACATACTTAATGGGAAAGTAGTGGGCAGAAAGGCATGTCATGTGTGGTTTGAAGAGCAAAAACCTGTAGTTTACAATGCCAAAATTGAAAAGTTGAGGAAAAACAAGGTGTACAGAGTTGCTTATTGGTTGCAATCTGACGAGTATGATGATGCTACTGATTTTGATATGCCAATGTACCAGCTAGCAGCTGATCTTCTCCTTAAAGATTTGGTCTTTTGCTAGAAATTGTAAATTAATTACCTATCTGTTACGGACTTACAGCATATAATACAATAATATTAAAGTTCTGATCTTGAGAATATCACATTTTTGAATTTTCAAAGCAGTCTGGGTGTTTATTACTATTTCCGTCACATCGGTCAATTTTGTAATTAGCTACAATTAAGTAACTAACTAATTATATGCTGCAATTTCAGGTCATCCAAGTAAGATTATTTTATATTTGTTTCAGAATGCTTCAATCTATAATAACTGAAAATTTCATTCAGTTCTCTTAATTTTTAAGAAAGTTATGGGCTTTTGACTGTCCTCGATCACAGCTTTTGAGACAAGTCAATGGAAAGGCAATAGGGAACAAGATGCTAATTTCCGAGTATGAAAATGGCCATAACTTTTTTAATACTGAAGATATCAAAGTGAATTAGGTGTCAAATTAAACTTCTTGTAATGCTTTATCTGATGGGATAAATTACAGACTTGATTTTTAAAATCTCAAAATTTTGTAACATTGCTACATCCTGTTGTGATGCAGACACGTGCTCCTCATCCAAGCCTCTGGCGAAAGCCGTAATGCCTGACACCAGCAATTTCAACACCCGCTGTAATTTCATTTCTTGTGCGCATACTGCAATGCCGAATAGCCCCATATTACATTATTCACCGCTGGGACTGCTAGCAGTGCGCAATTCTGCGGGGTTTCATATTTTTTGACAGTCTCATCCATGGTCAGTTCCTGGAGCTGATGGGAGAGCAAGTAATTTATTGTCATTGCTAATTCATCTCCCAAAGGTTCCCCTGTTAGTCTGGGAACAGCAAATATTTGTGCCAGACCTGGTATTTTAGGCTCTGTTATTGGGCTCTGGTCCTCATATGATTCGTCATCTGAATCTTGCTGCTCCTCCTCATGTTGGGGGCGATCTGGCATCTCTGCTTCGGGTGTTTCGAGCGCTGGCTCTCCCATAGGCCTACGCATAGTAAACCCTTTTCCAGGTGCTCCCCGCGCGGGCTCTCCTGTAGGCCCACGCATAGGCAGCCCTCTTTCAGGTGCTGCTGGCGCTGGCTCTCTTGTAGGCCAACGCGTAAACTGTCTTCCTTCAGACATTGTTGGCGCTGGCTCTCCTGCAGGCCAACGCATAAAATGCCTTTGTTCAGGCATTGCTGGCGCTGGCTCGCCTGTAGGCCAATGTTGAGCCCCACCTATCCCAGGTACTCCCTGCGCTGGCTCTCCCGTAAGCCAACGCGGGCTGTATTCCTCCTGGAGTGGGTCTTGATAAATCATTTTCCCCATGAGGAATTCTAAATTAGCGACCTGAGCAGCCATAATGTCTGCCTTAGGCGGGGGAACCTCCGGGTCTGACTCCTCAGAGTCTTCTGGCCGCACGGACTTTTGCCAGGCCTTGCGCCCTAATGGCGCTGCAATGGTACTTTCTTCAACCGTACCTGGAATTGATGGCCTCGCTGCCACCGACTCCTCAAACGGGCACCTGCTACCCTCAGACCCGCAGTCTTCTTGAGTTTTACCTGCGGTACGCCTCCTCCCTTTACGCCCTCTCTCCATTCTTACTTGTGTTGTCTTACAACTACAAGTCTCTCCGAAGAAGGCGACCTGAAAGCGAAAGTGAAACCACTTACCTTCAGGCTTTTTAAAGTTACCGCTTGGAGTAGCTCTGCTCCTCCACACACGGTCGCTGCGCTATGCGTCTGACGATATGACGCGTGTGCGGCTGGACGGGGTCTTCTTCACGTAGTCACTTATGTGACTCCGAAGTAAAATTAGCCTATACCCATGGGTATAGTTTAATTTGGTTTATTGTCACGTATACCGAGGTACAGTGAAATGCTTTTGTTGCATGCTAACCAGTCAGAGGAAAGTCTATATATGATTACATTTGAGCTATTCATAGTGTACAGGTACATGACAAAGGAAATAACATTTAGTTCAAGATAAAGTCCAGTAGAGTCCAATCAAAGATAGACTGAGGGTCTCCAATGAGGTAGATAGTAGCTTAGGACTTCCCATGAGTGGGTGATAGGATGAATCAGGTGCCCGATAACAGCTGGGATTAAATGGTCCCTGAATCTGAAATTCTGCACCACTTGTCTTATGGGAGAGGGGAGAAGAGGAAGTGACCCATGTAAAGCTGGTCCTTGATTATGCTGCTGGCCTTGCTGAGGCAGCCTGGAGTGTAAATGGAGTCAATTGAAGGGAGGTCAGCTTGTGTGATGGTCTGGGCTGTGTCAACAATCCTCTGCAATTTCGTGCGGTCTTTGGTGGAGCTATTATAATGAAGGAAACATTACTATTTTGTATAGTTTACAAATTAAAATAATTTTCTGTATGTATTAGTGAGGAGTTGGGTCAGTGCAGGTAAACATAGCCTATGTTGCTTAAAATGGAGAAACAAGGAACTGCAGATACTGATCTACAAAAATACATCGTAAAGTGCTGCAGTAACTTAGCAGATCTCTGGAGGAGTGGGATAAAGTATGCTTTGCGTTGGGACCCTTCTTCAGATTGTCTTCAAGCTGCTTTAAGTTAGCTTATCATCCATTCACACTTAGAAATGCAAGCACAGCTGTCAATGATTGGTTTGATTTAAATTGGTGAACAGGATTAGAATCCCTCAATTTTTGCAATTAAAAAAATATGGGAAACACCAACATTTAGGGGATTATCTTGGCAGTTTGAAGAAATCACCAAGAAGTAATCTAAAATAATTGATGAAGATACAAGGAGTTGCAGACGCTTGTTTATATATTTTTTAAAAAGACACAGGTGTTGGGGTAACTCAGCTGGTCAGGCAGCATCTCTGGGGAAAATGAATATGTGACGTTTTGGGTCGAGACCTTTCTACAGACTGATTGTCTGAAGGGGTGGCGCAGTGGCGCAGCGGTAGAGTTGCTCCCTTATAGCGCCAGGGATCTGGGTGCGGTCTGCACAGAGTTTGTACATTCTCCTTGTGGCTGCATGGATTTCCTCCAGGTGCTCTGGTTTCTTCCCACATTACAAAGATGTGCAGATTTGTAAGTTAATTGGTTTCGGTAAAATTGTCCCTAGTGTGTAGGATAATGTACAGGGTGATTGCTGGTCAACACGGACCCGGTGGGCCAAAGGGCCTGTTTCCACGCTGTATCTCTGAAGTCTAATGATGCTGCCTGACCTGCTGAGTAAAACCACATTTTATGTGTGAAATAATTAATGAATCTTTGAAATAATATTGATGGGACTATTTGCTAGTCCTGAGTGTATGATTTGTAGTGTGTTGCTTAAGAAGGTATTAACTGAAAAAATGGCACCAAATCGGCAGCATTGACATCAAATGTGTTGGACACTTGACTGCTGACATGACTTGTCTGCATTGCATATCTCAAGCAATATTTACCTGTATACACTCCAACCCCTTTATCAGTGGTGCCTAATATTAATTGTGCATCCCAGAATGGTGTCTACAGCACTCAAACAATGTCGTCTACAGCACTCAAACAATGGATATTACCACATCTAATCATATTTCCAATGGTATTATTGGGAACAAATCCACAGCATGTTACAGAGATCTTTAATTTTCTCAATTAAACAATTACAGGGCTGACCAAAAATGTATTGAGAATAGTTCCCATTACAGCACAAAATATTAATGAAAATCAACAAATGTTCAAGAGCTCTTTGAATGAATATTAATTACATATCGCTGGCCAGATTCAAACTCACAATGAGCTGCAAACCCATTTGATTTTCATTATTTAGTATTCAAGGTTCAACATTACTGGAAATTAGATTAAATAAAGGCAAAATTGAAGGTTTTGGTCATTGTGCTTTACTTCAAGAGACATGTATAATTAGACATACATTTTTAAGTTGATGTTAGCAATGAACAAAAGGGAAATTAAGCCAAGAATGGATTGGGGAGGTTTGTCAGTGATTTATTAGAGAGTGATTGAGTTCCATTAATGCACCAGGGCAAATCAATTTATGCAAGGATGTGGTCAACTTATGCTTATGCTCCTGGACTAATAATTCAAAGACCTTAGCTAATGATCTGAAGACGGTTCAAATTCAGCTCTACCAGCTGTTAAATTCAAACTATATTCGATTCAAAATCATTTGGATTAAAATAACACTCGATATTAAGCTTGTTGACCATGATATGGTGGATTAGTTCACAAAGGCTTTGGGTACAGGGGTGGCACAGTGGCCAGCAGTAGAGTTGCTACCTTAGAGCACCAGAGACCCAGGTTCGATCCTGACTACGGGTGCTGTCTGTACGGAGTTTGCACGTTCTCCCTGTGACCACGTGGGTTTTTTCTGGTTGTGTCGCTTCTACTCTCACTCCAAAGATGTATAGGTTTGTAGGTTAATTGTCTTTGGTAAAATTGTGGATAGTACCAGTGTGCAGAGTGATCGCCGACTGGCACCGACTTGGTTGGCCAAAGGGCCTGTTTCCAAGCTGTATCTCTAAAGGATACTACTTGCTCTGCCTATCCTTTTGCTGCCAAATATTTTGTGGTTCCAGATGCCTACCAACGTGATTTTTGCCTTTATTCTCCTCTAAAATGAATCTCCCCTGAAATATGAATGAATGCTTTGTTGGCAGCTTACCCGCCACCTGCGTGACATGCAAATGACACCCAAGTGGGATAGGCCCTTAAAACCAAAAACAAGGGCAGCACAGTGGTGCAACGGTACAGTTGCTGCATTATTGTGCCAGCACCGATGGTTGACGGGGACATGTTGGCCAAATGCTATTGTGTAGCATTGATCATCTTCGAAAAGTGCCATGGACCTTAATTTTACATCTACCAGAGAGGACATTGTGAAAAGAGTGGAGAGAAGATTTACAAGGATGTTGCCAGGATTCAAGGGTCTGAGATATAGGGAGAGGTCGGGCAGGCCAGGACTTTATTCCTTGCAGTGCAGGAGGCTGAGGGGTGATCTTATGGAGAAGCATAAGATTATAAGGAAAATAAATAAGAGTAGGGGAATCGAGAACCAGAGGACGTAGGTTTAAGGTGAGAGGGGAAAGATTTAATAGGAACCAGAAAGGCAACCTTTTTGCTCGGATGGAACAAGCTGCCAGAGGAGGTGGTTGGGGCAGATACTATAACAGCATTTAAAAGACACTTGGACTGGTACATGGATTGGAAAGGTTTAGAGGGATATGGGCCAAACATGGGCAATTGGAACTAGCTTAGATGGGGCACCTTGGTCGGCATGGACGAGTTGGGCCGAAGGATTTATTTTTGTGCTGCATGACTATGACTCTATCAGAAAGACAGAGATAATTACTATTTAAGTTCTCATTTGAAGGACAGCAATCCTGTCATTGAGACCTTTGTTTTCAAGTTTCTGTCCACTGTGAGATTCACTGAGTTGTGGAACATTTGCATTAACAACCTATTTCCAATCACCACCTGGGGGTCACTGGAAATTGGTTGTTGATGCAATGGGGGTCACTGGAAATTGGTTGTTGATGCAAACCCAAGGATACTCCTCTGCCTTTTCTCTCAATGCCTCCAAGATACAATAAAACACAAAGTGCTTGAATGATAAAGGGCGGCACAGTGGCGCAGCAGTAGCCTTGTAGCGCCAGAGATCCGGGTTCGGTGCTGGCTGTACGGAAATTGTACATTCTCCCTGTGACCTGTGTGGGTTTTCTCCGGTTTCCTCCCACACTCTGTAGACATACAGGTTTGTAGGTTCATTGGCTTGGTAGAAATGTAAATTGTCCTTAGTGTGTGTTGGATGGTGTTAATGTGCGGGTCGGTGCAGCCTTGGTGGGCCGAAGGGCCTGTTTCCACGCTGTATCTCTAAACTAAGCTTAAACTGAAGATAGACACAAAAAGCTGGAGTAACTCAATGGGACAGGCAGCATCTCTGGAGAGAAGGAATGGGTGACGTTTCGGATCGAGACCCAGCAGGTCAGGCAGCATCTGTGGAGGGAATGGAAGGCCACGCTTCTTCACACATTGTTGTAGGGGGAAGAAAGCTGGAAAAGATAGGTCAGGATTAGACTAAGCCAGTTTGTTTTTGGTACACTTCGGTTGGTTTTAATTTCCATTCACAGAACCTGGGCATTGTGTTCCCACTTAATTGGCAGTTTCTCACAGCTCAGTGCAAAGCTAAATTGTTATTTCAGAGGAGATTTAATACAAAATCACATTGGTAAGCATCTGGAACCACAAAAGAATTGGCAGCATCAGGATAGGTGGAGCAAGTATTGCGGTTTTGACTTTAGACTAGATACAGTTTGGAAACAGGTCCTTTGGCCCACAGAGTCCATGCCGACCAACGATCGCCCCATACACAAGCACTATCCAACACACTAGGGACAATTTACAATTGTACCAAAGCCAATTAACCTGTACGTCATTGGAGTGTGGGAGGAAACCGGAGCACCCAGAGACAACTGTGGTCACAGGTGGAATGTGCAAACTCCGTACAGACAGCACCCATAGTCAGGATCGAACCCGGGTCTCTGGCGCTGTGATGCAGCGGTTCTACCAGCTGCGCCACCATGTGATATTAATCACAAGCTCGGGTGCGTGCCTTGGGGTGAATGAAACATGAGACATCAGTTAGAGTGGCAGAGGGAAAAGTAGAAGGTTTTCTGACCTTCAAGTCAATAGCACTGGTTTATTTGTATTGTGCCCACTCTCCCCAGGAAGGGCTGTGGAGTTTTCCAGTTGGAGCCCCATCTTACTCAGAATCAGAGACTGCTGGAGGTTGAGGGAAGAACTGGGGAGTATATACAATGATGAGGCATACGAAGGGTAGACATTAAGAACCTTTTTCCACTGGGTGTAAATATCAACGACTAGAGGTAATAGCATTAAAGTGAGGGAGCAAAGGTTAAAGGAGATGTGCTGGGTGGTGGATGCCTGGAACGCACTGCCAGGTGATGGTTTTGAGAGGCTTTTAGATGGGCACATGGGTGTACAGGGAATAAAGGTATATGGATCATGAGCAGTACCTTTCTGGCTTAAGTCCTCCCTCCACCACCTCCAGTTTAAATTCCATTTGGAATATTTTGGAGGACCAAGAAACCAAGAACCAAGCAGGGAGAGGAGGCATCATGTTCCACACGGACATATTGGTCCGAAGAGCCCGCCCCTGTGCTGTACTGTTCTATGTTCTATTCATTAAGCCTTAAATGAGAAAGATAACTATTGAGGGCTGTTTTTTTGTTCCCGTCTCCGAAAAAGAACTGACGTCGGCACGTTGAGCTAAATTCATCTGATTTATACAATGTGAACGCCCACGCCGAGTAACCCGGGAAAGATTGCAGCCAGGATTAGCCGAGCTGTTAACAATAAATCACCATAAACTGCAGAGTAATCTGGAGTTTGGAGAATCACTCAGATTTTACCAGCCGGCCCCGGCGAAGATCTTAATACAAAAATCTTTATATAGAAATCTTTCAATTTATGAATTCCCAACAGCGGCTATAGTTTCTGACCGTGTTTGTCGCTACTTGTCTGTGTGACTTGTGGTTTCACTAATTCCTGACAGGCACAAGCCCTGTGATTAATAAATGTCCACAGCGACCGTGTGTGTATTAATTATTACTCCTGGTGTGACCTGTCATTTCTACGGTGGACGAGGAAGCTTCAACGACCGAGTCGCTTCAAAAACTTCAAACCATGCGGTGATCTCAATCTTTCCTTCCCCAAACGACTTAATTCCAACCCAGGGGGGGGCTTTTAGAAATTAACTCCTCCCGTGTGGCATTTAATTTCACATGACGTTCATTAATACTCTCCTTTTCAGACACTTGTAAATCGCCCCATGTTTTAAAGTTACACGGTTTGCTTTCACGTGACTGAATTTGCAAGGAATAAAGGGGGGTATACAAGAGTCGATAGCCAAGTTGATCTCATTAATAACAAACGTTTTTATTTCAAATGCAACGTGTGGCTGTTTCATCGTGATCCGATCCAAGATGTGCTGCAATTTGCACAATGCAAAGTCGACCCAATCTTGCATTAATTCCACCAGGCGGCGACAGCGGTGTGGTCGGGGGAGGAATATGGGGGGATTCGCTAGGGAGCTCAGACTGTGCACGCGTATATATATATATATATATATATATATTTATTTTTTAATGCATTAATGTATTGCATCTATTCACCGCGTCCTCTGCGAACGAGAAGAGGGGGGTTGGGGTGGAGAGAGAAAGATAATGAAGTGTGTCAGTGGTGTGATGGTGCTATATTCCAGGGAGCGCCGCACTCTGTAAATGGCAAGTGAGTGAGTTTAGGAGAAGGCTCGCTCTTCCAGATCGCCACTGGTGTGTGTGTGTGTGTGTGTGTGTGTGTGTGTTTTTGCGCAGAAATAGTGGTGAGCATCTGCGCGTTCTACAGAGTACAGTGGTTTGAGAGAGCAAGAGAGAGAAGCAGTTGCATGTTCGGTCGGTGTTGCTGAGAATTTCAGCATCATGTAAGCAATAAGACGGAGCAGGGAGAGAGAGAGAGAGAGAGAGAGAGAGTTTTCTCCCGAGCATGAATGGCAAAGAAGGAGCAATGGACAGTTTGATTCCTGCGGTCTAAATCCAAGCTAAGAAAAGGCATGCCAGCCAATTGAAACTGCGCCGGGAAGAAGCTGGTCTGTGGCGGTCGCGGATACAGGCGTGGGTTCAAAACTGCACAGGTTTCTCACAATGAGCGAAATCAAACCAGGGATTTGAATTGTTTTGTGTGTGAGAGAGTTAGGGAGGGAGGGAGAGAAGAGGGTGGATGTTGCAGGATTGATCACTGCAAAGGCTCATTGATTGAAGGACTCGCGTGTCATAAGACATCTATCCGCCTTCCGGGGGAACACTCGCCCGAGATGAACTGATTTTGTGAGGGAGATCGTCGCAGGGTGACCGGGATCCGAGGAATGTCCGCAGCAGCCACGCCGCCGCCGCCCGCCGCCGCCACCTTCACATCGGGGGGACGCAACCAGCCTGCAGAGCCGTGCGGCCAACCCCGGCAATTGAACCAACTTTGCGGGGACGGACACAGACAGGCGCGCAAACTGCGACCCGCAATACCTCCGCACTTGAAATTCCTGGGGATACCGTAAGACGCCCACCTGCTAACAGCACAATTTCACCTTGCTGCGATTTCATGATAGAATAAGCGCAGAGGAACGATATTTATTCAACGTAACGGGATGGGCAGAACGGAAAATAATTTGGTTACTTCGTTCAAATGCAACGAGGGCTTACAGTTATCTGACTCCAACGTTTAGTTAACTGAAGTTGTTTATTTTCTTTAATTAATCCGGTGACCCTGGCGTTAGTTCAGAGGCGCTTAAACTGTCAACCGGGTCTTGTCTCGGGTACCTTGCAAGTTCCGTGTGTTCCAATGTACATCAATAGCTGTATAATGCTTGGAAATGTAAGCTATGAGGGGGCGTACCTCGCATGGCCAGATATTAAACAACCACTTGCGACAAACTGTCCGTGGACACCTGCAAATTATTGACTTGTTTGGAAAACTTATTTGCAGAGGCTTGTTCAAACGCAGGGCAAGTCGACAAAAGCGCGTCGCCTACACTTTGTACAGTTGAAAGGAAATAAGAGAGTTTAATTGTCATATTACCGACAGCGGAGCAGTGAATTCTTACTTGCAGCAGCGTACAGACTTGTCAACACAATATTCAGATACCATATAATTTAAAAAAAAATATTGATAATCCTAATACTAGTGCAAAGAGCCGAGGTATGTTCATGGAGTCACAAGGAACTGCAGATGCTGGTTACAAAAAGAGACAACGTGCTGGAGTAACTCAGTGGGTCAGGCAGCTTCTCTGGAGAACATGGATAGGTGACGTTTCGGGTCTGAACGAGGGTCCCAATTCGAAAACCTATCCATGTTCTCCAGAGATGCTGCCCGACCCGCTGAGTTACTCCAAATGCAAGTTCTTGGGTTAGTTAGTGATTTGTCGTGTTTAGGATGGTTGAAATGGATGTGCTACAATGCCGAGAGCTACACTGCACGTTAGTAATTCCCCTTTGCTCTACTATTGTACTTAAGTTTGGCTTGATTATTTTTATTTATGTATTGCGTTATGTGGTCTGTTTGGATAGCATGCAAATCAAAGCCTTTCACTGTACCTCGGTACACGTGACAATAACAAACCTAAACCAAACGCCTATCCCCCCATCAAGAATGACGATACATCAGTCGAAGAAGGGTTCCGACCCAAAACGTTATCTAACCATGTTCTCCAGGGATGCGACATGACCCGCTGGTTACTCAGCACTTTGTGCATGTTCTTCCAATGAAGATAAAAGTTGGGTTTAACGATTGATAAGGTGATTTCGGCGACACTGTGGTAGCCACTTAGCAAGGGTGCTTGTTTCAAATTGATTCATGCAGGAAACTCGGAATTCAGTCGGCTGTGGCAGCCTTTTGCTGTCACCCTCGTCGCAGAGACCCATCTCTAACGCTGAAGCAGTGAAGCGGGTCGGCGGGCGTCTAAACACAGCGGGGAACAATTTCGGGTTATTACTTTTTACAAAATGTTTTCAGTGTTTTGGCACGACTTGTTTTCTGGTAATGCAATTAAGATAGCGCGGTGTTGGGGGGGAAATTAAGCGCGGAGGCCACATGCAGTAAATGAGAAGACTGCAATTGTTGGGAGAGCTGTCGCTGGTATCCCAATCCCCTAATTGTCCATTTGCGTACCGCTCCAGCGAAAGTCTCCGTGTGATCATTCCACAAACTACACTGCTACTCACTAATTTACGACAGCGAACGACCATTTACTAGTACTAATTATGATGGGACGCCGCCCGTTGTGGTTTAAACGGTGATAATTGTCAAGATAAACAACACAATCTATTGCCCACTGGAGACATTCCGACCCGGCGTCCGTTCGTGAGAATGTCAGCTCAAGATTGTGACTTCTATTTGTTCTCGTTAACGCTGTCCGTGAAATCTTGTCCCTTATTCCGAAGATACAGATCTCCTCTCCCACGTTGTATTCGGGGGCTGTATTCGAACCAAATGTCATGTTAAAACTGCACCGAGTCCTTGCAAAGGCTGAGAATTCACTCTGTAATTAAATTCTCCCAATTGATGGCAATCTCTGTTGCTGCAGAGAGACGGTGGCTGATCAGTGGTGTTGATGGACTTCAGGTGGCCATGGATGTCTGCTTTCAGTCAGGGCTGATTAAAAGTTGGAGTGCACCCATCCGTATCGCTTCGATTCGAGGCACAGCGATGACTAATTGAACCCGTCACAAGAGCAAACAGCGGCCAAAGCGAAGGCGTTTGCGCTTCCGATCCTGGCGAGCCAAGGCTTCAGTCTTCAGAGATACAGCGTGGAAACAGGCCCTTTGGCCCACCGAGTCCACGCCGACCATCGATCGACCAGTTCACACACATTCTATCCTACCCACCCAAGTTGCCGGCCCTGTTTTCTTCTGGCATTCTCTATCTTTTAGTCTGAAGAAAAGTTCCGACCTGAAACGTCACCTATCCTTTTCTAGAGTTACTCCAGCATTCCGTGTCAATCTTCAACCTGCATGTCTTTGGAGTTGTGGAGGAAATCGGAGCACCAGAGAAAACCACGCGGTCGGTACATACATAGAAAATAGGTGCAGGAGTAGGCCATTCGCCCTTCGACCTGCCTCTGCATGCCATTCAATATGATCAGTGGCTGATCATCCAACAGTATCCTGTACCTGCCTTCTCTCCATACCCCCCTTCCCTTTAGCCACAAGGGCCCACATCTAACTCCCTCTTAAATATAGCCAATGACCTGGCCTCAACTACACTCTGTGCAGAGAGTTCCAGAGATTCACCACTCTCTGTGTGAAAAGTTTTTTCTCATCTCGGTCTTAAAGGATTTCCCCCTTATCCTTAAGCTGATCCCTTCTGACCTTCCCCACATCGAACAACATCCTGACATCTAGCCTGCCAACCCCATAAGAATTTTGTAAGTTTCTATAGGATCCCCTCTCAATCTCCTAAATTCTAAGCGAGTATAAGCCAAGTCTATCCAGTCTTTCTCATATGAAAGTCCTGACACCCTGAATCATTCTGGTGAAAACCCGTTCCTCTGCACTCCCTCTATGGCTATAATGTCCTTCCTCAGACCAAACTGTAACGCAATACTCCAGGTGTGGTCTCACCAAAACCCTGTACAACTGCAGTAGAACCTCCCTGCTCCTATACTCAAATCCTTTTGCTATGAAAGCTAACATACCATTTGCTTTCTTCACTGCCTGCTGCACCTGCATGCCTACTTTCAATGACTGGTGTACCATGACACCCAGGTCTCGCTATATCTCCCCTTTTCCTAATCGGCCTAAACGTACGCACTCCACACAGACAGCACCCGTAGTCAAGATCGAACTCGGGTCTCTGACGCGGTGAGGCAGCATTACCGCTTCCCCAGTGTGCCACCCATAGGCTTGTGTTGTGCAGAATGGGCCGAGTAAGGCCACTGGCGATACCATGCCGACACACTTACTGAAGACCCAAAGGATGACTTGTAATCTAGGGTGCCAACAGGGATACATCTGGTGACCATTGATGACAGCATTTGGGGCAGCGCAGCTGGTGGAGCTACTGCGTCACTGCGCCAGAGACCCAGACCTTGGGTTCGATCCTGACCTCGGGTGCTGTCTGCATGGAGTTTGCACAATCTCCACGCAACCACGTGGGTTTCCTTCGGCTGCTCTGGTTTCCTCCTGCATTCCACAACCGTGCTGGTCTATAAGTTAATTGGCCCCTGTAAATTGCCCACAGTGTGTGGGGAGTGGATGTGAAAGTAAGATAGAACTAGTGTGAATGGGTGATCGATGGTGACATGGACTCGGTGGGCTGCAGGGCATGTTTGCATGCTGTATCTCTATACTGGAAATCAGTGGCACTAGCAGGACTACTAGGGTGGGGGAGGTGCGGAGAGAGAGGGAATGCAAGGGTTACTTGAAATGAGAGGTCAATATTCATACCACTGGGTTAAAAGCTACCCACGCGAAATATGAGGTGATGTTCCTCCAATTTGTGTGTTGCCTCACTCTGAGAGTGGAGGAGGTCCATGACATAAAGGTCGGTATGGGAAGGAGAGTTAATGTTTGAAAACCGGAAGATTAACTGGCTTGGTTAATTTGTCCTTGGTATGTAGGATAGTGCTAGTGTATGGGGTGATGGCCAGTCGCTGGGCTGTAGGGCCCGTTTCCATGATGTGCATATAAAGAGGAATGGGAAATAAAATGTTGGGCAGGAATTCATAGTTGCCAATTGTAATCCAACACGTTGGGCAGGAATTCATAGTTGCCAATTGTAATCCAACACACATTTAGGATGTGAGGGGAATCCAGCGGATCAGTGGGAACAGGTGTGTTGCAGGGGGAATATGCAAACTCCACACAAAACATCTAAGGTTGGGATTGAACCCAGGTCACTGAAATAGTGTGGTAGCAACATTGCCAGCTGCACTACTGTGCTATTCTTTCGTGCATTTCCTGTTGTTATTTTACATTTTTTATATAGTATTTAAATTAAATGCAGGAGTTTAGTGATACAGCATGGAAACACGTCCACATTGACCACCTGTTCACACTAGTTCTATGTTATCCCACCTTTTCATCCATTCCCCACAGATTAGTGGCAATTTTACAGAGGCCAAACCGCACGCCTTTAAGATATGGGAAGATATCTACTCTGTCACAGGGAGAACGTGCAAACTTCACATGGTCAGCACGTGACGTCAGGATCAAGTCTGCATCTCTAATGTTGTGAGGCTGCGGCTCTGCCACCTATGCCGCCCTCCAGCTTATCTTTGTAAAGCAAAGTTTGACACATAGCCATGGCAAAAGATGTTAGAGCAGGTGATCATAAGCTTGGTTAGTTATCTTCATGGAGGACTGAGCAAGTTTGAGTGAGGCATTTAGGAGCTTTGTAGACACAGTGTGGTGGTGGGATGGGGAAGGTGCAAGCGGCCAGAAAAAGAGAGTTCACAGACCTCTGAATTGATCTTCAGACTTCTCATTCTTCTTGCGTTTGAGGCAGGAGAGGTTCTGCAACACCCTCCAGGCTCTGTAGCCAGTTCAATGTGCTGTTGTCGAGGGCCATGAGGTCTACCCCTCCACCAGGGGGGCGCAGGACAGCGCAGTCGAAAATTACGTGCTTCGCTGTTTGCTGGTCTGCTCCACACACGCAGGCTGCTGATGAACGCAGCCCCCAGCGATGCATGTCCTTAAAGATACAGGTACAGCACAGAAACAGGTCCTTGTGGTGAGGCGGCGTCTAACGGCAGCAGCTCAACTGCAGTCCATCTGTCTTTTTTTTTAAATTTGTTCGTTAAATGTATGTTTGATTCTAGTTATAATTTCTTTTTAGCAGTGTATATGTGGGTGTTGGGGGTGGGGCGGGGGAAACCGTTTATATGTCTTCCCTGTTCAGGGACCCGACTTTTTCCCTGTCGGGTCCCCAATGTCGTTGGGCCTAACGTCGTGGAGCCGGCGGCGGCCTCCGGCCGGAAATAACCTAAGGGCTCCAGTCACGGAGCCTGCGGATCTGTCAACGCGGAGTTGGCCTTCTTCAGAGCGGGAGGAGCTGTGGTGGCGTGCGGCTGCAACCCGACTTCGGAGCTTCGGAGGCTCCGGCCGCAGGACCTGTGGACGGTAACATTGGGAGCTCGCAGGTCCCTGGTGGGAGACAGCTTTTCAAGAGCTCCTGCAACGGCAACTTCCCCCGCTGGAATTGCGGGTTTTAAAGGACTCTGAGCGGGGCCTAACATCGCCTGGTGTGGCCTAACGGCTGTGGGAATTAGCATCGCCCGCCGGGGGCTTTAACATCGGGAGCCCCAGTTGGACTGCTGGACCGCGGAAGAAGAACAAGGGAAGAGACAGTGAGGAGGTGTTGGAGATTCACTGTGATGGATGTTTGTGTTAAGTGTGGGTCTTGTTTTTTTTTTTCAATTGTTAGGACTGTAGAAAATGCAATTTCGTTCAATCCAAGCTGTTTGAATGACAATAAAAGACATTCCATTCTATTCTATTCTTCTATTCTTCAACCTACCGAGTCCGTGCCGGCCAGCATTCGCCCCTTACACTAGCACCATCCTACACACTAGGGACAATTTACAGAAGCCAATTAACCTCCAAACCTGCACGTCTTTGTGGGAGGGAACTGGAGCACCCAGAGAAAACACCTGTGGTCACAGGGAGAATGTACAGACAGCATTCCTAGTCAGGTTTGAACCCGGGTCTCTGGTGCTGAAAGGCAGCAGCTGTACCGCTACACCACTGTGTCGCCCTCTTGATCTTGAGCCTAATGACTACAATCTAAGAGTGCTGTCAGCTGCCACTAGAACCAGGAGGTGGCCATTTGGTCCCTCGTGCTTCCGCTACCAATGACGATTTTTTTTCCCCTCAACGCCATGTTCTGTTTCTCTTGATCACCCAAGGATGGAATGCTTGGGGGAAATTCAAGAGCATGAGAATTGAATGATATTTTTGTTTGAAGATCATATCAATCCATCAACAGTGACTCCTGTGTGTGACTCCTATGAGGGTGGCGCAGCGGAAGTGTTGCTGCCTCACAGTGCCAGAGACTCGGATGCGATCCTGACATTGGGTGCCATCTGTGTGGAGTGTGCACATTCTCCCTGTGACCCTGTGGGTTTCCTCAAGTAGTCAATGCAGTCAAAGGGAGAACATTCAAACTCCAAACAGACACCGCCCCAGTAAAGTTACCTGAACCAGTCACATCTATATAGTCAAAGTATTAAGGGAGGAAGGACAGCCTATCCAATATTTAAGAGACGTCGTAACTAAACAGAAAGAAATACTATCTGTCAGTATCCTGCTCGCTGGAAGTGAATTTGTCATATCAAATACAGCAGATGTCTATTAGAAAATCAACAAAAAATCTGATTATTGTTTGCAGTGTTGAAATCACCATTAATATTCACCCATGTTATGAGAGGTTACCATGTCTTTGAATGTCACATTTGGAACTCTTGTGATTTAATCAGTTAAAATTATATTTATCAGTATGAAGAGCATTCGAATACCCGCCGAATTCTGACTTCCTTGCCTGCCTGGTTTTTATGCAGTTCCTTAATTATTCTGCCTTTGGTCACTTGCGCGAAAATGTTGTGTGACCCAGTGTCAGAATTTGTGTGCAAACATTTGCAAAGTGCCTGTTTCACTGCATTAAATATCAATCCAGGTTGTTCATACAACAGTGACAAGGCGAGGTTGAAGTCTCTCTCCCTTCACCATCTGTATGCATTAAAATTTCAGGCACCATATGTTTTATTATTAAAATAGTCGCAAATAATATAACTCCATGCTTTGAGACAAGGGCAAATTTCTGCCTCTGTATGTGGTCTCCTGACGATGCATATTGCCTCTATATTCTCGACACAGCAATTTAATGAGCCTGAATATTAGAATGAGGAAGAGAAAGGTGGCTGTGTTTTAAAAGATGGCCCTCGTATCCCCTTCAGGATGTCCTAGAGTGCTTTTAGTGCCGCTGAAGTGTAGTTGGTCTGTTATGTAGAATATGTAGCTGGTGCACATGTACCAAGTTCCCAAAATTAATGTGATATAGTAGTTGGCTATTCCCCCTCTGCTCTTCAATATGATCAAAGCTTTAAAATATTCATTGCTTCCAACACCCTTTCAGGGAGAGAGTTACAAAGACTTGTGGCAATTTTCCTCGGGTGGTGCAGCTGGAGTTGCTGCCTCACAGCACCAGACAACCAGGTTCGAGCCTGATCTTGGGTGTTGTCTGAGTGTGGAGTTTGTACGTTTTCCTTGTGACATTGTGGGTTTCCACCCGGTGCTACAGTTTCCTCCCACGTTCCAAAGAAAGGCGGGTTTGTAGGATTTTTAGCCTCTGTAAAATTGCCCCTAGGGTAGATGAGAATGTGGGATAACATAGAACCAGTGGGAACGGGTGAATGATGGTCAGCGTGGACTTGGTGGGCTGAAGGACCTGTTTCAATGCTGTATCTTTAAAAACATTACATAGATTAGAACTGCAGGAATAGGCCCTTCGGCTCTCTGTATCTGTGCCAAGCATGAAACCAAGACCAACTCTTACCTTTTTAGAGATACAGCATGGAAGGTCATAGGTGATAGAAGCAGAATTAGGCCATTTGGCTGATCAAGTCTACTCCGCCATTCAATCATGGCTAATCTATATCTCACTCCTAACCCCGTTCTCCTGCCTTCTTCCCATAACCCCTGACACCCGTAGTAATCAAGAATCTATCTATCTCTGCCTTAAAAATATTCTTTGACAGCCGCCAGAGCCTTCTGTGGCAAATAATTCCACAGATTCACCACCCTTTGACTAAAGAAATCCCTCCTTCCTAAAGGAAGGTCCTTTAATTCTGAGGCTATGACCTCTAGTCCTAGACTCTCCCACTAGTGGAAACAGGCCCTTTCCCCCACCCAGTCCATCGATCACCCGTACACTAGTTCTATCCTGCACACTCAAGATAATTTTACCAAAGCCAATTAACCGAGAAACCTGGATGTCTTTGGAATGTGGGTTGAAACCAGAGCACCTGGAGAAAACCCACGGGGGAGAATGTACAAACTCCGTACAGGCAGCACCCGTTGTCAGGATCGAACCCTGGTCTCTGGCACTGTAACACAGCAACTCTACCATCACACCACTGTGCCACCCTTAAGATCTGCCTACATATAATCAAAATTCCTGCATTCCTTGCATATCATTGTGAAAAATTATCTCGCCCCTGTCTTGATTCACCTACAAGAGGAAACACCTCTCATCCACACTCTTAAAATCTCTTGGGAATGATGAAAAAGTAAGGCTGAGGTAATTTCATATTGGTTAGGACTTCAGTAGAGCCTCAACTCTGCTTTAAAATAGTGTCAGATGATATTAGTCCTGGTGCTGTGTCTGGACCTGAAATGTTGAGTTGCACCTCTTGCCTGCACAAACCCATTGAGTTTTATTTTGTTCTAGATTGCAGCATCTGCACTCTCTTTTATCATCGTAGATTTTCTTTTACGTCACCCGAGATGGCATAAGACACTTGGCCTTCATATCTTACCTGAGAGTTGCCTTACAGATAATGCTACACTCCCTCAGTGGTTTATTGTAGTGCAAAACACTAAGTGCTGGAGGAACTCAGCGGGACTGATTTTGGATGATCAGCCATGATCATATTGAATGGCTGTGCTGGCTTGAAGAGCTGAATGACCTACTGCACCTATTTTCTATGTTCTGTGTTTCTATTTATTAAAATCATTGTATTATTTTGAACACTTCTGCAATGGAGCACTAAAATAACTGGATTGCATTCACTAGCAAATGCATTTTGCTGAACTCTAAAATATGTTATTAACATGCTAAAACCATGATCATTTTGTCAACTCTTTCAGCCCAAATAAATTTATATGCGTGGATTATAATTATTTTTTTAATAAAAATGACAATTTCATTGTTTTTAAATATTTGTCATTTCTTAGATTAAACTTGTATATGATCTGATTCTGTAGACACAACCCACTTATGGTAGATAAACATACTGCTGGAGCTACTCAGTGGGTTTGGAGATATACACAAATCACATTATGATTATAACCATACTGCCACAGTATTGTAACGAAAGGCATCAAAAGCACAGAAGACTGATAAGAAAGAACAGTTAGCAAAAATAAAGATAGAGGAGAAATGAGTTTTGCTATTGTTGGGGAATTAACATATACCGTACATCAGAATGTAGAGGCAAAGGAACTGCAGATGGAATGCAGGTATATGGATTATGTGCAGGCAGAAAATAGTGGTCTTGGGATCATGTTCAAGAAGGAACTGCAGATGCTGGAAAATCGAAGGTAGACAAAAATGCTGGAGAAACTCAGCAGGTGAGGCAGCATCTATGGAGCGAAGGTAGACAAATTCTGTCTTGGGATCATGTTTGGTTCAGATAATGACACAGTCTGAAGAAAGGTCAAGGCCCAAAATGTCACTCCGTCATGTTATCGAGATGCTGCCTGACCTGCTTAGTTACTCTAGCATCTTGTCTTTTTAAAAATTCTGTACATCAGACCTCTAAATTTAATAACATAATGCGAGCTTGTTCAAATGGGTGAATGTCCATAATTTGGGAGAATGTAACCCAGGGATGGTCTTATATGATGAAACGTGTGATGTGAACCACATAAAATCTCTAACATCTTTCATGTTTCTTTCACGATATGCAAAGGGTTTGTTTGCAGTAGTTGAAAAAAAGTTATTCCAAGTGTGTAGTCACAGTTTTAGTTTATAAATACAGCATGGAAACAGGCCCTTTGGCCCACGTGCCTGCGCCGACCATCAATCACCTGTACGCTAGTTCTAACCTACACACTAGTGACAATTTACAGAAGCTGATGAACCTACAAACCCGTACGTCTTTGGAATGTCAGAGGAAACCGAAGCACCTGGAGAAAACCCACACAGTCACTGGGAGAACGTACAAACTCCATACAGACAGCACCGATAGTCGGGATTGAATGCGAGTCTCTGGCGCTATAAGGCAGCAACTCTGCCAATGTGCTGCTCTGGCATTAGTATTGTTATAATGTTGGAAATGTTATGGGCATTTCTGCAGATCAAGCTCCCACAAACGGGTATGATGACCAGTTGACCAGCATTAGTAAGGTCATAAGGAATAGGATTAGAATTAGGTCATTTGGCCCATCAAGTCTACTCCATCTTTCAATCATGGCTGATCTACCTCTTCCTCCTAACCCCATTCTCCTGCGTTCTCCCCATAACATCTGACACCCTTCCAAATCAAGAATCTATCTATCTCTGCCTTAAAAGTAAGGATGGACCGATGGGTAAATGCTGGGCAGAGTACCGAGTTTTCTACTTTGTATGCCATGGAAGATTTTATTGCTGTTTGAGATGGTAAATAGATGCCCCGTCCCATCCAAATAACATGGGGTCCGATAGACCCGGATGCTCTATCCTGCACTGCAATGTTAGCCAAGACCATTTTGCTTGAGCATCCAAAACAAACCCATGGGAGAGTCCAGGACCAGAGGGCACAGCCCCAGAATCAAAGGGCATATCTTTCAAATGAAGATGAAGAGGGGTTTCTTTAGCTGGAGGCTGGTGAATCTGTGGAATTTATTGCCACAGACGGCTGTGGAGGCCAAGTCATTGGTATTTTTACAGTGCGGTTTGGCAGGTTCTTGATTAGTAAGGGTGTGAAAGGTTGTGGGGATAAAGGCAAGTGAATGGAGTTGAGAGGAAAAATAGATCAGCCATGATGGAGTGACAGAGCAGACCCGAGGGGTGAATGGCTTAATTCTGCTCCTATATGGTCCAATGGTCTTATTTTTTTATTATATTAACCATAATATCTCAGTGGGGTGCAGATTGCAGAAGAGATGGTACAAAAATAGCACTTGAACATTAGAACATTTTAATCTCTTCCCTGGTGGTTTGCTGAAGAATGGAACAGAGTAAATGTTTGTACCATGGAGAGGAATTGTGCTAGAAAAAAAAAGCAATATACGAGATGGGTCGTCGTCCTGAAAAATTAGCTCTGTTTCTCTCTACACAGATGTTGCTTGACCTGTTAAGTGTTTCCACTATATTCAAAACTATATTTTAGTTTATCCTTAGTTTGTTGGCTAATAATCCCTCAAACGAGTACAAACAAAGTTTGTTCTTACCTTTTTAATTAGAGTATCTTATGGTTTGAATGAAAATGTTGATCCTCTTAAGGTGACAATTATGAGTCTATAGCCACGGGGCATAATTCTAAATTCAATTCAGATGATACAAAATGAATAAATAAAGATTACCAACAGGTATTGAGTGGCAATAACATGGGTAAATGAGGTGGACAATATGTCTTACAGGAAGTGGGAATGAGTTTTTATAGTGGAAAGAATTAAAAGAGGCAATACAGAAGAAATGGAGCAATAAAAAGGGATATGTGTGAATTGAAAGGTGTCGTAAAGGGGGAACAGTATGTAACAGGAGGATATGGGGGGAACATATCAAAATGTAAATGCATCTTTGAAACTGGCAAGACAGCTTGAAAATAAAATTGAAACAGTTGGGTGTACAATAACAAGAAAATGGCACAGCTGGTGGAGCTGCTGTCTCACAGCGCCCGGCACCCAGGTTCCATCTTGGTGATCTGTTGATCTATGTGTGCAGTTTGCACCCTCTCCCTTTGACCGTGTGGGTTTAAGGCGCTCCAGTTTCCTCTTGCATTCCAAAGATGTGCGGTTTTGTAGGTTAATAGGCCTCGGTAAATTGCCGCTAGTGTGCAGGGAGTGGATGAGAACATGAACTAATATGAACAGGTGATCAATAGTTGGTTTGAACTCAGTGGGCTGAAATGCCAGTTAAAATACTCTATCTCTACTAAACTAAAAACTAATCAAAATAAAAGATAGTTGTGTTAAACCGTATAAAGCGTCACTTAGGTTTCGGCTAGTGAAGTGGTTGTTTCTATAGGTGGCGTTTCATGAAGGATGCCAAAGATTGGAACTGTTGCAGAAAAGATTTACAAAGCTGGTATCGATCCTCTGTTACATGTGGAGATTGAAGAAGCTAAGGATTGTTCTCCTCAGAGCAGAGAAGGTTAAGTGGAATCAAAACAGAAAGGCTTGAAATATTCGGCAGGTCAAGCAGAATCCATCGAGAGGGAAACTGTTTTCAGTTTAGGTTGACGTTCTGATTTAAAGGTGGTTAGACTTTAGCGATACAGCCCTTTGGTCCACCAAGGCCGTGCCAACCAGCGATCACTAGCACTATTCTGCACACTATGTACAATTTACAATTTTATCAAAGCCAATTAACCTACAAACCTGCACATCTTTGGAATGTGGGAGGAAACTGGAGAAAAGCCACGTAGGTCACGGGGAGAGTGTACAAACTCCTTACAGATAGCACCCACATTCAGGGTCAAACCCAAGTGTCTGGCGCTGTAAGGCAGCAACTCTACCGTTGCTCCATTGTGCTGCCCAGTTGGTCTGTAAGCTTATCTCTGTTCTCTTTCCACTGTTGCAGCTGACCTATTGATTGTTTCTTGATGAAGCAATAAATGTAAATATTAATGCTTGTGTAATTGCCGGCATATACCTGTATATAAGGTTTAGGTTTATTATTGTCGTGTGTATTGAGGCCAGGAAAAAAGCTGTTTCGTATGCTATACAATCAGACCAGATAATACTATGCATAAATACAATTAAGTCAAACTCAGTGCAATATATAGAGCACAGAGGAAGATGCAGAGTGTGGATTATAGTTCTCGGCATTGTGGCACATCTGTTTGATAGATAAAGACCAAGTCCACAATGAGATGGAGGTGAATCAGTATCTTAACTTATGGACTGACTGTTAACCGAGGGGAAGAAGTTGTTCAGTCTGGTAGTGCACACTTTCAAGCTTCTGTTCCTTGTGCCGAATGGGAGCAGGGAGAAGAAGGAATGACTGGGGTAGGACGTCTTTGCTTATGTTTGCTGCTTGTCAGAGGCAGAATGAAGTGTAGATGAAGTTAATGGTGGGAAATATGGTCTGTGTGATGGACTAGGCGACATCCACAACTCTGCAATTTCTTGCGGTCTTGTTCCCAACGAAATCTGGGATGCATCCTGACAGTAAGTTTTCTATTGTGCATCTGTAGATGTTTGTATGAGTCACTGGCGATATGCCAAACTTCATCAATCTCCTCAGGGGGTAGAGACGTTAGTTTGACTTCCCGGCTGTCACATCAATGTGGTTGGACCATGTAGTATTAGTGCCCAGGAACTTGAAGTTCTCAACCATTTCCACTTCTGCACCGTTGATGCTGGTTGGGGTATGTACTCCACCATGCTCCCTGAAGTGGATAATTAGCTCCTTTGGCTTGTTAAAGATAAATGTGTCATTGTCAGTTTACGTATCTTGGCATGTTTATAAAAGATAACACAATATCCATCGGCTAATCGATTTGACCCTTGACACCTGTCTGTTACTGGATGACTGATGGCAGATGGATACTGGACTTGCCAAGGCAAATTTTGGTATTGAATTATTTGATCCTAGGTAGCCATGGTGATGTTTAAATTACAATTTGAATCAGTGAGACATTTTGCCTTTTTTGTAATACCTTTTATGCAGACAGCAAGCTAAACATTACCATAACTACTGACAGAGGACTTAAATCTAAAAGTGATCTTTATTCTAAATCAATTTCCTATTATAATATCATTGCTTCATGCCTTTGTTATCCATTAAATTAAATGTTGGCCAACGTATTCAAAGTTGCAAGATCTACATCTGCCTTCATTTTTTTTGGTAAATCAGTGAGGAGGAAGATCAATCATTTTGTTTAACATAATATTGTCCTACTAGATGTAATCGTTCTGACCCAGAAAGAGACAATTAAATGGTCTCCTTTTCTCCAGCATTCTTTCAGGGAGTGAATAGTTACTTGAGATTTCAAACTATTAAATCGAATCAAGAAATCCTCTGTGCACTTCTTCATCCATCAGTACAAGTGTTACTTGGCCAATATTGATTGCCCATTCGAATCGCCCATAGAGGTGGTGAACTATCTTTTTAACCCATTGCTACCTTTGTGTTGGAGGTACTCCCTCTGTGCCACCCCTTACTGGGATTTGATCTGGGACCATGAAGGAACACTATTTAAATTTCCAGGTCAATATAGTTTGTGATTTGGAGGGAACTTGGTGATAGGTGTTTTCCATTACATCTGCTGCCCTTCCCTATTTCGGTGGCAGACGGCATGTGCCTTGGAGGTGCTGTTGAAGAAACCAAGTGAAATTAGTGCAGGCGTCACAAACCCAACCCTGATGCATCGGTGCAAAAGGAATTGAATGTTTTGGGCACTGGTGTTGGATGCCAGTGTTGAGGGCAGCTTTGTCATCAGGGTTGCTGTCATGTTTCTGAATTATTCTTGGAGTTGGACATATCTGGACAAATTAAGTGGCTTGCGTTTTGTAGAGGAAGAAAAAGATTTGAGGAGTTCGGAAGGGGTGCAGAGGAGATTCACCAGGATGTTAAATGGACTGGGTGGGCTTGAGTTATATGGAAAGTCTTGATAGGCTGAGACTTGTGCATCTGGAGTGTAGAAGAATGAGGGGTGACCTTTCTGAGATCTACAGGAACATGAAGGGCATGGATAATCATCGTCTTGTTCCCAGGGGAGAGGTTTCGAAAACTAGAAGGCATAGGGTTAAGTTGAGAGGAGAAAACTTTAAGAAGGACTTCAGGAACAACCTTTTTTCTTTCAGGGAGTAGGCCATATCTGTAAGCTGCACGAGGAAGCTATAGAATTAACTTTATAAGACATTTGGGCAGATATATGGATAAGGAAGATTTAGAGGTCTTTCGGCCGAATGCAGGCAAATATGACTCTCCCACAATGTCAACTTGGGCAGCACCGACAAGGTGGTATGAAGGGCCTGTTTCTATGCTGTACAACTCTAAGTCTCTGAATTATTAACCACAACATCTGACTTTGTGGCTGATTCAGTTGTTTTGTTCACACATCTCCAATCTTGAGCAGAAAGCAAATTGCTGGAGGAACTCTGTGCGTCAGGCAGTAAATATGGTGGAAAATGGACAGATGATATATCAGGCCGTGACAGTTTGTGCGTTCGGTACACAGAACTCTTGCAGTAATATTCTAAGATTAACATAATGTAAATGGTATTTTAGTTTTGATTATCTATACACTGTGAAAATGGGTCCTTTGGCTCACCAATCCCACACCGACCATTGATCATCCATATACTAGTTCTATCCTACGCACTAGGGGCAATTTGCTGAAGCCAATTAACTTACAAATCTGCACGTCTTTGGAACGTGGGAAGAAACTGGAGCACCTGGAGGAAACCCATGCAGTCACGGGGAGAACGTGCAAACTCTGCACAGACGGTATCCATAGTCGGGGTTGAACCCAGGTCCCATGCACTGTGAGGCAGCAACTCTACCACTGTGCCATTGTCTGCAGTTGGCTTTAGCAATGGATATAACTTCAGCAAGTGGAATCCCTTTTGATTCTCTTTCACTTTAGAAGGACTCTTTGATGACACACTTTGACAAGGACCTGTCCTTTGGCATCTACTGCTTTTGTTCATGTTTGGAACGAGGCTATAATGAGATGGACACAAAGTGCTGGAGTAACTCGGTGGGTCAGGCAGCATCTCTGGAGAATAAGGATAGGTGATGCTTTGGGTTGGGACCCTTCTTCAGACTGACTGAGGTCTTCAAACTGTTATGAAGTCTGGAGCTATGTGCACTTGGCAGAATCCAATTTGAGAATCAGTGTGCACGTGATTTGTATGTGCTACTTGTAACAATGTCAAATGACATCTCCATCACTTTGCCAATAATTGTGGATGGACTAACTCGGCAGTAATTCATTGGATTATAGTTGGCCTTTTTTGTGGAGAGGACACAACTGGGCAATTTTCCATATTGTTTGGTAGATGCCAGCATTGTACCTTTTACTGGAACAGCTTTGCTGGAGGCACAGCTAGTTCTGGAGACCATGCGGAGTGATTCAAATTGGCTGCTGGCTGACTTCAATGATGGTGGAATAGCAGGAGGTGGTTGAGGTGAATCTTCCACCTGTCACTTCTGGTGGAGGGATGTTGCAAAAGTTTCTGCCGTGTCTTTATCCTTAGGCATTATTGACTCAGCCGATAATTACCGTGATGGATTCAAGGCGGCAAATCGGAAACCTGGTGGCAGGAAGTATAAATCTGATCTACTTTCCATAGATGATGGAGAAGAAGAAAGAGTTTTATCATGGTATAGTTAAACCTAATGTAAGAATGGATTCAATCTACCTAGGATACTATCTGCAGTTTACTTCCCTTTTATATCTTGTTCACAAAGGAAAAATCTATTTGCGTGTTTTTACTTCACTTCTACATCTGATAAGGAATAAGACCCCTCTTTGATTTCAGATTTTGAGCTTTAAGGGCCTGTCTCACTTTCCCAAGTTACGAATTCTCCCGAGTTTTCCCCTTGATTCAAACTCGGAGAATGTCCGTAGCGAGTCTGTAGCGAGTCCGTAAGAGTCCGAAGGAGTCCGTAGATATATCGTAGCAGCTCGTTATGCCAGCCGTAGGTACTCGGGGCATCAGGTAAGTCAGGACGTTTTTTCCAGCATGGCAAAAAAGTCCACGAGTAAAAAGATAGTCGGGAGGAGGAGTTCGTAGATCACAAAAATCTTGATTTTTTTTTTTTTACGGTCCTTTCAACTCAAGAGAGGACTCGGGGAAAGTGGGACAGGCCCTTTAGACTGTAATACCTAGGAACAAAATTAAGCCATTCAGCCCATCAAGTCTGTAGGGATATGAATAATGGGCGGGCAGAGGAGATTATTTAATCTGGATATGCTCGGCACAGACATTGAAGGCCTAAGGGCCTATTCCTGTGCTGTACTGTTATATGTTCATAAGTCATAGGAGCAGAATTATGCCATTTGGCCCATCGAGTCTGCTTTGCCATTCATTCAAGCCGATCTATCGTTCCCTCTCAACCCCATTCTCCTGTCTTCTCCCCGTCATCTTCGACACCCATACTGATCCAGAACCTGTCAATATCTACTTAAAAAATACCCAATGATGGCTTCCACTATCATCTGCGGCAATGAATATCACAGATTCACCCCCTTCTGGCTTAAAAAAAATCCTCCTCATCTATTTTTTATAGGGACGTCCTTTTATTCTGATGCTGTGCCCTCTGGTCCTGGAGGCTCCCACCAGTCGAAACATTCTCTCCACATTCACTCTATCCAGTCCTTTCACTATTTGGTATGTTCTATGCTTTAAATCAGTATTATTTAGCGTTATAGTCTTGATTCTAAACAGAACCGGATTGGACTGTTCTTCACCTCAAACCTGTCCTTCCATTTAGTGGATTATGGTACAGTGGTTAAAGTCGCTGCCTTATAGTGTCAGAAACCCAGGTTCGATCCCGACTACAGGTGTTGTTCGTACAGATTTTGTACATTCTCCTTGTGACCACATGAGTGTTCTCGGGTGCTCCGATTTCCTCCCATACTCCAATTACGTGCAGGTTTGTAGGTTAATTGTTTCTGTAAATTGTCAATTGTCCCAAGTGTGTGGAATAGTGTATGGAATAGTGTATGGGGTGATGATTGATCGGTGTGGACTCAGTGGGCCAAAGGGCCTGTTTTCACTGTATCTCTAAAGTCTAAATGTAGTTCAATTCATGTTGCTATTCTTTAGTGATGATATGATCGATAAATGTTAAATTGAATTCATAGACACAGCCCCTTTGGGAAGGAGAAGTCCAAATTCACACTTTATTTTTAGCAGTGTTTTCTGGTTTCATTCATTCAGTGTAGAATGATGTGACTTTTGTCCTGGATTCATGAATCAAATGACCTGAATTTTGTGGCTGCCGAAAACCTGATCACAATCCATTCACTTGCCAGCATTAAGTCTTCCAACATGCCAAATGGCCACAACAAGGAGTATTTTGCTCTGGCGAGCTGTGAAAATATGTGAACATGAATGGGAAATTCTGCAGAGTGTTAAAGGTAAACCCTACTGCCCAAAAGACTTTGATTGAAGAGACAAGGAAGTAATTGAGGCAGGTACAATAATGACTTTTAAGAGATTTGGGCTGGTACATGATAGGATAGGTTAAGTGGGATATGGGATATGGGTCAAATGCGGGCAAATAGGTTACACTAAATGTTAGTCCCTTTATCCTGTATCTGTACACTGTGGATGTCTTGATTATAATCATGTATGATCTTTTCGCTGATTTTATATTACGGAACGAACAAGCTTTACACTATAACACAGTACACGTGACAATAATAAACTAAACACCTTGGTTAGCATGAAATAATTGAGCAGAAGGGCCTGCTTCCATGCTGAATCCAAGCTAACACTCAAACTTAAGGAACTCTCACCTTGGGTACTGTCAGTGTGGAGTTTGTACGTTCTCCCTGTGACCACGTGGGTTTCCTTCATGTGCTCCGGTTTCCTCCCACATCCTAAAAACATGTGGGTTTGTAGGTTATTTGGGCTCTGTAAAATTTCTCCCTGGTTTGTCGGGAATGGATGAGAAAGTGAGATTACATAGAACTAATGTGAACGGATGATCGATGGTTGGTGTGGATTTGGTGGGCTGAAGGGCCTGTAGCAGTAACAGGATTTGACCGAGTCAGCATGGATATACGAAGGGGAGATCATGCTTGACTAATCTTCTTGAATTTTTTGAGGATGTAACTAGGGAAATAGACAAGGGCGAGCCAGTGGATGTAGTGTACCTGGACTTTTGGAAAGCCTTTGATAAGGTCCCACACAGGAGATTAGTGGTCAAAATTAGAGCACATGGTATTGGGGGTAAAGTACTGACATGGATAGAAAATTGGTTGGCAGACAGGAAACAAAGAGTTGGGATTAACGGGTCCCTTTCAGAATGGCAGGCAGTGACTAGTGGTACCGCAAGGCTCGGTGCTGGGACCGCAGCTATTTACAATATACATTAATGATTTAGATGAAGGGATTAAAAGTAACATTAGCAAATTTGCCGATGACACAAAGCTGGGTGGCACTGTGAACTGTGAGGAGGATGCTATGAGGATGCAGGGTGACTTGGACAGGTTGGGTGAGTGGGCAGATGCATGGCAGATGCAGTTTAATGTGGATAAATGTGAGGTCATCCACTGGTGGCAAGAACAGGAAGGCAGATTATTATCTGAATGGTGTCATGTTAGGAAAAGGGGAAGTACAATGGGATCTGGGAGTCCTTGTTCATCAGTCACTGAAAGTAAGCATGTAGGTAAAACAGGCAGCGAAGAAAGCTAATGGCATGTTGGCTTTCATAACAAGAGGAGTTGAGCAAAGAGGTCCTTCTACAGTGTACAGGGCCTTAGTGAGACCGCTCCTGGTGTATTGTGTGCAGTTTTGGTCTCCAAATTTGAGGAAGGACATTCTTGCCATTGAGGGAGTGCAGCGTATGTTCACAAGGTTAATTCCCGGGATAGCGGGACTGTCATATGTTGAAAGAATGAAGTGACTGGGCTCGTATGCACTGGAATTTAGAAGGATAGGGATTCTTATTGAAACAAATAAGATTACTAGACTAAGTGGGACCCATTGGGTCCCATGTTCACATGGGAGGGCTGGTCCCCCAACCCAATATTCCACCTCTCCACCAATTCCAATATTGGTGGCCAGTGGGGGGGGGGGGGGGGCTTTCTGGAGCGCTAGTATGGGTATTGTGGGCTGAAGGGACTGGTTTCCAGAGGGCTTGTATGGACATTGTGGGCCAAATGGATTCTTGAGGGTGACAGCTCAGTCACTCAAGCCTGATGTGCTGGCAGCTCACTCACGGCTAGTGGGCGAGCAGTTGACTCACGGCTATTCCTTGAAATTCCATTTAAAGCAGGGTGCAAGGCCACCAAATTCAAATGCTGTTTCCTACCATTTCAAGCAGGGTGCAAGGCCACCAAATTCAATTGCAGTTTCCTACCACTTCAAGCAGGGTGCAAGGACACCGAATTCATGTGCAGTTTCCGACCACTTCAAGCAGGGTGCAAGACTACCGAATTCAAGTGCAGTTTCATACCACTTCAAGCAGGGTGCAGGGCCACCAAACTCAAGTACAGTTTCCTACCACTTCAAGCAGGGTGCAGGGCCACCAAACTCAAGTGCAGTTTCCTACCACTTCAAGCAGGGTGCAACGCCACCAAATTCAAGTGCAGTTTCATACCATTTCAAGCAGCGTGCAAGACAACCAAATTGAAGTGCAGTTTCATACCATTTCAAGCAGGGTGCAAGGCCACCAAATTCAAGTGCAGTTTCATACCATTTCATGCAGGGTGCAAGGCCACCACATTCAAATGCAGTTTCATACCATTTCAAGCAGGGTGAAACCATCATAAAACCACACATAAACACCACACTCACAGTTCAGTAGAAATTCAGTGTTCAGTTGATTCATAGCTCAGACAGAGTCGTGACCTCTCCCTCCCCCATCTTGCAGAGACTGAGCCACACCCACACTTCCGGGTTTTATAATCCTCCCCCTCCCACCGGAAGGGGCATGGCCTTCATGGCGTGATTGACAGGAGAGATTCTCAACATTTTTTGAAACACTAATAACTTTTATTTTTCATTGATGGGAAGAATCCTCTGCACATGATGAGCGGAGGGGGACTGAGTAAGTTGGCAAAAATCACAGCCGTAAGTGGTAGCATTTTATCTAAAATCAATATACAGTGCAAACAGGAAGTTGTCAAGTTACCACCACCAACAACCATTTGCAGCACAGCATTTCAAAGCAGTTACCACCACCAACAACCATTTGCAGTGCAGCATTTCGAAGCAGTTACCACCACCAACAACAACCATTTGCAGTGCAGCATTTCAAAGCAGTTACCACCACCACCAACAACCATTTGCAATGCAGCATTTCAAATCAGTTACCACCACCACCAACAGCCATTTGCGGTGCAGCATTTCAAAGCAGTTACCACCACCACCAACAACCATTTGCGGTGCAGCATTTCAAAGCAGTTACCACCACCACCAACAACAACCATTTGCGGTGCAGCATTTCAAAGCAGTTACCACCACCACCAAAAGACATTTGCCGTGCAGCATTTCAAAGCAGTTACCTCCACCACCAACAACCATTTGTGGTGTAGCATTTCAAAGCAGTTACCACCACCACCACCAACAACCATTTGTGGTGCAGCATTTCAAAGCAGTTACCACCACCACCACCAACCATTTGCAGTGCAGCATTTCAAAGCAGTTACCACCACCATCAACAACCATTTGCGGTGCAACATTTCAAAGCAGTTACCACCACCATCAACAACCATTTGCGGTGCAGCATTTCAAAGCAGTTACCACCACCAACAACAACCATTTGCAGTGCAGCATTTCAAAGCAACCACATTTTCATTTTCAAACCACATTAAGGGCACTCACAGTTGAGTAGACATGTGTTCAGTGTTATTCACGGCTCAGAGAGACGTGAACATCTCACTTCCTCCATCTTGCAGAGACTGAGTGAGGCACAACACTTCCGGGTTTTATAGTCCCCCCTCCCACCAGCAGGGGCAGCAGAGAGAATGTCAACATTATTTAAACATTAATAATTCTTTTATTTTTCATCGATGGGAAAAATCCTCTTGTCCTGCGCAGTGGAGGGGGGTTCTGAGTAACATGGCCAAAAATCACAGCCGTAAGTGGTAGCATTTATTTCAAAAATCATGAAATAGAAAAACAGGATGTAGTCAAGATCTTACTTTTAGTAATATAGATTAAGGGATTGGACACGCTAGAGGCAGGAAACATGTTCCCGATGCTGGGGGAGTCCAGAACCAGGGGCCATAGTTAAAGAATATGAGGTAGGCCATTTAGAACAGAGATGAGGAAAAGCTTTTTCGCCCAGAGAGTTGTGAGTCTGGAATTCTCTTCCTCAGAAGGCAGTGGAGGCCAATTCTCTGGATGCTTTCAAGTGAGAGTTAGATAGAGCTCTTAAAGACAGCGGAGTCAAGGGATATGGGGAGAAGGCAGGAACGGGGTACTGATTGTGGATGATCAGCCATGATCACAGTGAATGGCGGTGCTGGCTCGAAGGGCTGAATGGCCTACTCCTGCACCTGTCTATTGTCTATTGTCTATTCCCATGCTGCATCTCTGAATTAAACCAAGAAGCACTAGAATTTTAATGTTCTGTAATGTAAAGATTAGGCTGATATGGATATTGTGTCGTCATTGTGAGATCCTGTAGATATGGTATCTCTTTAACCCTTGACTTTTTTAATTTCACAGGATACATACAGAGTTTCAATTATGGAAAAATCTTTGGTAATAAGTTAAATGATTAATACTTTCCACATTACACGATCCAGGCAAAATCTATTAGATTGCATTCAGCTTCCCAGACATTTTGCACTGAAATATATTTTAATTAACAGATATAACTGAAAAATTGGAATTGATCGTGTAACATTGATTAAAAAAAAAACATCCAATACTCTGCTTTTCAGGTATGATTGCAGAGAACATAAAACATAGTACAGTACAGCACAGGAACAGGCCCTTCACCCCACATTGTCTGTCGAACATGATGGCGTTAACTAATTACTCTGCCTGAACGTGATCCATATCCCACCATTCCCTACATATCAATGTGTCCATCTGAAAGCCTCTTAAATGCTAATCTTATCTACCTCCATCACCACCCCTGCCAATGCGTCCCATGCACCCACCTCCCTCCGTGTAACAAAAAAATTGCTCCGCATATCTCCTTTAAACTTGGACTCATTTATCTCATTTCCCATCATTCCACTGTAACTCCTGGCACACTTGGATATTGGTGTAACTATTCTCACCCTGACTTTTAACACCTCCTGTTATTTTGCTCTTCTCCATTTCAGCAGATCTTGGAAACGTACAATTTTCTGATCGCTGTCAATGATGCCTGTTCTGTACATTGCTCCGTTTAGTGGCCATTCCTTCACTTCCCACAGTCCACACATCTGCAATTTCCTCCATAAATGTAATTGTTAAGAAGGCACTCGCCAGTCCCACTATCTTCTTAAATTGTTTGTTTTATTCCTGATTCATAGATTTAGAACTCTCTGTACCATTTCATTGGACTTCAGTAATGTTACAACCACTAAATGTTAAATACACCATAGTTACTATGTTTTTTTAAATCAATTTTTTATTACGTTTTTTTGCTTCATTAGCACGTTATCTCTTGAGTATTGTTTTTACAAGCTGGTTATGCTGCTGCTACAAGTAAGAATATCATTGTTCTGTTTCACGACATATGACAATAAAAACACTTGATTTTGGCACATTGTCCTTCATCAGAATATTGGGTATCGAAGTTGGGAGGTTATGTTATAGTTATACAAGACATTGATGAGGACACATTTAAACTATTGTGTTCAGTTTTGGTCACCATGTCTCAGGGGTGCAAGATTTACAAGGATGATGTCAGGACTCGGGGGGCCTGAGCTATAGGGAGAGGTTGAGCAGCCGAGGACTTGATTCCTTGGAGTGCAGGAGGATGAGGAGTGATCTTATAGAGGTGTATATGATCATGAGAGGAATAGTAGATAAATGCACAGTCTTTTGCCCAAAGTAGGGGAATCAAGAACCAGAGGACATCAGTTTAAGGTGAGGGGGGATGGGGGGGATGATTTAATGGTTACCTGCGGGGAAACTTTGTTCACACAAAGGGTGGTGGGTACATGGAATGAGATGACAGAGGAGTAGTTGAGGCAGGTACTATCATAATATTGATGAGATAATTGGACAGGTATATGGAAAGGACAGGTTTAGAGGGTTATGGACCTTAGCACGGGCATGTGGGACCAGTGTAGATGGGGCATGTTGGTCATCATGGGCAAGTTTGGCCAAAGGGTCTGTATCCACGCTGTATGATTCTTGATTACCCCACATTAAAGAATGCTTTGTTGGTAGCTTACCCATCGTTATTTGGTAAGTAACCAAAGACTAACAAAGAGCCTATAGACAGCATGGTTTCAAATGAGATTTGATCATGTTCTTGTGAACAACTTTAATATTTTGCTCTGATGAAGGTGCTCCATGCCAATCATTGCTTTTGGCAAGGATTAGGTGTCATATGGAGTATTTAGTTGTAAGATTCAAAGTTGTTCTGCTTGTATCATCATCTAGATGGAGTTGGCTGAAGGATTCATGGAATAAGACAATGATGGATGATTTTAATTAGTTACCTAATTTCTTTAATAAACAGTGGCATTTGGAAATAACATACCATCCCTGTGTGTGACTAATTTGCAAAGTAAGGTGTTCAATGCTGATGACTCTGTACCTGGAATAAGTCTTTCATCCTTATAAATCCTGAAATACCTTGGCTAGTGTTGAGGTCAACACTGTTTTGGTCCATACACCTTTGTTCAGATATGGTCACAGTGAATAGTGCTGCAATTAAGTAGAGGTAGAAAGTCGAGTGTTTATAGTCGGTATTAAAATTTAAAGTATAATTATGATAAAATACAGTTTATATACAAATATAAAGTACAGTTACATTTTTAAGGTGAGTGCAGCACCGTGGCACAGTTGGTAGAGCTGCTGCTTCACAGCATCAGAGACCCAAATTTGATCCTGACCTCTGGTGCTGTCTGTGTGGAGTTTGCACTTCCTCCCTGTGACGGCATGAGTTTCCTCCGGGTGTTCCAGTTTCATCCCACATGCAGGTTTGTAGGTTAATTGGCCCTCTGTAAATTGCCCCTAATGTGCAGAGAGTGGAAAAGAAAGTGGGGTAACATGGAACGAGTGTGAATTGGTGATTGATGGTCTGCACAGACTCGGTGGGTCGAAGGGCCTGTTTCTGTGTTGTATCCATAAACTGAACTAAACTTTTCTGTGTTGAAGATACCATATAAAAATGTGAAATAAAAACAGAAAATGCATGACATGGCACGGCAGTCAGTGTTGCAACCACACAATTACAGTGACCCAGGCTCGAGTCCAACCTTGGGTGGTGTGTGGAATTTGCACCTTCTCCATGTTGTATGTCTAAAGCTGAGCTAGAGTTTCCTTCTACTTTGTGTAAGAAAGAACTGCAGGTGCTGGTTAAAATCGAAGGTAGACACAAAATGCTGGAGTAACTCAGCAGGTGAGGTAGCATCTCTGGAGAGTAGGAATGGGTGATGTTTCGGGTCGAGACCCTTCTTCACGCTGATGTCAGGGGAGGGGGCAGGTGAAAGATAGAATGTAGGCGGAGACAGTGAGACTAGTGGGAGAACTGGGAAGGGGAAGGGGACGGAGCGAGAAAGCAAGGCCTATCTGAAGTTAGAGAAGTCAATATTCATACCGCTGGGGTGTAAACTACCCAAGCAAAATATGAGAAGTGTTCCTCCTATTTGCGCTGGGCTTCACTCTAATTGTTCTTGAGAAGATGGCAGTTCCACTTTTTAGTTTAGTTTCGAGCTACAGCAAGGAACCAGGCCCTTCAGCCCACTGAGTCCATGCTGGCCATCGATCACCCGTTCACACGAGTTCCGATACCCCACTTTCTCAGCCACTACCTGCACATTGGGGTCTCAAAAAAAAAAAAAAATCCAATTAAACTACAAACCTGTACGTCTTTGGGATGTGGGAGGAAACCGGAGGAAATAATTTAATTGGAGGAACAACACCTCATATTTCGCTAGGCCTGCTTCCAACCCAGCAGTATGAATATTGATTTATCTAACTTCAAGTAACCCTTGCTTTCTGTGATATGTTTTTTCACACCTTACCCTTCCATATCTCTATCTCCCTCTCCCCTGACGCTCAGTCTGAAGAAGGGTCCCAACCCTAAACATTACCCATTCCTTCTCTCCACAGATGCTGCCTGTCTCGCTGAGTTGCTCCTGCGTTTAGTGTCTATCTTCGGAGTGAACCTGCATCTGCAGTTTGATTTCACACATGAGCATCTATTTACTCTGGGAGTAAGGTTTCCCTGGGAATAGAGGAGTCTTTCTGGACTGTCACTGAGATAGAGATGGACTTCGGAATGAGTAAGATGATAGGCAGGTGGATTATTGCATGGCCTCAATGGGATTTGGTATTTCCACGCAGTATCTCCAAACTAAACTAACCAATCCACCCTGGTAAACAGAGGCCCTGACTTCTCTGAAATTAGTGTAGTTGGGGAGTTTTTTCTTTGATCCCATTACCAGAGAAGAGCGAAGGAGTTATTTCTAATCTCTCGTTCCATATTCATTCTCTGAGCAAAGACACAAGAAAATAGATAATCTAGTCCTTTGTCATGTGGCTCATCATGCGATCTTTTTGATCCTGCATCTAACAGTACAGCACAGGAACAGGCCCTTCTACCCACAATGTTTATGCCAAACACGATGTCACGTTAAACTGATCTCGTCTGTTGCATATGATCCATATCCCTCTATTCCTTGCAGTTCCATGTGCCTATCTAAAAGCCTCTTAAATGCCACTATCGTATCTGCCTCCAACACTTCCTGGCAATTTGTTCCAGGCACCCACTACTCTCTGTGTTTAAAAAAAAAAACTTGCCCTGCAATGAAATTGCAAACAAGCTCTTTTCCGGATAATAACCAAGATTTTTCTCATTTGCTAGTCATACAGCTTTTGCAATCTTAGCTATATTTTAGTTTGAGTAATAGGCACGACCTAGATATCTGGTTGGAATGATAGTGAAGCTGTCAGTATGCAGTGTCCTTAACACCGTGAAGCTGAGATCAGCTATTGGATTTATTTGCATGGATAATTGAACAGTGATATCCCAGAGTTGCAGATCTTTCAGAAACAGTGATTCTTTTGCAACTTTTTTTCAAAGAAAATCCTTGACTTTATGAAAATTGCCAATCATTACGAACTATTTTTGGTCCCAGGTGCCTGGAATGTATTACATTTTTTTTTGTAACAAAGTTTTCAGTTGCTTTTTAAGCCACTCACTCTCGGTCCCGAAAAAAAAACATAATTTGGTCATCCAATACTTTAATTACTTCAGATAGGTATTGCAATAAATAGATGATGATGATGATACTTTATTATCACTTGAACCTAGGTGCAGTGAAATTCTTTGTTTTTGTGTACAAAGTACACAAAAGAGTCGCAACACAGTGACGACAAAAGTCATAAAAAATATTCATCCCTTCTTCGGGTTCCCCTTTGTTCTCGGCTGCTCCCTTAAGCCGAGCCCCCCTTAATTCTTGCCGGCCCCCTACACCGGGTTCCCCCTTGTCTCGGCGGCCCTCCTATGCCAAGTTCCACTTTTGTTGGTGGATCCCCACACTACCTCGCCTTTTAATTTCTGCTAAAGGTTTAAGTTCTGCAAAATAATGTTTTGATACTCATGTCTTCAGCAAATGTGTTTCATAATATCACCAGTGGCGACGCACGATTAGCAGCCCCGCCAACAGTCTGTGTGTTTTTTCGTCTTTTTATAATTTTTAGTGTGTGTTAAAAGTCTGTGTAAATGTTCTCCGGTTTGTTTTATGTGAGGGGGAGGGGGAGGGGGAGGGGGGGGGGGAAGTTTCAGTTTCTTACCTTGCTGGAGATGCGATTAATTTTCGAATTGCATCTCCGGTCGTTCTGCGGTCTACCAGCAATTGAGCTGACTCGGGACTAACTTTGGGCCTCACTGCGGGGCGTGGACTTGCCTCGGAGCCGATCCCTTGCCTGGTTCCAATCGTCTGGTGCGAGGGAGCTGACATCCCCCCCCCCGATGCAGGAGCTGATCGCCTCGATGTGGAGGGCCCAAACACTGCCAGCTACGTGAGTCAAGATCGTCCCGTCAACAGAGTGCTCGAGGCACCCAACCACGGGAGAGCTAAGGGAAGAGATTTGAACTTTTTTTTCGCCTTCCATCGCAGTAAGGAATGTGGAGGAGTCACTGTGGTGGATGTTTATGTTAAAATGTATTTTGTGTGTTCTGTGGCTCTTTATTTGTATGACTGACTTGTCAAATGAAATTCCTTGTATGTTGCAAAACATACTTGGCTAATAAAATATGATTGTGATTGATTGTGAAACTAAGAGTAAATTTAAAGTTTGCCTCCCACTGACGACCGCTTCTCCCAGCTCCAAAATTTCTCCTCCTCAGGAACTCCCCCTGCCAGTGCAACATTCTTTTTGTGTTCTAGAGTCTGAAGAAGGGTCCCGGCCTGAAGAGTCGCCCATCCATGGCCTCCAAAGATGCTGCCTGACCTGCTGAGTTACTCCAAAACATTGTATTTTTTACCCCAAAATAAACCATACAATTTGGTCTCTTCACAAAATTTCAAATGATATTTAACCCTCACTCCCGGTGGCTGCTTTAGTTTCCGTGAGAAAAGTAACAAAAAAGAAAGATGCTGGAAACGCTCAGCAGGTCAGGCATCATCTGTGGAAAGAGAAACAGAGTTAATGTTTCAGGTCTGAGGTCTTTGTTAGATCTCTTATTGAGTTCCATTCAAAGATCTCAGAACTGATATGTTAACTCAGTTTCTCTTTGTACAGATGTTGCTTGACTTGCTCCACATTTACAGGATTTTCTGTTTCTTTTTCCAAGTGCGTTAACTTTATCACTCACAATCAAATTTCCCTCTTGTTATATTCCGGACAGCAGAATGAATAACAACTTACACGCAGGTGACTCTAGAATCACGAGAGAGAGCTTTACTACCCAACATTCCCTGCTTATATTGAACACCAACTCATTAACATATACATGAATATGTATGAATACATTACACTGCTCTCCTTTTTAAAGTATTAAATCTAAGTACTCAGTTACAATTTTGTTGTTGTGATACTTGATTTAAACCAGTATTAATGAAATCTTAAATGATAAACATAATATATTTATTTTACATATCTACACATTTTCATTTTATCTATACAGTGAGTTACTTAACTTACAAACCTAATCTGACTACTGGTTTACGGATCCTGCCTGGTCGTCTAACAGTAACAGGTGTAATAGGTTTAGGTGTTGATTCGACTGTTGGCTTGTTTGGCTCTGTTTTAGTACCCTGACTTTGACCAGAGAAATCTGTTTCTTTGTCTGTACTAACTGAACTTTGTGTTTTCATCACAGTGGTCTCTTCCAACTTGCTTTCAGATAAAAACTCAGGGATTAGGAGTTCATGCTCAGTTTTTGGTTCATCTTTGGCTGGAATCATTTGATCAACATGAACACTTTTGATCCTATCTCCAACTTCAACTAAGTATCTTTTTGGTCCACACACTTCCACTATTTTCCCAAAATCCCATTTGTCTCGACTGGACGCTGGGAGGACTGAGAACACGAACCTGCTCATCTGGCTTGAAGTACCTCTCCTTTTTGTGGGAGTCAAATGGAGTTTTTGACTGAACTGTTTTTGCTCAACTCTCAAGGCCAAATTGGGTTGAACTAGACTTAGGCGTATTCTTAGCCTTCTCTTCATCAACAGTTCTGCAGGTGAATAACCCATTGTTGTGTGTTTTGTGGTTCTGTACTTCAGCAAGAAACTAGCCAAATGATGTTTCATGCTGAGCTTTGAACTACCCTGCAAAACCTGTTTCTTGAGAGCATCTTTGACAATTCTGGCAGATCTTTTCCACCACCCCATTGGAGGCTGGATGGTATGGGGGAACAAGTGTGTGTTTTACACCATTCCGCTGCATGAACTCTTTGAACCGTTCTGAACGAAACTGAGGCCCGTTATCAGAAACAAGTTCTTCCGGTAAACCATGGCATGCAAAAATTTATGTCAACTCATCTATTGTACACTCAGTAGTAGTGCTTGACCCCATATGCTTAACCTCAATCCATTTGGAATGACTATCTACTAGTACCAGGAAGTGAGCATTACCCTTTTCACAAAAATCTACATGAACTCTCTGAAAAGGTCTACTTGGCCATGACCAGGGTTGCGGTGGTGTTTTTGGTGGTTTACTCCGGCAATTTTGGCAGGCGCTACATTTGCTCACCAGTGACTCGATGTCACTGTCAATACCAGGCCAATACACAAAACTTCTGGCAATTGACTTCATGCTTACTATGCCAGGATGTTCGGCATGAAGTTCGTTCATAATTTTGTTTCTCAAAGACTCTGGTACAACCACTCTGTAACCCCACTTAATGCATCCCTGCTCACATGATAATTCATGGCGTCGACTATGGAAAGGCTTCATCTCTGAGTTCAGAACTGAGTTCAATCCACTATCGATTTCAGTCCAACCGTTCAATGTCTGTTCATAGACCCTCTTCAGCACAGTGTCTTTCTCGGTTTCTGCTGCAATTTCTGTTGCTGTGACTGGAAAGTCTTCATCTACAACTTGTAGTGTGTAGATGGAGTTTTCACTTCCCACGTCAGAGTTCTCATGGGGCACTTGGAGCTTCTGTACTCAACCTTGTAGTCATACTGGGACAGCAGAATTGCCCAGCGCTGCATCCTTGAAGCTGACGTGGAAGGTATCGCTGACTTGGGACCAAGTATCACTAATAGTGACTTGTGATCAGTCACTAGGGTGAATGGTCTGCCAAGAAGAAACTGATGGAATGTCTTGCTGAGTGCTTCCTTTTCCATCTGTGCATAATTACGATCGCTCGGTGATAGGGTACAGGATGCAAAAGCAACAGGCTTTTCCTGTCCATCATTCATTACATGGGAGATCACTGCACCCACACCATAACTTGAAGCATCACAAGCAAGTTTCATCTTGCGTGTCGTATCGTGGTAAACAAGAAGTTTGTCACATGTCAGGTTTTCCTTGCAGATGTCATATGCACGTTGCTGTTCCTTTCCCCACATCCATTTCATATCTTTTTGTAGCAGATGATGTAGTGTCTTTTGCACAGTTGCTAAATCTGGAAGGAGTCGTGCATCTTGGACACCGCACATCTTGAAGAAATGCGATTCCTCCTAACAGACAAACCAGACCAATTCTTAACGAGTTGGTCTCCATTTATCGACTTCTTGGAAGCACATGGTGCAACAAAATCATAGAAACCAACTGTTTCAGGACTGGGTGAAGGATGGTCAAGAATATAAATAACTATCTCCTATAATCTCCTACTCTCTACTCTTTCTCTTTCTCTCTTTTTTTTAATTTTTACTTTCCCTCTTTCCCCCCTTTTCCTTTTCACATACCAACACATCACACGTTTTTCTATTTTTTATTACCTATTCTTTCTTTCTCTCTTTTATTATTATTTTTTTTTAAACGAAGCTGTACATAAAATGTAACCTGCCAATGTAACCTTGGTGCCACATTACTGTACTTCTAATAAAATAAAAAATAATAAAAATTAAATAAAAATCAAAAAAATCAAAAAAAATCAATAGTTTAGTTCAAAATTCCTTGCCTTGGCTGGTTGTAGGCTTATTGATGTTGGTTGCATAAATGGTGTACAACCCAAGTTCATTCCCATCTGGGTTCACTTCCAAGTTATGAACTCCTCTATGGTGTTGTCGCTTGTTTCCCGCAGATTGTTGGTTTCCAGTTTTAAGCTTGGCCCGACATGCTGAGGCGATATGGCCTTTCTTCTGGCAGTTATAGCACTTGGCCATTTTGTACTGACAAAATTGGGATGAGTGATTACCATAGCAATGATAAAAACTGGCTGAACTCGGCTCCCCACCATGTTTTGGTTTTGGTTTAACGCCTCTTGGTTTGGCCATTGGCCACTGCCTTGTGACTGTAAACGGCCATTGCATTCCATGGTGGACAAAACCCGCGAGCATTCTTTGATGCCATCTCCATTGTGGTAGCAACCTTGCATGCTTTCTGGAATGTAAGATCTGGCGTGTTCATGAGTTTGAACTAAATTTGTTCATCCACTAGACCACAAACAAACCTGTCTCGTAATGCGCGTCCGAGAAAGGTTCCAAAGTTACAGTGCACAGTTAAGTTTTTCAAGGCAACAATGTACTCATTGATTGTCTCATTCTGCTTCTGGTTTCTATCGCCAAATTTATAGCTTTCTGCAATTTCCAGAGGCTTTGGGTTGAAGTGCTCCTCCAACTTCTTCATAATGTCATTGAATGGCATGTCTTTTGCCTTTATGGGCGCAAGGAGATTCACGAGTGTGCCGTACACTTCAGGACCGATCTCCGTGAGCTTTCATGCATTCGCAAACGGCCTTATTTGTTTCAGTCACTATCGCTCCCTCACCACTAATCTCCATTATGTTGTTTGTCGAGTAAAACATGTTTGCTCCCTCCATATAGGAGCTGAACGGCTCTCTACTCTTGTCAAAAGTGCCAAAGTTTCCGATGTAGCCAGTGGATGCTGCCATCGTGTTGTTCTCTTTTTTATTTAAAGTCCGTTCAAAAACCCCGATTTCCTGTCTGTTCTGGTGTACCTAAAACTTAGCTGTACAAAGGCTATTCAGCTTTAGGAACTTGACAAAAACATACTCAGTCTAAAATGTTATACAATCCCAAGGATGACATCTTGCCACGTGGACACAACATAGAGATAGCCTGACAAACTCTCGCCGATTAGTACAGCTGCTGTTTTAAACTACAGTCCCCTGCATAGAAGGATCTGCGGCCTATCATGTCCAGCTCGCAAACAACTGCGACACAAATCTGTATTAACTGTTTAAAATGTTAAACAATACTGCATGTTGCAAAACAGTCCTGCACTGTATTTAAAGGATGAGTTCACAAACACCATCCCATCCTCGTCGCCAATTTTGTTATGTTCCGGACGGCAAAATGAATAACAACTTACACGCAGGCTGCCTGGATCATGAGAGAGAGCTTTATTACCCAACATTCCCTGCTTATATTGAACACCAACTCATTAACATATACATGAATATGTATGGAATACATTACACCTCTTGTGGGGCAATACCAAGTATGTGAATGCACTGGTATTTTCATGTCAAGATGCAGCCTCTGAGGCACTGATCATCAGCCATGAACTGTTCAAAACACAGCCTTTGTCTCGAGCAACAAAACAGTCACATAAAGCATGTAACAGCCGACATTTCTCATCATTAACAAAGTTATAGTGCTTATTACCTCTTGAAGAATGCCTCAGATAAAGATCTAACTTGTTGATGCGCACTCTCCTTATCTGCTTTCTGATGTCCTTAGTCCATCTGAGCAGCCATTCATTTAGTTTAGTTTAGTTTGTTGTCACGTGTACCAAGCTACAGTGAAAAGCTTTTGGTGCATGCTAACCAGTCAGCATAAAGATTATATATGATTACAATCGAGATCTCCATATTGTACAGATACATGATACAGGGAATAAAGTTTAGTGCAAGGTAAAGTCTGATTAAAGATAATGAGGTAGATAGTAGCTCAGGACTGTTCTCTAGTTGGCGATAGGATGGTTCAGCTGCCTGATAACAGCTGGTAAACTTCTGTGCCTCTTGCCTGATGGGAGAGTGGTGATGATGGGATGGCCGGGGTGAGACGTGTCCATGATTAATGGAAAGTCAATGGAGGGGAGGTTGTTTTGTGTGAAGGTCTGGGCGTCATCCACAATTGTCTGCCGTTTCTTGTGGTCTTGGATGGAGCTGTTCCAAAACATGCCTTCTCTGGAAGTAATGGTGTGATTCTTGCAGGTGGGGAACCAGGAAGGGAAGGGCAAATTGTAGGGATACAAGGAATTGCAGATGCTGAAATCTAGTGTAAATCACAGTGCTGGGGTAACTCGAGCAGCATTACTGGAGGACATGAAGAGGTGAAGCTTCCGTTTGGGAAGCTTCTTCAGACAGTGCCCATTTTTGTTGTTGTTGTTGGTATCCTGTACTCAAGAACTCTGAGGGTGGCTTGATTATAATCATGTATAGTCTTTTCACTGACTGGATAGCACACAACAAAAAACGTTTCACTGCACCTAGGTACACGTGACAATAATAAACCAAAAGATTACGGTACATTGATGCAGCGTTAGAGTTGCTATCTTACAGCACCAGAGACACAAGGGTTATCATAACTATGAGTGCTGTCTGTACGGAGTTTGTACCTTCTCCCTGTGACCGCGTGGGTTTCATCTGATTTCCTCCCATACTCAAGTCGTACAGGTTTGCAGGTTACTAGGCTTTTGTAAATTGTCCGTAGTGTGTCGGATAGTGCTGGTGTAAGGGGTGATCACTGGTGGACGTGGACTCGGTGGGCTGGAAGGACCTGTTCCCATACTGTAACTCTAAAATATGAAGTCTAAACTAAACTTTGGTGCCCATTCTAATTTCAGAATTAATTTTTGTCTTCTTCAGATTTCCATATGCTGGTTATCTCCACAGGCTGTCTGGTGTCCCCATGTCTCAAAACATTTAAATGTCATGGAGATGTTTGCTTTTGATCGCACATGCTGAGCTGGTGTTAAAACATTATGTGCAGGGTGCACTCAACACCGTCAAAAGTCTGATATTTGGATTCATGACGGGGTCAATACAATACAAGATCTGTAAGGGACAGTGGTTAAATTACCAGAAGAATAATATAGAGACTAAGGTGGTACAGTGGCGCACCTGGTAGAGCCATTGCCTCACAACACCAGAGACGGATTTCAATCCTGATCTCTGGTACTGGCTGCATGGAGTTGGCACATTCTTGCATGTCGCACAACTCTCTACAGACTTCACACACAGCACCTGTGGTCAGGATTGAACATGGGTCTCTGGTGCTGTGAGGCAGCAACTCTACCAGCTGCACAACTGTGCCACCCTGAACGTTTTCTGAAACTGAAAATGGTATCTTCATATTTGTCAAAACTATGGTGTCTTTTTGACCGAATTTTGAATTAATGGAACTTGGTCACTTCATTTCTTTAGAGGTACAGTGTGGAATTGGGCCCTTCGGCCCACCAAGTCCACGCCAACCAGCAATCACCCCATACACTATCACTATCCTACACACTAGGGGCAATTTACAGAAGCCAATTAACCTACAAACCTCTGGAGTGTGGGGGGAAACCAGAGCCTCCAAAGAACACCCATGCGTTGTAAGGGAGAATGTACAAACTCCGGACGGACAGCACCCTTAGTCGGGATCGAACCCGGGTCTCTAGCACTGTAAGACAGCAACTCTACCACTGTTCCAGCATGCCGTCCCTCTTGAGTTATCACCCACTATGTTGCTTGGCAGGAGGTCCAACTAAGGGACTGAATTCATGCATGAGGTTGCAATAAAATGACGTTAAGGTCTACCTTAGCTAAGACCCAATTAATGTCACAACCCTTTGTTAATAAGAAGAGCTTAAAGCAGTTTTTGCAAATGGAATGTACTTTGATGTGACAAGCAACTGGGAGCTGCTCATTGCATTTGTTCTAATTGTGAAGGCAAGGCATATTGTAACGTAACCTTGGCTGGGTCCAAGTCAGTCACGTTTTCCTCTGTATAATTAAAATCACGAGAAGCTCCCCTTACTGCACTGAGGCCTGGCTTGGTCGAACATTCATCATTTTGCAAAGACATAATAAGTGGACTTAATGAAAGCGATAGCTCTAATTATAGAAACAATGAACTGCAGGTACTGGTTAATACACAAAAGATCACAAAGTGCTGGAGTAACTCAGCAGGTCAGGCAGCATCTCCAGAGAATATGGACAGGTGACGTTTCTGGTCCAGACCCTTCTTCAGACAGTCGTTGGATGCATGGTTCCTATTTGGAGAATGTATTATTTTTGATAAAATTGTTATCAATATTCAATTGCAGTTCAGAATCCAAATATTATGGATGCTGGAAACCTCAAATCCAAAATTGAAATTATAGTGGATACAATCTGCAACACTCTGCCAGAGGAGGTGATCGAATCAGATACAATCACTGAATTTAAGAGACATTTTGGGCAGACATTTACAAAGGGAAGGCATAGAAAGATACAGTCCTAAGGCAGGCAAATTAGGTTAGTGTAGATGGACAAAATGGTCTGCATTGACATAATGGGCCAAAGGGCTGTTTTAATCTGTATGATTCTGACTTTACACTTTAGAGCTACAGAACAGGCCCTACGGCCCATCAAGTTAGTGATTCCCTGCACACTAACACTATCCCGCAGTCAGGATCGAACCCAGGTCTCTGGCGCTGTAAGGCAGCAACTCTACCACTGTGCCATCCCTGATTATGGCTATAAATTACACAATGGCATCGGAGGGAAGAGTGATACTTCCATCAGATCATTAAACTAAAATGGCTTCCTGGTCTATTTGTCCTGAGCCTCCCAATGCTGGAGTTGAATGGCCAGGTGTAACAAAGACTCGACAGTGACAAGGTCCCCGCTGGGATTCAATAATACTCAATGATACTTTACTGTCACCTGTACCTAGATACAGTGAATTTTTTTGTTTTGGCATACAAAAAAAGTATATAATATACAAAATACAAGTATGCAAAGAGACGCCATGTATGCAAAGAGACTAGTGGGTGTAATTTATAGACCTCCAAATAGCTGTGACGCTGTTAGTCAGAACATAAATCTGCAAATAGTTGACGCATGTAAAAAGGGAACTGCTGTAATCATGGGGGACTTCAATTTTCATATTAATTGGGCAAACCAAACTGGGCAGGGTAGACTAGAGGAAGAGTTTATAGAATGTATTAGAGACGGGTTCCTAGAACAGTATGTCACAGAACCGACAAGGAGGGAGGCAATCTTGGATCTGGTCCTGTGTAATGAAGCAGGATTAATTAAAAATGTCATAGTTAGGGACTCGTTGGGAACAAGTGACCACAATATGGTCGAATTCCATATTCAAATAGAAGGAGAGCAGGTTGAAACTCAGGCTAGGGTACTTAGTCTAAATAAAGGGGATTATGAAGGTATGAGGACTGAGCTGATCAAAGTTGACTGGGATAGCAGACTCAAGAATAAGACGGTACATGAGCAGTGGTGTACGTTTAAGGATCTACTGTATAACCTTCAAGAAAAATTTATTCCTATGAAGAAAAAAAGGGGTAAGGGAAAGAACAGTCAGCCATGGCTCAGTAAAACTATAAAGGATAGTATTCGGCTGAAGGCAAGGGCATATAAGGTAGCTAGAGATAGTGGGAGGGTAGAGGATTGGGAAGCATTTAAAGGTCAGCAAAAAATAACTAAGAGATTAATTAAGACGGGGAAAATAGACTATGAAAGGAATTTAGCGAACAACATAAAAACTAATAGTAAGAGTTTTTATAGCTATATAAAAAGAAAAAGGGTGGCTAAGGTGAACGTTGGTCCATTGGAGGGTGAGACTGGAGAGTTGTTGGTGGGGAACATGGAAATGGCAAAGGCATTAAACGAGTATTTTGTATCAGTCTTCACCATAGAAGACACAAAAAATATTCCAACGCTGGATAAACAGGGGGCGGTAGGAATGGAGGAGCTAAATACTATTAAGATCACCAAGGAGGTGGTATTAGGGAAATTAATGAGACTGAAGGAGGATAAATCCCCTGGGCCTGATGGATTACATCCAAGGGTCTTGAGGGAGATAGCGGTGGGGATTGTGGATGCATTGGTGATAATTTTCCAAAACTCCCTGGAGCCAGTGGATTGGAAAATGGCCAATGTAACACCTATATTTAAAAAAGGAAGTAAACAGAAGGCGGGTAACTATAGACCGGTTAGTCTAACATCGGTGGTGGGTAAAATGTTAGAGACAATTATTAAAGAAACACTAATGGGGCACTTGGATAAACATGACTTCATCGGACAGAACCAGCATGGTTTTGTGAAGGGGAAGTCCTGTTTAACGAATCTGCTCGAATTCTTTGAGGAAGTAACAACCCGGGTGGATAAAGGGGAACCGGTGGATGTGGTATACTTGGACTTCCAAAAGGCTTTTGACAAGGTGCCACATAAGAGACTATTGCTAAAAATAAAAAATTATGGGATTGGGGGTAATATATTAGCATGGGTAGAGGATTGGCTAACAAATAGGAAACAGAGAGTGGGGATAAATGGTTCATACTCGGGATGGCAACCGGTAACTAGCGGGGTTCCGCAAGGGTCGGTGCTGGGACCCCAGTTGTTTACAATTTATATAAATGATTTGGAGGAGGGAACCAAGTGTAATATATCAAAATTTGCGGACGATACAAAAATGGGAGGAAAAGTAGGGGATGAGGAGGATAGGAAGAGTCTGCAAAAGGATACAGATAAGCTAGGTGAGTGGGCAACAACTTGGCAGATGAAATTTAATACTAATAAATGTGAAGTCATTCACTTTGGGAAAAAAAATGATAGGGCAAGTTATTTTCTAAATGAGGTGGAGCTGCGTTGTAATGCAACGCAAAGGGATCTAGGGGTAGTAGTACATGAATCACTAAAAGTTAGTATGCAGGTGCAGCAAGCAATCAGGAAGGCCAATGGAGTTTTGGCCTTTATTGCTAGGGGGATTGAGTATAAAAACATGGAGGTCTTGCTGCAGCTGTACACAGTATTAGTGAGACCATATTTGGAATACTGTGTACAGTTCTGGGGTCCATACTTAAGAAAGGATGTACTGGCCCTGGAGGCAGTGCAGCGAAGGTTTACAAGATTAATTCCTGCAATGAGGGGATTGACATATGAGGAAAGGTTAAGTAGGCTGGAACTCTACTCTTTGGAGTTTAGAAGAATGAGAGGCGATCTCGTTGAAACATATAAGATCGTGAGGGGCCTTGATCGGGTGGATGCACCGAGGATGTTCCCAATGATCGGGGAAACTAGAACTAGGGGACATAGTTGTAGAATAAGAGGGGGCTCTTTTAAAACTGAGATGAGGAAGAACTTCTTCACCCAGAGGGTGGTTAATTTATGGAATTCACTGCCCCAGGGAGCAGTGGAAGCAGAAACATTAAATATATTTAAATCTAAAATAGATGGTTTTTTAGCTGCCAAGGGGATAAGGGGCTACGGGGAGAGGGCAGGGATATGGACCTAGGTATGGTTAGTATAGTAAGACCTGAGTGATCTCCTGGACAAGTGTCGATCGCCTGGATTGGGGTCGGAGAGGAATTTCCCGGATTTTTTTCCCGAATTGGACCTGGGTTTTTATCCGGTTTTTTGCCTCCCCCAGGAGATCACGCGGTTCTTGGGGTGGAGAGGGGTGATAGCGATATAAAGGGGAGGGTAGTGTCTTGTGTTCTGTGTCTTGTGTCTACTGTTTGTGGGTAAGGGTGTCTGTTTAGTGTTCAGCCATGAGCGAATGGCGGTGCGGGCTCGATGGGCCTGGTGGTCTACTCTCGCACCTACTTTCTATGTTTCTATGTTTCTATGTTTCTATGTATCTGGTGCCAACAAACTTACAAGAGTACTCAAAGTCCCTTTGATCCCTCTTTGTTCTCAGTGCCCCCTCCCCACCGAGTCCCTCTGTTCTCGCCAGCCCGACCTCCTCTATGCAGCCCGTTCTTGGACGGACCGTCTCTCTTCCTCATCCGGTTCGGAACAAAGATCCGATCCCTTCCTCTCCAGTCCGTCAGCCTTCATTCCCACAACAACCCTGAAGGCGTGGGAGGTTAGACCGCTCAGAACACCATCTCTCAGCCGGATGTGGCTGAAACCCCACCGCTAGGTCACCCTGTCAGCCCCTTGCAGCAGGCAAGGGCGAAATTCCACATTGTACTTGGCAACATGATTCTATGGTCAATCTCTTCAAACTTCTTGGAAGCGGAGGCCTCAACACTTTAGTTGTATTCTTTGAGCTGTGCGATTTGCGCTCTACGTCTCTCGCCTCTCTGCAACTTGGAGCAGAATTCCAACTTGTCCCTGTTAGAATGAAAATTAATTGACCTGAAATGACCACTCTTATTTCTCTCTCCATTGACAGATTCTTGACTAGTAAGGGTGTCAAGGGTCATAGGGGAAAAGGCAGGTGAATGGGGTTAGAGTCATAAAGTGATACAATGTGGAAACTGGCCCTTCGGCCCAACTTGCCCACACTGGCCAACATGTCCCAGCTACACTAGTCCCACCTGCCTGTGACGGTCCATATCCCTCCAAACCTGTCCTACCCATGTACCAGTCTAACTGTTTCTTAAATGATGGGATAGTCCCAGCCTCCTCTGGCAGCTTGTTCCGTGCAACCACAACCCTTCGTGTGAAATGTTACCCCTCGGATTCCTATTAAATATTTTCCCCTTCACCTTGAACTTATGTCCTATGGTCCTCGATTCCCCGACTCTGGGCAAGAGACTCTGTGCATCTATCTACCTGATCTATTCCTCTTATGATTTTGTACACCTTTCTAAAATCTCCTCATCCTCCTGCGCTCCAAGGAATAGAGACCCAGCCTACTCGCCCTCTCCCTATAGCTCACACCCTCTAATCCTGGCAACATACTTTTCAGAACCATTTCAAGCTTGACAACATCTTTCCTACAACATGGTGCCCAGAACTCAACACAATATTCTAAATGCGGTCTCACCAACGTTTTTTCCAACTGCAACATGACCTCCCAACTTCTATACTCAATACTCGACTGATGAAGGCCAATGTGCCAAAAGCCTTTTTGACCACCTTATCTATCTGCGACTTGACCTTCAAGGCACCATGTACCTGCACTCCTAGATCCCTCTGCTCTACAACACTCCCCAGAGGCTTACCATTTACTCTGCAGGTCCTGCCCTTGTTAGATGTCCCAAAATGCAACACCTCACACTTCTCTGTATTAAAATCCATCAACCATTCCTCAGCCCAATCGATCCAGATCCTGCTGCAATATTTCACAACCATGAAACGTTGAGAGGGGTGAGTGAATGGTGAAGCAGACTCTGGGCCAAATGATCTAATTCTACTCCTATGACATGAGCTTGTATGGACAAATGGGACTAGCTTGGATGCGGATCTTGGTCGGCATGGACGAGTTGGACTGAAGGGCCTGTTTCCGTGCTGTATGATACTATCTCTACCTGGGGTTTAGGGTAAAAGCTGAACTAGCTATAAGAACAAGCTAGGAAAAACAGGTACTTCAATGGAATTTTAGATAAAAAAAGGTAAATCATGCATCATTGTCACATTCCATTAATTTTTCATCAATCACTTGCCGTTGATTAATAGTTTGCTTAACCAAATAGAAATTAACCACTGTATCATTCTATTTGTCAAAAATAAACATGCAAACCCATGGAGGAAATTAATAGGTTTGTCATATATAATGCAAAAAGATGAAAAGAGCAAGTGTTTCCCCTCAAATAGTAGTCCCATTTTTTGATGAATTATGCAGAGGGAAAGAGAGGGATAGAGAGCTCCACACAAGATTATTTCAATGCAACATAAGCTATTAGGGGAGTTGAGTATTGGTACCTAACCTGGATGTTAAATTAGCAACAGTGTGCACGGCGTGTCACTGGCATGACCTGGATGAATTGATGGACTAACTGCTTGCAGTTCTGTAAATGCTACATTCACCATGGACAAGCTAACAATATCAAGCCAGATGTGGAAGTCACAAAAAATCTGGACATCTGATACCGTCCCACCATTGAGCCTAACAATGGTGCCCGAAGGAACGATCCACGTCCACATTCCTGGAGGGACTAGTGTACGAATGGCCTCTATATTCATTTAAATGTGTCTTCAATTAGTTTGAATAATAAGGTCACCAGCGGTTATGGGGAGGAGGCAGTAGAATGGAGTTGAGAGGGAAAGATATATCAGCCATGATTGAATGGCAGAGCAGACTCAATGGACTAATTCTGCTCCTATAACGTATGAACATAAATTCTGTAGAAAAATACATTGCAATTATTTTACTTTAACAAATCGTTGTTAAAACAAAATATGCTTTTAATTTAAAAGGTAAGTTGTATCATTTGAATGATTTTTAAATATTTTGTTTAGAGCTACTGCATGGAAACAGGCTCACTGAGCAGCGATCACCCCTTACACTGGTTCTATCCTACACACTCGGGACAATTTACAGAAGCCAATTAACCTACAAAACTGCACGTCTTTGAAATGCGAGAGAAAACTGGAGCCCCTGGAGAAAACGCACGCGGTCACGGGGAGAATATATAAACTCCGTATAGACAGCACCCGTAGTCAGTTCAAACCGGGGTCTCTGACGCTGTGAGGCAGTGACTCTACCACTGCACCACTGTGGTGCAGTCACATTTTTGACTGGCAGGGACATTACAAGTCAGTTCTGAGACGTTGACCGTCATGAATTGTTAGAAGGTTTAATGGCGGGAGATGGGTGAAAGCAGAGTGATGTAAGGTGGGGTGGGTAAGTCACAGTGTCGAATTATGTTTGATGAGAACTCCGCACCTTCTAGCAATGTTTCCAACTGGGGTCAGTGTTGTCCCTGGGAAGAGATCTCGGTGGTATGGCATTTGAAGTTGTGCTTCAGCATATCTATCTCCTGTGCCTCCTCACCACCGATGGGCCTTCAAGTCTATTTGACCTCATGGGACTCTGTTGGAAGTCTGTTAGGACCTATGAAATTTGCATTGATTGTAACTATACACAGCATTATTCCACCCCATCTAACTTCACCTCCACAACCTATGCTGTCTTCAATCTCCTCGCATCCAGCCGCAAAATCTTAGATTCAGAATAGGTGCTGGAGCCGTAGAGCTGCTGCCTTACGGCGCCTGAGACCCGGGTTCGATCCTGACTACGGGTGCTGTTTGTACGGAGTTTCTACGTTCTCCCCGTGACCGTGTGGAGTTTCTCCGGGCGTTCCGGTTTCCCCCACTGTTCAGATTTATAGGTTAATTGGTTTTGGCAAAGATTATAAATTGTCACTGGTGCTTCGGGTAGTATTAATGTATGGGGATCGCTGGTCGGCATGGACTCAGTGGGCCGAAGGGCATGTTTACATGCTTTGTCTAAGTTAAACTAAAGTCACACAGCTCATAAAGGAGCCCTTCAGATAAACTTGTGACCAAGTTGATCAAGTTGTCTACCTGAACTAGTCCAATCTGCCTACGTTTGATCCAAATCCCTTTGAATCTTTAGTTTTGAAATATCTTCCAAATGTTATAATTTGGAAGATTTAGTTGCCTTCCCTCACAGTGTGTGGGGGATGTTTATGTTAAACTCTATCGTGTATTGTGTTTTTATTTGTATGGCTGTATGGTAACTCAAATCTTACTGTACCAATTGGTGCATGTGACAATAAATGCAACTTGAACTTGAACTTAATTGTACCTGCCTCTACAACTTCCTTTGGCAGCTTCCTCTGTTCCAGATATTCATCACCCTCTGGGTGAAAAAGGCTGCCACTCGGGTCCTTTTTAACACTTTCTCCTCTCACCATAAACCCATGCTATCTAGTTATATAGTCACACAGCCTGGAAACAGGCCCTTCAGCCCAACTTGTCCATGTAGACCAAGTTGTCTACCTGAGCTAGTCCCAGTTGCTTGCATTTGACCCATATCGATCTGAATCTTTCCTATCCACGTACCTGTGTAAATGTCTTAAATGTTGTGATTGTACCAACCACTACAACTTCCTGTGGCAGCTCGTTCCACGTACCCACCACCCTCTGCATGTTGCCCCTCAGATCCCTTTAAAATCTTTCCCCACTCACCTTAATCCTATGCTCTCTAGTCATAGCATCATACAGCATGGAAACAGACTCTTCAGCCCAACTCATCCATGCTGACCAAGATCCCCCATCTAAGTAAGTCCTTTTTACCCATGTTCTGCCCATATCCCTCTTAACCTTTCTTATCCATGTACCTATCCAAGTGTCTTTTAAATCTTGTTATTGCACCTGCCTCAACCAATTCCTCTGGCAACTCATTCCATATACCCACCACCCTAGTTTTAGACTACCTTAGCTTGGGAATAAGACCGTCACCTTATCTGTGCCCCTCATGATTTTATATACTCAGAGATTTAATGTGTAATTGATGTCCTAGATTGGTGTTTTGGATTAAGGTATATTGGGTCAGATCATTTTTATTCTCTTTCAGAAAACGTCTAAAGCTAGTCTTCTATCATCAATCCCAGTCTCTTCCCTGAGGACAATATTATTAGAGTAGTACAGAACCTTTTCACATCGTCCAGCTGTGCCCCCATTTGGCATACTTTAATTTTGTTTTAGTGTCGTACAGATTGATGTGATTTTGAATGCTGTGCTGTTTTACCTTGGGAGCTGCTCATTAATTGCTGTGAGCTGTCTGTTGTGAGAGTGTTGTGGGAACTGCTAAAATCACCTTTGTATTTTGCAAATTTTTTTCAACATCCTTTTCTCTTTGGAAGCAAACTCTGTTTAATATTGTAACGGTAATATTGCGTTCGCCTTAAATGTGGTTTAAAAGAAAGGGATTTCACAGGAACATTGCTAAATTAAACTTGTCACTGAGCGATGTAAGGAGATATTGGAACACAAGTAGAATTTTTTTTTCTTTTTTTTTTTTCTTTCTCTCTCTTTTCTTCTCTCTCTTTTCTTTCTTTACTTCATCTATCTTTTTAGTTCTTTTGTGGTTTAAAAAAACAAAAAAGGCAAAAGGTATTGGAGACAATGTAATAATAATTGACAATATTATCAATTCAAAAATGTAAGACTGGTAATGATGTTAATATGTTGTGTACTTATCTCCAATAAAAAATATTTTCAAAAAAAACAACTACAGATGATGTAATACAGAAAAAGTGCTGGCAACACTCAGCAGGTCAGGCAGCATCTAGGGAGAGGGAACCATACTTAATGTTTGGGGCAGCGCAGTGGCACAGCAGTAGAGTTGGTGCCTTACAACGCTAGAGACGCAGATTCACTCCTGATTACGGGTGCTGCCTGTGTGGAGTTTGTACGTTCTCCCTGTGACTGCGTTTTTGTGGTCGTACAGTCATACAGTTTGGAAACAGGCCCTTCGGCACAACTTGCTCACACCGACCAACATGTCCCATCTACACTAGCCCAACCTGCCTGTGTTTGGCCCAGATCCCTCCAAACTTATCCTCTTCATGTACCTGTCTAAATTTTATGATATTACTTGCCTCAACTACCTCCTCTGGCAACTCATCCAATACACCTACCAACTTTTGTGTAAGAAAAAGTTACCCCTCCGGTTGCTATTAAATCTTTCCCTCCTAACCTTAAACCTATGGTTTGGTGGCATTTTAGCCATTGATAAGTGATCTCAACGAGCTGTCTATTGCTCAATTTTTACAGATGTATTTTTGCAGATGGTGAGAAGTTTACAGTGTATTTTCAGCAACCTTTTATCAGTTAACATATGTCCCACATTACATAACGATGGAAATATAATGCATGCTAAATGGCAACTTTCCCCAATATAGACATTTGTGCAAAACATATTGAAGCATCTCCTCCTGCCTCTGTGACAGGCTATGACGCTATCAGTTGCTAAACAGATGTCTGTATTTCTCCACCGGTTCTTCAGCTCTGGTCCCTCCTCATATTTGTCTCCACTGCAATATCTGCTTCAGTATACAGTGGCCTCTTTGGCAATTTCTCCTCTCCTTCTGTTCTCTCATTTCCTTTGCACTGCCGTTGCACTGTGTTTCCTGGGAAACTTGTAAGAATCTTCCTATCAGGCTTGTAGATCACAACCAGTGGATAGGGATACAAGGAACTGCAGGTGCAAAGTGTTGGAGGAACTTGGCGGGTTAGATAGTGTCTGTGGAGGGAATGGATAGGCAACATTTTGGGGCGGGTCTCTTCTCCAGGCTGATTTTCGTTGGGGAAAGAAAGCTGGAAAAGAGAGGCTGCTTTACCAAAGGGGGCTGAGGGAATGCTCTGTGTTGTGTTTCACAGAGACATAGCTCACCCCCAGTTCCCCAGACTCAGCGGTCCAGCCTGAAGGGTTCTTCATCCACCCTATGGACCATACTCAGGCATCTGGGAAAGGGAGAGGAGGGGGCGTCTGCCTCATGGTCGACTCTTCGTGGTGCTCTGACATGGCAGTCCTATCCAACTCCTGCTCTCCACACCTCGAACATCTGGCGGTGAAGTGCCGTCCATTCTACCTACCGAGGGAATTCACCTCCATCATCCTGACTGCGGTCTACATCCCACCCCAGGCAGACGTCCGTCTGGCACTGGAGGAGCTGCACGCCGTGGTCAACAAGCACCAGACGTCTTACCCCAAGGCATTTACCACCGTAGCCGGGGACTTCAACAAAGCCAACCTGAAGAAATCGTTCCCTAACTTCCACCAACATGTCTCCTGCAGCACCAGAGGATCAAACACCCTTGACCACTGCTACACAAATATCAAAGACGCCTATCGCTCTATCCCTCGCCCTCACTTCGGAAAATCTGACCATTCAGCGGTGCTGCTTCTTCCTGCATACAGGCAGCAACTGAAGAAAGCACCCCGAGAGGTGAGGACTGTACAGAGCTGGTCGGGGAGGGGTGGGGGGGGGCAGAGGAACAACTCCAGGACTATTTGGAGTCTGTAGACTGGGCAATTTTCAGGTACTCGGCAATGGACCTGAATGAATACACCACAGTTGTTACAGACTTCATAAAGAAATATGTGGAGGACTGCGTTCCAACAAAAACCTTCCGAGTGTTTCCTAACCCAAAGCCTTGAGATCCACATTCTTCTGAAGACCAGATCCCGGGCATTCAGGACTGGCGATGCAGAGGTCTATAAGAAGTCCAGATACGACCTTGGTAAGGCCATCAAAAAGGCTGAAAGGGACTTCTGCTCTAAGCTGGAGGATGAGATGGATGTTCGGCAACTGTATGCCATCACCTCCTACAAGGCGAAATCAGGAGGCGGCTCAAACGACAGCGAAGCATCACACCCTGACGAGCTCAATGCGTTCTACGCACGGTTCGATAGGGAGAACACTGATGTGCCTTCCCGAGCCCCTATTCGCCCTGACAGTGTAACAGTCATAGTCATAGAGGCTGACGTCAGAAGATCCTTCATGGGGGTGAACCCTCGGAAAGCGCCTGGACCTGATGGTATACCCGGTTGAGTTCTCAAGACCTTTGAAGACCAACTGGCTGGAGTAATTGCAGACATTTTCAACCCCTCACTTCTGAGGTCTGAGGTTCCCACCTGCTTTAAGAGGGCATCAATAATACCGGTGCCCAAGAAGAGTAAGGTGACGTGCCTCAATGACTATCGACCAGTGGCACTAACGTCTGTGGTGATGAAGTGCTTTGAGAGGTTGGTTATGGTGCACATCAACTCCTACCCCGACAAGAACCTCGACCAACTACAGTTCACATACCGCCACAACAGGTCAACGGTAGATGCAATTTCACTGGCTTTCCACTCCGCACTGGACCACTTGGACAATAAAAACACCTACGTCAGGCTGTTGTTTATAGACTACAGCTCGGCGTTTAATACCACCTTCCCTTCCAAGCTGGTTACCAAGCTCACGGAACTGGGCCACTGCGCATCCCCCTGCAATTGGATCCTCGACTTCCTCATCCACAGCCCACAGTCTGTTTGAATTGGAGGAACCACTTCATCCTCAGTAACAATTAGTACGGGAGCACCTCAAGGCTGCGTGCTCAGCCCCCTGCTTTACTCACTCTATACCCATGACTGCGTAACCGGTCATAGTGCGAACTCCATCATCAAGTTCGCCGATGACACCACTGTGGTTGGACGAATCACAGATGGGGACGAGTCAGAGTATAGAAGTGAGATCGATTGACTGACCAAATGGTGCCAGCACAACAACCTGGCTCTCAACATCAGTAAGACCAAGGAACTGGTTTTAGACGTTAGTAGGGGAAGGATGAGACCCACAATCCTGTTTATATCAACAGGACGATGGTGGAGAGGGTCAATAACTTCAAATTCCTGGGCGTGCATATATCAGAAGATCTTTCCTGGACCCAGCACACCAACACAATTGTAAAGAAGGCACATCAGCGACTCTACTTCCTGAGAAGATTACGGAGATTCGACATGTCAAAGAGGATTCTCCTAAACTTCTACAGGTGCATGGTAGAGAGCATTCTGACTGGTTGCATCGTGGCCTGGTTCGGCAACTTGAACGTCCAGGAGCGAAAAAGACTAGAAAATGTTGTGACCACTGCCCGGTCCATCACCGGCTTTGACCTCCCCACCATCGAAGGGATCTATCATAGTCGCTGTGTCAAAAAGGCAGCCAAAATCATCAAGGACCCACACCATCCTGGCCACACACCTATCTCTCCACTGCCATCAGGAAGAAGGTACAGGAGCCTGAAGTCTGTAAAGTCCAGGTTCAGGAACAGCTGCTTCCCCACAGCCATCAGGCTATTAAACTCAACGAATAAGCTATGAGCTCTGAACTGCAAAAGACTATATTATTATTTGTTATTTGCACTATATTTGTTATTTATTGAACTTTTCTTTTTTTTCCCGTTATATACAATGTTTACATATTCACATATTCTGTTGTGCTGCAGCAAGTAAGAATTTCACTGTCCCGTCCGGGGCATATCACAATAAAACACTCTTGACTCTTGCCTCTTGCCCGGTAAGTGATAGGTGGAGGAAGGAACTGCAGATGCTGGTATATACCAAAGATAAACACAAAGTACCGGAGTAACTGAGTAAGTGGGTTAAGCAGCATCTCTGGAGAAACGGAATAGATGATGTTTTGGGGATTTGGAGGTAGAAAATGTTGTTGATTGGCAGTGGGTGGAGTCAGTGACAAAGGCTAGGAGTGAAAAGGAGACAAAAATGTGTCAGAGAAGGACAGGAGGAGTGAAATGTAAAACCTGAAGAAGGGTTATGGATGGAAGGGGAAAGCAGATAGTGGGAGAAATGGGTCTGCACCAATCAGTCTGAAGAAGGGTCCCAACAAGCTGTGAATATCAATTATTTCAACTGATAGTTATACAGCATGGAAACAGGCCCCTCGGCCCATCAGGTCCATGCTGGCCCGGAAGCATCCTTTTGCATTCATCACGTTTTACTCTTCTCACATACTTTAATTTGAGCACTTTTTGCAAACTATGTGTAGGAAGGAACTGCAGATGTTGGTTACATCGAAGATAGACACAAAATGCTGGTTGGTGTAACTCAGCGAGCCAGTCAGCAGCTCTGGAGGAAAAGGAATATGTGACATTTCGGATCGAGGCCTGAAGAAGGGGTCTCGGCCTGAAAATTACTTGGCCCACCTGGACCTTTGCAAAATGTCACCAAAGAGTTGACAGTAAATTTGGGAACTCTTAAGATTCAAACAAAAACAAGATTTCAAGATCTTAGAGTTATGGGCTCACGTATTTAAACCTGTATGATATAATCGAAGAGGGTAGGCTGTTGCATCTTTTTGATGGAGAGAGCATTTAACATGAAACTGACTGCACAGTGGCAATCATAGAGTAGAATTAATCACACAGCAAGAGGTGCTAAAGAAGTTGTGTTGGAAATATAGGTGTAAATTTATTTATTTTTAATTTAGCAAATACAAATCTCTGGTGCCTTGTAAAAATGTCTACATTTGTTAATGTCTTACAACACTGAAACAGACCATTCAGCCCATTCTGTTCATGCTGACCCACCTACACTAATCTAATTTACCAGCACTGGGTTAGTACCCTTTGTATGTTTTTAGCGATTCCATTGCTTGTCCAGATAGTTCTTAAATACTCCACAGACAGGGAGGTGGTGATAACTTTGTGAGGTGGTCTGCATTGTCCACCATTAATGCTGGTCCTTGGTACGTTCCTGATCAATGGCCTCAATATCCTCAATGCCATCCTAAATGCTGCTATTACACTAATAGTGAACATGGGTCAGAGAGATTCCAAGGGTTTAATGGTACTATTATATTTCTTCAATGCAGCTTGTGTGTGTGTCTCTCTCTCTGTCTCTGCATCTGTCTCCCTCTGCCTCTCTCTCTCTCTCTCCCTCTCCCTCTCCCTCTCCCTCTCCCTCTCCCTCTCCCTCTCCCCCTCCCTCTCCCTCTCCCTCTCCCCCTCCCTCTCCCCCTCCCTCCCTCTCTCTCTCTCCCTCTCTCTGTCTCTCTCTTTCTCTATCTTTCTCTCTCTCTGTCTCTCTTTCTCTCTCTCTCTGCCTCTCTCTCTTTCTCTCTCTCTCTCTCTCTGCCTCTGTGTCTGCCTCTGTGTCTGCCTCAGCCTTACAACATCGAAACAAGCCCTTCATCCCAACTTGTCCATGCAGATCAAGATGCCCCATCTAAATTAGTCCCATTTTTCCACGTTTGGCCCACATCCCTTTAAACCTTTCCTGTCCACGTACCTGTCCAAATGTCTTTTAAATGCTGTCATTTTACCTGCCTACTTCCCCTGGCAGCTCGTTCCACATACCCACCATCCTCTGCGTGTAAATGTTGTCCCTCAGGTTCCTATTAAATTGTTCCTTTCTCACTTTAAACCAGGGGTGTCAAAGTCATTTTAGGTTACGGGCCGGATTGGGCAAAATGCGACTTCATGCGGGCCGGATCAGTTGTGTACGAGCGAATGCACCCTTGTCATTAATAAACCGTTTGAAATCAAACATTAGCAAACACAAATGTCGACCTAACAACACAAATTGTAAATGTAAGCTACACAACTGCACCTCATTTTTATTAGCCTGCTTCCAGCAATCAAACTCAGGCAATGAAAACAGTTAGCCTCTATTTTTTATCGAAGTGATTGAAGTGAGGGTGTGTGTGAGGGCGTGTGTGAGGGCGTGTCAGTATGTGTGAGAGTGTGTGTCAGTGTGTATGAGAGTGTGTGTGAGGGTGTGTGTGAGAGTGTGTATGAGAGTGTGTATCAGTGTGTGTGAGGGTGTGTGTGAGAGTGTGTCAGTATGTGTGAGAGTGTGTCAGTGTGTATGAGAGTGTGTGTGAGGGTGTGTGTGAGAGTGTATGAGTGTGAGATTGTGTGTGAGAATATATGTGTGAGGGTGTGTGAGGGTGTGTGAGGGTGTGTGAGGGTGTGTGCCTGTATGTGTGAGGGTGTGTGAGAGAGTGTGTCAGAGGGTGTGTCAGTGGGTGTGTCAGTGGGTGTGTCAGTGGGTGTGTGAGAGTGTGTGTCAGTGGGTGTGTCAGTGTGTGTGTGAGAGTGTGTGTCAGTGGGTGTGTCAGTGTGTGTGTGAAAGTGTGTGTTAGTGACGCAGCGACAATACCCGGAGTGAGCGGATATTTGGAGACTTGGCGACGTCAGGGGAACGTTTTCCCTCTCTTCCCCCCCCCCCCCCCCCCCAGCTGGGGTCCGGGGGAGGGGAGGGACAGTGACCCGGGGGGTCGGGCATCGGAGCGGATCCTTAGCCCGAGATTCATCCCCGCGGCTCCGGAGGCGGCCCCGATGCCCCCACTCCTGGCACCGGGCCCGGGTTCAAACTCCATGGGGTGTGGACAGAGCGGCTGGAGGTGAGGGTGCGAGGAGTGATCGGTGCCTGGGGGCGGTGCTGGGACCACCGCCGTGCCTCACCTATCTATCACACCATCTGCACGGGGATGTGCACTTTAGTTTAGACGACTTGTTTCCTCCAAATCATCCCGCAGGCCGGATTGGACCCTTTAACGGGCCGGTAGTTTGACACCCCTGCTTCAAACCAATGCCCTCTAGTTCTTGAATCACATAACCCGGGAAGAAGACTATGCATTCACCTTATATATTCACCTCATGGTCTTTACTCACCTCTAAAACTATTTTTGCTTAATTTTGAATTTCCAGCATCTGCAGATTTTGGTTCCATGAATGTCAAATGGAATCAGGACTGCAGTTACATTGCCATTTATAAATAGTGTGCGATGGGCTTAAGACAATCATATTGGTTGTTCTTTACGGGAAACCCGCCGACAGAAACCTATTCTCATTGGTGAGTGTGGAGGAGATCTGGAAGCCTTGGGTGAATTGAATTGTCCGTGACTTTGTTTATTTATTTATTTATTTAAATTTGAGCGTGAGAAATTCTGTTATCAGCGTGAGAATTTCGTGCAATGGCAGCTCTCCCTCTCCCTCTCCCTCTCCCTCGCTCCGTCCCTCGCTCTGTCTCTCTCTCCCCCTCTCTCTGACCCTCTCTGTCTCTCTCTCCCCCTCTCTCTGACCCTCTCTGTCTCTCTCTCCCCCTCTCTCTGTCCCTCTCTCTGTCCCTCTCTCTGTCCCTCTCTCTGTCCCTCTCTCTGTCCCTCTCTCTGTCCCTCTCTCTGTCCCTCTCTGTCCTCCTCTGTCCCTCGCTGTCTCCCTCTCCCCCTCTCTCTGTCCCACTCTCCCCTCTCTCTCTCTCTCCCTCTCTCTCTCTCTGTCTCTGCGTCTGTCTCTGCGTCTCTCTCTCTCTCTGTCTCTCTGTCTGTCTCTGCCTCTCTCTCTCTCTCTCTCTCTCTCTCTCTCTCTCTCTCTCTCTCTCTGTCTCTCTCTCTGTCTCTGTCTCTGTCTCTGTCTGTCTGTCTCTGTCTGTCTCTCTATCTCTCTGTCTCTCTGTCTCTGTCTCTGTCTCTCTCTGTGTCTCTCTCAATTTCAATTTCAATTTAAAAAAAATTATTGGCATGATAAAATACATCGTTATATTGCCAAAGTATAAAACACAGCATACATATTGAAATGCATAAATATAAATACAAGTATACAGTGCATGGATAGATATGCCCCTGTACATATATATATATATATATACTCGCAATACACCTGTAGCCCTTTATTGATTGCTACACGTTCTTGCAGCTGTAAGCAGTACAACAGAATTGCAAGTTTAGCAATTCAATATTAATTTCTTAGTATCAGTTAATGCCAATTAGTGTGTGCGTGCATGTATGCACGTTGGTCATTCACCATCTCTCAGGTTATGGCATGCTGTTACATATTGTGCACCAAGATGTGCCGCATTTCCTTCACCAAGGATTATTCATAGTTTTGATATATCATCTAGTTCTTTAAAACCTGAGGTTGCCAGACAGAGTTTGTCAATGTATGTTTTCCTTGTTTTGTCAAGTTTTTTGCAATTCAGGAGGAAGTGCACCTCTGTTTCAACCTCATCTGTCAAACAGTGGCTGCATATTCTATTTTCTCTTGGTTGCCAAATTCTCTTCTGTCTACCTTTTTCAACTGCCAAATGGTGGTCACTTAACCTGTATTTGGTGAGGGTCTGTCTCTGCTTTATGTCTTTAACAGTTGAGAGATAGTCTCTCTCGCTGTCTCTCTCTCTCTCTGTCTTCCTCTCTGTCTTCCTCTCTGTCTCTCTCTCTCTCTCTCTCTCTCTCTCTCTCTCTCTCTCCCTCTCTCCCTCTCTCCCTCTCTCCCTCTCTCCCTCTCTCCCTCTCTCCCTCTCTCCCTCTCTCCCTCTCTCCCTCTCTCCCTCTCTCCCTCTCTCCCTCTCTCCCTCTCTCCCTCTCTCCCTCTCTCCCTCTCTCCCTCTCTCCCTCTCTCCCTCTCTCCCTCTCTCCCTCTCTCCCTCTCTCCCTCTCTCCCTCTCTCCCTCCCCCCTCTCTCCCCCCCTCTCTCAGATTGGTGAAAACATTTTTAGTTTGACTTTGTAGGTCCAGATTTTGCATTCATGCCATTTAGACATCATCTTTTGATTTTTGTGTAGTTGTTTAAGAATGAGTCAGCTCCAGATTAGAGATGCTGGTGTACTGTGTTTCTTCTGTGGATTGTATCTGGTTGCTCAGAGATCACTGCTACTTCTGATCTGTCATCAGTTAGTTAATTAAATCTTTCCCATTGAAAGACATTCCAGCACTGCTTTCGGCACCTTTCACTTTACAACAGAAGGTTATTCTGAATGGCATTTTGTGATTTATTGTATCAAATTAAAATTGAAGTCCATCTCACAAGATGTCCAATTGGACAAAGAAGCTGCTCCCCACGTTGAAAGTACCTTCAAGAGACACTGCCTCAAAAAGGAGGATTTTATCATCAAGGGTTCCCACTATCCAGGCCATGCCCTCTTCTCACTGCTACCATCAGGCAGGAAGTACAGAAGCCCGAAGTCCCCCACCACTTGTTTCCTACAATCATCAGGTTCTTGAACGGATCTGCACAACCCAATCCTACTTCGGTGACGGAACACTATAGACCACCTCTTGTACTACCAAGGACTTGTTTTCTAATGATGCTTCACACAAATTGTTTTTTGCAGTTTGTTTTCATTTCACTATCTTGTGTGATTTATGTGTTGTTGATATTTTTGTACGTCACCTGCGTCATAGTCGTGCAGCAGGAAAACGTGCCCATGATGACCAAAATGCCCCATATATGCTTGTCCCTCATGCCCGCATTTGGCCTAGATCTTTCTAAACCTTTCCCATCCATGAACCTGTCCAAATGTCTTTTAAATGCTGTTATAATACCTGCCTCAACTACCTCCTCTGGCAGCTCATTCCATATACTCACCACTCTCTCTCTGTGAAAATGTTGCCTTTCAGGTTCTGATGGAGTATGTGCCTGTGATGCTGCTGCAAGCAAGATTTTCAGTTTACCTGCATATATGGCAATAAACTCCACTCGACTAGTCTTGACACGTGTAGGAGAACTGCAGATGCTGGTTTCCACTGAAGATCGATACAAAATGCGAGAGTAACGCAGTGGGTCAGGTAGCATCTCTGGAGACAAGGAATAGGTGCCGTTTTGGTTCAGAACCTTTCTTCAGACTCCTTTTCTCTAGAGATGCTGCCTGACCCTCTGAGTTACTCCAGCATTTTGAGTGGTCCAGGCACATGTATGTTAGATCAATCTAAAACAAATCCCTTATGTACAATTGAGTGTTTTATACGTTTTACATATTTATGCACATTCTCTCAGCCTCATTCCGATACAACAATTTTCCAGGGTAAATATATTCTGATCTTCTCTTCATTCTTTCGGAGACAGATTTCAACTGATGAGAAGTATAGATCGCATAGTTTCTTGCCCAAAGTAGGGGAATCGAGGACCAGATGACATGGGTTTAAGGTGAGGGGGGGAAAGATTTAATAGGAACACGAGGGGTAACTGTTTCATGCAGAGAGGGTGGTGGGTGTATGGAACGAGCTGCCGGAGGAGGTAGTTGAGGCAGTTAGTATCACAACGTTTAAGAAACATTTGGACAGGTACATGGATAGGACAGGTTTAGAGGGATATGGGCCAAATGCAGGCATGTGGGACCAGTGTAGATGGGACATGTTAGTTGGGTGTGGACCGAAGGGCCTGTTTCCACGCTGTATTACTCTATATCTCTAGCTCCTCTTGGCCTATATCCACTGAAATAGGTTCAGCAGAGTCCTGGTCTCCAGTTATGACCATCCAACCTTCCCACTGCTTTAATTAATATCTATAATTGAACACCCAAAAAAGGCACTCCAAACCAATCTCTTGTACATCATCATCATCGTTGAAAACATCAACTGGCACGGTGCCTTACAGTGCTATGTACGACAGTAAACCAGGTGGGGGAGACGGTTTAATCGCCGACTATCCGACCACGGAGCAGGTAGCACGGGATTACATGGTACCCGTGGCGGGGGGAACACCCGTACCCCCCCCCCCCCCGACCTGACTCTGACTTGTACAGGTGCTTCATTATTTCTTTTTTTATTTTATTTTTTTTAATTTTTATTTATTAGAAGTACATTACATTACAACCACATACATTAGTACTCGTCATTTATGTCTTCTTACAATTAATGTACTCCATTTATTTTTTACACTAGAAAAGGAAAAGATTGAAAGAAAGAAGAAAGTGAAGGAAAAAGTGGAAGTGTAGGAAATGTGACAACAAAAAAGGATGAAGACCCTATGAGCAAAATTAAAAACAAAAGAAAAAGAGTTAAGAAATAGACCCTAGGAGAGAAAGAGAAAGAGAAAGAGGAAAAGGAGAGAAAAATATTTTTATGAGGATTACGTAAATGGGACATACCAACTCTTCAACTATCATCCCCCCTTACCTGACCTCAATTTTTTTTTTTTAAGTACTTTTGCACCCTATGTTTGTTTTCTTATTAGCACTATTTTTAGCAAGATATCCCCCATTTCGAAAGCCTAAAACATATTTTAACTAAAGAATCCGAAAATCATGTCTTGATTGGACATTTTTTTGGCCTGACTTTGCATGACAGTCAAATTGAAAAACCCAGTCAAATGTTCTCTTTCCAAAGACGAAGAACATTCAAGGTAGTCAAGAGCATGTCATTGTCATATGGTCTCAAAACAGTACAATGAAATTCTTACTTGCAGCATCAGCACAACAGGTTTTGAAACAAAGTACTCGATGGATAATGGAATAAACAAGTTAAAAGTTTTTTGTTTTTTTAATCCAAAATATGGCAAAAAGTAACACAAAGCCTAAGTTCTCTAGTGCAACCCAGGCAGTTTGTAGTTCAGAGTTTATTTGGAGTTTGTAGTGTTTAATAGCCTGATGGTTGTTTGGAAGAAGGTATTCCTGAAACTGGACATTAGTTTTCAGACTCCTGCACCTTCTTCACGATTGCAGGAGTGAAATGAGAGCCTGGTCACGGTGGTGTGGGTCCTTGATGATGCTGGCTGCCTTTTTAAAACTCATTTAAAAAAAAGTCAAATGCGCTTGGAAACATGTCTATGTTATCTTATCACAGCGCTATTATCCACTCTGTCTCAGTACCTTGTCTTTCTAACATGATAATCAATTTTGATGCTAATACTTTGGGGAGAAATTATTTGTAGATTGTACCGAGAAAGTTACTGATAACCAAATGAAGTGGCAGCATTTTAACATTCAATGCATGTCCTTCTACAGAGAGCAAGTTGAGTTGAATTGAAAGATAGTATGGAAACAGGCACGTTGCCTTATCAAGTACTTTCTGACCATCGATTATCCCTATTTCCTTCGCTCCATAGATGCTGCTGCACCCGCTGAGTTTCTCCAGCATTTTTGTGTACCTTCGATTATCCATTCACACTAGTTCTATGTTATCGCATTTCCGCATCTACTCCCTACACACGGGGGGGGGGGGGGGGATAATTTACAGATTCACCTACAAACCTACACATCTTTGAGATGTGGGAGGAAACAGTTGATTAGTATGAGAGTCAGGGGTTATGGGGAGAAGGGTGGAGAATGGGGTTGAGAGGGAAGGATAGATCAGCCTTGATTGAATGGCAGAATAGACATGATGGGCCGAGTGGCCTAAATCTGCCCCAATAACTGATGAACTTATGAAACTGGAGCACCCGGAGGAAACACCTGTGGTCACAGGGAGAACGTGCATACTCCACACAGACAGAACCCGTCGTCAGGATCGAACCCGGGTCTCTGACGCTGTAAGGCAGAGCTCAAAGATTGTTTTTGTAAAGTGCCCGCAGTAGTTACAAATAGATTTCCTCAAAATAATTGGCAAAGAAAGCATACCTTTCAAGCTAAATGAAACGGAAGGGGATTTGTTGTCAATGCCTTTGATTTCTGTACTGAAGCTTGAAGTTCTTTTATTTAATAAATAATGCTGCTCCTAAGTTGTTAGCTTTTGCAAAATGCCTCACAGCTATTTAGAGGACGTATTTCATTCTTTTTTTATGCAGGCAAACTTGTACATTTATTCATATTTACCTGAGACTGAATGGATGCGGTTTGGAACTGTTACAGCGCAGTCTTGTTAAAAGCCGATTAATTTTAGGTGATAACGTTTTAAACATTAAGGGTTTCTTTTCAACTCTGTGGTGGAAGCTGTGACATCTAATTCTCCCGTTTGTCTTTCAGGAGTCAACGGAATCAAAACATGAACATTCAGATCCCTTTGCTGGCTCTTATTTATTTCTATGTCAGTGAAAGTTTGAAGACTGTGTCCAAAAGAAATTTGGGTAAGTCACAAGGTTTTTGGTTTAAAATATTGCATTGTTGCCTTATTATTTCTGCACATTGCTTCTGTGATTGGGAAATGCAAGACGATTCTCATGTTATTCCTCAGGCTTTTGTAATCTGCCTTTGCTCTGTTGGCATGGTTTATTGTGTCTTTCTATCCACCCGTTGCCATCAAGGACTCCTGTTAACACCTGAAGCAGTGCTCTTTTATTCAGTTGATTTGTGGTGTGATTTTACACCTCTGTTGTGTTAAGCGTTCATTTGATTCCTAATTGTAAATCAAACTCGTATATTCACTGGATTTCTGTTAACTGTTTGAAAATAATTCTTTATTACTCTCTGATTAACCCCAGTCTGTAACTGAGTTGCTATAGTAGTCCTTGAAATCAAGTCGAGAAGCCTGACATTCTTTTAATTCACACTCTTCCAATCATTATTTATTCTGTTCTGTTAGCTGCAACTATGATGTGAATTAAAAGTCATTCAATGATGATTCCATCTCCATAGTCAGTAAAAATATGACAGTTACCTTTTAGAGTTCCAAGTGTTAGAAATTATTATTTCTCTGCACAGATGTTGTACAACATCTGTTCCGTACAAAGACTTCAAGCGTATATAATGAGAATTGTACACATTTTGATAAGGAGGATGACTGTTCAGTGGCAGCATGAATATCACATTTTTTTGGGATGGTCTTGGTAAAATATGAGGTTGTTTGTTTTTTATGCAAGAGCCCAATGTTTAAATGAAGGTGATGCTGGATGCCCCAAATAATCTTTGACTGAAAGAATTGAGAGCAAAAAACATTGAATATTATAACATTTATTTTTCATTGCGTGGAAATCTTTTGCTTTGGAGCTTTGTTATTCTAAATAAAATCACCAGTAGTGTTTATTACTTGGAATGTATCGTTGAGACAGTGAGAACTACAGCAGAAAGCAGATGCATCTAAATAGCCTAGAGCTGTTTATACTTGGAACTGCGGATGCTGGTTTATAAAACAAGGCACAAAGTGCTGGAGTAACTCAGCGGGTCAGGTAGCGTCTCTGGAAATCATGGATAGGTGACGATTTGTGTCAGGACCCTTTGCTTACAACTCAATGGTATGAACATTGGATTTTCCAATTGTATATCACTACTTCCCCCTCTCACTTCTTCCTCCTAGACCCCTCCCCTACCCTCTGTCCCACCTGGACTCGCACCTGTTTCACTCCTCCACCTATATTCCTTCCTCTAGCTTCACAATTCTTCAATCCTTTTGTCTCACACCTTCTGTCTTTTTATCTCTAGCCTTTGTCCACCATCTGCCTATCAAACCCCCTGCTCCCCTCACCTGCCAGGCGGCTTTGTCAAGCTCCTCCTCTCTTCCAGTTTTCTTTCCCCCTTCCCTCCACACCCCCCCCCCCACACTCACAATCAGTCTGAAGAAGGGTCCCAACCCGAAATGTCACCTATCCATGTTCTCCAGAGATGCTGGCTGACATGTTGAGTTACTCCAGCACTCTGTGTCTAGCTTAGAGCTGTTGGTAAATTAATGCAAATGTGGAAAATGGTGGCAATTCCTACATTTTTATCTATTGCTGCCTGACATTTCTGATGAAATAATCTCCTTTGGGATCAATTGGGTCTTTCCTGTAAGCATCAACTGTGTACTACTTGCTAATCTTTACAGTGGAAGGGCTCTTATTTGATCAACTTTGGATTTAAGTGACTGCGGCTGTCAAATCCTCTGGGTTGCATCTTGAAAGGTCTATTGGTCTCAATAGTTTTTTAAGTCCTTGGGTATCCATGGATCATTCAATTATGTCTGACTCTGTCGAGCACTATAGATCATTTGCTGTAAACAGCAAGAGAAATGTTCCATAACAATCCAGAGAAAGGGACAATGTCAGGTTGAAAAGTAGAAAGGACTATTCTTCACCAGCATTCAACGGCCCTTCTATCTTTATGTATTTATTTATTTATCTATTTATTTATTTATTTATTTATTTATGTATTTATGTATTTATTTATTTACATTTTAAATGAATCAACACAAAAAAGAAAAGGGACATGTTAATAAGAAACACTCAAATAATACACAAAAGAAAAATATACAGAAACATAAAAGAAATATTAATTTAAAAAAATATATATATATACATAATGCAACCGTCACATCAGTCACACACCCCATCCACCCCACCCTGGCTAATTAAGAATGAAGTGCAACCTACACATAACAACATTTAACAAACCAGCCCTTAGTCTGGCAGAACCTGCAAGACTATGATAAAAAAGGTGCCATTTGTGAAATAAATTATCAGTACATCCCTCAATGTATATTTAATTTTCTCAAGTTTAAGAAGAAACTACATCTATGAGCCACTGTGACACGGAGGGTGAGTTAGGAGATTTCCACTGTAGGAGTAGGCGACGTCTTGCTATTAAAGATGTAAAATTAATAATTTTTTTTGCACAGAGTTTAATCGACCTGCTCATCCGGGGCCCCAAAGATGGCAATCAATGGACAGGGCTGTGGAGGTATTCCCATTCCCATTCCCATATATTAAAGTAGCCGGACCAAAAATTATGTAATCGTGGACAAAGAAAAACGTTTGGCTTAGATGACAGTGTGGGCCCGAACATCTATCACATTTATCCTCCACCTTTCCATAACAATCCAGAGAAAGGGACAATGTCAGGTTGAAAAGCAGAAAGGACTATTCTTCACCAGCATTCACCTGCCCTTGTACTTGCCCTACTAGCCTGAAACAGGTTGACAACCAAAATAAGAAGGCTCTGACCATTGTTTAACTGGATTAACTGGTGGCAGAACAGTTTAGAACAAATCTTTAACGTTAACTGAAGTACAGGTTCATCGGCGTTTTTTGTTGGCACCCTTGGTTCCAGAGTCTTGCTGGACCAACAGAAGTCACGGCCTTGGAGAGGAGTCCAACGGCACGGGGAAGGTCCGCCTGGTTCGCCGGGGAGCCGAGATACCGGCCCCCAAAGTCGGCCCCTGAATCGACAATGGGAACGGATCTGCCGGCTCCGGCCGGGCTGGAGGTCCAGAGCCCCGGCCGCAGGGGACAAATTCGACCCGCCAATCAGCGTGGAAGTCCTGTTGAGGTTGAGATTGGTCGCCTCACCCAGCCACATTTTCGGGGGGACTTCCGGGGGGAATTTCAAGTGCGCTCTTGTAATTTTGTCCGGACCACCAGTGGCAGAGGTGCCAGACCACCAGTTTCCAGAAAATCAGTGGTGGACCTGTATCCATTCAAATTATTTAATTGCCGAATAAATCAATCAAATTTCCTTGGTCTGTATAAACAATGAGTTATATTGTTTCAGTTACTTCTTTCTTTTCATTGACTGAAATCTTCCATAGATATGTTAAGATGAAGAAATGTTTGTTCCCCACTTGCAATGGTGCTAATTTTTACTTGAATAAAATGTCTATATAGAACAGTAGAGTGCAGGAACAGGCCCTTCGGCCCACAATGTCCATGCCAGCCATGATGCCAGTCTAAATAATCCCTTCTACCTGCACATGGTTTGCATACTTCTATTACCTGCTTGGTCATGTTTAGTTCAGAGACACAGCATAGAAATAGGCCCATTGGCCCAATGACCAGCGATCACCCATTCACATTAGTTCAATCTTCTCCCACTTTCTCACTCGCTACACACTAGGTGCAATTTACACAGGGCAGTTAACCTACAAACCCGCACGTCCTTGGGATGTGAGAGGAAACCGGAGCATCCAGAAGAAACCCATTCGGCCACAGGGAGAACTTGCAAACTCCACATAGACAGCACCCGAGGTCGGGATCAAACCTGGGTATCTGGCAGCAACTCTACCAGCTGCGCCACTGTGCTGCCCAAAAAGAACTATCACGTAATAAAATCATGTGTCTGCCTAAAAGCCTCTCAAACACTTTTATCATCTGTCCTGGCAGCGCATGTCATGCACCCACTACTCTCCATGTATAAAAAAACTGCTGTACTAATCGCCTTTAATCTTTCCTCACCTGAAACCTCCACCCTCAGTGCTTGACATTTCCACCTGGGAAATGCACTCTGACCGTTTACCCAAATAATGCTTCACAATTTTACATCTATTGGCTCACCTCTCAGCCTCTGACACTCCAGATAAAACAATCCAAGTTTGTCCAACTGCTCTTCTTGGGTGGCATGGTGGTTCAGGGGATAGAGTTGTTGCCACACAGCGCCAGAGACTACGGGTGCTGTCTGCACGGAGTTTGTACGTTCTCCCTGTGACTGCGTGGGTTTTCTACAGGTGCTCCGGTTTCCCCCCACACTCCAAAGATGTGCAGGTTTGTGGGTTAATTAGCTGCTGTAAATTGTAAATTGTCCTTGGTGTGTGGGATTGTGCTAGTGTATGGGGTGATAACTGGTCTATGGAGTCTTGGTTGGGCCAATGGGCCTGTGCTGGAGCTCTATGACTATGACTGATTTTATGACTATGACTTTAAAGTAAAAGCCAATACTTTCCAAGCACCATCCTGGTGAATCTCTTCAGCACCCTCTCCAAAGCCTCCACATCCATCTTATACGGAAGCTGCATACAATACTCCAGTATGCTTTACTAAAGTCTACACAGCCAACATCTTCAGCCTTACCCTGATCAATCACCTTGCCCACTTCCTCAAAAAGCCTAATCTAATTCATGAGATAGTTCTCCCATTCAAAACCATGCTGAATATCTCTAATACATCCACAATATACTGAATGAAACATGTTTATTTGCATTATAAAGGATAGTAGAAACAAGGAACAACAGATGCTCAAATTCAATAATTGAAATAAAGTGCTGAATGAACTCAGCTGGTCAGGCAGTATCTCTGGAGAACATGGATAGGTGTTGTTTGGGTCGGGACACTCCAGACTGATTCCCTCCAAAGATGCCGCCTGATTTGCTCCAGCACTCCAGTTACTCCAGTCTTGCATTATAGTTTTAATTAACTGTTAAATCTTGCAATTTTCAAAGATTTGTGGTAGAATGTGTTATCCAGCATCTGTTTTGAAATATTTCTGTGTATTTTTAAGAGTGATAAGAGTTGCAATTTGATTAATATACCCGTGAATGAGTTTATTACAAAATGATAAATATTTTAAATCGCAGTATAATCCATCAGCCATGAGCAGACAGATCTTAATCAATGAAAAAATGCAGAGCTATTTTTCTAGTATGTTGAACAGTTGTCAGTCCTTGCTATTTTTTTATATTCCACTCACATTGTAAATATGCAGGTACTTCCACTCAACAAAATGCTTGATTTTCAGAGCATCCACAGTTAGTGGAAAGTATGTCAGTGTGGATTTATTTATTGAGGTGATATGGGCAATGAGTTGGTGAGGACGGTTTCTCAGGGGATACTTCTTGAAGCTAGACTAATATTTTACAGAAAGCCCATCTCCGAAGGATGTAAGTCCACTTTAGACTTTGTATTGTGGACAGAAGGGATTGCAGATGTTGGTTTACAAAAAAAAAAACCACATTAAATGCTGGAGTAACTCAGCGGGTCAGGCAGCATCTCTGCAGAACATGGATAGGTGACATTTTGGGTTTTCACCTCTGGCCTTTGTCCAACTATTTATTAATCAAACCCCCTTCACTTGTATCCATCTATTACTTGACAGGCTTCGTCCTACCCTCACCTCTCTTACAGCTTTACCCCCCCAGTACAACCAGTGTGAAGAAGGGTCCCAACAAAAATCATCGCCTATTTGAGTCATCCAGAGTGGAACTGGGCCCCTTGCCCCAACTTGCCCCCACTGACCAACATGTCCCATCTACACTAATCACACCTGCCTGCGTTTTGCCCACACCCCTTCAAACCTATCCTATCCGTGTACCTGTCTAAAGGTCTCTTGAAATTAACGTGAAGAATGTTCCAATGCTTCCGATCTGCATGGAAATACACAGGCAGCATGGTGGCACAGAGTTGCTGCCTCACAGCGCCAGAGACCCAGGTTCGATCCTGACTACAGGTGCAGTCCGTAAGTGGTATATAGTCTCCCTGTGACCACGTGGGTTTTATCTGAGTGCTCCAGTTTACTTCCACATCCTTGTGTAAAATGAAGGCAAACTCTGTTTACCGACAAGAATACTGCAACAGCTAATGGATACACACACTCCTCAGAAACAGAATCTCCATCAATGTCAATTATAATCCTCAGATTGAACAATTCATGCAATAGATCAACTTGGTCGAGATCTCATCTAGAACAGTCTGAAGAAGGGTCCCGGCCTGAAACGTCACCCATCCTTTTTCTCCGGAGATGCTGCCTGACCCTTTGAGTTACTCCAGCACTTTGTATCTACCTTTGGTCAAATCCTAGCTTAGTTTCTTGCTACACACCTTGTAAGAAAGATATTTAATGCAGCGTAGCAATGCCTTAATCAGAGAGGTAATTGATTTTATTCACACTGAAGATACATTTCTCGACTATGATAATTAATGTTCAAAGCTCTTCTCTGTAGAAGCTGTTTAAAAGGTACTCTGGGGATATAAGATGATAGATTGAATTAAGTAAATAAATCCCCCAAGTCTGCACCTGAATATTCTGTGGTTTAAGATTTAACACAAGCATGATCATACCTAATTACTGGCATACTTGAGTTAACAAGAGCAAGATTTGCAATAACAAGAGAAAGATTTAAGATAATGAAATAAATGTTCTGGTTATCAGTCCAGTCCGTTACAAATTCTTTGAGCACCTAATCAATCTGCACTAAATGCCTGTTTTAGATACAGGAGGAGTGCACATAAGTAGAGTGGTATATAGTTTGGGATATTACTCCATCAACATATTTAGAAATTAAATTAAAGATGAATAAACTTTGTAAAATGGCTTTTCAAATCACATCAAACAGTGACAGGACAAGTGAGCCATGAATTCATTGCCAAAGTGGGCATAAAGTTTAATCAGTGGACGAGACTACTGCAGAACAGAGCGTATACCAGGACAGCATAGGAGCAGGCCCTTTGGCCCATAATGTCAATGCTGAACATGATGCCACGTTAAACTAATCTCTGCCTGCAGGTGATCCACATTCTTCCAATCCCTGCATATCCATGTGTCTCAAGTCTCTTAAAATCCACACTCGTATCTGAAGTGTTACAAAAGAGGATTAGGATGCATTTTGTATTGATTGTTAATATACAAAGATCTTTGGCTGTTATAAAGTACTCTGAAGATAAAAGATGATGGAGTTAAATTTCCCCAGTCTGGAGCTGAGTGTTCTGCAAGGTTTTTTTTGAACCGTGATCATATTGACAAACAAAACAGAAAAGGTTAAACAGGCTTCAGAAATGTAGGAACAAGGAACTGCAGATGCTGGTTTACAAAAAGACACAAAGTGCTGGAATAACTCAGCAGTACAGGCAGTATCTCTGGAGGACATGAATATTTACACAGTTTAGGTAACTAACTCCTCTGGCAGTTCATTCCATAGAGCCATCACCCTACACCCCATGGAAACAGGCCTTTCGGTCCAACTTGCTGACACCAACCAACATGCCCCACCTACTCTCGTCCCACCTGCCTGATTTTGGCCCATATCCCTCTAAACCCATCCAATCCACATATCTGCCTAAATGTTTCTTAAACATTGTGAAAGTTACCCCTCAGGATCTTATTAAACCTTGCTCCTCTCACCTTAAAGATATGTCCACTGGTTCCTGATTCCTCTATCCTGGGTAAAAGACTGTACATTCCTTAGCTTATTGTGACTGTTTAATTAGCCCTTGGTTCTTCCAGCAAAGCTGTTGCTGGGGAAACCACACAATTAAATTGCAGCAGTTTAGAATTGCCCTTCTCTTGCTTGTAACCTTCCCACGCTTGTTTCTGGTTTGTCGGGACAACTGGGTTTTGTGGCACAAGCTATTCAGGAGCTCCTGAGCAAAATGGAGGCTTTTGTGGCATCATCTCTTGATCCTACTTTGTACGGTTTTGTTTGTTCATGGAAGGATTGTCATGATATGGAGGGATATGGAGCATGTGCAGGCTGAGATTAGTTTAACTTGGCATCATGTTTGGTCTGGCCATTGTGTGCTGAAGGGCTTGCTCATAAATTCATGACTCGTCAGAGCAGTAGACCATTCGATCCATCAAGTCTACTCCACCATTCGATCATGGCTGATCTATCTTTCCCTCTCAACCCCATTCTCCTGCCTTCTCGCAGTAACCTTTGATACCCTTGCTAATCAAGTACTTGTCAATCTCCGCTTTAAAATTACTCAATGACTTTGCCTCCATTGCCGTCTGTGGCAATGTATTCACCACCTGATGGTTAAAGAAATTCCCCCTACTCGTTTTTAAAGGTACTTATATTCAGCCTCCTTCTGAGGCTGTGCCCTCTTGCCCTAGACTCTCCTTCTAGTGGAAACTTCCCCTGCACATCCACTCTATCCAGACCTCTCCTTACACAATAAGTTTCTATGAGATCCCACTTCATCCTTCTAAACTCTAGTTCTTGTACTGTACTGTTTTATGTTCTATGTATGTAATCTTAGGTAGGCACTCTGAGTACATGGGGACATATTGTATGTTCTTACTTAAAAAGAAAGCTCGAAATTCAGATCTGAAGCTGAGTAACCTTCATTACTGGTTACATCAACTGGCTTAGATGTCTTCAATTTGGTTTGCAATACCATGAGCAGTGCAATGAGAGCCACATCTTACAATTGTTCATCATTTAACAGCAGAGATATGTCCCCGAAGTCGAACAGGCACAAAGTACTGAAGTAACTCAGCGGGTCGGGCAGCATCTCTGGAGAAAAACGATGGATGACGTTTCAGGTTGGGACTTTTCTTCAGAGTTGGAGTCTGAAGAAGGGTGGCGACACAGAATGTCACCCATCCTTTTTCTCCAGAGATGCTGCCTGTCCGCTGAGTTACTCCAGTACTTTGTGTCTATCTTTGGTGTAAATCAGCAACTGCAGTTCTTTGTTTCTACATTATGTCCCAGAAGTGACTGTCTCCTGCCATTCCTATTGTCCTGGTGTGCCAACTCAGGTTGGCATGGCTGGGCTGGTGAAATCGGGGACTATCGGGCAGCAGGGGGCAGTATTCTGGGCTCTGAACACTCATGCCTGAAGACATCATGCAACAGGATGGACATACAGTTGTCTTGCAGGTTAAAAATGCCTTAGGTGGAATTATATTGACCGAAGATGAGGCAAAGCATAAATATTCTGATGTTTGCAGTAGTACGGGTCCAGTTTGTTGATGATTTAATAAATGATAGAATCAACTAAAGGGATGGTCCACTGCAGGCAAATGGCTGATGCAATGGAAGAGGGATGAGTGAGATAGGATTAGCAGGTTGTAGAGCTGAACTGAGAAAAAGATGGATGAAGGAAGATAGCTTGGGTGCCTAACAACCCACCGGTATGTATGTTGAATTCTCTCATTTTAGGTAACTCATACAAACACTCCCCTCTCCACTTCCTCCATTAAAATGTGGTTAACCAGTTCCACAGTTCATAATAATAATAACAATAATAACACGCTTTATTGTCATTGTAAATACAACATACAACGAATTTTCAGGCCTACTGCCCGAGCGGAGCTCCAACATATCAGATAAATAATAACGAATAACGAATAACAAAAACGGCAAGAAAACATCAAGTCAAGTCATAATGTGCAATATTTCACAGTATAGTGTAGTGGCAGTACAAAATATTGGCTATGGGGGCTGTCTGTTCAGTGCAAAGTTCAGAGTGGTGATGGCCATGGGGTAGAAACTGTTTGTTAATCTTGTGGTGTGTGATTTGATCGACCTGTAACGCTTTCCTGAGGGCAGAAGGGCAAACAAGTGATGTGAGGAATGAGATGAGTCCTTTAGTATGCGTGATGCCTTCCACAGGCAATGAGAGCTCTAGATCTCTTCCAGGGCAAGCAGATGTGTGTTGGTGATCTTCTGGGCTATATTGATGACTCTCTGCAGAGCCTTCTTGTCAGCCGCAGAACTGTTGCCATACCACACCAGGATGCCATGTGTCAGGGCACTCTCTGCGGAGCAACGGTAGAATGACACTAGCAGCTGTTGCGGCAAGTTGACTTTCCTGAGTGATCTTAGGAAGTAAAGCCGTTGTTGTGCCTTCTTTACCAGGGAGTTCGTGTTAGTTGACCACCCGAGATCTGCTGAGATGTGGGTGCCTAGGAACCTGAAACTGGAGACTCTGTCCACTCTTTCTCCGTTTATGTGCAGTCTCCCCTGATGGTCACCCTGCTTCTTCCTGAAGTCAATGATGAGCTTTTTTTGTTTTCTTTGTAGTGAGTGCTAAGTTGTTTTCTGAGTACCAGCCTATTAACCTCTGTACCTCCTCCCTGTAAGCTGACTCATCGCCCTCAGTTATCAGTCGTGTTGTCTGCAAATTTTATGATGGTGTTCGTGCTTAGGGTCGGTATGCAGTCATAGGTATAGAGGGAGTAGAGGAGGGGGCTCAGCACACAGCCTTGTGGAGCTCCTGTGGTGAGTGTCAGAGTGGGGTAGTGGTGGGGTCCCATCCTGACTGATTGGCCGGTCCGTTAGGAAGTCCTTAATCCATTGCAGATATTGTGTTCGAAGCCTAGGTCGGACATCTTGGAGATCAGTCTACTGGGTATGATTGTGTTGAATGCAGAGCTGTAATCCACAAAGAGCAATCGTGCGTATGCTCCCTGTTCTAGGTGGAGCAGTACAGTATGGAGGGCAGTGGCAATGGCGTCATCTGTTGATCTGTTTACTCTGTACGCATATTGGTGTGGATCCAGGGTTGATGGGAGAGCGGCCTTGATGTGCTTAAGGACCATTCTCTCCAGGCATTTCATGATTATTGGTGTTCGTGCAACCGGCCTGTAGTCGTTGAGGCAGGTTATGGCTCTCTGCTTCGGAACTGGCACTATTTCCAATGTTTTTAGGCATGCGGGGACCATGAATTGTGCCAGGGATCGATTGAAAATGTTTGTAAATACGTCAGTTAACTCAACGGCACAGTGTTTGAGAACCCGTCCTGGGACTCCGTCCGGAACGGCTGCCTTCCGTATGTTAACATTCCCTTCACAACGATGTATCCCTATTGGGATCACCCCTTCCCTAGCCAACAATTGGCCTATCAGAAAACCACCTTGCCTGGTCATCTGGTGCCAGCCCTGATTGTCCTGGTATTTTCTTGCTTCCAGTCCCCCCTCCCCTATAATTAGTCTGAAGAAGGGTCCCAATCTGAAACGTCACCTATCCATTTCTCCATAGATGCTGCTGACCCGCTGAGTTGCTCCAGCATTTTGTGTCTAACTTCCTAAATGAAATTATTCTCCACAGGCATCCTGGAAATGCTTCATTTCAGATGTAATGTGCTGTTTGGCTTGGTGCCAAACTTTCAGTTTTTATTTTGCGAAATCAGAAGTGTTTTACGTGACTCCAAAACACTGCAAAATATCACCCCCGATGATAACCATTGTAGTACTTTTCACAACTTCAGTTGAATGTGCGAATTAACAAATACCGTCACATTTTTCATCAAGCTGAATATTTCTGGCAACTTATCACAAACATTCTCCTTTTATTACTGAAGTAAAATAATGTTTCTTTGTTTTGACAGTGTTTTAACATGGCCCAGATAGTAGGCACAGCAGTCTTCTGTCAATGAGAGGTAACTACTCTATAAGTCATTCATTCAAATTGAACAAGTCTAAATAAAAGAGAAACTCTCAGAAAAATGCAAATTTATCAACCACCCGACTTCAACCTCAACTACATTGTTGAAAACTTGTTGGGACGGCACAGTGGCACAGAGGTAAAGTTGCTGCCTCACAGAGCCAGTGACCCGGATTCAAACCTGACCATGGGTGCTGTCGGTGTGGAGTTTCTACGTTCTCCCTGTGACTATGGGGGTTTCCTCCGGATGCTCCGGTTTCCTCCCACATTCCAAAGCCATACAGGATTGTAGGTTAAAATGGCTTGTGCAAATTGTCTCTAGTGTGTAGGATCGTGCTCGTGTACGGGAATCGCTGGTCGGTGCAGACTCGGTGGGCCGAAGGACTTATCTCAACCTCATGGGTTTCGAATGCTATACTCAATCAATAAGGGCAATATGTTCTTTACCTTCTTACATACCTTACCTGTATGTCCACCCTGCTAATTTCTGGGATCTTTAGATGCCTATTTCAAGTTCCTCTGTTCTCTTACACTGCATACTCTACTCATTCATAGAGTTATACAGTTATATGGCTCAACTCATAGATGCGGACCATGATGGCCCATCTAAGACTAAGAAAGTATTGTTTGGCCCATATCCCTCTGGACATTTTCTATCCATGTTCCTGTCCAAGTGTCTTTTAAATGCTGTTATACCTCTCTGTGGGATGGGAGGTTCCACCATTGCAGAGATGGTGTCAAATTGGGCAAAGCAGAGAGAATGAGGAGGTGGGTGGGTGAGGAGATGTGGGATAAAGGGTTAATGATTTGAATTGGGGGGGGGGGGAGCTGAACACTGGTTGACTGGGGGAAGGTTGACTGAGCAAGAACTGCCTAGACTTTCCATTTGCCTGATAGATGTATGTAAAATTCTGAGAGGTTCAGATAGGATAGTTAGTCAGAAGCTTTATCTCAGTGGGAATGTCAAAGATTAGAGGGCCTAGACTTAAAGGTGAGAGGGGCAAAGTTTAAAGGAGATGAGCGTGTGAATGCTGGAACACACCACTAGGGTGGTGGTGGAGGCAGATACAATATTGGTGTTTACATAGGCACATGTATATGCAGGGAATGCAGATATGGATCATGTGCAGGCAGATGAGATTAGTTTATCTTGGCATCATATTCAACATAGACACTGTGGGCCAAAGAGCCTGTTCCCGTGCTGTGTTGGTCTATATTCTATGTTTAATTCCTAAACTGCAGCACCTCACACTTATCTGAATTAAATACCATTTGCCATTCCTCAGCCCACTTGGCCAGCAGATCAAAATCTCCCTGTAATCTTATGATAACTATCTTCACTGTCCATGACGCCAGCTATTTTAGTGTCATCTGCAAACTTGCTAATCTTGCCATACATTTTCATCCAAATTGTTTATATAGTTGACAGATAGCAGATACAATGCAGTTGACAAATAGCACTTGGGCCAGCACCAATCTCCGAGGCACATCACCAGTCACAGGCCTCCAGTCTGATACACAACCTTCCATCACCACCCTCTGCTTCCTGCAATGAGGCCTATACTGTATCCATTTTGTTAGTTCTCCCTGGATCCCATGCGATCTAATCTTTCAGAGCAGCTTCCCAGGTGGAACTTTATCCAAGGCCTTGATGAAGTCCATACAGACTACTCCTATGTCCATGCCTTTTGGTTACGTCTACAAAAAGCATAATCAAATTCACGAAACACACTCTCCCACGGACAGTCATTGTGTATTCTCTTCACAAATGCATTACTTCACACTTTTCAAGGTTGAATTCTATTTGCTAGTATTGATCCTAACTAACCAATCCCTTTGATATCCTATCTCAGCCTAGTCCTCTTCACAAACATCCACTCAACCGATTATTGTAGCATCAGCAAACTTCTTAATAGTGTTCAACTTCATCAAAGGCTAAATCTTTGGCAGACAACATGGAGATAAAGGGTCTTCTCATGGCTGTGTGGAACCTCATGGCAAAGAGTCCACCGGTCGCTAAAATTGACCTTTGACCATTGACCTTTGCTTTATGTTAATTAGTCAAGTTTTAATCCCTCTCTTTCCCTTTCGTGATCATTGTGCGACCATGTCAAATGTATTTTTTCTGAAAACCATGTATACAATATCAAGTGCTCTAACCTCATAGACATTCCTTGTTACCATGACAATAAAAATCAAGTCAGTCAGTCGTACATGACCTTCCCTTGATAAATATTTGTAGTGCGCTGTTGATTCCCGCTGACTGCTGGTTTTGGTCTACTGTTCAAAATTTCTCTTCCAACAATGAGTCCATTACAGTGTCCACCTGAATGAACTGTGGCAACAGAACAGTATACTACAGGAACAGGTCCTTCAGCTCACAATGTCCATGCTCAACATCACTAGACTTTAGACTTTAGAAATACAGCATGGAAACTGTCTCTTTGGCCCACCGAATCCACGCCGACCAATGATCACCACGCACCCTGGCACCACCCTACATACTAGGGACAATTTATAATTTACAGAAGCCAATTAACCTACAAACTTGTACATCCTTGGAGTGTGGGAGGAAAGTGGAGCACCCGGAGAAAACCCATGCAGACAGCACCCATAGTCAGGATCAAACCCGGGTGTCTGGTGCTGTAAGGCAGCAACTCTACCGCTGTGCAACTATGCCACCCTGTTGGCCATGCTAACACCAAGTTAAATGATCTCTCCTGCCTGCACATGATCATATCGCTCCATTCCCTGCATACCCATGTGCCTATCCAAAACCCTGATAAATACTACTATTGTATCTGCGTCCACCATCACCCCTGGCAGTACATTCCAACCACCCACCACTCTCTGTCTCAAAATAAATTGCACCGCATAGCTCCTTTAAACTTCCCCCCCTCTGATCTGAGTTCTCAGTCTATCTTTCTCAGAGAGTCATAAAGTCATACAGCATGGAACCAGGCCCATCGACCAAACTTGCCTGCACCGACCAACATGTCCCATCTACACATGTCCCACCTGCCAGCATTTGGCCCATATCCCTCTAAATAAATCCTATCAATGTACCTGTCTAAATATTTCTTAAACACTGCAACAGTACCTCTGCCACTTACACCGCAGAATCACTTGAGCATCTTTGCAGTCTCCAGCCATTTGCAGACAAACGTTGATAGGGCTGATGCTATTTCTTCCCTTGCTTATTGAACCCATGAGCAATGATTATGAAGATTGACAGTCTGATGAGGAAACTTTGTTATGGTGATAACAAGCCATTTCCCAGCTGGCAAAAGAAAATTAATACAGTACAAAATAATAAGCAGCATTACGGGAACCAATAAAGGACACCTACCAATGTTTGTTAGTGAGCGTCAAACTGAGGCCGGAATGGTGTCTGGGACTGAAATTCATTTAAAAACTATTCCGCTTCATTTTATTCAGTAGCAATCATGGAGTTATGTAGCCATTATAACAAAGAAATATTCACACCACCCATTTACAGCTTGAAATCAAATCTGGAACGAAAATAGAACAAAATCACCATTTTCTAGTTTAATGCATCATTTTCTGTGCAGTCCACGCACGTTGTTCAAAGGACATAGAAGGTAGAAGAGTACAGCACAGGGACAGGCCCTTCAGCCAACAATGTCCTGAATATGCCCACCTCTGCTTGCATGTGATCCATTCCATGCATATCCTAGTGCCTATTAAATGCCACTGACATCTTTGCATCCACCACCACCCCTGGCAACATATTCCAGGCACCCACCACTCTTTGTGTAAAAAGAAACATGCCCCTCATATTTATTTTAAAGTTTGCCCCTCACCTTAAAACTCTGTCTTCCAGTCTTTGACATTTCCTCTGTGGGAAGAGGTTCTGACTGTCTACTCCAAAAATGCCTCTCATAATTTTACATACTTCTCTCCTTAACCGCTGACATTCCAGAGAAAACAATCCACGTTTGTCCAACATCTCCATGTAGCTAGTACCAACTAATCCAGGTGGCTTTGGTAAACCTCTTCTGCACCTGGTCTAAAGCCTCCACATACTGTACATCCTTCCTGTAATGGGGCAATCAGAACTGGATGCAATACTCCAAAGGCATTCTGTGAGTTCCTTAAAATACTTTTTTTAATTTTCAGGCTCACTATAAAGTACAAGGAACTTGCAAAGATAACAATGCAAAGCAATTATGTTGCACAATAGATGGAAATAACAGTGGAAACTACTTTGGGAGAACATATTTGTCGAGAGCCATTACAAAGGATATTTTTAATAAAAATCTTCAGAATAATTGTTATATGTCTACAAACCAGGATTGCAAGTTTTAGTATCAATCTAATATCAAAACGTGTTTCATTTCCCTTATCCTGCTTCAAGCCCAATCTCTGTAATCTTCCATGAACATTTTACCAACCTGACATTAGTTATCTCTGACATTAGTTATCTCTTTTTCAATGTGATTCTTCCTCCTGTGGCATCTGTCATCTATGCAGTTAAGAACAGCGAATGGTAAGGTTTCGCAGACAGAAAAAAATCATTTGTCAACTCCTGAAGGTTTCTTGTACAGTTGTCAAGCTGGAAAGGATGCGGAGAAGACTTACGAAGATGTTGACAGGACACGAGGACCTGAACTATAGGCAGAAGTTGAGCAGGCTAGGATTCTACTCCTTGGGACGTAGGAGGATGAGGGGTGATCTTATAGAGGTGCACAAAATCACAGATCGGTTAAACGCACAGAGGGAATCAAGAACCAGAGGACATTGGTTTAAGGTGAGGGGAGAAAGATTTAATAGGAGTCTGAGGGGCAACTTTTTTACACAAAGGGTGCTGTGTGTATAGAACGACCTGCCAGAGGGGGTAGTTGAGGCAGGTACTATTGCAATGTTTAAGAAACAATTAGACAGGTACATGGATAGGATAGGTTTAGAGAGATATGGGCCAAATGCAGACAGATGGGACGTGTAGATGAGACATACTGTATTGCTCAGTATTGGCAAGTTGGGCCAAAGGGCCTGTTTCCATGCTGTATCAAATCTATGACTCTAAATTCTCGCTGAAAGCTAAAACGTCAGATTTGCTCATAAAGTAACTCCAGTCTTCCATAAAGTCTTCCAGTCTGAAGAAAGGTCTCGACCCGAAACATCACCCATTCCTTCTCTCCAGAGATGCTGCCTGTCCCACTGAGTTACTCCAGCTTTTTGTGTCTGCTAAGGCAATCTGGTTTCTCCACGGGTGCAGCAGCATCTATGGAGCGAAAGAGATTGGCAACGTTTCGGGCTGATACCATTCTTCAGTCTGAAGAAGGGTTTCGGCCCGAAATGTTGCCTATCTCCTTCGCTCCATAGATGCTGCTGCACCCGCTGAGTTTCTCCAGCATTTTTGTGTATCTTCGATTTTCCAGCATCTGCAGTTCCTTCTTTAACAATCTGGTTTCTCCCACTGACACCAAGAGATTGCCTTGATTAATTTTGGGTCCAAACTCTGTTGCTTTGTTTCATTCCCCTGATGTTTTCTAATTCCCAGATTCTTGGATCTGCAGATATTCCAATTTGTATACATCTACTAATATCTAGCCCATCCTCACCTTCAATCTTAAACAGGTTTCCTGGTCTCCAGGCTTAATCCTAGTGTGCCTATGTTACTTTCTGGCAGTCAGAACTTCTAACTTCAAGGGTGCATTTAAAGGGGATGCCGCCATGTCATGTGGAAACTTGGCCAAAATCATCATACTGTTATTGTGTTGGAGTGCCATTGATCTTCATCTTGCTTGATCAATTCATGCCTTGTTGAGCATTCATAAGTTAATAAGTCTCAGGAGCACAATTAGGCCATTCAGCCCATCGAGTCTACTCCGTCATTCAATCATGGTTAATCTATTTTTCTCCATTCAACCCCACATTCCTGCCTTCTCTCCTTAATCTTTGACCCCCTTACTAAACAAGTACCTGTCAATCTCTGCGTTAAAAAAAAACAATGACTTGGCCTCCACAGCCATCTGTGGCAATATATTCCACAGATTCACTACCTCCTCATCTCCTTTCTAAAGGTACATCCTATTATTCAGAGGTTGTGCCCTCTGGTCTTAGACACTCTCAGTAGTGGAAACATCCTCGCATCTTGTTTTATTCTTGTTTCAGGTGCTCTTTATCTCTGATTGACCATCTTGTTGGTCATCATTTCTCCAAAGACCTCAATGCCTATCTCTGGGCTGTTTCAGTTTCCATCTTTGGGCCCCCCCTACCGCACACTACTCAATACATTCCTAAGCAACAATTCATCCATTGTCAACCATTTTGCAATTAATTTGCAGCAATCTACAATTGTGTAGGGAAAGAAGGAAGCGCTTCTTTGTTCCATTGAAAATAGTCAGTGGGAAAGAGTAAATTGCGATGGTGATAATGTTAATTTTATTTGTATCGCACAGATAATACATTTGGGTTAAACATGACATGGCATCTACTTTGAAGATAGACACAAAATGCTGGAGTAACTCAGCGGGTCAGGCAGCATCTGTGGTGAAAAGGAATAGGTGATGTTTCGTGTCGAAACCCTTCTTCAGCCTGAAGAAAGGGTCTCGACCCGAAACAACACCTATTTATTTTCTCCGGGGATGCTGCCTGACCCGCTGAGTTACTCTAGCATTTTGTATCTATCCTCAGTATAAACCAGCATCGGCATGCAGTTCCTTCCTACACACTGCATCTACTTTATTGTTGCTAAATTTAATTCTAACGCTTTTAAAGTTTGGTTAATGGTATCAAGAGGAAATAAGATGACCCTGGAATTTAAAATCCTCAGCAGTACTTTGGCAACAAAACGTTGAAGGAAGGATCTGATTACTTGGGACACTTATACATTCAGATAGAGCTGGTGTTCTAATTGCATGCTAATCTATGTCACTGATCACAGCTGTAGGAACTGCAAAATATGCAAAGTAAGCGAATATTAGCATATCAAAGAAGTCATCAAAGTTTCTGATCTAATTTATATTTTAATGTTTAGATTTTACTCCGACACTGATCGGACCAAAATTACATCTTGTTCGGTTTGATCATTCAAAGGGTGCACAATGTGCACTTTTCTGTGTTCACATGAATCATTGATGTTCAAAGAATCTAGTGTACACACATTCTGTTGCATGTGCCTGGATGAGGAAGATCAACAGACCTGCACATAAATGGTGTTATTTCCATCGGCTGGCTATGTTAATGCAGTCATGTCGCTGGCATCTTAGTTAATTGCCTTGAATTTGGTTACTCTCTACGGGATTAAAATGTAATCAATGCCAATGCTGGGGCACGGATTAGAACAGGATTAAAACCTGAATACCATTATTACAGTCTCATTGCCTTTTTCCATAACGAGGCAAAATAGAAATCCCTTATCAGCAGAGGCGTATCTTGTTGAATGAAGCTTTGTGTATAGCTTTCTCTCGAGACTCGGGGATTATAATTTTATTACATAAGATTTTCACTTGGCTACAAATATATTTGGCAATGTTGCTGCATGCTCTAATTTAAAGAAGTGAACTTTAATCTTGCACTTAGCATTTGATCGTGGAGCATTCTCAATCAGTTTTATTCTGTTTTTTAAATTCACCCACCTTATTCTATATTTTCATTAAAAAAAATTACAATGTCAAGATAGGAAATGATCACGTCAGCCAAGTAAAAATTCAAATTTCAATGTTGGATTATATTGCGTAGCCAGCCATCCATATTTTCAATTACTTTAGTTTAGTTTAGAGATATAGTGCGGAAACAGGCCCTTCGGCCCACAGAGTCCGTGCCGACCAGCGATCACCTGAAGACTAGTTCCATCCCACACATGAGGGACAATTTACAGAAGCCAATTAACCAACAAAACTGTATGTCTTGGGATGTGGGAAGAAACCAGAGCAGCTGGAGGAAACGCAAGTGGTCACAGGTAGAATGTGCAACTCCGTACAGACAGCACTTAGTCAGGGTTGAACCTGGGTCTCTGGCGCTGTAAGGGAGCAACTCTACCATTGCACCACTGAAACTGTTTTGTTTACTTCTATTTTATTGCATGGTCTTTCCACCCCATCTGGGAGAATTGGATTCAAATGACTTCCTGGTTTTCAATTATATTTGAAAGGAGTCCCTTTCAATATCCTTTCCAATTTTTGTAAAATCTTCATGCACCTGTTCTCTCCCTGGCCGGCACATCGGTTTTAGTATTCTTGCTGTTGCACTACAGAACCCTATCTTAGTAAATATTTGAACAGAGATGCATGAAGCTTTGCATTTAGTTTGCGTATGCTCTGGTACTGGGCTTGATGCTTTGCTGTGACTTTGTTTTCTCATGAAGATAGTTATTGGTGTTGGTAAAATGCATAATTCTTTTGCGCTTTTGCTGCTGTTTCTCTCTGATTTAACACTCCATTGTTCAGCAGCACTCGCTCCACATGGCTTTGCCAAGAGCTCATGTGATCTGCCCAGCAAAACTTTGGAAATAATGAGTTTCAGTAGCTTTATGCTTTGGACTTTACAAGCAGCCCTTTTTTACAGCTTGGAAAAAGGGAAAGTCTAATGCTTTCTTAACTTCCTAAATGTTGGCATATTGTTGATGTGGAACTAAGCCATACAAGTATCTAGCTGAAGGAAATGTAAAATATTTGTATCTATGAAAGCAGCATCTCTAAGACAAATCTTGTTGAATAACTCAACCGTTCAGTACTTGTGTTAGTGTGCATTCAACATTATACTTGCGCTATTTGTTATTATTTTGCGGATTGGATATTAGGCTATATTTTTTATAATCTTTCCCACTGTTAATTACGTATTCATCTAATTCTTATATTTGTAAATTCTATCTCCAACTAAACCCAGTGATGTTTGAGGTATACTTCATCTTGAATATTCTGCTGCATTGATATCAGAACTAGAAATCAGTGTATAAATCCCCAGAAAAATGTATCCTCTGATATTCAATGATTTGTGAATGGCAACCATAGATTATCTTAATTATAAAATGCTGCTAAATATAATATGTGTGTGTGTGTGTGTGTCTCATATGGATATATATTCATACACAAACAATACATATATAACACACATACATACATATAAATATACACATATACACACATATGTGTACACATACATACATATGTATACAGTTGCATTTTCCATCTTTGTCAAGCTAGGAAAACTAGAGAAAATTTACAAGGATGTTACCAGGATTCAAGGACCTGAGTTAGAGGGAGAGGTTGGACAGGCTCAAACTTTATTCCTTGGAGCGCAGGAGGCTGAAGGGTGATGTTATGGTGGTGTATGAGATCGAGAGGGAGGTCTTTGACAAAGAGCAATCCAACCAAGACCTCAACGGTGGAACAGGTGGAGGACGATGGCTGACCTTAGTGGAGCATCACAATGGCTGAGAAGGCGGATGAAGGCTGCAGCAGAAAAGGGTCTCCGATCGTCTTGGACTCCATGCCACTGGATCCTGACCCAAATCTGTCAAGGTCCTTGGGATGGCTGTCTGTGCACCAGTCTCCCCACGTTAAACAAAGTCACGCACAGGCGTCCTCCATATAGGGAATAGCACCATGGAGACACCCATGTTCAGGCATGACCAAAGGGGGCCTATATATAAGAACATGGGGGGAATAGTTGGGTTAATGCACAGAGTCCATTTCCCAGGGAAGTGAAAAACTAGAGGACATGAGAAACATGAGAGGGGAAAAATGTAATAAGAACCTGAGGGGCAACATTTTCTTACAAAGGGTATATGGAGCGAGCTGCCAGTGGAAGTAGGCAGAGGCATTCACGGCATTTAAACAACATTAGAACAGGTACACAGATAGAAAAGATTTAGAGGGATATGAGCCAAACAGGGAAATGGAATTAGCTTAAATGAGGCATCCTGGTTGGCATGGGCAAGATGTCTAAAGGATGTTTCAGTGCTGTATGACTCTATGCCTCTCTCCCGCTAAACCTGTATACCTCTCTGCCTCTCTGCCACTCTCCGCCACTCTCTGTCTCTCTGTCTCTCTGTCTGTCTCTCTGTCTGTCTCTCTGTCTCTCTGTCTCTTTGTCTGTCTCTCTGTCTCTCTGTCTCTCTGTCTCTCTGTCTCTCTCTCTCTGTCTCTCTGTCTCTCTGTCTCTCTGTCTCTCTGTCTCTCTGTCTCTCTGTCTCTCTGTCTCTCTGTCTCTCTGTCTCTCTGTCTCTCTGTCTCTCTGTCTCTGTCTCTCTGTCTCTCTGCCTCTCTGTCTCTGCCTCTCTGACACTATCTATCTGTCTCCCTGTCTCCCTGTCTCCCTGTCTCCCTGTCTCCCTGTCTCCCTGTCTCTCTGTCTCTCTGTCTCTCTGTCTCTCTGTCTCTCTGTCTCTCTGTCTCTCTGTCTCTCTGTCTCTCTGTCTCTCTGTCTCTCTGTCTCTCTGTCTCTCTGTCTCTCTGTCTCTCTGTCTCTCTGTCTCTCTGTCTCTCTGCCTCGCTGCCTCTCTTCCTCCCTTCCTCTTTGCCACTATCTATCTCTGCCTCTATCTATCTGTCTCTCTGCCTCTGTCTCTGTCTCTCTGCCTCTCTGCCTCTCTGCCACTATCTCTCTGCCTCTCTGCCTCTCCGTCCCCGTCTTGCTGTCTCTCTGCTTCCTTTGCTTCTCAGCTTACTTGACTTCCTGACTATGATTCTCTGCTTAGACACAAAAAGCTGGAGTAACTCAGCGGGTCAGACAGCATCTCAGGAGAAAATGAATAGGTGACGTTTCGGGTTGAGACCCTCCCTGACTCCCTGACTCCATGACTCCATGGCCTCTGACTATGATTCTCTACTTCCCTGCCTCCACACCTCTGCAGCATCTTGCTTCATTGGTAACACAATGGAGACTGCATGTGGTTCAGTGTGTTGTAGTCAGATACAGTCTCTCTCATTCATGTGAGACTACAGTAGTGGAGCTTCAGCTCTGGGTCATTTCTGGAGTTCACAGGGTTAGTTGTTCCCCATGAGTGATCTACCACAAGGAATGTTCAGAGGAATTGATTAACACACTGATCTAGCTATGCAGAACAAACTTGGATTACAGCAATTGTCTTGAAATAGATTTTCATCATTAACATTTGCCCTTGCTAGGGCAAACAGAGCAAATATCTTATGAAATGTAGTCTGAAGTAAATTAATTAAGCTTTTCTTCATAATACCGTGAGTACTCAGTAAAACAGATACAATTAGAAGTGTTTAACTCAAAAATAGTTGCGATACACCTTGCCTATTAGTGCAAAAACAATAGAGACACCACACATCTGTAGTGCTTAGAGATGACCTGTTCTTGTGAAATGGGGGGCATTGGATAGAGTGGGTCACACCCCAGTTACCAATTTATTTTCCATGGCATGGTTGACACAGTGGTACAGCAGGTAGAACCGCTGCCTCACAGCACTAGAGACCTGGGTTTGATCCTGACCTCGGGTGTTTGTGTGGTGTTGGCATGATCTCCCAATGACAGTGTGGGTTTCTTCCGGGTGCTCCAGTTTCCTCTCACATCCCAAAGACGTGTGGTTGTGTAGATTAATCGGCCTCATTGAATCACAGTTATACAGTGTGGAAACGGGTCCTTCTGCCCAATTTGCCCATGCCAACACATGCCACACCTGTTCTAGTCCCACCCACCCTCGTTTGGCCCATGACCCTCTAAATTAATCCTATCCCTGTACTTATTCAAATGTCTCTTAAATGTTATGATAGAACCTCCTACAACTACCTCCTCCTCCAACTTGTTCCATATACCCACCCTCCTTCATGTAAAAAAGTTTCCTCTCGGGTTCCTATTAAATCTTTTCCCCTTCACCTTCACCTTATGTCATGTGGTTCTCGATTCCCCTACTCTTGGCAAAAACTGTCCTTTTTTACCAATCTATTCCACTCATGATCTTATACATCTTCATAAGATTACCCCCTCATCTCCCTGCACTCCATGGAATAAAGTCCTAGTCTGCTCAACATCTCCCTTCATCTCAGGCTTCCTCCCACATCCCAAAGACGTACAGGTTTGTAGGTTGATTGGCCTCTGTAAATTGCTCCCGGTGTGCAGGGAGTGGGTGTGAAGGTGGAATAATATAGAACCAGCATGAACAGGTGATCAATTATGTATGAGACATGCCCAGTACACGGCATGCTTCATACAGCTTGGTCTATTGTCATTGGTTAGGAGGTTAATGGGGGCAATAGCCTAGTATCAACCCATCCATTCTTGTGACGTTGCTTACATTTCCATCCCTCCCACCACTCTCCTCCTCACTCTCTGCAACACTAATGCATCATTATTAATGGCATTAATCTTCTTCAGACCTAGAAGGCTTCAACCCAACACAACTTTGGATGCTTCTTGTATTTTCAGGACGTGACCTTTGATGTGTTGAATCTTGCCACCATTAGATCAATGATTTTATATTCCAGATCCAACCTAATGTCAGAAATGGAAGCTGGAACAGGCCATTCAGTCCATCCTATGCATTCTCTGCCATTAAGTAAGCCATGGCAATTTTTTTTACAGCTGTATCATTTTTCTGGACGATACCAATATTGCTTGAGGCCTATAATCTATTTGCCTTGAATGTACTCTTTGCCTTGAATGTACTCAGTGAGCAAGTCTCTATAGGTCTCTTAGATAGAATAATGGTGGCACACTAGCGCAGTGATAGAGTTGCTGCCTTTCAGTGTCAGAGACCTGGGTTCGATCTTGACTATGGGTGCTGTCTGTACGGAGTTTGTATGTTCTCCCTGTGACTGCTTGGCTTTCTCCGATGCACCGCTTTCCTCCCACATCCCAATGACGTTCAGATTTGTAGGTGAATTGGTTTCTGTAAATTGTAAATTGTCCCTAGTGTGTAGGATAATGCTAGTGTATGGGTTGATTGCTGGTCGGCAGCACAGTGGCACAGCAGCATCAGCATTCCTGGTACAATCCTGACCTCGGATGCTGCCTGTGCAGAGTTTGTACGTTCTCGTTGTCACCGCATGGGTTTCCTCCGGGTGCCCCAGTTTCCTCCCACTTTCAATAGACGTGTGGGTTTGTAGTTTAATTGGCCTCTAGAAATTGCTCGTAGTGTGCAGGATGAGAAAGTGGGATAATGTATAACTAGTGTGAACATGTTTAAGAAGGAACTGCAGATGCTGGAAAATCGAAGGTAGACAAAAGTGCTGGAGAAACTCAGCGGGTGCAGCAGCATCTATGGAGTGAAGGAAATAGGCAATGTTTCGGGCCGAAACCCTTCTTCAGTGTGAATGTGTGATCGATGATCGGCGTTGAATTAGTCGGCTGTACGTACCATTTCTATGCTGTCTCTATAAATTAAACTGATGAAGAGATTTATTTTGATATTGCAATTATTGGTTTTAATCATTCTACCAAGGGGAGACATCAACTATGCGTCTAACTTGATGAAAGTTTTCTTTTACCTCTCATTCTGTTAAAATCTGGTGCTTTGGCTAAATCTGCTTAATTCCCCTTTCGTGCCCAGAAATCAATCTGGTGAACCTTTGCGGCACTCCATCTATCTCCAGTACATCTTTCCTCCAGTTAGGGCGAATCCACCTGTGCATATATTCCAGGTGTGGTTTCAAGGCCCGATGTAATTGAAGAAAATGTCTCCTTATTTCCTCAAATCATGTTGTAAAGGCCAAATTGTCACCTGCCTCCTTAATTACTTGTTCAAACTACTTTTAACTTATGCACAACATACTCACGTTCCTCTGAACACCAACATCTACCAGCTTTTTTAATTTGAAAAATATTTTGTTTTCCAATCATTCTTATTATAGTGCACGACATCTTTCTTTAACATTGTATTCGGCCTGCGATGTTTTTGCCTACTCACTTAACCTGTCTATATCTGAAGCCTCTGCATTCTTTGTAACCCACAATCTTCAAACATGGCTAAATTACACTTCATCCCCAGATCCCGACCAGTGATGAAGATTGTGAACTACTGGGATCCCAACACTGACACTTGTCGCACTCCGTTATTCACAGCCTCCCTCTCTGAAAATCCCCTTCTTGTCTTTGTTCACCGTTTTCTATCCACAAGCTAATATTCAATCCAATCAATTCCGTAAGTTTCAATTTTGCTTAAGTCTATAGTTTGGGACCTTAATATATACGACCTAGAACAGTACTGCACAGGAACAAGCCCTGTGGCCAACAATATCTATGCCGAACATGACACCAAATCAAACTCATCCTTTCTGCTTGCACATAATCCATATCCCTCCATTCCCTGCATTTCCACGTGCCTACCTAAAAGCCTCTTAACTTTCACTATTGTAACTCACCACCACACCTAGTATACCATGTACATACTACCCTCTGTGTTTAAAAAGAAATGTCCCGCACATCTACTTACTCCTCTGACTATAAAGCTATGCCATCCAGTGTATGATATATTTACCCTGGAGAAAAAGGTTCTGTGTCTACCCTATCTATGTCTCTCATCATTTTATGATTATCTATCAAATCTCCCCTCCAACACTCTGGCAAAAACAATCCAAGATTCTCCAACCTCTCCTTATATTCTAATACTCTGTAATCCAGGCAGCATCTTGGTAAAACTCTTCTGCACCCTCTCCAAAGCTCCACATCCTTTCTGTAATGGGGTAACCAGAACTTTATCAAAGGTCTTATGAAGGTTCATAGATACAATATCAATTAGGTATTTTTTAAGAAACACAAAAAACTCCAAACGATTTGTTGACATCTTTTTCCCTTCATAAATTTACCAGGTTTCCCAAAAAACTGCATGGATTAAGGGGGTACTAGCTACAAGGAGAGATTGGACAAACCTGGAATTGTGTTCTCTGGAATGCCAGAGGTTGAGGTGAATCCTGATGGAAGTAGATTCAATTGTAAGTGGCATAAATATGGTAGAAAGTCAGAAGCTTTTTTCCAGGATGAAAATGTCAAAGCCCGGAGGGCATAGCTTTCAGGTCCGAGGGGCACAGTTTAATGGAGACTAGACCAAGTGCAGACCCATTGGGTCTGCTCCCCCAATGCACCCGTCCCCTACCCATAGCCCCCACTGGAGGCATGGTCCCCCAGCACAACCCGTTGCCGAAGGTAAGTTTCGAGCACTCCTCAGCAAAGATCATAGCTCGTGAGCCTCCCCCAAAGGAGATGTACAGGGTAAGTTTTTTACACATAGGGTTATAGGTGCCTGGAATGCGCTACCAGGGATGGTGGTGGAGGCAGATACGATAGGGGCACTTAAGAGTCTCAAGAGCGAGTTAGAGTTAGATTTAGCTCTTAGGGCTAAAGGAATCAAGAGATATGGGGAAAAGCAGGAACAGCGTACTTAGATGATCAGCCATGATCATATTGAATGGCAGTGCTGGCACGAAGGGCCGAATGGCCTACTCCTGCACCTATTTTTCTATGTATCTATATAGGCACGTGGATACGCAGGGAATGAACGGATATGGATTATGTGCAGGCAGATAAGAGTTAGTTTTGGCATAATGTTTGGCACAGATACTGTGGGCCAAAGGGCATGTTCCTGTGCTATACCGTTCTATGAATCTAATACTCTCTATCCTGGCAGCATCCTTGTAAATGGTAGGCAGAAACTGCAGATGCTGGTTTAAACCGACGATCGACACAAAAAGTTGGAGTAACTCAGCAGGACAGGCAGCATCTCTAGGGAGAAGGAAAAGGTGATGTCACCCATTCCTTCTCTCCAGAGAAACTGACTGTCCAGCTGGGTTACTCCAGCTTTTTGTGTCTATCTTCAGCATCCTTGCAAACCTCTTTGGTATCCCTCCAAAGTCTCCACATCCTTTCTGTAATTGGGTGACCAGAAGTTTAGCAAAGGTCTTTGAAGGTTAAAAAATGCGATATCAACTGAGTCTGTTTATTCCTACCTCAAAATACTCTCCAACAAACTTGTCAACATTTTCCCTTCATCAATGCATGCTGAGTTTGCGCAATGCTTCTAATGCATCCTACATGTATAGTTCAAGTTCAAGAGAGTTTATTGTCATGTGTCCCTGATAGGACAATGAAATTCTTGCTTTGCTTCAGCACAACAGAACATAGTAGGCATGACTACAGAACAGATCAGTGTGTCCATATACCATTGTATGAATATATACACACATGAATAAATAAACTGCTAAAGTGCAAATAACAGATAATGGGCTATTAATGTTCAGAGTTTTGTCCGAGCCAAGTTTAATAACCTGATGGCTGTGGGGAAGTAGCTATTCCTGAACCTGGTCGTTGCAGTCTTCAGGCTCCTGTACCTACTATCTGAAGGTAGCGGGGTGATGAGTGTGTGGCCAGGATGATGTGGGTCCTTAATGATGCTGCCAGCCTTTTTGAGGCAGCGACTGCGATAGATCCCCTCGATGGAAGGAAGGTCAGAGCCGATGATGGACTGGGCAGTGTTTACTACTTTTTGTAGTCTTTTCCTCTCCAGGGCGCCCAAGTTGCCGAACCAAGCCATGATGCAACTGTTCAACATGCTCTCTACTGTGCACCTGTAGAAGTTAGAGAGAGTCCTCCTTGACAAACCGACTCTCCGTAATCTTCTCAGGAAGTAGAGGCACTGATGTGCTTTCTTAATAATAGCATCAGTGTTCTCGGACCAGGAAATAGTTATCAATTCCTCTTAATTTGCATCATTTTATCTGTACTTGATGCCTGGCTAACTTAACATGTGATGAGCATTTGACGGCAATGGGTCTGTACCTTTTGGAGTTTAGAAGGACCTCATTGAAACTTACCAAATAGAAAGGCCTGGATAGAGTGGTATGGAAAGGATGTTTCCACTAGTGGGAGAGTTGAGGACCAGAGGGCACAGCCTCAGAATAAAAGGACGTACCTTTAGAATGGAGATAAGAAGGAATTCATTTTATCAGAGGGTGGTGAATCTGTGGACTTCATTGTCACAGACTGCTGTGGAGGCCAAGGTATTGGGTATTTTTAAAGTGGAAATTGACAGGTTCTTGATTAGTAAGGGCGCCAAAGGTTATGGGGAGAAGGCAGGAGAATTAGGTTGAGAGGGAATGATAGATCAGCCATGATTGAATGGATGAGCAGACTCAATGGGCCAAATGGCCTAATTCTGCTCCTATGATTTGTGAACTTATGCACTTTTCTGCAGTTACCTGTCCCTTCCCTCCCTCCTTTCTTAAATGATGGAGTTACATTTGTGGATTGCAAGCAATAAATAGGCCATAATTTTAAGGTGAGAGGGGGAAAGTTGAATGGAAATATGCAGGGCAGGTGTGGGGGCCTGGACCACGCCCCATGTGGTCACAGGGAGGATGTACAAACTCCATGGTCAGGATCGAACTGGGATCACTGGCGCTGTAAGACAGCAACTCTTCCGCTGAGCCACCGTGCCTCCCAAATTGCTGTCTCTGTGAGATCCAATTGCCATGGCATTGTTGTGTGGGCTTGTGTCTGTGCGGGAGCTACCTCTTGGCTTGGTGTATATCCGTGGAAGAAACAGATGGCGCATTATTGGTGTTACAGTTAAGTTGAGCTAAACTGCGTGCCTGCCAAAATAAAATATGCATTTGTGCTATATCACTGCATCTCCTCAGATAAACTCTGAAGCACAGCAGCAATTACATACAAAATGACAAAACATTATGTTAGCCAGTAGCTCTGCTTTGACCCCCACCCCCCATCTTCATTTTAATCCTCTCCATTTCCCCAGGATAGGGTTGCAACGTTGCTTCACCATGAAGATTAAGGTCACGGTAGTCTTCATTCTCTTCTCTAACGTGCATCCACACAGCAGCAAGAGAAGCAATATACACTGACAACCCAACAGCGTGTTCCAAATTAGTGCCTTTGAACAAACTAACTGCCTCCACATTAATTTGAGACTTGCGCACACATTTTCTCACCAACCCTTGATGTGTTGGCAACTTCATGTTGTGGCAATCATTACCCTTGATGCCATGAGCAGAAAATCTGAGAAAAATGGCAGGCCCAAGAACTGACATGGCTTCATTATGGATGATCCCAGGATTAATTATGTTCTTTGATGTGTGATGGGTGCTGAAGGCAGTGCAGTCTCCAAATTAAGACACTATTCAACTAAGACACACAGAGTCTCCTGCTCAGAATAGGGCAATCAAGAACCAGAGGGTATAGGTTTAAGGTGAGGATGGGAAAGATTTGAGGGATAACTTTTTCAACAAAGGGTGGTGGGTGTATGGAACGAGCTGCATGAGAATGTAGTTGAGGCAGATACTCGTGCAAAGTTTAAGAAACATTAGGACAAGTACATGGATAGGACAGGATTAGAGGGATATGGGCCAAACGCAGGCAGGAGGGATTAGTGCAGATGAGACACATTGGTTGGTGTGGGCAAGGTGGGCGAAAGGGCCTGTTTCCACACTGTATGGCTATGAAAGAAAGGAGAGGGGGCTATTTGTTTAATCAAATGAAGTGACAGCAGTTGGTGAAAGCACCGTTTTCTCACCGTTCTTTGAGCTCTCGCGAAAAAAAGTATTCAGCTGAGCAACGTTAGTAGCTTTATAAGAAAGAGCCAGCGTTTCATGAGTGATCCTCAGTGGTGAAGCAACTGGGTCCCTTTTGGCAGAATGACAATTGGAAATAGGATGACAATAGCATGTGCTGAAGGCCAGTGTAGTAAGTTCTCAGCCAACAAAAGACGTCAGTGGTTCAGTTGCAATTATACTGAATAGAAGAAAGGGGATAACATTATGGCACAGCGGGTAGAGCTGCTGCCTCACAGCGCCAGAGACCCGGGTTCGATCCCGACCTCGGGAGCTATCAGTGTGGAGTTTACACATTCTCACCGGATGGGTTTCCTCTGGGTACTCCAGTTTCCTTCCACATCCTAAAGACGTGCAGGTTCGTAGGTTATTTGGCCTCTGTGTATTGCCCATGGCATGTAGGGGAGTGGTTGAGAAAGTGGGATAACCTAGAACCAGTATGAACGGGTGATTGGTGGTTGGCGTGGGCTGAAGGGCCCATTTTGATGCTGTACCTTTTGATCAATCGATTGATTGATCAATCAATCAATTAATTAATCAATTAATCAAAATAGTCAAATGAATCACTTGTCCTGAAGGCTTGCAATGAACAAATGACAATATTTAATTAAGTGCGGAATCCCCACAGAGCATGATTGATCAGATTCAAAATGGGCTTATCAACAAAAATTTGCCATTTTTTTCATCAGTTTTTCTGCTCATATAGTGGAATATCTGATCATAAAGCACTGAATTGTAACACTGACAATAAAATTATGTTCAGCTGCTTCATTGATTTTCTGGAGTACATGAAACAGTCTTTTTGTAAACAATGTATTTTCTTTTACATGTAAAGACTTTTTGAACTCATTTTAACTAAGAAAATTAATGAAGTTTGAAGGCCCTTATAAGGCCAGTACATATTGCAGAACTGTTGTGTTAATTCTAGTGTTAGGTTATGGTTAGTTTTCTCAGTGAGATTATTTTTGATCTACCATTAAAGATCTCCAAAGCTCTCATTATTCACCAGACACAAGTGGTGGCACAGTGGCACAGCTGGTTGGGATGCTGCCTCACAATGCCAGAGACCCGAGTTCGATCCTGACCTCGGGCACTGTCTGTGTAGAGTTTGCACACTCTCCCTGTGACACCCACATGCTCTGGTTTCCTCCCACATCCCAAAGATGTGCAGGTTTGTAGGTTAATTGACCTCTGTAAAGTGCCCTTAGTATGTCAGGAGTGAATGATGAAGTGGGATAACATAGAACTAGTGTGAATAGGTGATGAATGGTTGGCGTGATCTCAGTGAGCTGAACGACCTGTATCCATGCATCTCTAATCTAAACAACTTTCACTCAGGTTTCTGGGCTATGTTTTGTTCCATTGACTTCATTTGGATTACACAGATAAAATCAACACAGCTGAACAGAAATAGTTAGGTCTTGTGTCTTTATTAAGACCCAATGGGTAATAAACCATGCTATAAACTGTGAAGTGGGAAATTGATAATTATCTACCAGGATTAGACGCAAACACAAATTATGACCACCCCACACTCAGATGAATTTTTTAATTATTTTTTATTTTTTTATTTTATCTTTTTATTTTATTTATTAGAAGTACATTAAATTACAAACAATTACATTAGTGCACACCACGTATATCTTATTACATTTAATGTACTCCTTCATTTTTTAAAGCTATTGAAAAAAAAGTTGAAATTAAGAAGAAAAAGAAAGTGAAAGAAAATAGTGTTCGTGTAAAAGCGTGTCAAAAGGAAAGAATAAAGACCCTGTAGATGAGAAATTAGAGAAAAGAGATTAAGAGATAGACCCTAGGAAAGAAAAAAGAGAAAGAAGAAAAAAGAGAAAAACAGATACTCTATTAAGAACTCAGATGAATTCAACTGGAAGATCTTGGACAAATTTTGACCCGAGCCTTATAATAGGATAGGATGGTTAATATTAACTAAGAAAATTGGAGACCGTTGACTTTTGTTTTGCCTGTAAAGTGAATATAATTGTGTGTAATTGCATTGCAGGGGTTGCCAAGGAGGTTGATAAGTTTATTGTGGCGGCACGGTGACACAGCGGTAGAGTTGCTGCCTGACAGCACTTGCATCGCCAGACACCCGGGTTCGATCCAGACTATGGGTGCTGTCTGTACGGAGTTTGTACGTTCTCCCCGTGACTTGCGTGGGTTTTCTCCGAAATCTTTGGTTTCCACCCACACTCCAATGACGTACTGCCGTTAATTGGCTTGGTAAATGTACAAATTGTCCAGAGTATGTGTAGGATAGTGTTAATGTGCAGGGATCACTAGTCAGTGCGGACCTGGTGGGTCGAAGGGCCTGTTTTCGCGCTGTATCTCTGAACTAAAACTGAACGAAACTAAACATTGAGAGCACAGGAAAATTGTGAGCAGTGATGGGAAAGGCTGAGGTTGTTTATTTGGACCAGATCGAAGACTAAATTGAGATACTGAATGTTATGAGGGATGTGGACAGAGTAAATGGGAAGGGGCTATTTCTTTCAGAAGGGGATCCCAACTCCAATGGGGCATAGGGGAAAGGAAGACAGATACAAAGTGCTGGAGTAACTCAGCAGGTCAGGCAACATCTCTGGAGAAAAAGGATGGGCGACATTTTGAGTCGGGACCCTTCAACAGACTCTGAAGTTCAGATTCCGAAGAAGAGTCCTAATCTGAAATGTCACCTTTCCTTTTTCTCAAGAGATGCTGCCTGACTTGCTGAGTTACACCAGCACTTGGTCGATCTATGGTATCAACCAGCTTCTGCAGCTAATTATGAGCTTATCTGTGTTTTATTTAATCAGAACAGCAACAATTTATTCAATGACGCAGCATGGAAACAGGTCCTTTGGCCAACCAAGATCATCGATCACCCATTCACAATAGTTCTATATTATCACATTTTTACATCCACTCCCTACACAATCGGGGGGGATTAACCTAAAAAAAAACACACATCTTTAGGATGTGGGAGGATACTGAAGCACCTGGAGGAAACCCATGTGGTTGCCGGGAGAACATGCAAACTCCACACAAACAATACCTGAGATCAGGATTGAACCTGCGTCTCTGACACTGTGAGGCAACAGTGCCAACTGTACAATCTGCAGTAACAAGTTTCACTGCATGTGGTTGAACTTTCCAACATAATTATCCGTGAAAAGAGGACACCAAATCAAACAAAGGGGAGATTACGCCAAATATCATCAACGCCTCATTTCTATAGCAGAAAACTAAGTGCTGGAGGAACTCAATGGGCTTGGCAGCATCTGTAGAATGAAATGGACAGATATTTTTGGATTGGGGGAACCCTTGGTCGGGCTGATGGAGTAGAGTGGAGATAACTGGTAGAAAAAGCTGGTTTCAATAAACAGAATGTTCTCAAAGAAAAGAGAAATGCGGAGAGACAGAGGGAATTTCCTGGTGTGGCCAAACTATCCCATCCCACCTCCTGTCAATGCAAGGAGTGTTCAGCACAATACTATGGAACAAAAGATTGTTTGGATGATATGAAGCTGGGTTTAAAATGATTACATATTTTGAAACTTCTTGCAATTTACTGACATTTATTGGTGACACCTTCGAAATATTTGTTATCTTTTGGACTAAAGCGGTTAGGAGGAGTGGTGTTTAAATGAAAATATATCTTTTTGTGAATATGTTTGGAACATATTCTTTAATTATTTCCAACAAAAAAATCTTTTGGTTTCTGGTCCTGGTCCGTAGGCTCTTCCACGGGTGGGAACATCTTCCCCACATCCACTCTATCCAGGTGTTTCATTATTGGGTAGGTTTCAATGAGATATGAGATTCTGTGCTTACACTGTTTCAATGCCTGATTTATATGTAAACGGCAGAGGTGCTGCCTCACAGTGCCAGAGACCCGGGTTCAATCTTGACTCTGATGCTGTCTATGTGGAGTTTGTACGTTCTCCCTGTAATTGCATGGGTTTCCTCCCACACGCTCAAAACATGCGGCTTTGAATATTAATTGGCTTCTGTAAATTGCCCATAGAACTCATGTACAGGTCATCGATGGTCGGCTTGTACTCGCTGTGCTGAAGGGACTGTTTCCAGGTTGCATCTTTAAACTAAACTAAACTAGACATGCAGTTTTATTATGAGATATGCATCACCAAAACAATGCAGACTTGTGTTGTATTGGAACATGTTCTAGGCAAACGATATTGAAGCAGCAAGATACTTTGATTACTTTCTCCATATATTCTTTGCAGTGGGTAATAAAAATCCATCCTTATATCTCATTATACCGACTTTTATATATCTTTCCAGCAATAGGATTTCTAATGGATTTGTATCTCGGAGGTGTCAAGGTTTTGTAATGAGAGAGTAGTGTGTGAAAATTTATATTTCATGAGCTAATCTCTACCCGTGTGATCTTTAATAGTTGTGGGAAAGGATCATCAAGGCAGACTGCATATTGATTAGTTAATGTAGTGAAATTAATTTTGACGTTACTTTGGCTGAAATTGGCGGTAACATTTCTAACAGAACCGAAAGGTAGATTTAATTAAGGTGCAAGGAAAGTGTTTGGGGACTTTGGCCCCATCAAATTGCCTTTCATTATGATGGTCTTCTGAGATTTGCACTCACATCTGCAAATTGTTTAGTTTCTTCCTTGAGCTACGTTAGACAAGTTATAAGAAAATGACTATTAGTTTAGAGATAGAGCGTGGAAAGAGGCCCTTCGGAATGCCGATCACAATCAACCACACACTGGTTCTTTCCCACACACCGGGGACCACTTGCAGAAGCTGATTAACCTACACACCTGCACGTCTTTCAAGTGTGGGAGGCAACCGGAGCACCCGGAGGAAGCCCATGTGGTCACAGGGAGAGCGTGCTCCATAAAGACAGCACCTGTAGTTAGCATCGAACCCGGGCCTCCGGCGCTGTGAGGCAGCAACTCTACCGCTGCGCCACCGTGTCGCTTCTTTGTTAAAGTCAATTCAGATTCTCCTATCTGGAGGTACAGTGGTGCAGCTGGTAGAACTGTTACCTCACAGTGCCAGAGACCCGAATCCGATCCTCATCTCAGGTACTATTTGTGTGAAGTTTGCATGTTCTCCCTCTGTCTTAGTTTTTAGAATCAAAGACATAACGTGTTGGAATAACTAAGCGGGTCAAGCAGCATCTCTGGAGACCACGGTTAGGTGACGTTTCAGTTCAGGACCTATCTTGAGGAAGATTGCAGTAGGGGCAAAAAGGCTGGAAGAGAGATTGGGCAGGGGCATTGCCTGGCAAGTGATGGGTGGACAGTGATGAGGGAGGGTTAGAATGGCAGATGTATGGAAAAAAGGCCAGAGATAACAGGAGACAAAAGGCTATGAGATGAGGAGAGAAGAGGCATGAAACGTAAAGTCAGAGGAAAGGATGTTGGTGGATGATGATGGAGGGGAAGGGGAAATGGGTGAAAATGTAGGAGAAATAGATTTTATTCCTTAAAGGCCTGTCTCGCGAGTCTGCGGTCATTGGCGGCGAAACGGGAAGAATCTACCGCTCCTGGGCCGCCATAGACCGTGCACTCGGTCAAACGCACAAATCCGGGGCCGTGCGGCGTTGTTCCCAACACCGCACGGTGCTAAAATAAAACCAACACTGTTCAAAAATATGTCCCTACCGCACAGCCTCCGCCAGTGAGGCACGAGTGCGGCACAGCCGCCGCCACAGCCGCCGCCAGTGTGGCTCGAGCGCTGTGCGTCGAACTTGCACCGCCACAGCCTCCGCCAGTGAGTCACTTGTGCGGCATGGCCGCCGCCACAGCCACCGCTACAGCGCCGCGATCAGGACGGCCGCCGCCACAGCCCTGCAGATCCAAAATGACGTCATCGCAGTCGGCCCGCCCTTTTTTTAACTTACCGCAAGCACGTGGGACCAGCCGTATTTAAATCACTCGGCCCCCGCGCAGCATCCGTGCGGCGCTCCCGTGGCATAGGCTCGGCGCTCTCGCCGTTGCCGTGCGGTACACTCTACAGGCGAAGCCGCGCTTCACCGCCGATGACCGCAACACCGTAAGACAGAGCCTTTACTTCCATCACCATAGTATTGTCCACCTGCCTTGGTAAGATTCACAGAAAAATATTCTAATTCTACACACTGAAACAGAAATGTATGTGTGAATAGAGTCTGGATTACATAATAACAACATTATGACAGGTGGCATCTTGAGAAGGTGACTGAAAGGAAATTCACAGCGATGTGCAAGAACACATTGTGCAGTGGAAAAGACAAATCCAAAGATTTTCAATTTGATCTCAAGAATTCAGGGGTAGGGGCAAGCAGAGGCTAAACCACTTCAAAGCAAGTACAAGTTCAGTCAAGGACAGCGGTTTCACACTGATCAACAGATGGAATTGTTATCTTGTTGGGATAGTGATGATACAAAGTCTGGCATTGTACAAAAGGTGGTTCGGTGCTGTGATGTGCTGTATAAACCAAATAGGCTTTCTCTTCAATACTTCATGATTCATACGTATAACACTTGGTTATTAACTTCAATTTATCTTATTGATACAACCAAATATAAATTGGAAAACTAAACATCTAAATACCTCTGATTTGTGCAATGTTCTGTCCTTAGTTTAGTTTGGAGATATAGCACGGAAACAGGCCCTTTTGCCCACCGAGTCCACACTGAGCAGCAATCACCTTTACACTAGTTCTATGTTGAAGATAGAAGCAAAGTGCTGAAGTAACTCAGTGGGTCAGGCAATATCTCTTGATCCTTTTCCCCCAGAGATGCTGCCTGACCCACTGAGTTACTCCAGCACTTTGTATCTATCTTCGGTGTGAACCAGCATCTGTAGTTCCTTTCTACACAATTTCTATGTTATTCCACTTTCACATCCTACATACATGTAGGGTGGCCCCACAAAGGGGCAGTTTACTGAAGTCATTCAAACTACACATCTGCATGTCTTTGGAATGTAATAGGAAACCGGGGAAACTGGAAACAGTGCACGCAGGCACTGGGAGAACATACAAACTCCATTCAAGCAGCGCCAGTAGTCAGGATCAAAACCGGTTCTGTGTGAGACAGCAGCCCTACCATGTCTGCACTGTGTAGCTGGTTCTTCTTCCTGTAGGTTTCTTCCTGCTCAGTAGCAATGAAAATGACCCCCAGCGATTCACTGAAGATATGTCCCAACTTCGAGGTTTGAATAACAATTTAGGGACAAAATTCAAATCATCAAGGAACCCTTTGTCGTACTGTTTATTTAGAACAAAATGTATGCTTCAGTGATACGCACTTCATTGCAAGAGTTTGTCGAACTTCACATTTCATGCTTCTTCTCTCCTAATCTCACAGCCCTTTGTCTCCTTCTCATCTCTGTCCATTGTCCACCCATCTGCGAATCAAATCCCACTGACCTGCATCTAACTATCACTAGTGTAGAAAGGAACTGCAGAGGCTGGTTTACACCAAAGATATATACAAAATTCTGGAGTTACTAAAACACCTGTCCCACTTTCCCGAGTTACTCACAAATTCTCCCGAGTGTTCTCCTTGCTTCAAACTCGGAGAATGTCCGTAGCGAGTCCGTAGGAGGCCGTAGGCGTCCATAGATATTTCGTAGCAGCTCGTAATGCCAGCTGTAGGTACTCGGGGCATCAAGTAAGTCGGGACATTTTTTCAGCATGTTGAAAAATGTCCACGAGTAAATAAAAATAGCCCCGAGTACCTACGGCTGGCTATTACCGTAATTCTCCGAGTTTGAATCAAGGGGAAAACTCAGGAGAATTTGTGAGTAACTCAGGAAAGTGGGACAGGGGTTTAAGCGGGTCAGGCAGCATTTCTGGAGATAAGGAGTAGGTGACGTTTCAGGTCGAGACCATTCTTCAGACATTGTGTCTGAAGAAGGGTCTCGACCCAAAACATCATCTGTTGCTTTTCTCCAGAGATGCTGCCTGACCCACAAAATTTCGACAGCATTTTGTGTCTGTCACTTGCCAGCTTTGTCCCACCAAATCTCTCTGTTTTATAAATGTCAGAGATTAAAGGGCCTGTCCCACTTACGAGTCCTTGGCACGCAAATTACGCGACCTCGTGGTCGCGTTGAGGCGCACGGGCATCGTATGGCCGCGCGGGGCCGGTCCCACTGAGAAACGCGGAGGGGTATGTAGTTGTGCACGACAGCGTGCGGGGCTCCGAAATTTTTGTAGCCAACGGCCTGTCAAGGAACTGACGGCCAAAATGGGACAGGCCCAAGACCCTGGCGCGACGCAACGTCTCACCTCCAACTGCAGCAGAAGCAGGCAAACGATCGCCGAACTCGGCCTGGGGCTCACGGCCGTTGCGGATCTGAATCCGCCCCCACTTCTACTCCCAGATCGGGGCCAAGAACATTGAAGATAGACACAAAATGCAGGAGTAACTCAGCGAGACCGGCAACATCTCTGGAGAGAAACAATGGATGACGTTTCGGGTCAAGACCCTTCTTTTCAGACTGAAGAAGAGTCACGACACGAAACATCACCCATTGCTTCTCTCCAGAGATACTGCCGGTCCCGCTGAGTTACTCCAGCTTTGTGTCCATCTTCAAATGACGTCACGCAGTCCAGACGGCTGTGCGGTCGAATGAAATCGCGCGCGACCTTCGTGGGACCGTCGCGGCTCAACCCGACCACGAGGTCGTGTAATTGGCCATAAGTGGGACAGGCCCTTTAGACTCAGAAAAAGTTGAAAAGAACACTGGTTAGCACGCAACAAAAGCTTTTTACTGTACCTCGGTACATGTGACAATAAACCAAACTGAAATAAATTTATAAAATCTAAAGTTGATAATATTATTAAGACACATTTTAGTAAGAGAAACCAATAAAACCATCAATACTAAGGTTTAAAAAAAAAAGCAAGAACCTTCATTGATCCATTTCACGCCCCTCAGATGAGTGAGATTTTTGAAGATATTCACAGAAAATAGACACAAAATGCAGGACTAACTCAGCATGTCAGGCAGCATTTTTAGAGAAAAGGAATACGTGACGTTTTGGGTCGAGACCCTTCTTCAGACTTGAAGATAGTCATGAATGGAACATTAGTTACTGCTAAGGTTCCATTTGTGATGTTATCTTCAAAGCATTTAAAATTCAGGCCTTTCGCATCTGCACAGCATTTACCTCTTAGAACGACCAAGGCAATGAGACAGGGAGTTTCAATGATGTAGCCCCGACAATAGCAGAGGATTGGCCCCTTCAAATCTAGGTCTTTCTGATTTTGAAGACTTTTATATTTCATTTCTAGAGAAAGAACTGCTCCAGTTGAGAAAGTTCACGATAGATAAAGAAATAAACTCTTGACTGAAAGCAATGGGAGGGAATTATTTGTGATTTTGATCGATAAGGTAAAATACAAAACAATTAATTTCCTCCATTTCTTTCTGGGCCACACCGATTTTCCTGATTTTGACCTTGATTTAGTTTAGTTTAGTTTAGAGATACAGCGAAACAGGCCCTTCGGCCCACCGGGTCCAGCCGACCGGCGATCCCAAGAGACAAGAGACAAGAAAAGAGAGTTTTATTGTTATGTGTCCCAGATAGGACATTGAAATTCTTGCTTGCTGCACATTAACACTATCCTACACCCACTAGGGACAATTTTTACATTTACCAATTAACCTACAAACCTGTACGTCTTTGGAATGTGGGGGGAAACTGAAGATCTCGGAGAAAACCCACGCAGGTCACAGGGAAAACGTACAAACTCCGTACAGACAGCACTCGTAGTCAGGATTGAACCCGGGTCTCTGGCGCTGCAATCGCTGTAAGTCAGCAACTTTACCGCTGCGCCACCGTGACCGTGATTATTAAGGGTGTCATGGATTGAGGGGAAAAGGCACGAGAATGGGCTGAGAGGGAAAGATATATCAACCGTGAGTGAATGGCCGAGTTGACGATGGGACGAATGGCCTGATTCTGCTCTTATAATTTATGAACATGATTCTCGTAGCATCATACAGCATGGAAACAGGCCCTTCAGCCCAATTCGTCCATGATGACCAAGGTTCCTCATGGACGGACACAGTGCTGGAGTAACTCAGCGGGTCAGGCAGCATCTCTGCAGAACATGGATAGGTGACATTTTGGGTTGGGACCCTTCTTCTGATTGTGGTGGTGGTGTGGAAGGGGGGGGGGGGAGGGTGTGATGCCCGAAGGCCCCGTCTAAGGAAAGGCTTGAAAGCCCCATCTAAGCTAGTTCCATTTGGCCCATATCCATCTAAACCTTCCCTATCCATGTACTCGTCTAAGTGTCTTCTAAATGTTGATATTGTATTCACTGTCAATTATATATTGTGTACTTAATGAGTGGCAGGATGGCGCAGCGATAGAGTTGCTGCCTCACAGCATCAGAGACCCGGGTCAATCCTGACTACGAATGCTGTCTGTTTGGCGCTTGCACGTTCACACGTGACGATGTGGGTTTCCCCCCGGATGCTCCGGTTTCCTCCGCTTTTCCAAAGACGTACAGGTTTGTTTGTTAATTGACTTTGGTAAACATATTTAATTGTGCCCAGCATGTAGGATAGTGCTCGTATTGGGGGATCGTTGGTCGTCGCGGACTCGGTGGGCCGAAGCGGTTGTTTCCGCGCTGCATCTCCAAACTAAACTAAACGAAAAGCTTAGATGATAGAGCATTTTGTCAATTCACATCCTGAAACGCACCGATTACAATAAAAGGCCCGAACCTTCTCTGCCATCAGCTGATGACATTTCCTTCAGCAACTCCCATGGCATCACCGTCCTGGGAAATAACATTTAGATGAGACTCAAATAAGATAGTGATTTAAATGCCAGGGCAACGCGACCAAGTCTGAAGCTCGCGGCTCATTTTGCAAATCGATCTCTAGAATATCATAGTCCGCAGGTCAGGAATGTTCTGGAATAGTTGAGTTCAGTTTAGTTTATTGTCACCTGTACCGAGGTGCAATGAACTGCTTTTTTGTTGCGTGCTATCCAGTCAGCGAAAAGACGATACATGATTAGAATCAAGCCATCCACATTGTACAGATACAGGATAAAGGGAATAATCTTTGGTGCAAGATAAAGTCCAGTAAAGTCTGATGACAGATGACAGGTCCTTGAATCTCTCATCTCTGAATCCACCTGGTATATCTCTTCTAATAAATCCCTAAAATCTCCTTGCCCTTCTTCATCGTGGTGCCAGGTTTCAGTTAAGGCTGTAATAATGTCATAATAATGTCTTCTTCCCCCGGGGGACCCGGGAGAAGAAGAAGCCATCACTGGCGGCCCGCGGCCAACTTCTACCGTGGGGCTGGCATGGACTTACCATCACCCCTGGAGGGGAGCTTCGACCGCCAGCCCTGCAGTCTACGGTGCTTCTGGCTGCGGCGGGGACTTTAAATCTTGACCGCCGGCCTGCGGCCCACAACAATCTAAAGCCGCGGTCTCCGGTGAGGAAGAGCCGATCCTGGACTGACTTGGACTCTGGTCCTGTCCACGGGGGGGAAATGGAGGAGGACTGGCCAAATTTTTGTGCCTTCCACCACAGTGATGAATGCTGTGGTGGATGTTTGTGTTACTTTTTGTGTGTTCTTTATTATTGTATCGCTGCTGACAACCCAATCCTTGCCGGGTCACTGCTCATGCGGTCGACCGGTCGGTGCAGATTTAATGTATTGTTTGAATTGCCCCTCGGGGATAAATAAAGTGCTTGATTGATTGATTGATATTATTTAGCATAGCAACCAAGCATTTGTGCCCAATTTGTAGAAATAATGAAGAATTCTGTTAAAAATCTAATTGCTGATATTAAGGGTATTAAATTCTGGATTGCAACATTCAGATGTTAACTCTAAATATATTCCATGCCGCAAATTATATTATTGTGTTTGTTATAATTGAAGATATTGCTTTCATTGCAAGGGTGATTATATGCTCCATTTGTGTGGAAAGTGCACACCATTTTGCATTGCATTAGAATGTGATTTATTTTCGAAGAGTCCTCGCTGCCCACTCTCTTGATGCAGCCCTTCACTGAGGGAGCTGTAAATACCTGATCTCCCCCTGTAGGCATGAAAAGTAGGAAAGGTGCTTGGGGTTGATACTTAGCAACCATTGTTGAGTGCAGTCCAAGCAAACAAGGAGAGAAATGCTATAAAGCAGAAGTGGTACTAACCTGACTACTTTCCAATCATTTCCTCTCGAATCGAGTCATACAATGTGGAAACAGGCCCTTTGGACCAACTTGCCCAAATCGGCCAACATGTCCCAGCTACACTAGTCCCACCTGCCCGTGTTTGGTCCATATCCCTCCAAACCTGTCCTATCCATGTACCTGTCTAACTGTTTCTTAAATGTTGGGATAGTCCCTGCCTCAACTACCTCCTCTGGCAGCTTGTTCCATACACCCCCCATCCTTTATGTGAAAAAGTTATCCCTCAGATTCCTATTAAATTTTTTCCCCTTCACCTTGACCTTATGTCCTCTGGTCCTCGTTTCCCTTACCCTGGGCGAGAGATTCTGTGCATCTACCCGATCTATTCCTCTCATGATTTTGTACACCTCTATAAGATCTCCCCTCATTCTCCTGTGCTCCAAGGAATAGAGATCCAGCCTACTCAACCTCTCCTTCTTGCTCACACCCTCTAGTCCTGGCAACATCCTCGTAAATCTTCTCTGAACCCTTTCAAGCTTGACAATATCTTTCCTATAACATTGAACATAGAACATGGAACAACTCTCATGGAACATGGAACAACGCAGCACAAGTCTCCACCCATCTGTTATCCACTCACAACTCTCCACCCATCTGTTATCTCCCCCCCCAGACACCTCCTGAGCATGATCCCTTGCTTTGGGCTTTAAGCACTGATTAAGGTACAGTAACAGAGTCTCACTCACAGTTGACATGGGAGCTCTGTGCAGTGTTGCCTGATAGAATATAGAACAGTACAGCACAGGAACAGGCCCATCAGGACACAGTGTTAGTGCCTTACATGATGCAAAGTTAAACTGATCACATCCTCCTCTACATGATCCATAACCCTCTATTCCCTGCACTTTCATTTGCCTACAGAATCAGAATGCTTTATTGTCATTGCATGTGTCACATACAATGAGATTACTGTGTCTCTCCATTTAAAAGAACTTCAAACATTCACATACTCATACTTTTTACACACCCTCCCTCCCCAAACCCACCTATGGATTCACATTTACATAAATTAACACTGTCTCCCATAACCCGCTCCCGAGACAGAGTTCAGTTCCAAGATTGCTGATGGGTAAAAGCTGTTCTTGAGCCTGGCAGTGCGTGACTTTAGCGACCTGTACCTTTTTCCTGAGGGCAGCAGTGTGAAAAGGTGGTGACAAGGATGTGTAATGTCTTTCACGATATTACAGGTCCTGCTGCGGCATCTGGAGTGGTAAATGTCCTCCAGAGGGGGCAGGGGGAGTCCAATGATACCCTGGGCAGTTTTTATCACCCTCTGGAGAGCTGCTCTGTCAGCTGCTGAACAGTTCCCAAACCAGGCAGTTATGCAGTAAGTCAGTATGCTTTCTACCGAACAGCGGTAGAAAGACTCCAGCAGTTTAGCAGACAGATGGGCCTTCCTCAGTGTTCTGAGGAAGTAAAGTCTCTGTTGCGTCTTTTTTACAATTACAGCAGAGTTCACAGACCATTTAAGATCCTCACTGATGTTGATCCCCAGAAATTTAAAACTAGGCACCCTCTCCACCTCCTCGCCCCCTATCTCCAGTGGCCTGAGCTCCGCTCTATGTCGCCTGAAATCAGTGATGATCTCCTTTGTCTTTTTAGTGTTCAGAGAGAGATTGTTGTGAGCACACCACTCAGAAAGTCTGTGCACCTCCTCTCTATAGGCGTCCTCATTCCCATTTGAGATGAGCCCCACCACGGTTGTATCGTCCGCAAATTTTATGATCCTATTTGCGGGGTGATGGGGCAAGCAGTCATGTGTGTATAGGGCGTAGAGGAGCGGGCTGAGCACACAGCCCTGTGGTGCTCCTGTGCTGAGGGTCAGGGATGTCGAGGTGTAGGGTCCAAGTCTCACCGTCTGTGGGCGTTCACTGAGAAAGTCCAATATCCACCGACACAGTTGACTGCTGTGGCCAAGGTCTTGCATTTTTGTGATCAGCTTGCTGGGTATGATTGTATTAAAAGTTGAGCGGTAATCAACAAAAAGCATCCTGACATATGACCCCTTCTCCTCTAGGTGTTGTAGTGCAGCATGGAGGACAGTGTTTATGGCATCCTCTGTAGATCTATTAGCCCTATATGCATACTGGTGTGGGTCGAGTGAGGGGGGGAGAGATAATTTAAGGTGACCTAGGACCAGCCTTTCAAAGCACTTGGAGACTACAGATGTAAGAGCAACGGGCCTGTAGTCATTGAGGGAGTTGATGTTTGTCTGCTTGGGCACCGGGATGATAGTGGTGGTTTTCAGGCACGTTGGCACAGAGGAGTGTGCTAGGGAAAGGTTAAAAATGTCTGTGAATACCCCAGCGAGCTGGTGAGCACAGTCCCGGAGCACCCTGCCTGGGATCTCATCCGGGCCAGCAGCCTTACTAGCATTAACAGTTCTCAGGGCCCGCTTTACCTCCTCTAACTGGAGGGTAAGTGGCTGGTCAGCAGGGTCCAGTTGGAGAGAGGTTCTTTCATTCGGACCTCTCTCGAAACGGGCAAAAAAGTGGTTGAGCTCCTCTGCCAGCGATGTATTTGCAGCTGTCGGTGGGTCCCTGCTGCCCCTGAGGTTTGTTAGGTGATGTATTCCCTGCCACATGCGTGCTGTATCGCTGGAGGTGAAATGGTCCTCGATCTTCTCCTTGTAGGACATTTTAGCTGATTTAATGCCCCGCTTAAGGTTGTGTCTGGCAGCGCTGTACAGTTCTTTGTTGCCAGATTTGTGGGCCAAGTCCCGCTCCTTCAGAAGACGCTGGACCTCCATAGTCATCCATGGTTTCCTGTTCGGAAAGACACGGATGCACTTGTTGATGGTGACACATTCCACACAACATCTGATGTAGAAGAGTACTGCTGCAGCGTACTGTTCTAGGTCCTGGTTATAAAATAGACTCCAGTCTGGGCTCTGAAAGCAGTCCTGCAGTTGCATCCTCTGGCCAAGTTTTAATGATCCTGGTAGTGGGTTTCTGCTTTCTACTGATGGGGATGTAGGCTGGGATTAACAACAATGACTGGTGGTCTGACTGGTGGTCTACATAAAGGCTTCTTAAAAGCCGCTATCGTATCTTCCTCCACCACCATTCCTGGCAAAGTATTCCAGGCCCTCACTACACTGTTCAAAAAAACTTGTCCTGCATATCTACATTAACCATTCCCCCGCTCACCTTATAGCTATTCCCTCTAATGTTTCCCATAACATTTCCACCCTCGGAGAGAGCTTCTGACTGTCTACTATATGCCTCTCATAATGTTATATTCTTGTTATCTATGCCTCTCATAATTTTATATACTTCCATCAAGTCTCCCCTCAACCTCTGACATTCCAGAGAAAACAATCCAAGTCTATCCAGCCTTTCGCTCTGTTTAGTAGTTTTGTTTAGTGATACAGCATGGAAACAGGCCCTTCGGCCCACCGAGATCACACTGACTACATTCCCCTGTATACTAATTATACCCTAGACACTATGTCGGGACAATTTACAGAAGTCAATTAGTAAAGAAACCTATTGAATGTGGGAGGACACCGGAGCCATTTCCAAAGTTCAGTCTGAGCTCTAGTTCTTATGAGCGGTGGCCGATCCAGGCGAGCCCCAGGCTGCTGCGGGCCTCCACCATCACCTTCCTTGGGCACGACGTCCCTCTCCACCCGCGTCCACCTTTGTGTCCCGGGGGCACCTCCGGAGCAGACCTTGAGGGCGTAGTAGGCGCGACCCCTATTCCCGCTCCAACCAGCTTTAATAGACAATAGGTGCAGGAGTAGGCCATATGGCCCTTTGAGGCATTCAATGTGATCATGGCTGATCATTAACCTCGTTCCTCACCCATTGTATCCGTCGTCGTCACCGGCTCCATCCTCCCACCGCCATCCGCTGCATGAAATAACGTGCCACGCACATCTCCTTTAAACTTTGCCACTCTCACATTACAGCTATGCCCTCTAGTATTTGCTTTTTCCACCTTGGAGTAAAGGTTCTGACTGTCTACCCTATCAATGCCTCTTATAATTTCAGATACTTCCATCAGGTCTCCCCACATCCAGCGGTGTACCATGGAAAGCGATCCAAGTCCATCCAACTACTCCCAGTAGATAATACCCCCTAATCCAGTCATCATTCTGATAAACCTCCTCTGCACCCTTGCCAAAGCCTTCTCATCCTTCCTGTAATGGGGTGACCAGAACTGCAGGCAATACTCCAAATGCGGTCTAATCAAGGTCCTATAAAGCCGCATCATAAATACGAGATAGCAGATAAATAAAAGACAACCTTGTATGTCGTAAGTCGTGGATACCTCTGAAAATGTTGGCAGACTTTGGTCACAGTGTTGACATTATTAATTCCAAGTTTAGTGAGGCAAAGCCTTTTGGACATTTCTTTGAAGCAGTTTGCTGAAAATATTAGCTTTTACCCTAGAGATGGTGTCAAAAGCAGAATTGCTTTGTACTGGATTACTGATTATTTGCGCACCTGATTTCTCTGATTCTAGTACTACATTGAAATTATCAACATTTAAAAGACATTTGGACAGGTACATTGATACAAAATGTGTAGAGGGATATGGACCAAATGTGGGCAAGTGGGACGAGTACAGATGGGGCATCTTGGTCATCATTGACAAGTTGGGCCAAGGAGCCTGTTTCCGTGCTGTATGACTCTGTGACGCTATCTTTACAACAAATTGTTAATCCATCAGCAATGTTGCCCATGTCGAGGTGTGATGTCTTTTAACTTGAATACTCTGCTTATTATTACTCACCGGAAATAGCAGGGGACCGGGGTTCAAATGAGATGGAGGAACTGAGTGAAATCCAGGTTAGTCGGGAAGTGGTGTTAGGTAAATTGAATGGATTAAAGGCTGATAAAACCCAAGGGCCAGATAAGCTGCATCCCAGAGTACTTAAGGAAGTAGCCCCAGAAATAGTGGATGCATCAGTGATAATTTTTCAAAACTCTTTAGATTCGGGAGTAGTTCCTGAGGATTGGAGGGTAGCTAATGTAACCCCACTTTTTAAAAAGGGAGGGAGAGAGAAAACGGGGAATTACAGACCAGCTAGTCTAACATCGGTAGTGGGGAAACTGCTAGAGTCAGTTATTAAAGATGGGATAGCAGCACATTTGGAAAGTGGTGAAATCATTGGACAAAGTCAGCATGGATTTATGAAAGGTAAATCGTGTCTGACGAATCTTATAAAATTTTCGAGGATGTAACTAGTAGAGTGGAGAAGGGAGAACCAGTGGATGTGTTATATCTGGACTTTCAGAAGGCTTTCAACAAGGTCCCACATAAGAGATTAGTATGCAAACTTAAAGCACACGGTATTGGGGGTTCAGTATTGATGTGGATAGAGAATTGGCTGGCAGACAGGAAGCAAAGAGTAGGAGTAAACGAGTCCTTTTCAGAATGGCAGGCAGTGACTAGTGGGGTACCGCAAGGCTCAGTGCTGGTACCCCAGCTATTTACAATATATATTAATGATTTGGACGAGGGAATTGAATGCAACATCTCCAAGTTTACAGATGACACGAAGCTGGGGGGCAGTGTTAGCTGTGAGGAGGATGCTAGGAGGCTGCAAGGTGACTGATAAGTTGGGTGAGTGGGAAAATGCATGGCAGATGCAGTTTAATGTGGATAAATGTGAGGTTATACACTTTGGTGGCAAGAACAGGAAAGTAGACTATTATCTGAATGGTGGCCGATTAGGAAAAGGGGAGATGCAACGAGACCTGGGTGTCATGGTACACCAGTCATTGAAAGTAGGCATGCAGGTGCAGCAGGCAGTGAAGAAAGCGAATGGTATGTTAGCATTCATAGCAAAAGGATTTGAGTATAGGAGCAGGGAGGTTCTACTGCAGTTGTACAGGGCCTTGGTGAGACCACACCTGGAGTATTGTGTACAATTTTGGTCTCCTAATCTGAGGAAAGACATTCTTGCCATAGAGGGAATACAGAGAAGGTTCACCAGACTGATTCCTGGGATGGCAGGACTTTCATATGAAGAAAGACTGGATAGACTCGGCTTGTACTCGCTAGAATTTAGAAGATTGAGGGGGGATCTCATAGAAACTTACAAAATTCTTAAGAGGTTGGACAGGCTAGATTAGATGCAGGAAGATTGTTCCCGATGTTGGGGAAGTCCAGAACATGGGGTCACAGTTTAAGGATAAGGGGGAATTATTTTAGGACTGAGATGAGAATTTTTTTTTTCACACAGAGAGTGGTGAATCTGTGGAATTCTATGCCACAGAACGTAGTTGAGGCCAGTTCATTGGCTATATTTAAGAGGGAGTTAGATGTGGCCCTTGTGGCTAAAGGGATCAGGGGGTATGGAGAGAAGGCAGGTACAGGATACTAAGTTGGATGATCAGCTTTGATCATATTGAATGGCAGTGCAGGCTCGAAGGGCCGAATGGCCTACTCCTGCACCTATTTTCTATGTCTATGTTTCTATGTTATTATGATAGTGAGGAAAGCAATTTGTCCAGTCATGTCCCTACCTGCCCCCCTCTGTCCCATTGCCCCTCTCATTTCTCTGCCAATGGAAGTTGTTTGATGCCTGACCCACTGAGTTCCTTCAGCACTTCGTGTTATTGCTCAAGGTTCTTGGTGGCCTGTTTCCACACTGTATCTCTTGGTTGGCATGGGCAATATGGGCCGAAGGGTCTGTTTCCCTGCTGTCAGACTCTGTGGCCATCAACTGCACGGGGGCTTTCTAAAGTGGACCTGAAAGTTGTTAAAGAAATGGCACGTATGTTTCTGTCGTTACCTTTGACTATAATTAAGATTTGTTGCCCCAGGGAGCAGGTTGGACATATTTATTCCTCCATCTCTAATTAAAATCTGCTGCAATGCTAATTCATTAGTCTTTAAGTGCAAGCAGTTAGTTCTAGGCACTTAATAAAACTACTCTACTTGGGAGATAAATTCCTCTTTGAAAGGTCTTAATCTGTTGGCAATATCTCTGACCGGTTTTAAGACCTAATTCTTTAGGGGTGATTTTCCAGTCTAAATGCTTATTGGATGTAGTCTGCGAGAACACTGTGGACAGCATTGTGTTTATAGTATTCCACGAGGGCTGTGGCACCAATATTTTTGTGTTGGATCTCATTTATTCTAACTTGTCATTCGGCAGCGAGGGACTCACAAAAGAAGGAATACTGTAGCCGAGCTTTAAATTGCATTGGTTTTATATTAGCAGTTCAACGCCTCATAATTCAAAGCAATTTTCTGCAGAGGAGCAGGAAAGACTTCTGCACAGTTTTTGCATTCTCTGTACTACTCTTGAAATAAAGCATGTGTAAATGTATCTAGCTTTTCTGTAACATTGTTTCAACCAATAATTTTAACAGTCAGGATCTGCACACTATTAATTTTATACTCATGGCATACTTTGCTTAAAATAAACAGTTTTCATAAACATGGAGATCTACAAGATTGTGCATCTGCATAACTTGGAGGTTTATTTCTAATCTTTCTTTCACTCCAATGGGAACCGTAGATATTGGAACTGCTGAGGTGGCAGGTTGGCGCAACGGTAGAGTTGCTGCCTAAGGGGCCTGTCCAGTGGCGACCAGACTCTGGGCGACGGGGTGTCGCGGCGGTGACGCCTGTATGGTCGTGAGTAGTCGCCCAAAGAGTCGTACCTTTTCCTGGTTGTCGCTGGATTTTCAACATGTTGAAATTTTTCGGCAACCTACTGCGATTATGACGGTTGCCAGCAGTCGCCGAAAAAAATCGCGTAAGTGGGACAGGCCCTTTACAGCACCAGAGACCCGGGTTCGATCCTGACAGCAGGTTTGTCTGTATGGACTTTATACATACTCCCTGTGACCCCGTTGGGTGGAGACCCTTCTTCAGACTGATGTCAGGGGAGGGGGGCGGGACAAAGATGGAATGTAGTCGGTGACAGTAAGACTGGTGGGAGAACTGGGAAGGGGGAGGGGATAGAGAGGGAAAGCAAGGGCTATCTGAAGTTAGAGAAGTTAATTTTCATACCGCTGGGGTGTAAACTACCCAAGCGAAATATGAGGTGCTGTTCCTCCAATTTGCTCTGGGCCTCTCTCTGACAATGGAGGAGGCCCAGGACAGAAAGGTCAGATTGGGAATGGGAGGGGGAGTTGAAGTGCTCAGATCAGGTAGTTTAAGACGGACTGAGGGGAGGTATTTAGCTAAACGATCGCCGAGCCTGCGTTTGGTCTCGCCGATGAAGAGAAGGTGACACCTGGAACAGCGGATACAGTAGATGAGGTTGGAGGAGGTGCAAGTGAACCTCTGCCTCACCTGGAAAGACTGTTGGGGTCCTTGGATGGAGTCGAGGGGGGAGGTAAAGGGACAGGTGTTGTAGCTCCTGTGGTTGCAGGGGAAAGTACCTGGGGAGGGAATGGTTTGTGTGGGAAGGGACGAGTTGCCCAGGGAGTTTCGGAGGGAACGGTCTCTGCGGAAAGCAGAAATGGATGGAGATGGGAAGATGTGGCCAGTAGTGGGATCCCGTTGGAGGTGGTGAAAATGTTGGAGGATTATATGCTGTATGCGATGGCTGATAGGGTGGAAGGTGAGGACAAGGGGGACTCTGTCCCTGTTACGAATGGGGGAAGAGCGGAGCTGTAAGATATCGAGGAGACCCTAGTGACAGCTTCATCTATAATGGAAGAAGGTAACCGCCATTTCCTAAAGAATGAGGATATCTCCGATGCCCTGGTATGAAACACCTCATCCTGGGCGCAGATGCAGCGTAGACTGATGAATTGGGAGTAGGGGATAGAGTCTTTACAGGATGTAGGGTGGCATAAGTGTGGTCAAGATAGCTATATCAGTAGTGTTGTAGTAGATGTCGGTCAATAGTCTGTTTCCTGTGAAGGAGACGGCGAGATCTGGAAACAGCAGAGAGATGTCGGAGATGGTCCAAGTGAATTTGAGTGCAGGATGGAAATTCGTGGTGATGTTGATGAAGTCAGTGAATTCTGCATGGGGCAGGAGGTAGCACCAATGCAGTTGTCAATGTAGTGGAGGTAGAGTTCGGGGATAGGGCCAGTGTACGCCTGGAACAGGGATTGTTCGACGTACCCTACAAAGAGGCAGGCATAGCTGGGGCCCATGCACGGGCCCATAGCTACGCCTTGGATTTGGAGGAAGTGGGAGGAGTCGAAGGAAAAGTTGTTGAGGGTAAAGACCAGCTCTGCAAGGCAGAGGAGAGTATTGGTAGACGGAAATTGGTTGGTTCTGCGGACGAGGAAGAAACGGAGGGCTTTAAGACCCTCCTGGTGGGGATGGAGGTGTAGAGTGACTGAACATCCATAGCAAAGATGAGGGAATGGGGGCCTGGAAAACGGAAGTCATTGAAGAGACAAAGAGCGTGTGAGGTGCTTTGGACATAGGTAGGGAAGGATTGGATCAGGGGGTAGGATGGGGTTGAGTTTAGTTTGGTTTAGGGATACGGTGTGGAAACAGGCCCATCGGTGCACAGAGTCCGCGCTGATCAATGATAACCCGTACACTAGTTCTGATCTATGCCCTAGGGACAATTTACACAAGGCAATTAACATAAACCTGCACGTCTTTGGAATGTGGGAGGCAACCAGCGCACAGAGAAAACCCACTCGGTCATAGGGAGAACGTACAAACTCCGTACAGACAGCACCCGTAGTCAGGATTGGACTGGGGTCTCTGGCGCTGTGAAGAAGCAACTCTACCGCTGTGCTACTTTACTGGCTTTTAACACAATACCTCAATTTTACTTCACAGAACACATCAAATGAGATTCAACACAAGAATATGCATGCTCAAACGTATGTGGAATAAAATAATTACAATTCTGTCTACCTTTCCCAGGTCACATCCAAGGGGCCGCATTCCAGATCTCAGTGATCTAGGTTTCAAGGGTGGTCCATATTTTGCCTTGGAGCAGTTTCAGACTCGGATAGGTTGGAAGCTAATTTTGAATCTCAGAAGGAGGACAAACTAAAAAGATCATACACCCATAGCCAGCCGATCGTGCATTTTGTCATCCAGACAGATAGATAGATAGATAGATAGATAGATAGATAGATAGATAGATAGATAGATAGATAGATAGATAGATAGATAGATAGATAGAAACATAGAAAATAGGTGCAGGAGTAGGCCATTCGGCCCTTCGAGCCTGCACCGCCATTCAATATGATCATGGCTGATCATCCAACTCAGTATCCTGTACCTGCTTTCTCTCCATACCCCCTGATCCCTTTAGCCACAAGGGCCACATCTAACTCCCTCTTAAATATAGCCAATGAACTGGCCTCAACTACCTTCTGTGGCAGAGAATTCCAGAGATTCACCACTCTCTGTGTGAAAAATGTTTTCCTCATCTCGGTCCTAAAAGATTTCCCCCTTATCCTTAAACTGTGACCCCTTGTTCTGGACTTCCCCAACATCGGGAACAATCTTCCTGCATCTAGCCTGTCCAACCCCTTAAGAATTTTGTACGTTTCTATAAGATCCCCCCTCAATCTTCTAAATTCTAGCAAGTACAAACCGAGTCTATCCAGTCTTTCTTCATATAGACTCGGTTTGTCGATAGATAGATACATAGATAGTTAGATAGATAGAAAGATAGAAAGATAGATAGATAGATAGATAGATAGATAGATAGATAGATAGATAGATAGATAGATAGATAGATAGATAGATAGATAGATAGATAGATAGATAGATAGATAGATAGATAGATAGATAGATAGATAGATAGATAGATAAATTATTAATCCCTTTCTCAGGGAAATTCATTTGCCATTTGCAGCACACCAATAAAAGTAAGACACCACATTAAAAAATAATTTGGCCCAGTGAGTTCTATTTATTAGAGACACAAGGAGCTGTGGATGCTGGAATCTGGAGCAAAATACAAAGTTCTGGAGTAACTTAGCAGGTCAGGAAGCATCTGTGGAGAAATGGATGGGTAACATTTTCTTCAGACTGGAATAAGTTCCCTACCCAAAACGTTGCGTATCCATTTGCTCCACAGATGCTGCCTGACCCGCTGAATTACACATACACTTTGTATTTTTTTTCAAGGCCTTTTTATTTTTGTTCAAAATAATTCCTGAGAAGTTATTCTGGGATGCATCAAATTAAGGAACATAAGCATTTAAAAAATACCTGCAGATGTTGAGGAGCTGACATTGTTTTGTGCCCAAAATGTCGGAAATACTCAGCAGGTTGGGCAGCATCTGTGGAAGATGAAAGAGCATCTGTGGGGGAGGCACAGTGGCGCAGCAATAGAGTTTCTGCCCTACCGCGCCAGAGACCCTTGTTCGATCAGACTAACGGGTGCTTGCTCTGCGGAGTTTGTACGTTCTCCCTCTGCCCACGTGGGTTTTCTCCGGGTGCTCCGGTTTTCCTCCCACACTCTAAAGACGCACAGGTTTGTAGGTCAAATGGCTTCTGGAAAAATTGTAAATTGTCCCTAGTGCGTTGGATAGTGCTAGTGTACGATGTGATCACTGGTCGGTGCGGACTCGGTGGGCTGAGGACCTATTTCCAAGCTGTATCTCTAAATTCGAAAGAGACAGAGTAAATCCCTATGCTTCAAATCAGTGACCCTTCGTCAGAACACATTGATCTTAAAACTTCCATACTTGTTTTCAAGTCCATCCATGTCCTCCCCACCCATCTTTCCACATTTCTCCATTTCTGTTGTTACCAGGTGGTTAGGCCCAAAGCTCAAAAATTCCCTTTCCAAACCCGTCCACATCTCTTGACCACTTCAACTGAACTCCATCATTGGAGTTGCCCGGTCCATCTTGCCTATGGGATCTCCCGGTTGCCAACCATTTCAACTCCCCTTCCATTTCCCAGACTGATCTTTATGTCCTGGGCCTCCTCCATTGTCGGAGTGGGCCGCACGCAAATAGGGGGAACAGCGCCTCAAATTTTGCTTGGGTAGCTTCCAACCCAGTGGGATGAACAATGAATTCTCTAAGTTGGAGTAACAGATGCTGCCTCACCCACTAAGTTACTCCAGCATTTTGTGTCTACCTTCGATTTTATCCTGCATCTGCAGTTCTTTCTCACACAATGAATTCTCTAATCTTAAGTATCTTCATCTTACGCTTCCCTCCCCCCCGCTCTCCCCTTTGCCCCTCTTTAAGTTTACCAGTTCCACAGTTCTCCACATTGTTTCTCTTGAGATCACACCTTCCCGAGCCAACAATGGGCCCACCAGAGCATCGCCCTGCCTGAGGTCACTTGTGGCTGGTCCTGATCGGTCCTGGTCTTTTCTCGCCTCCAGCTCTTCGCTCCTCACCCACACCCTAATTTCAGTCTGCAGAAGGGTCCCAACCTAAAACGTCACACATCATTTATCTCCGGAGATGCTGCCTGATGCTCTGAGTTACTCGAACACTTTGTGTATATCTTTGGACTGGTGTAGCCACATCGTTCCCCACTGGTCCTCCTTCTGACCCTTGGTCAAGGCTTCAGGTCAGAAGCTGAGGCCAAACCCATCAGTGGGAACAACATAATACTGTTTAAAAAGAAGACACAGGAGCCTGGAGTAACTTGGCAGGTCAGGCAGTTTCCTGGAGAAAATGGATAGGGGTGTTTCGGGTCGGGACCCCTCCCCAAAATGTCACCTACCCATGGTCTCCAGATATGTTGCCGACCAGTAAGTTACTCCAGCACTTTGTGTGTTTTTTTGTAAAGCGGCATCTGCAGTTCCTCGTGTCTACCTTTGCACTCCTGATCAATGTGATTGTACGTGGTTCTGAAATCATGCCACAAAATTGAAGCTTTCATTCTGAAGAAGGGTCCCGGCCTGAAACATCCCCCATCGTTTCTCTCCAGAGATGCTGCCTGACCCGTTGAGTTACTCCAGCACTTGTGTCTATCTTCGGTATGAACCAGCATCTGCAGTTCCTTTCTAGACAAAATTGAAGCATTTTCTCATGGTAGCCACTACTTGTGTTTAAATGGTTCAATAGTTCAATAGTGCTTTATTGTCACATGTGCAATGCAGTGAAATTATTTTCTTATATGCAGTCCAGTCCAGTATTTCCATACCCAAACAAATCCCTGCTTATCAAGTGTAGCTCAGCGAGTCAGGCAGCATCTCTGGAGAACATGGATAGGTGATTTTTCGGGAAGGGTCCCGACCTGAAATGCCACCTATCCATGTACTTTAGGAATGCTGCCCACCCTCTGCCCACTGAATTATTCCAGGACTCTGTATCTTTTTTTTGATCTATTCATAATTTCAATGTTTCATAAGTTCTCGGAGCAGAATTATTAGCAATGTTACAAAATTTTGAGATTTAAAAAATCAAGTCTGCAATTTATCCCATCAGATAAAGCATAAAAATAAGTTTAATTTGACACCTAATTCACTTTCATATCTTCAGTATTAAAAGAGTTATGGCCATTTTCATACTCGGAAATTAGCATCTTGTTCCCTATTGCTTTTCTATTGACTTAACAAAAAAGCTGTGATCGAGGACAGTCAAAAGCCCATAACTTTCTTAAAAATTAAGAGAACTGAATGAAATTTTCAGTTATTATAGATTGAAGCATTCTGAAACAAATATAAAACATCTTGAATGAATTGAAAACTTTATTGTCATTCAGATATACACCTATACACAGTGCACCTAGAACGAAATTTCGTTGCATTTTGACTCTCCAGTTTTTTTTTTTTTTTTTTTTTAGAAGTGTCGATATTTAAAAGTTCTAGCCTCGGTTAATTGATTGTTCAATAATCTTATGGCCTGGGGGATGAAGCTGTTGCAGAACCTGGTTGTCCTGCTCTTCATGCTGCGGTACCTCCTCCCAGAGTTAAGCAGTATAAACAGTCCAAATTGTGGGTGTGTGGGGGCTTTGGTAATGCCCTTAGCTCTACTCAGACAGCGCTTGTACCCCATGTCCATGATGGAAGGAAGAGAAGTCCCAATGATTTTTTCCGCTGTCCTCACCACTCTCTGAAGGCACTTCCAGTCTGCAGCTGTACAGCTGCCGCACCACGTAGAGATACAGCCGGTCATGACCGACTCAATTGTGCTTCTGTAGAAAGTGGCGAGGATGGGAGGGTGGAGGTGTAAACTTCTCAACCTGCGGAGGAAGTACAACCGCTGATGTGCCCGTTTTGCCAGAGATGTAATGTTTGTGGACCAGTTTAAGGTGTCCGTTATGTGCACCCCCAGGAACTTGATGCTTTTCACTTGCTCCACTGCTGAGTTGTTGATGCAAAGTGGAGTGTGACTGGGCTGAATTTTCCTTCTGAAATCGACTACAATCTCCTTGGTTTTGTTGCCATTTAGGAGAAGGTTGTTCCTGCTGCACCAGCTCACCAGCTGTTCCACCTCCTCTCTATATGCCTGGTCGTCGTTATTACGGATGAGGCCCACTACTGTTGTGTCATCCGCGTATTTGATGATATGGTTAGTGGTGGACCTGGCGACACAGTCATGTGTCATCAATGTAAAGAGCAGCGGACTCAGGACACAGCCCTGAGGGGAGCCGGTGCTCAGTTTGATGACAGAGGAGGTGTTCTTCCCCACCCGCACAGACTGGGGTCTTTCGGAAAGGAAATCCAGGATCCAGTTGCATAGTATGGTATTGAAACCTAGGGGTGCCAGTTTGCTCACCAGATGCTGGGGGATTATCGTGTTAAATGCTGAGCTGAAATCAACAAACAGCATCCGCACTTGGGTATTCTTCTCCTCCAGGTGTTGTAGGCTCAGGTGGACTGCAGAGGAGATTGCATCCTCTGTGGAGCGGTTCGGGCGATAAGCAAACTGGAACGGGTCAAAACTGGAGGGGAGTTTAGAGACCATGTGCTGCTTAATAAGCCTCTCAAAGCACTTCATTATTATTGGTGTGAGTGCTACGGGGCGGTAATCATTTAGGCAGGTTATTGTAGACTTTTTGGGAACTGGTATGATGGTAGCTGTCTTGAAACATGATGGAACAATGGCCTGGTTCAAGGAGATGTTAAAAATGTCTGTCAGAACCAGAGCCAGCTGGTCGGCACATCCCCTGAGCAGACGCCCCGGTATGTTATCCGGTCCGGCTGCCTTTCGCTGGTCAATGCCCTCCAGGATTCTGCGGACTTCAGCAGTTTCAAAAGACAGTGCCTGTTCTCCTGGTTGTGGCTCTAATTTCCTCACTGTAGTGGTGTTCAGTGCTTCAAACCTGCCGAAATAATTATTTAGTTCATTTAGAAAGTCTGTGTCATCCTTACAGGACATCTGAGGGGCCTTGTAGTTAGTTATGGCCCGGATGCCTTTCCACATGTTCCTGGTGTTGGTATTATCCTGGAAGAAACCCTGGATTTTCTGTCCATGGGCGCGCTTTGCTTTCCTAATTTCGCGGTTGAGGTTGGCTCTCGCTGTTCTCAGAGCCCCCGGATCACCAGATTTAAAAGCCGCATTTCGTGCTTTCAGCATGGCACGCACCTCTGCAGTAATCCAAGGTTTGTGGTTGGCCCGGGTTGTGATGTTCCTGATGACAATGACGTCCTCCATGCACTTCTGTATGTATCCCGACACCGACATGGCATACTCATCCACATTGATGTTTTGGTTGTGAGTGGCTGCTGACCTGAACATGTCCCAGTCCGTGCACTCAAAGCAGTCCTGGAGTGCTTCTGTAGCTCCCTCAGGCCAGACTCTAACTTGCTTCACAGTGGGTTTCTCTCTGATCAGCAGGGGCTTATAGGCTGGGATGAGCATTACAGAGAGGTGATCAGAGGAGCCGAGGTGAGGCCGGGGTACTGCTCTGAAAGCCTGCTTGATGTTACTGTAGACCCGGTCCAGCGTATTCTCTCCACGTGTAGCAAAGTCCACATATTGATGGAAATGAGGGAGGACAGTCTTCATGTTGGCCTGGTTAAAATCCCCAGCCACAATGACAACGCCCTTTGGATGATTTCTTTGCAGCTCACTGATGGAACGGTAGAGAATACGCAGAGCCTCCTTTGTGTTGGCTGCGGGGGGGATGTATACAGCAGTAATGCTAACCACAGTAAACTCCCGTGGCAGATAGAATGGCCTGCATTTCACAGTCAGAAACTCTATGTCCGAAGAGCAGTGGCTGGAAACAGCGGTAGCATTATTACACCAGCTGTTGTTTGTGTAGATGCACACACCCCCACCCCGGGATTTACCAGTCAAAACAGTGTCCCTGTCGAGCCGGAAAGTTGTTAGTCCCCCTAAGCTAACAGCCGCATCAGGTACAGATGGGTTTAGCCATGTCTCTGTCAAAACTATAACGCAGCAGTCTCTCACCTCCCGTCTTACTTGGATGACCTGAAATTAAAGCATATAGTTAATTACCTAATTGTAGTTAATTACAAAATTGACCATTGTGACGGAAATAGTAAAGGGCCTGTCCCACGAGCATGCGACTGCATGCGGCAAGTGTGACCTAACGTGGTCGCTTGAGCCGTATGGCCTCGCGGGGCCGGTCCCACTTCGATCCCCGGAGCTGTATGGAGTTGTGCGGAGCTGGTCCCGACATCGCGCGGGGCTCTGAAAAAGTGACACTGTTCAAAAATTCCGCGCGACAACGGCCTGCCGGCCCGCAGCCGCCTCGGCGCCGTACGCACCGCCTCGACGCCATACGCAGCGTCTCGCTCGAATTTCGCTCGAACTTCACGTCACTCACTCGACCTCCGCGCGGCCCCCGCTCCCGGTTTGGTCGCGCTCGCCGCATGCAGTCGCATGCTGGTGGGACAGGCCCTGTACGGGGATCACTCGACTTCCGTGCGGCCCCCGCTTCCGGTTTGGTCGCGCTTGCCGCATGAAGTCGCATGCTCGTGGGACAGGCCCTTAATAAACACCCAGTCTGCCTTGAAAATTCAAAAATGTGATATTCTCAAGATCAGAACTTTAATTTTATTGTATTATATGCTGTAAGTCCGTAACAGATAGGTAAATAAATTACAATTTCTAGCAATAGACCAAGTCTTTGTGGAGAAGATCAGTTGCTAGCTGGTACATTGGCATATCATAATCAGTAGCATCATCATACTCCTCAGATTGTAACCAATAAGCAACTCTGTATACCTTGTTTTTCTTCAACTTTTCAATTTTGGCATTGTAAACTACAAGTTTTTGCTCTTCAAAACACGCATTCCATGCCTTTCTGCCCACTAGTTTCCCATTAAGAATGTCCTGTAGATTCCACTTCTTAAGAAAAGGATTTTTTTTTTTAAATAGCCTGTATCCAAATAACTAATCCCATTCACACAAGAATTCACAATATAACATGATTTTTAAATCTCACTGTCATGAATTTATATGCCAGATGGAAGGAATTTAATGTTTAATTCCCATAAATTAATCTAGAAACATCCACTCAATATAATCAAAATTATTATTTTTTTGCACAATACATGGGACTAAAACTGATATTTAGTATAAAAATATTGACTATGGATAGACAATAACACAAAATATAGACGATTTAGATGCTCTTATGACATGATTGTCCAAAAAAAAGAGCATTTAAATCATCTTGCGAGTGGGTTTTTCTGGAACGCGATCGATTGGAATGTTGCATTTGCGGCAAATTTGAACTACATATCGGCAGAAAAAACACTGCCGGTTCGTATTGAACCCAAATCACATTTTTGCAACGTAAAATTAGATTAAAGCCACCCCAAGAAGGAAGATTATATGTAAAATAGACGACTTACCCTTTGTTTTGTCCCGTTCTTGCGATCCATCACGTTGTAGGCGTTGAGGGCGTAAGAAGTCGCATTTTATTTTGATCTAATTATTAAATTCTCGCGATTTAATAAAAAACTGGGAAAGGAAGTCCGAACGATTTTTCTTCAGCAGCTAGCAGCCCGAGGGAATCCACCTTAGGCAGTAGAAAACTGGATTTTAATCCTGCCCCCCCCCCTCAAAGGCGCCAAAGTCGCGCACACGGCCAGTGGCAGAACTGCAGCGCCGCTGAAGGTAAGTTTTGTAACATCGCTAGAATTATGCTATTCGTCCCATCAAGTCTACGCCACCATTCAATCATGGCTGATCTATCTTTCCCTCTCAACCCCATTCTCCTGCCTTCTCCCCATAACCCCTGACACCCGTACTAATCAAGAATCTATCTATCTATGCCTTAAAAATATCCATTGACTTGGGCTCCGCAGCTTTCTGTGGCAAAGAATTCCACAGATTCACCATCCTCTGCCCAAAGAAATTCCTCCTCTTCTCCTTCCTAAAGGAACGTCCTTTAATTCTGAGTCTATAGCCTCTGGTACTAGTCTTTTTTTAAAGTTTTTAAAAGCTGAAAGGCATCCTTGGTTGAATTTTTAAGCTGCGTTTACACAGAGAGATAACATGCCAGAATTGGCACTAGCATCACCTTATTACATTACACCTTACAGAGTGATTTCTTCTATGCTGATCCTCTGCCTCTGTAAGCAAAATTTAAATTGCGCTCTATTTCTTTGTCTTGTTCCAGCTGCTCCTGTTAATCCAGCAGTACCAATGTAACTCTCTCACCCTCTCGGCACTGCAGTGGAAGACTTACACAGGGTTATATTGTTGAAGTATGAAAGCAGGCACTGTCGCAGTGAACCATTGAACCAGTGAACCTCAGAATACTTTCCAGCACTCAAGGAACAGTCTTAGAATAATATTGACCTTGTATTTATCTGATCTTGTATCAGCCATTAACTGATTAACACAGTCAGATGAAATCTCAATGTTAAGAAGACATTTTGAGTCCACTTGATAGTCAAAGTGTCGTACAGCGTGGAAACAGGCCCTTCAGCCAGACTAGCCCAGACCGACTAACATGCCCCATCTATGCTCATCCCACCTGCCTGCTTTTGGCCCATATATCCCTCTAAACTATCCTATTCATGTACCAATTTAAATGTTACTTAAACATTGCAATAGTACCTGCCTCAACTACCTCCTCCGACAGCTCGTTCCATACACCCACCACCGTTTATGTAAACAAAGTTGCTCCTCAGGTTCCCATTAAATCTTTCCCCCTTCACCTTAAATCTATGTCCTCTAGTTCTCGATTCCCCTACTCTGGGTAAAACATTCTGTGCATCTACCTGATCTATTCCTCTCATGATTTTGTACATGTCTACGAGATCACCCTTCATCCTACTATGCTCCAAGGAATATAGTCCTAGCCTAGTCAACCTCTCGCTGTAGCTCAGTCCTTTGAGTCCTGGCAACATCCTGGTAAATCTTCCTTGAACTCTTTCAAGCTTGACAACATATGCAATGTTTTATCTGTAATATTTACCCCTCAAGCATTGATTACCCCTAATCAAAAAGCATATCAAATATAGACAGTAGACAATAGGTGCAGGAGTAGGCCATTTGGCCCTTTGAGCCATTCAATGTGATCATGGCTGATCATCCCCAATCAGTACCCCGTTCCTGCCTTCTCCCCATATTCCCTGACTCCGCTATCTTTAAGAGCCCTATCTAGCTCTATCTTGAAAGTATCCAGAGAACCGGCCTCCACCGCCCTCTGAGGCAGAGAATTCCACAGACTCACAACTCTCTGTGAGAAAAAGTGTTTACTCGTCTCTGTTCTAAATGGCTTACTCCTTATTCTTAAACTGTGGGCCCTGGTTCTGGACTCCCCCAACATCGGAAACATTTCCTGCCTCTAGAGTGTCCAAACCCTTAACAATCTTATATGTTTCAATAAGATCCTCTCTCATCCTTCTAAACTCCAGTGTATAAGCCCAGCCGCTCCATTCTCTCAGCATATGACAGTCCCGCCAGCCCGGGAATTAACCTTGTAAACCTACGCTGCACTCCCTCAATAGCAAGAATGTCCTTCCTCAAATTAGGGGACTAAAACTGCACACAATACTCCAGGTGTGGTCTCACTAGGGCCCTGTACAACTGCAGAAGGACCTCTTTGCTCCTATACTCGACTCCTCTTGTTATAAAGGCCAACATGCTGTTCGCTTTCTTCACTGCCTGCTGTACCTGCATGTTTACTTTCATAGACTGATGAACAAGGACCCCCCAGATCCCGTTGTACTTCCCCTTTTCCCAACTTGATGCCATTTAGGTAGTAATCTGCCTTCCTGTTTTTGATACCAAAGTGGATAACCTCACATTTATCCACATTAAACTTCATCTGCCATGCATCTGCCCACTCCCCCAACCTGTCCAAGTCACCCTGCATTCTCATAGCATCTTCCTCACAGGGACAAAAGGCTCAGCCTCAGAATAAAAGGATGTACTTTTAGAAAGGAGATGAGAAGGAATTTCATTAGACAGAAGGTGGCGAATCTGTGGAATTCATTGCCACAGACGGCTGTTTTTAAGGTGGAGATTGACAGATACTTTATTAGTACGGGGTGTCGGGGGTTACGGGGAGAAGGCAGGAGAATGGGGTTGAGAGGCAGAGATGGATCAGCCATGAATGAATGGCAGAGCAGATGGGCCGAGTGATCCACGTCTGCACCTATGACTCATGAATGTATGAAGTTAGATGCGCGGGACAATTTGTTTTATACAGAGAGTGGTGGGTCCCTGGAGTGCACTGCCAGGGGGTGGTGGTGGAGGTGGAGGCAGATACAATAGTGGTGTTTAGGAGGCTTTTGGATAGGTACATGGCTATGCTGCTTATGGAGGGATATGGATTATGTACAGGCAGAGATTAGTTTATCATGGTATTGTGTTCTGCATGGACATTATGGGCTGAAGGACCTGATCCTGTGTTGTACTCGTTCTTCTATGTTCTATTTTCTATTTAAAAATCAATCTTAATTTAAGGTAAATTGATGTAACTGTAAAATGTTACAGTAATGCATGCAAACTTTCACACCCTTCTTGTTTGCTTTGCACAGTCACAACCCAGTCTTGGCACCAATCGGAATATCAAACCATTCCTTGCCCCCTCTCCCTCCCCATCCCCTCTCACCTCCCCGAGCCCTACTCCATCTCCCCTCCCCTTCCCCCCACTCCCTCTCCCGCCCCCACACAACCCCTCTCCTCTTGTAAATAGCTTGTTCTAAGCTCCCCCCAGTCTAGTTTTAGTCAATAAAATACTGAATCAAGCACTTGAGCAACTAAACTTTATTTTGGATAACACAACACAAATTCCCTATACAATACCTAACCACCGCGGGTTCGATCCTTGCCTCTACTTGGGCAAGCCCTTCTAGCCTCATGCAAGCAGAGACACTCCAAAAGGTCACGCAGTCCCAAGCGCTCTTCCAGAAGATCGACAAAGGACCTCGTGGGGGCTGCCTTTTATAGGTCCCCGAACCTTGAGGGCCGAACCACATGGAGGTGGTCTCTGTACAGTCCAATAACATATATCGATTACAGCAGTACACGATTGACAGTTCCTCAACCCAATAACAGTAGCTAATACATTGTATTCAAAAGAAGTTTCTAGAAAGAAGAAAAACATAGATGAATAATGCAACATGTGCCTTGGGATTCAGACAACCCAGAAAAAGGCTTAACATTTCAACCAATCAACAACTAACAAAGTAAGGCTTCGCAACATTATTTACAATATGTATACCTGGCTTGCATTGATCCAATTAGCTCTAAGCATTTCACACTTCATTGTAAGAACTCTGCAGATGTTCCATTCTTTCTCTGCAACAATTATCTGGGCCACAGGCATGCTGACACCATTCAGCATCTTGTCTCAGTTCTGCAAAGGCACATTTAACTTGACCAAAATGGCCTAGCAACACACAAGCCCTTACTCATTTTTAATGCAATGGCTGCTCCAATTTAGACAGGATTAACACTCTCTTTGAAAATGACACCAACACCTGGCACCTCTTGCATGTGGTCTCAATGGAATATTTCTGTACACGTTGCTAATCGGGGATTGTGCTTAGGTATGGTAATACTTTACTGAACTGCATGTGAAAATAAGAATGTCAGTGTGTTTGCTCATGTGACAATCAAGCTCCATTGAACTAATATTGTTCAAGAATTAATGGGAGCCTCAAAGTTCCGATAAATAGTGAACAGCCAAGTTCTGGTGTGCTTGGTTTAATTTAGTTTACAGATACAGCACGGAAATAGACCCTTCGGCCCATCCAATTTGCGCTGACTAGCGATCCCCAAACATTAACAGTGTCCGACACACACTAGGGACCATTTAAACATTTTCCAGAAGCCAATTAGCCTACAAGCCTGTACGTCTTTGGAGTATGGGAGGAAAGCGGAGCATTCAGAGGAAACCCACGCGGGTCAAAGGGAGAACACAGAAACTCCATACCGACAGCACTCATAGTCAGGATCGAACCCAGGTCTCTGGCACTATAAGGAAGCAACTCTATCGCTGTGCCACTGACGCCTTTATCTTTTTGTTGAAGACATAGTCAATGCCAACTGATAGGATTTCCCCTTACTGGCATTATCTCAGGGATAACAATCACTTCACTGGAGGTTCAGGTCCCATTTTAACAAACCAATGTATATTGCTGTCTCGTTTGTTTAATAAAGAACTGCAGATGCTGGAAAAATCGAAGGTAGGCAAAAATGCTGGGGAAACTCAGCGGTTGAGGCAGCATCTATGGAGCAAAGGAATAGGTGACATTTCGGGTCAAGACCCTTCTTATATTGCTGTCTCTGTCAGTTGATTTTATTCTTGTCAGAGACTCCCTCTTTCAAAATAAATATTAAACTGAAATCCCATTTGTCTTCACAGATGAACATAAACATCTTTAAAGGCACCATTTAAAACAACATTAAAACCACATATGTTTCTCTACTAATGTGATCTTAAAAGAGATAATCTGTTCTCTGTAAGATTGGTGTTTGTGAAGTCTACCTTGTCAAATTGACTGCTGCGTTGCTTTGTTATGACAATAATTAGACTTCATCGATTGACATCCTTAGGAAGGGAGAGGCCCTTTTCAAATTTGTCAAGTTTATTATCATTCACACAAGTATGAAGAGGTACAGCGGGGCGGCATGGTGGTACAGTGGTTGCGTTGCTGCCTTACAGCGGCAGAGACCTGGGTCCGAGCCTGACCTGCGGGTGCTGTCTATTCGGAGTTTCCCTGTGACCGCGTGGGTTTTCTCCGGGTGCTCCGGATTTCTCCCACACTCCAAAGATGTGCAGGTGTGTAGGTTAATTGGCTTTGGTAAAAATTGCCCTGAGTGTGCTTGTAAGGTAGTGCTAGTGTACGGGGATCACTAGTCAGTGCGGACTCGATGGGCCGGAGGGCCTGTTTTGGGCTCTGTCTCTTAACTAAACAAAACTACAGGTACAATGAAAATCTTTATGAAAGCAGCTTGGCACTTGGACTCAGACAACACACAAATGCGTAAATTATGCATACACTTAATTTCTGCAAGACAAGTGCTCTCACACCCCAAAGATGTACAGGTTTGTGGACTAATTGGCTTGGTATAATTGTAAATTGTCCCTGTCTCTGTCAGAGGATTTTATTCTATCAGAGACTCCCTCTTTCAAAATAGATAATAAACTGAAATCAATGTGTAGGTTAGTGTAAGTGTGCTGGGACTGCTGTCAGCGTGCACTTGGTGGGCCAAAGGGCCTGTTTCCATGCTGTATCTCTGAACTCTTAAAAAAAAAAAAAAAAGTAAGTGCATAAAAATATTAGCACAATAAGCATTTAGAAAACAATTTTGTGGTAGTGCAAAAGTTGATCTGAAGTCCTTTGTTTGGGAAAGGAGGGATTAGGGTTGCATAGTGAAGAACGTGATTGTTGTAGGACATTAGCTGTTCCTGAGCCTGGTGGTATGGGACTTCAGGCTTCTGTACCTCCTGCCCAATGGTAGCAGTGAGAAGAGGGCATAGCCTGGATGGTGAGGGTTTGATTGTATGGAGGGAGGGGAGATCGCGAAAAGGGAAGAGGTCGGAAAATGCACGGCAGGTAATAGGTCGAGAGGGTTTTTAGTCTATCCCCGTTCTCCAGAGATGCTGCCTGACCCACTGAGTTACTCCAGCACTCCAGGTACATCTGTAGAGGTTTGTTCGAGTATTTGATGATGTGCTAACTCCCTTTAAACTTCTCAAAAAGCTGGAGTGCCGTCTTTATGGTGTGAATCTGTGGAATTTAATGCCACAGATGGCTGTAGAGGCCAAGTCATTTGGTATTTTTAAAGCGGAGATTGACAGGTTCTGGATTAGTCAAGGTGTCAAAGGTTATGGGGAGAAGGCAGGAGAATGGGATTGAGAGGGAAAGATAGATCAGCCATGATTGAACGGTGTTGTAGACTCGATGGGACGAATGGCCTATTTCTGCTCCTATGACTTACAAACTTACATTGCTGTGTGAGGCCCAGGACAGGTCATCCATGAAAGCATCATAGATTCACACAGCATTAATACAGGCCCTTCGGCCTAGCTTGTCAACACCAACCAACATATCCCATCTACACTAGTCCCACCTACCTGCATTAGGCCCATATACCTCTAATATTGTCCTGTCCACCTACCTGTCTAAATGTTTCTTCACCGTTGCGATTGTACCTGCCTCAACTATCACCTCCGGCAGCTCGTTCCATACACCCACCACCCTTTGTGTGAAAATGTTACCCCTCAGGTTCCTATTAAACATTTCCCCCCTCACCTTAAACCTATGTCCTCTCATTCTTGATTCCCATACCCTGGGCAAGAGACTTTGTGCGTCCACCCGATCCATTCCTCTCATGATTTTGTACACTGCTATAAGAAGATGTTAAACCTCAGGAGGTTGAAGCTGCCTCCTCTCTCTACCACCGACCCACCAATGATAACTGGTACCTTCCTAGGTTTTTTTTTTGTGTTCCTCAGCCTTTTTTATCCAGGAAAAGCTTTTCAAAATATGGTTTTATTGATTTTTTTTCTACATCACATTAGGAATAACAGTAGCTCAAAGTAAAATGAATCTCATGACTGCAATCGATTCTAATTTCTCCTGAAATATCTATCTGCAATTTTTACTTTTAGCCATTTCTGACTGGATTTTAACCCCAATGATGGACGCTCTACACTCGGGTGAGAGAGTAAAACTTTAAAATCTCAAAACTCAAATGATGGCAAAGGATTGGCAAAAGGATGAGTGAAAGTTTTGGCAGCCAACACAATCTCAGAATGAGGACACATGTTAACAATAAACAGCTGTGGACTTTGTTCAGCTTACAATATATGTAATTTGACGTGCACTCTTATGGTCTGGTTTCGTAGTATTACTGATTATTTATTGTATTATAGTTTATTGTATATTCATCTAGGTTGTGTTCAAGTACCTGTAAAACTGCAGCAATTATGGAGGGAACAGCGGTGCAGCAGGTAGAGCTGACGTCTCATGGCACCAGAGACCCTGGTTCAATCCTGATGCCGGGTGCCGTCTGTGTGGAGTTTGCACGTTCTCCCTGTGACCGCGTGGGTTTTGTCCAGGTGCCCTGTATACCCCCCACATCTCAAAGACGTGCGGGTTTGTAGGTTAATTGATCTCTGTAAAATTACCCCTAGTGTGCAGGGATGAGAAAGTGGGATAACATAAAATAACTAGTTCAAAGTAAAATCAATTTCATGACTGCAACTGATTCTAATTCCTCCTGAAATGGATGAGAATGTGGGATAACATAGAACTAGTGTGAGCGGGTGATCGATGGTCAGTGTGGACTCAGTGGGCCAAAGGACCTGTTTCCGTGCTGTACCTTTCAATCAATTGAATTCCGGTCCCAGTGTAGATGACAAAAACATTATTGACTCTTTTGATTTAAATATGTTAATATGACTGCAAGCCCCTGATTTAACTCGGGTTACTGTTCTGTGCTAAATCTCTTAGTTTCTGTCGGAACCCTGGTAGCTGCAGGAAGGCGAGGCCGTTTTTGTGAGAAGATGAATCTCTTTGGCGCATAGTTTGTTTGTGTTTTCTCCATGCCCTTTCTTGATATTCCTATTCCCAACTCCGTAGGAAGAATTAAAATAAAAACTAAACACAGCACAGATGGATCTGGAATTTACGTCCATGGAATTGGTGCATGGTCCATTAGTTGAGAGAGGTAGGAGTAGAATGCACTGGGCAGTGGCCACCACTTTTTGTAATCTCCTTTGCTCCGAGGCGTTGGAGTTGCATCCATGATCAATAGCCAACTGAAGACATTCAGAGCCTTGGAATACGCCTCTCCAATGTTGTAGCCTAACTGGGTCAGAAACCTTCCGCACATGACAGCTTCAATCACTTGGTGCGATGATTGTACAGGTTTTCTTTCTTCCCCTGAAAGCCTTCACTTAATGAGTCATTAGAGTGACTGACAAGACGTTCAGTAATTCTTCTGTGCAAGCTGCATTGTAACCATTTCATGGCTGCCCCTTTCATTTATCATCACCCACTACATGTCCAAGTAGAACATCATGATGCATACATAATCTATTGTTTCTCATACATCCAGCACAAATCAATTGTGAAAAGAGCAGAGATAAAAGGGTGGGAGAGAAGAAAGCTGCGAAAAGGGTGCTTTCTTCTCCCCCTCTACAATCAATGTGAAGAAGGGTTTCAACCCGAAACATCACCCATCCATGTTCTCCAGAGATGCTGCCTGACCTACTGAGTTACTCCGGCACTTTGTGTCCTACTGCATAGGTAGAGACAGAAACTTAATGGTTAGCTTAGGACTGTGGGCTGAAGGGCCTGTTTCATAGTCATATTCATACAGGCCTTTCAGCCCAATTCATCCGTGCCAACCAAGAAACTCCATTTAAGTTAGTCCCTTCTGCCCACATTTGACTCTTATCCATCCGAACCTTTCCTATCCATGTACCTAACCAAGTGTTGGTGGGTCTTGGGTCATTTATCATAGAATGGTACAGTTTAGCAACAGGCCCTTCGGCCCACGGTGTCCGTGCAGAACAGGATGCCAAGTTAAACTAATCTCCTCTGCCTGCATATCCCTCCATTCTCTGCATATCCATGTGCCTGTCTAAAACCCTCTTAATTGCCACATTATCATATCTACCTCCACCACTACCACCCCTGGCAATGCGTTCCAGACACCCTCCATTCTCTGTGTAAAACTAATCTTGCTCGTACATCTTCTTTAAACATTGGCCCATTTACTGGTTAGCATAGACCTTTGGGTTGAAGGACCTATTTCTGTGCTGTATATCTCTAACTATGAAATTGACATATGAGAAAAAGAAGCTGGGACTGTCATATAGCACAGAAACAGGCCATTGATTTAAATCTGTCTGTGCGGAGTTTGCACATTCTCCCCGCGACCGTGTGGGTTTCCTCTGGATACTCCGGTTTCCTTCCACATGCCAAAATCGTGAGAGTTTGTTGGTTAATTGGCTTCTGTAACTTGTTCTGCGTGTGTTGGCGAATGGTAGAATTTGGAGGGAGTTGATAGAATATTGGGAGAAAGGGATAAAAGCTGCCACACTTTTAATTCCTTCTGTGATTTTGTTCTCCGCCATTTCAGTTTAAATTTTTGCCCTGTAGTCCTTGACATTTCCACCCTGGGAAAAAAGGTTCGAACTGGATCAGTTAGATCAGTGAAGGACAACAGACGTCCTTCAAAGAATGACATGAAAAAACAGATGGGTTTTCACAACATTCATGTCTGTCATGATTGATGCCAGTGCATTAATCCCAGAGTTATTTAATTACTTTAATTTAAATTCCCCAGGTGCCCTGCTGGGATTTGAACCTGAGTGCCTAGATCATTAGTGCAGAACTCTGGACGACAAAGCTACACCCAGACCCAAATCTAAAGATGCCGTTCCCCATGTTGTGCTATTTTAGAGTATTTAGACTTTTAGAGACCATTTAGAAACAATTAGACAGGTACATGGATAGAACAGGTTGAGAGGGATATGGGCCAAATGCATGCAGGTGGGACTAGTGTAGATGGGACATTTTTGTCAGTGGGTGCAAGTTGGTCTGCAGGGCCCTTTTTCCACACTGTTTGACTCCATGACTCTATGACTTTCGTCTTTACTTTAGAGATACAGCACAGAAGCAGGCTCTTCAGCCCACCGAGTCCATGCCAACCAGCGATCACCCTGTGCACTAGCACTATCCTATACACTGATGTTTTCAAGAGAGAGTTAGATTTAGCTCTTAGGGCTAAAGGAATCAAGGGATATGGGGAAAAAGCAGGAACGGGGTACTGATTTTAGATGATCAGCCATGATCATATTGAATGGCGGTGCTGGGTCGAAGGGCCGAATAGCCTACTCCTGCACCTATTTTTCTATGTTTCTATGTTTTTTTCTATGTTTCTAGAGATAATTTACAACTTTAATCAAAGCCAAATAACTTACAAACCTGTACACCTTTAGAGTGTGGGAGGAAACCGGAGGACCTGGAAAAAACCCACCTGGTCATAAGGAGAACACTGTACAGACGGCACCTGCCACCAGGATCGAACCTGGGTCTCTGGCACTGTAATGCCCCTGTCCCACTTAGGAAACCTGAACGGAAACGTCTGGAGACTTTGTGCCCCACCCAAGGTTTCCATGCGGTTCCCGGAGGATTTTGTCAGTCTCCCTAATGGTCGAAAGTGGTTTCCGCTTCTTCTATGTTCCGGCGATTATTTCAAAAAATTCAAAACCGGCCGCGACTAAAAATAGGTTGCCGTTTTAAAAATCGGTAATTTTTTAGTTGAAGCCGGTTGCGATGCTAGTTGAAGGTGGCTGCCGGAGGTTGCAGGTAGTGGAAGGTAAGACCTCCCTGGTGGAATAAAACTGGGTGAAAAAAAGGTCTTACCTTCCACTACCTGCAACCTCCGGCAACCACCTTCAACTAGCATCGCAACCAGCATCGACTAAAAAATTACCGATTTTTAAACGGCAACCTATTTTTAGTCGCGGCCGGTTTTGAATTTTTTGAAATAATCGCCGGAGCATAGAAGAAGCGGAAACCACTTTCGACCATTAGGGAGACTGACAAAAACCTCCGGGAACTGCACGGAAACCTTGGGTGGGGCGCAAAGTCTCCAGAGTTTTCCGTTCAGGTTTCCTAAGTGGGACAGGGGCAGGCAGCAACTCTACCCTTGCGCCACTTTGCTGCCCTGGTCTGAATGTTGACATAGGTTGGGACATCACTGAGGTGAATGGTCTGCGATATCAAAGGAAGCAACATTACTGGGAGACTGCAGGTTAAGTCTTTAACCAAGCCATTATTGCGTGCGTTAGTCCTGACGGGGACATCGTCAGAACAGATGGAATCATCATCTCCTTGCTGATGAAATCACTTTGACAGATTAATCAAGTAGAAATATTGAAGGATAAAAAGGGCAGCTAACAGAAATCAACTCTCTCTGCAGATGATAACACTCTAGTTGTTGGAGAAAGTCAAGAGTGTTCAGTTGTCAGATGTACTGGTAACGTGGATATACAGGGAAATGGAGACACATGGATCATGTGCAGGCAGGGGAGATCAGTTTAAATTGTCATCACGTTCAGCACAGACATTGTGGGCTGAATGGCCTGTCCCTCTGCTGTACAGTTCTATGTGTTCTATGTAATATTGAAACAAATGCAAAGTTAAAAGCCCTTGTTCACTGCTATTTAGTCATGGCTCCCTCTGGCAATGCTCTGTTTTTTTTGTCAATGGTTTGTCTTCTACCTGTAGATCTGACTGAACATGACGAGTCCATTTTAATCTGGATTGACAAATGTGAATAAAGGTCTGACATAGAATCCAATTGTTCACATGATCTGTTAACAGACCAATTTCCCTCCTGGGATGAATAAAGTTCTATCGTATCATATCGTATCGTATTTCATCACAAGTGGCCATTGATGTGCAAAGCCTGTAGAAATGGAGCACTCTGAGAAAACCAGTGTTGGTGAACCAACGAGGGACTGCAGAGATCGAGGCAAGGAACTGCAGATGCTGGTTTATACCAAAGATAGACACAAAGTGCTGGAGTAACTCAGCAGGACAGGCAGCATCTCTGGAGAAAAACGATGGCGACGGTTCGGGTCGGGACCCTTCTTCAGACTGAAAGTAGAGGGTGGGGGAGGGTGAAGAGCTGGAGGCGAGAAAAGACGAGGACCAATCAAAGATGGCCACCGGACCTCCGGCAGGGTGGTGCCTGTTAAACCCATTGTTGGCTTGGGATGGTGTGATCTCATGAGGGAAACATAGTGAAGAACTGTGGAACTGGTAAAACAAATAGGGTGGTGGGAGGGTGCAAGGCAGAGGGGAAGAGAGTAAGTAGAAGTCACTTAAAATTAGAGAATTCAATATTCATACCACTGGGTTGCAAGGGGGCTTTGATCGACCCGACTGCATATGGTTTGACTGCCCCGACCGCGGGGGAACAAGGGGAAGAAGATTGAACTTTATTGCCTTCCATCACAGTGAGGAATGTGGAATCCCCTGTGATGGATGTTTATATTAAGTTTTATTTTATGTGGTTGTGTGTCTTGTTGCTTTTCACTTAATATGGCTGCATGGTAACTCAAATTTCACTGTACCTTAACTGGTACATGTGACAATAAACTGACCTTGAAACCTTGAAGCCATGAAGCTACCCAAGCGAAATATGGAGGTGCTGTGCCTCCAATTTAAGCGTGGCCTCACTACTGGCAAAGGAGGAGGTCCAGGGCAGAAAGTTAACGAGAGATATTCCACTTTGACAAGCCAGGTTCAGAGCACAGCGGTGGAGAATTAAAAAGGAATCACACTCAGCTACTCCAGCACTTTGTGTCCTGCAGTGGAATTTATTTGTCATTAAGACCTGCAATTCTATGATATTTTCGTCTCTTGATAGTTGATAATATGTTTCCATGAACAGCTTCTTACCGCCGTTGTCAGACTCTTGAATGACCCTCTCATGACCTAAGGAGGTACGCACGATCACCCAATCTATTGGCAGAGTGGCACAGCAGTAGAGTTGCTGCTGTACAGCACCAGAAACCCAGGTTCGATACCCAGGTCTGTATGGAGTTTGTACATTCTCCCTATGACCGCGTGGGTTTTCTCCGGGTGCTCCAGTTTCCTCCCACATTCCAAACACGTGCAGGTTTGTAGGTGAATTGGCCTCTGTAAATTGACCCGAGTGCCTAGGATAGAACTCGTGCACGGGGTGATCGCTGGTCGGTGTGGACTCCGAGAGGCCTGTGTCTGCGCTGTATCTCTAAACTAAATTGTAAACTAAACCTCAGTACAGCAATGGCTCTGTTTTTTTCCTGCACTTTCTCTGTAGCTGTAACGCCATATTCTGCACCATGTTTCCTTCCTCTTTTTGCACTACCTGTTGTCCTCATGTATAATTTGGTAGTAATTCTATGTGAATGATGTACCTGGATAGCACACAAAACCAAGCTGTTCATTGTATCGGTACACGTGACAATCATAAACGAATGTTCCCAATGTTTAGCTCAAATCTCATGAATGAGCAAGGGATTTTGTTGTTTTAAGGAATCTTTGCAGAATATACGACATAATTTGAAAGGCATTTTACTCGTTGTGATATTACATTTGTTGAATTGGGCAATAGATTTAATTCCAAGTCATTCCAAATTCAAATTTAATTTAAAACCAAAATGCCCCATCTATAGTAGTCCCACCTGCCCGCTTTTGGCCCATGTCCCCCTGAACCTTTCCTATCTGAGTTCCATGCTCCCTTAACGCACGGGAATTGGTAGCATTTATGGGTAATTATGTTGTGTGTGAAAGGAAGAACTATTAATAAACAAACTTAGTTCTTCGGTCTGGAGAAATATGAAAAATGTTTTCACCTGGAGAGAGTGAATCTTTGGAATTCTCCATCCAGGAGTGGTTTCGAAGCTCTGCCACAGGTTATATTCAGGATAAAGTTTTAGAGATTGAAGGAATTGCCATATTGCTTGATTGGAAAGTTCTGGTGTACTGGGTAACCACTGGTCAGTGTGGACTTGGTGGGCAGAAGGACCTGTTTTCACACTGTACCTTTAAAATCTAAAGTCTTGACATATGCTCTCCTGTCATGGGCCTGTCCCACTTACGCGATTTTTTCCGGCGACTGCCGGCACCCGTCATAGTCGCAGCAGGTCGGCGAAAATCTTCAACATGTTGAAAATCCAGCGGTGACCAGAACAAGGTACGACTCTTTGGGCAACTACTCACAACCATACAGGTGTTGCCTGTATGGTCGTGAGTAGTCTCCTCAGTTGCGTAAGTGGGACAGGCCCATCAGCCTCCTCTCTGTTTACAGTCTTGTCACCACATTTTGTGCTCGCAACATTTTCCATTGCCTGTCTAATTTTTTTTTGTTAAGGCCCCACTAGCCTGATGTTCTACGACTTTAGACTTCAGAGATACAGTGCAGAAACAGTCCCATCGGCCTACCGAGTCCACGCCGACCAGCGATCACCCCGTACACTAGCAATATCCAACTTACTAGGGACAATTTACAATTTTTACCAAAGCCAATTAATCTACAAACCGAAGCACCCGGAGAAAATCCACGCAGTCACTTGGAGAACGTCCAAACTCCATACAGACAGCACCCATTGTCAGGAACAAACTCGTGTCTCTGGCGCTGTAAGGCAGCAACTCAACCACTGTGCCACTGTGCCGCCCTTTCTCGAGTGCCGAGGCACAGCTTCATGAAGTGATGGGGTGTGAAGTACAAGTCAGGAGAATACCAGCGAGTATACTTCGACGCTAAATGATGTCTCACTGTGATATAATTTTGAAGAGGCAAATGTAACAAATGTTATTAACAAGTCTGCCGCCCTTATCGGCGATAATGATCACAAATCAGAAAAAATGTATTTTTGCAACCTTCAAATTACAAGAGAAAAAATGAATCTCTGTGCACATTTTACATTGAATATTTATTCCTTTGCTTCCCCAACCGTGACCTCTCTGAGGCTCGGATTAGATTAATGATTCGCAATATTCTTATTCATCCATATCCATTATTATCAAATCCACCATCCTCCCTTTGAGCAGCTTGTTGCATTAATAGATGCAACCTGGAAGTGACTGATTACCGTGTTTTGTTGACCTTTCCAGTCTTCAATTCGAAGCTGTCACTCCTCAAATAGAATGTTTCAAACGCGCTCCACAGACATTAGTTAAATAATTCAATTATTCATAATGTTCATTTGGCTATATTAAGCCGCGGGGTGAGAGGAGGATTCTTACCAAGAGGGTTCTAAGAGGCAAACCAGTCTTGCACTTGGACAAGGATGTTAAGTGGTTGCATGGTGATGCAGCGGTAGAGTTGCTGCCTTACGGCGCCAGAGACCTGGGTTTGATCCTGACTACTGGTGCTGTCTGTACAGAGTTTGTCCATTCTCCCTGTGATCGGTGGGTTTTCTTCAGGTGCTCCAGTTTCCTCTCAAGACATACAGGTATGTATGTTAATTGGCTTGGGTAAAAATTATAAATTTTCCCTAGTGTGTTAGATAGTGCTAACTTAGGGGATTGCTGGTTGGCACGGATTCAATTGGTCAAAGGGCCTGTTTCCACTCCATATCTCTCGACTAAACTGAAGTGTTGTGATTTGCTGAGAGAGTGGATGATAGAATTTACCAAATAGTGAAAGGCCTAGATAAAATGACCGAAAAGTGAAAGGCCTGGATAGAGTGGAAGTGAATAGGATGCTTCCACAAGTGGGAGACTGTAAGACCAGAGGACATCACCTCAGAATAAAAGGACATACCTTTAGAAAGGTGAGGAGGAATTTCTTTAGTCAAAGGGTGGTGAATCCGTGAAATTCATTGCCACAGACGGCTGTGGAGGTCAAGTCAATGTATTATTTTTAAGGTGGAGATTGACAGATAATTGATTAATAAGGGTGTCAGGGGTTATGGGGAGAAGACAGGAGAATGGAGATGAGGGAGATAGATGAATCAGCCATGATTGAATGGTAGAGTATACTTAATGGACCGAATGGCCTAATTCTACACTTATAACTTATTAACTTATTAGATTGGTGGAAGAGTTATTGGTGGTATGGTGGTGTAGCTGGTAGAAACATAGTCTTCTCCTCACTCTTTCAAGCCACTGCCTCACAACGCCAGAGACTTGAGTTCATTTTTGACCTTGTGTGCTGTCCGTGTGGAGTTTGAGTGTTCCCACTGTGATTGATTGGGTTTTCTCTGGGTCCTCCAGTTTCCTCCAACACTCAAAGACATGCAGGTTTGTAGGTTAATTTTCCTCTGTAAGTTGCCACTAGTGTGTTGGGAGTGGATGTGAAAATGGGATAACATAGAACTAGTGTGAGCAGATGGTCGGCATGGACTCAGTGGGCCGAAGGTCCTGTTTCCATCCTCTATCTTTTGATCAATCAATTGTGATGCAGCTTGTTAATGTGTTAAAGCACATATGAGGCACTCACATCCAAAAATCCCCCACATTTCCCATTCTGATAGCACAATGCTTGTGAGAGGAAAGTGTGCTGAATGACTATCAATCATACACAACTTCACTTCATGCCTGAGTTTTCAACAACATTTTGCTTTCATTCAGTTCGACAATTTATTGTCTTTCTTTTATGTGTTGGTTATGTTCACGGGTTGGAGGAGGGTGACGGGTGTTTGTCTTATGTCTCCGACATTAAACCTGTGTGAGAACTGACTGTATTTCTCTCCTTCATATATAATGGCATTGAAGTCGGAAGAACTGATTGTATCGGGTACGATTCATGATCGATACTCTTGCACTAGGTTAGTGTTGGCTGAATATCAACCTGAAATTGTCTTGTATTCTAATGCTTCAGCTCATCATCAGAATTACTGACTGTTATCCCACTTGCACATCTACTTACTACACACCAGGGGCAACTTACAGAGGCTAATTAATCTACAAACCCACGCCTTTGTGATGTGGGAGGAAACGGGAGCTCCTGGAGAAAACCCACGGAGTTACAGGGAGAACGTGCAAAATCCATACAGACAGCACCCGAGGTCAGGATCAAACCCAAGTCTCTGGCTCTGAAGAGTGCGGGGAGGATTTAAGCGGAGGTTGCTAGGACTGCATGTGGTTCTGCAGTTTGAGCCGCTGCTTCACAGCTCCGAGGACCTGGGTTCAACCCCGAAGTCGGGTGCTGGCCGTATAGAGTGTGTACGTTCTCCCTGTACAGATATCCTCTTGACTCTCCAGTTTCCTCCCACATCACAAAGACATGTTAGTAGATTCATTAGATCCTAAAAAATGTCCCCACCATAGGAAACATCGAAGTGAAGTGAAAGATTGTACAAAGGAATAGTGATGTAGAGGAGCAAAGAGGGACAAAGGTGAAGGGTAGTTTGACTGATGGGATTGTTCCCCTGGAACTGGCATAGATTAGACAGGCAGAATGGCCTTGTTCTGTGAATTATAAAGATGTGATCTCCGAAGGCTTACTGTTGACCTCAAACGTTAACTGATGTAGCATTTTCCTTTTTTTGACAGTAAAGTTCGAGCATCCTTGTTATTTGACTTTGATCTTTCATTCTATATCAGGCTCGGAGCCATTCAAACACTCTCATCTTGGCAGCTATCATCTTGAATTTAATACGTTAATGACTGCATTCATAATGCCGAAACATTTATGTGGATTAATTTTTCAGCAGGGCCAGAGAAGAGTAAATCTAGTTCTTAGTTTGATAAGCGTGAACAGCTCAAACCATGTGACGAAGTAGCGTAATCGTCAAATGTGATAGAACATAAAATATAGAACAGTACAGCACCAAAACAGGTCCTTCAGCCCACAATGGCTGTGCCGAACATGATGCCAAGACCATCATTTATCTACCTGTACATTACCCATATCCCTCCATTCCCTGCATATCCATAAGCCTATCTAAAAGTATTTTCAATGCCACAATACCATACTTGCTTCAACCACCACACCCCCACAGCAAGTTCTAGGCACTCACCACTCTATGTGTACAGAAAAACTTGCCTTACACATCTCCTTTAAACTTTGCCTCTCTTACCTTAAAGTTACGTGCTCTAGTATTGATTTTTCCCATGCTGGGAAAAAGGTTCTGACTGTCTACCCTATCTATGCCTCTTATAATTTTATATACTGCTATCAGGTCTCCCTCAACCTGCAACATTCCAGAGAAAATAATCCAAGTCTGTTCATCCTCTCCTGTAGCTAATGCCCCCCTATTTCAGACATCATTCTGGTAAACCTCTTCTGCACCCTTGCCAAAGCTTCTACATCCTTGCTGTAATGGGGTGACCAGAACTGCACACAATACTCCAAAATTTGTTGATGCAGGGTTCATATTATGCCCTGAAATAACTTGAGTGGTGATATTATCAACCGATACTAAAATCTATTGTCAGCTAAGGCGAAAGAATTATGAATTAAATATAAAATGGGTCAAGTTTGTGGCTTCATAAAAGTGGGCATCACAGTGGCGCAGTGGTAAAGTTGCTGACTTACAGCACCAGAGACCTGGGTTCAATCCTGACTATGGATGCTGTATGTACGGAGTTTGTATGTTCTCGCCGTGACTTACATGGGTTTTCTCCAGGTGCTCTGGTTTCCTTCCACTTTGCAACGACATGCAAGATTGTAGGTTATTTAGCTTGTGTAGGATTAAACTAGCGTATGGGTGATCGTTGGTTGGCATGGACGCGGTGGGCCGAAGGGCCTGTTTCCATGCTGTATCTAGAAATGTTAATCCTCACAGTACATAGAAAATTATAAACATAGAAAATAGGTGCAGGAGTGGGCCATTCGACCCTTCGAGCCAGCTATTCAATAAGATCATGGCTGATTATCCAGAATCAGTACCCCGTTCCTGCTTTTTCCCCATATCCCTTGATTCTGTTAGCCCTAAGAGCTAAATCTAATTCTCTCTTGAATACAAGCAGAGGCAACACAGTTGCATGGAAGATGCATCTTAATCCCCATAGAACAGTACAGCATAAGAACATGACCCTTCGGCCCATCATGTCTATGATGACTATAATAACAATCTAAACTAATCCCATCTGCCTGCACGTGGTTCTATCCCTCTATTCACTCTGTACACACACCTGTCTAAATTCCTCTTAAACATTGCCATCATATCTGCTTCTTCCACCTCCTCTTGCAGAACAATCTCCGCATTTCAATCTTCTGATGTTTCCAACCTTTCACCAACACTGTCAGACTGAACTACACCCAAGTTCAAACCTGACCATGGTGCCGTTTGTGTGGAGTTTGCACGTTCTCCCTGTGACCGCGTGGGTTTCCTCCGGGTGCCCCGGTTTCCTCCCACATCCCAAAGATGTGCGGGTTTGCAGGTTAATTGATCTCTGTAAATTGCCCCAATTGTGTAGGGAGTGGATCAGAAAATGGGATAACATAGAATGGTTGATCGATGGTCGGCATGGACTTGGTGGGCCTGTTCCATGCTGTAACTTTCAATCAATCAAGTTAGCAGCTATCTTGCTCCAATACTTTAAAACTCATTTCGAACACTCCTGAATATTGCTTCAACTTCTCTCCCACTTTGAAAGTTTCTGCACAGTTTAATCATTTGGATGTGCATTTATGCAGTTCACTAGTTCTTCAAAGGAAATCCCCTTTGAAGTTAGATCGCATGGGATTCCAGGAGAAATAGCTGAATGGATAGAAAATTGGCTTCATGAAAGGAAGCAGAGGGTGATGGTGGAAGGCTGCTTTTCAGACTGGAGGCCAGTGACTAGTGGTGTGCCTCAGGGTTCGGTGTTGGGCCATTGCTGTTTGTCATCTATATCAATGATTTGGTGAAAAAGTTCACTTAAAAGATAGACAAAGTACAAATTCTTAAGACCATACAAAGCTTTAATTTAACGTCTGACGGGTGTGAACTGAGAGACCCAGAGGCAACAGGTTCTCACGTCTGAATCTCCAGCAGCACACACAAAGAAATACCAGAACACCGAAGCTTATATACGTACCGATATAAAACAATTTGCATGATATAATGACAAAAAAACCATCATCCACCTCCAAATATGGAGTTGTTTTTCACTCTTTGCCAAAAGCCAGTTACCCCAATGGAATTCTCTGGGCCCCTTCTTATCTGATTAACCTCTTCAACTTACATAAAAAACTTGTAAGAGAGCTGCGAACTATTCAACTTAAAGGGAAAAAAACCTGGCATGATAGGAGTTGTCCAAATCCCATCATGCATTACAATTGGCCTTTTACATCAGGAAAGTTTAAATATGACAACAATCAATTAATAACTAACTCTTTCATTCCTCCCTTTTATCATGTAATGATAACACTACAGTCCTTGGTTAGTACATAGTAAAGGCTTCAGACATTTCAGTACATAGATTAAGATAATGATCAGCAGTACAATCGATCCATAATGTATTACCATTCCCCATATTCCTCCAAACATACTAAATGGCCACCATTCTACACCCTTATTAAAGTTATGCATTTCCTCCCCTACCTCTGTAATCTTCTTTATTTCTGCAGTAATATGTGCTGCTAAATCTGTAATGTTAGAAGATTCATCAGGGATGTAAGTACAGCATTCACGCCCCATAATAGCACATGTACCCCCTTTCTCTGCCAGAATCTCAGTAAGGTTAAGTGGTATTGTTATGAGGGGTATTCCTTCTCCACCATTATATGGGATGAGCGTACACAACCAGCATACATTTATTATTACGAAGGGCAAATTCAAAACTCATAAACAAAAACAGATTATTTCACCAAGTCCAGTCCATATGGGCCAACCCCAGAATATAAAAGAGGGTCAATAGCCCCATTGTCCTTTTTTGGTTCTCCGAACTGTTTAAAGTCAATCAGATGAATCCAACGCGGTGATCTTCAATCTTCTTGGCGGTTGATGTTGTTGATACCACTTGGTACAGTTCCGTCCCAATGCCTTATCAGTATGTAGTCTGACAGTATGAACTCGTCCCTGTGTTCAACTGGTAGTGGTATCTGCACTTCTTGTACCTTAGAATGCAGACCTGGCAAGGCATCGGTTAATTGCTGTGTATAATAATTAGTTAATCACTGAGGGCCTGTAGGTGAAACTTCCACACGTGAGTCGCACCACCAGTGGGTACGTAGCCTGTGGTCACCCTCAGTCCATAGCATCCTTCCCACAACTCGCAGTCACCCAGCCCTGCGTCACCTGCAAATCTACCAATGCCACCATCACATTGCATTACATCGGCATACTCAGTTTCTCGCAGATCTGATGGCTATCAATGTCCCAAGATAGGCGAGAAATAGCGACATGTCCATCGCAATCTATCCTAGAAAGGGATTTCTTAAAAGAAAGAAGTTAACATTTTATCTTTTTGGCACCATACTGACAATCTTACAGTGGTGAAAGTGAACCCACGCATGTCTCCCCTCCACCTTTTCTGCGGTAGGGGTTGTTAGAAGGACCTGGTAATGCCCTTCCCACCGAATGTCCCGAATCTTCCTCATCCAATTCCTGATTATTACACAAGTACCAGGTTCAATTTTAGACATAGTGGTTCTATTGTACATCCTTCAATGCCCTGGTTAACGATAAAATATAATTAGTCATTTCCATTGTCATGTGATGAAAGTGAACAGCCTTTGGAGCATTCTGGTTCCATGTTGCCCCCAGTGGATGGTCATATAAAATCTCTGCTGAATTCCTTTTATTGTCATTCAAACAATTCAAACAAACAGAAGTTTGAACAGATTTTCGTTCCCTGTAGTCATAACAGCAAAAACAAAACACACAGTTCCACACAACATCCAGCACAGTGAATCTCCAAACACCTCCTTACTGTGATGGAACGCAAAAGTCCTATTTCCCTCTCTCCCTTCTTATCTGTTCCACTGGAGAAAGCCTGTCCCAAGAGAAATACAAGCAACATGATCTAGTGAAGTATCTCAGCAAGCAATGTAATATCAATTAGCTCTTTCATGCCTTGTGTTTCATTTTGGCCAAAAATGTCACACAAAACAATTCAATTGTCACAACACAAAATTTTGCACATCAAAATAAAGTCCACAATAGACCTACACAAAACTCAGTATTTAGAACCACAGAAGTTAACAATGCAAAAAAAGGTATTTGATTTAAATACTCCAATTCTGAAGAATCTGAGTGTGCCCCTTTAATTGAAAGCACTGAACCGCATCGGAATTCTCAGTGGAATCCTTATCAGTAGAGAAAAAAACAGTCAAACTGCTGCTTCGAGGTGATCAATGTTAAAGCCCCCAGACATTGCCATGTGTTAAAGGGACACACACAACTATTGTTTCAAACAGAAAGCTCTTTAAACATTTATAACAAATAACACATTTGCACATTTTTCTCTTAAGTCATGATCCAAAAACACACTCCACATAGCTTCAAAGTGTAACACAGGTATCAAAGACTTCAAACCTGATTAGTTTTTTTATCATAGCAACAAGAATTTAAAAAAACTATTTACACCAAGGGACCCCATGCATTTCAGTCTCTTAAAGGAACCCATACACATACACAAAAGAATGTACAAAAGCCATTTACAAAAGCAGTTCATACTATATTTACTTCAAAGACGTCTCTTTGTAATCTACTTTCCCTTTTTCTGACAAAACCCTATTTTTTTTTTTCCCACCAAAAACTTGGTTTCAAAAAATTTACAAGAAAGATTTTACAAGCTGCTGTTTTTTTATTAGCTCTGGGAGGACTGAGGTCACAATTGTGGTTATAAAGTCTTTTAATTGTGAAAGCCTTCTTGTTGAAACAAGAAAATTAAGTTGGAAATAAAACCCGTTACAGCATTTTCCTTCCACCATAAATCTTCACAATGATAGGCAGCAGGGTAGGATGGTCCAATTCCCTGTCAGTCAGGATCCTGGACTCTGTGATTGGACATGATCCAGATCGTGATTAGTCAGATTTCCCATCACTCAAAGTCTGGCCACACCCACTGAAGTGGCGACCAATCAGACTCCTATTTTTTCAAAGTCTGACCACACCCAATAAGATATCAAATTCCACAGACAAAGACCCACATTCTCATCCGAGGCTTAGCAATGCAAGGTTGCCTGCCATTCTGTTGCTCTGTGCCAAAGGCTATTCAAATCTTGAAGGCAGGTTTGTTTTAACTCTCAATGTTGAATTTAATACTGTTTCTCTTCTCCTGCCTCAGTCCTTACTCCCTTCCTTTTCTTCGTCTGCTTTAGTCAGGAAATGTTTAATTCTGTCCGAATTTCCCCGCCAATTTCCCCTATTTTGCTTTGTCAGAAAAAGGGATCCCATCACCTTTTCTCATTTCCTAACCATGTGGTCAGCTTGTAACTTAATATTCTAAATTTCTTATTATACTTAAAATTCAAATAACACATTTGTAGAACGGGGGTTCCCCCATCACTGTTATCCAGAGCATTCCCCATAGATAGATAGAGAATAAGAGAGAGAGAGAGAGAGAGAGAGAGAGAGAGAGAAGAGAGAGAGAGAGAGAGAGAGAGAGAGAGAGAGAGAGAGAGAGAGAGAGAGAGAGAGAGAGAGAAAAAGCAGACTTCTTTTCTTTTAATATAAGACCCAGGTGTCTCAACTGAGCTGACCCGCTAACCGTGACCCCAGTTTCTCAACCTAGCAGACTTCTAAGACCCAGGTGTCTCAACTGAGCTGACCCGCTAACCGTGACCCCAGTTTCTCAACCTAGCAGACTTCTAAGACCCAGGTGTCTCAACGAAGCTTATATACGTACCGATATAAAACAATTTGCATGATATAATGACAAAAAAACCATCATCCACCTCCAAATATGGAGTTGTTTTTCACTCTTTGCCAAAAGCCAGTTACCCCAATGGAATTCTCTGGGCCCCTTCTTATCTGATTAACCTCTTCAACTTACATAAAAAACTTGTAAGAGAGCTGCGAACTATTCAACTTAAAGGGAAAAAAACCTGGCATGATAGGAGTTGTCCAAATCCCATCATGCATTACAATTGGCCTTTTACATCAGGAAAGTTTAAATATGACAACAATCAATTAATAACTAACTCTTTCATTGGATCAGAACATACAAGGCATTATTAGCAAGTCTGCAGATGAACTAAAGTGGGTGGTGTTGATGGTTGTCAAAAATTGCAGCAGGATCTTGATCAGTTGGGCAGGTGTGCTGAGGAATGGTTGATGGATTTTAATGCAGCAAAATATGAGGTGCTGCATTTTGGAAAGTTTAACAAGGGCAGGACCTACACAGTGAACAGTAGGGCTCTTGGGAATGTTAAGGGGCTGTCCCACTGTGGCGACCTAATCTGCGAGTTTAGACCAGTTTGCCCTGGACTCAAACTCGCAGCATGGTCGACACAAGGTCCTTGGAGGTCCTATGAGGTCGCTGGAACTCTCCTTCATGCTCGAGGGAAGTTCCCGCCTACTCGCGGCCTCAGCTGGGTCGCGGAAAATTTTTCTGGATATTGAAACATTTTCCGCGAGTAAAATTTGGTCGGCATGGTTCTTTTTCATTCGTAGTGCAGTGGAGTGGGGTCGCTATTTAGTTACAGGCAGTCGAGGGCAGCCGTACGCAATCTCCTTCACTGACTGGGCATTTTGATTGGCTCATTGGAGTTTTCAGGACCTAGAAAGACCTACCAGTAGGTAAAATGCCCGCTAAACTATTAAACTTCTTAAAAGTGTCTCCACTCCTTCTCTCCCCCTTCTCTCCCCCTTCTCTCCCGCTTCTCTCCCCCTTCTCTCCCCCTTCTCTCTCCTTCTCTCCCCTTCTCTCCCCCCCCCCCCTCCGCGCTCTCTAAAGGACTTACCGTTACTGTGGCAGCCATTTAACGTCATATTCATCGCACAGACAGCGCTCCTCCACTTTCCCTGGCCCCCACCTTCGCGATGTGTTTGTGTGTGCGGTCGGTAGATGCAGCTCGCGGTTTCAACGCGGCCGGTCGATCCAGCTCGAGGCTTTCCAGGAGAGTGCCCTCGAGCTTGAAGGTCGCAGACACTCTTCTGGACTCGCGGATTAGGTCGCCCAAGTGGGACAGGCCCTTGCTAGAGCAGATGGATCCAGGAGTGCAGGTACAAATTTCCTTGAAAGTGGAGTTACAGAATGGCAGGATGGCCAAAGAGGTTTTCGACACATTGACCTTAATCATTCAGAGTATTGCATATAGAGGTTCAGAGGTCATGTTACATTTATATAAGACATTGGTGAGACATTTAGAGTATTGTGTTCAGTTCTGGTCACCTGTTATAGGAAAGATATGGTCAAACTGGAAAAGGTGCAGAGAAGATTTAAGAGGATGTTGCCAGGAATCAAGGGCCTGAGCTATAAGGAGAGGTTATAAGGCACGGACTTTATTCCTTGGAGCCCAGGAGGATGAGGGGTGATCTTATAGAGGTGTAGAAAATCATGAGAGGAATAGATCGGGTAAATGCACAAAAATCTTTTACCCAGAGGTGTGATTTGAGAACTAGAGGACATAGGTTTAAGGTGAGGGGGGGATAGATTTAATAGGAACTTAAGGGGTAACATTTTTACCCAAAGGGTGACCGGTGAATGGAACGAGCTGCCAGAAGAGGTAGTTGAGGCACGTAGTATTGCAATGTTTAAGGAACATGGATAGGATAGGTTTAGAGGGATATGAGCCAACCGCAGGCAGGTGGGACTAGTGTAGATGGGACATGCTGGTTGGTGGGCAGATGGGCCTGTTTCCTCGCCGTATGACTCTATGACTATGCTTTTGCGATAATAAGATGAATCTTTGAGTACTCTTTATGCAAACAACATAGGTTGAAGGCATCTTCAAACTTGAGTGATTTAATTCTTGAGTGAGTGCATTTAACAAAAATGAATCCAGGTTTATTGCTTCAGTTGGTCATTCTTGAGGAGGTTTATAGACAACGGTTTGCATATGGTGCGTAATTGGTGAACATTTTTTAAAGATTTTGAGCTAATTATTTTCGCATTAGCCGTCTAATCTCTATAGTTAAAGGAAATCTGAAGATGGCCATCGTGGGGATTGAAGCCTGCTGTTGGTGTTTGGCATAGAACAAAGTGCTCATAACACTGTAAATGGGAGTTCCAAAATTACAGAAATTACGATTGGCAAAAACAGCTTCGACTCGGTTAAATGGTTTTTCAATGATGTTCGGGAGCGGGAGGAGGGCTGGACGATGGACAGTGTGGAATCTCAGCTCAATTGGAAATGGGTCTATTCGGAAGTGTTGTCATAAATGCTGCGTACTTTTGGCAATTAATTCCAATCTGTTTCTGAGCTATAAACCATCAAATTAGGCCACAGAGCAGTACAAAGTCAATAAAAAATCATTCATCAACATTAAGCATTTATGTATGCTTGGTTCAGTTACTCACGGTTTGCACTGTGATTTAGAAACATAGAAAACATAGAAACATAGAAAAATAGGTGCAGGAGTAGGCCATTCAGCCCATCGAGCCAGCACCACCATTCAATATGATCATGGCTGATTATCTAAAATCAGTACCCCGTTCCTGCTTTTTTCCTACATCCCTTGATTCCTTTAGCCCGAAGATCTAAATCTAACTCTCTCTTGAAAACTTCCAGTGAATTGGCCCTCATTGCCTTCAGTGGCAGAGAATTCCACAGATTCACAACTCTCTGGGTGAAAAAGATTTTCCTCATCTCAGTCCTAAATGGCCTACCCCTTATTCTTAAACTGTGACCCCTGGTTCTGGACTCCCCCAACGTCGGAAAACATTTTCCTGCATCTAGCCTGTCCAATACTCTAAGAATTTTATATGTTCCTATAAGATTCCCTCTCATCCTTCTAAATTCTAGTGAATACAAGCCCAGTCGACCCATTCTTTCATCATATGTCAATCCCGCCATCCCGGGAATTAACCTGGTGAACCTATGCTGAACTCCCTCAATAGCAATAATGTCCTTCCTCTGTTAGGAGTCCAAAATTGCACACAATACTCCAGGTGCGGACTCACCAGGGCCCTGTACAACTGCAGTAGGACTTCCTTGCTCCAAAACTCAAATCCTCTCGCAATGAAGGCCAACATGCCATTAGATTTCTTCACTGCCAAATGTACCTGCATGCTGACTTTCAGTAACTGCACACCCAGGTCTCGTTGCACCTCCCCTTTTCCTAATCTGACATAATACAGATAATAATCTGCCTTCCTGTTCTTGCCACTAAAGTGGATAACCTTACATTTATCCACATTATACTGCATCTGCCATGCATCGACCCACTCGACCAACCTATCCAAGTCATCCTGCAACCTCATAGCATCCTCATCGCACCTCACACTGCCACCCAGCTTTGTGTCATCTGCAAACTTGGAGATGCCACATTTAATTCCCTTGTCTAAATCATTAATATATATTGTAAATAACAGATCCCTGCACCGAGCCTTGCGGCACCCCACTCGTCACTGCCTGCCATTCTGAAAAGGACCTGTTAGTTCCTACTCTTTGCTTCCTGTTCTCTATCCATGTCATTACCCTACCCCCAATACCATGTGCTCTAATTTTGCACACTAATCTCTTGTGTGGGACCTTGTCAAAGGCTTTATGAAAGTCCAGATACACCGCATCTACTGGCTCCCTTAACCATTCTACTTGTTAAATCCTCAAATAATTCCAGAAGATTATTCAAGCATGATTTCCCCTTCATAAATCCATCCTGACTTTGATTGATCCTGTCACTGCTTTCCAAATGCGCTGCCATAACATTTTTAACTCGAGCATCTTCACCACTACCGATGTAAGGCTAACTGGTCTATAATTCCCCGTTTTCTCTCTCCCTCCTTTCTTAAAAAGTGGGGTTAAATTGGCTACCCTCCAGTCCACAGGAACTGATCCAGAGTCAAGAGAACATTGGAAAATGATCACCAATGCATCCACGATTTCTGGGGCAACCTCCTTGAGCACTCTGGGATGCAAACCATCAGACCCTGGAGGTGTATCTGCCTTAATTCCCAACAGTTTAACCAACACTATTTCCTGACTAATGTGGTTTCCCTTCAGTTCCTCCCTCCCACTAGATCCTCGGTCCCCTACTATTTCTGGGAGATTGTTTGTGTCTTCCTTAGTGAAGACAGAACCAATGTACTTGTTTAACTGTTCTGCCATTTCTTTGTTTCCCATTGTAAATTCACCTGTCTCTGATTGTAAGGGACCTACATTTGTCTTCACTAATGTTTTCCTTTTTACATATCAAAGGAAGCTTTTAGAGTAAATTTTTTATTCCTCGCAAGCTTTCTTTCATGCTCTTTCCCCACCTCTTAATTAACCCCTTTGTCCTCCTCTGTTGAGTTCTAAATTGCTCCCAGTCCTCCGGTTTGCTGCTTCCCGTGGCCAATTTATATGCATTTTCCCTGGATTTAACACTATCCTTGATTTCCCTCATTAGCCACGGTTGAGCCGCCTTCCCTAGTTTATTTTTTCGCCAGACAGGGATGAACTATTTCTGGAGTTAAATGTTTACCATTGCATCTCCACCGTCAACCCTTTAAGTATAATTTGCCAGTCTATCCTAGCCAATTCCCGTCTCATTCCTTCAAAGTCTCCTTTCTTTCAGGACCCTAGTCTCTGAATTAACCGTGCATATTTCTTACATATTTTACCACAGCTTTGAAGTGTGCGAAACACCAACTGGTTTTGCTTTGTAACAAATTGTGCTTCAGTTATTAGTTTGGGTTAGAGATACAGCATTGGAAACAGGCCCTTCAGCCCAACGGATCCACACCAACTATCAAACACCCATTTTATCCCACTTTCGTTTCCATCGAGTCATACAGTGTGGAAACAGGCTCTTCGGCCCAACTTGCCCACACCGACAAATATGTCTCATCTACACTAGTCCCATCTGCCTGCATTTGGCTCATGTCCCTCTAAACCTATCCTATAAATGTACATATCCAAATGTCTTTTAAATGTTGTGATAGAACCTGCCTCAACTATCTCCTCTAGTAGCTCATTCCATATACCTACCACCATGTGTAAAAAAATTGCCCCTCAGGTTCCTATTAAACCTTTCCACTTCATACACACCATGGGAAATTTACAGAGTTTAATTAACCTATAAACCCGTATGTCTGGAATGTTGGCGGAAACTTGTATGGTCACAGGGAGAACATGCAAAATTCAAACAGACCCGTGGTCAGGGTGAACCCAGGTCTCTGGCGCACTTAGGCAGAAGGTCTACCAGCTCCACCACTGTGCAGCTTAAACTAAATGTAAAGCTTTGCTCCGATGATGACTAGCTTGTGAATGATCAAGACTTGATCCACTCCAGCATGGACTCAAGTCAGCCCTTTCCACCTCATATAAAATATAACATACAGACTTACAGCATGAAGACAGGCCCTTCGGCCCATTGAGTCGCTACTGCAATCACCCCATTTAATTCTCCCTACATTCCCGCCAGGTCCTACTAGATTTACTGCTCGCCAACACATGAGAGGCAATTTGCAATTACTGACTAATGTACCAACCAGCATACCCGGAATGAAGAGGATTACAAGAAATGGTGAACACCATCCAGTCCATCACAGGCACTGACCTCTCATCCATCGAAGGTATCTATAAGAGTCGCTGCCTCAAGAAGGCAGCCAACATCATCAGAGTTTCACACCACCCTGGCCATGCTCTCATTTCACTCCTGCCATTGGAGTCTGAAAACTGAAACGTCCAGTTTCAAGAACAGCTTCTTCCCTACAACCATCAGGCTATTGAAAACTACAAACTCCAATTCCAAATTGTCTATGTTCCGTTAGGGACTTTGGGCTTTGTTTCGATATTGCACAGTATTGTTTTTTTATTTACTTGGAACTTTTTTTCACTTTGTTTATTATATTATCAAATGAGTACTGTGTTTACAACCTGTTGTGCTGCTGTTGCAAGTAAGAATTTAATTATTTCATTTTGGAACACATGACAATAAAACACTCTTGACCTTCTTGACTGTTGATCTTTAGGGTATGGGAGGAAACCACAGCATCCTGAGGAATCTAACACACAGTTGCAGGGAAAAAGTGCAATCTCCACAGTGATTGCACCAGAGGCTGGGATTGTACCCAGGTCAGTGGAGCTGTGAGGCAGCTGCTCTGCCAGCTGCACCACTGTGCAATTGATGGATTGAAAGATACAGCACAAAAACTGGCCCTTCAGCCTACCGTGTCCACGCTGACCATCGATCACCCGTTCACACTAGTTCCATGTTATGCCACTTTCTCTTCCACTCCCTACACACTAGCAACAATTTTCAGAAGCCATTTAACCTACAGACCCACTGGTCTACCAGCTGCACCATTGAGCTGCCCAACCATTGAGGAAACTGGAGAATAAACACTCCATTGCTCCAGAAACTGTTGACCTCTAATTCTTGGGAACATTTTCTTCACCTGCTTCATAATTTTTTGATTTTTTTTTCCTTTTATATACCAGGACATTTAACTCCTGTATGAAGCATTTGTTTGCAGTTCAGAGACAAGAGTGTTTATTTGTCACATGTGCCGACGATGGAACAATGCCGTTCTTACTTACTGCAGCTTTACAGGCATAGTAACACAATAATGTACAAATTAATAAGCAAAAACCAATAATGCAATACATTTATAATCAGCAACATTAGGTAACTGGATCATAAATGCAAAGTAGTTTAGCTTAGGGTTATTGTCACGCCTACCGATGTACAATGAGAAGCTTTTTAGTTGCATGTTATCCAGTCAGTGGAAAGGCTATACATGATTACAATCGAGCCGTCCAGAGTGTACAGATACAGGATAAAGGGCATAATGTATCGTGCAAGATAAAGTCCAGTAAAGTCCAATTAATGATACTGAGGGTTTTCAATGTGGCAAATGGTAGCTCAGGACTGCTCTCTAGTTGTTGATAGTGTGGTTCAGTTGCCTGAGAACAGCTGGGAAGAAACTGTCCCTGAATCTGGAGGTGCGCGTTTATACACTTCTGTGCCTCTTGCCTGTTGGGAGAGGGAAGATGGGGGAGACTGGTCCTTGATTATGCTGGTGGCCTTGCCGAAGCAGCATGAGCTCTAAATGGTGCCTACAGAGTGCAACTAAAATAAAATCTGCAGCAGATCATAAGTGCTGAGGTAGGGTGTGGTTCGTGTTGTGCAGTGTTCAAAGTCTGATGGTTGTTGGAAAGAAGTTGTTCTTGTACCTTCCCGGTGGTACTTGTAAGATGAGAGTATGGCCAGGGTGGATGTGGGTCTTCGCTGATTTTAACTGCGTTTTTGAGATGCAGTTTCCTGTAGATCTGTTCAGTAATGGAGAGATGAGGACCAATGGTGCACCGGGCAATGTTTACCACTCCCTGTAGCCTCCTTCATTCCTGGGCACTTTAAGTGGCTGAGAACATGCAATGTCCCAATATATAATCATAAGTTACTCTTCTTTTGGAAGAAATGCAATTTACAGAAATACAGTAATGCTCAATTGTTAAGAGAGTTATTTAAATTATTTTGCAGTGTATTTATTCTGGGGTTTAGTGGCACCTCTGAGCTTGTTTCTATGCTGTTAATTCTTGGGTACAGCAAAGGTGATGGGCTCCATAACTTTGGAACTGGAGATGTGTTCCTGTACAGGGTAGGGGCGGCACAATGGGGCTGCCTCACAGCACCAGAGACCTGCGTTTGATCCTGACTATGGCTGCTGTCTGCATGGAGTTTATACGTTCTCCCTGTGACTGCGTGGGTTTTCTCCGCGTGCTCTGGTTTCCTCTCACACTCCAAAGACCTACAGGTTTGTAGGTTAATTGGTTTTGGTAAAAATTGTAAGTTGTTCCCAGTATGCAGGATAGTGTTGATTTATGGGGGTGATTGCTGGTTGGCGCGGACTCAGTGGGCCAAAGGGCCTGTTTCCACACTATATCTCTAAAGTCTAAAGTTAAGCTTTCATCCCAGCTGATACCCCACAGTGGTAACACTGCCCGCTGCTGGAACATGTGGAGATGGTTGAGGAAGTGTAGGACTGATCCAATTCAGTCTATTACTGCCCCAGCCATCTTCACTCTTTTATCAGTTCAGTGATGGAAGGCTTCGTCGACAATACCATCAAGTAGCATTTACTTACAGATGGAACTGACAAGTCATTTATACTGCAAGGGATTCAATGGAGTTGCAGAGAGAGCTGGTAAGGTCAGGCCACAAATGGATCAGCGGTCCATTTGAATACCAGAGGGCATAGGTTTAAGGCAAGAGGTGAAGGGTTTATAGGAGGTGTGTGAGGCAAGTTATTTGTACTTTGTGTGCGGAGGGTGCCTGGAACAACAGAGCTGATTCAACAGACATTTGACTGGGACTTGAAAATCTGCCGACTGTGTATCCTCTCTCAGTGTACTAATACTATACATGTCCTGTATCTGCAATGCTTATCTAAGATGTATCTAAGTGCTTATGTATAGTGATACTTGAACTGAACTATATACTAAAATGAATGTCACTGTACATCGCTACACGTGACAATAAAGTACTTTTGAACCGTTCATTGGCCTATTCCAAGGCCTACTTCAAGTCGAGATCCTGCATCAGTCCAATCTAAAACATTGACAACTCCTTTCCCCCACCTCGCCTCCCAAAATTGTTGCTCGACCCACTGAGTTCATCCAGTAGTTTGTTTTAGATCTCATTACAGTTTCAATCCAAACATGGATCAAATAGAAGATAGATACAAAATGCTGGAGTAACTCGGTGGTTCAGTCAATATCTCTGGAGGGAAAGAATGGGTGATGTTTCGGGTCGAGACAGTCAGGGGAAAGAGAAACGAGAGATATAGAGAGCAATGTAGAGAGATGTAGAACAAAGAAATGAAAAATATGTTTAAAAAAAGAACGATGATAAAGGAAACAGGTCACTGTTAGTTGTGGACTAAGTGAAAATGAGTGCAGACAATTAAACTCTCCAGGACAACAGTGACACTGGCACAATGACTAGGATGGGGGAGGGATGGAAAGAGAGGGGATGGAAGGGTTATTTGAAGTGAGAAATCAATACTCATAACACTGGGCTGTGAGCTGCCCAAACAAAATATGAGATGCTCTTCCTCCAACTCGTGTTTGGCCTCACTTTGACAATGGGGGAGGCCCGGACAAAAGGTCAGTGTGGGAAGGGGAGTTAAAGTGTTTTGCAACCGGGAGATCAAGTTGGCCCTGGTGGACTGAGCGAAGGTATTCAGCGAAACGATCGTCCAGTTTACGTTTGGTCTCGCCGATGTATAAGAGTCCATACCTGGAACAACGGGTAGAGTAGATGAAGTTGGAGGAGGTGCAAGTGAATCCTAACCTGAAAGGACTGCCGGGGCCCCTGGACAGAGTCGAGGGAGGAGGCATAGGGACAGCTGTTGCATCTCCTGAGGTTGCAGGGGAAGGTACCTGGGGAGGGGGTGGTTTGGGTGGGAAGGAATGAGTTAACCAGGGGGTTGTGGAGGGAATGGTCTCTGTGGAGGTGGGAAGGGGTGGCAATGGGAAGATCCCGTTGAGTGTAGGGATCACGTTGGAGGTGGTGAAAATGTCAGAGGTTTATGCGCTGATGGGGTGATTGAAGGTTAATTAGCTTCGGTAAAATTGTAAAATATCCCTAGTGTGAAGATAGTGCTAGTATACGGGGTGATCGCTGTTCGGCTTGGACTTGGTGTGCCGTAGGACCTGTTTCTGTGCTGTATCTATAAAGTACCTGTAAATTCTAAATAAAACCCCCATCTAAATGACTGCTTAAAGCAATGGAGACAGAGTGACAAAGGACACATCATAAACATCCTGAAAATGAGTCTAATGAAACTTGTTCTGCACTTTGGCAAGAATTGAATCTTGAGCGTTTATGAGGATTAATGCTGTCGACCTGAGTGCTCAGGAGTAACTGGTATAATAGCGTTATATTATTTCCTTGCATAGTCTTTGAGAACTTTGGATTCTTGTTAATATAAAAGAAAAAGGAATTTAAAAGCTACAAACTTGGCTTAATGCCATGGCTCTAGTTGAAGCCAAATATTTTCACGATTTGTGCAGATCTATCTCGGGCACTCAAACAACAGTGTTTGCCCATGTGTAGGAAGGAATTGCAGATGCTGGTTTACACTGAAGATGGACACAAAATGCTGGAGTAACTCAGCGGGTCAGGCAGCATCCACGGACGAAAGGACCATGTGATGTTTTGGGTCGAGACCCTTCTTCAGGCTGAGAGTCAGGAGAGAGGGAATCTAGAGGTTGAAAAGGCACAGAATGAACCAAAGCCGGCATCAATGGCCAAGGAGCCCATAGTGGTCCATTGTTGTCTATGGAGGAGGTGATAACGAAAGGTTACGAACAGTGAAACTAGCAGGATGACTAGGGTGGCGGAGGGACAGAGAATTAGGGAATGCGAGGGATACTTGAAATTGGAGAAATCAATATTCATACCGTAAGGTTGTACGCTGCCCAAGCAGAATATCTTAATATTAAAAGTCAATTTAAAAACAATGGATTGATATCCTGTCAGGGTTACCTGAATGACAATACCAAATATCCCATTTGCAAAATGGAAAATATAGGTGCATATACAATTTGAAACCAAAAGAGATCACCCTCTTCTGCTTCAGCCATTTAACATTCATAACACATTGAATGCAACCGTATTCACACTTGCGCTTGGTTTGCCAAGGCCTACTGGATCTCCCGGTTGCTGATCACTTTAACTCTACGACTCATTCCCACACTGACCTTTCTGTCCTGGGCCTCCTCCATTGCCATAGTGCGGCCACACGCAAACTGGAGGAACAGCGCCTCATATTCTGCTTGGGTAGTTTACAAGCCAATGGTATGAACATTTTGAAGTCTTCAATTTTAGTTAACATCTAACTAGCCATCCCCCCCCAAACCACCCCCCTCCCCCCTCCTCC
>CM075983.1:44915533-45061149 GCA_038087875.1 Malacoraja senta
GTTCTTCTAACTGTTATCAGGCAACGGAACTGTCCTCTCAACAGCTAGAGTGTGGTCCTGCCCCCATCTACCTCATTGTAGACTTTTGAACTATCTTTAATCGGACTTCATCTTGTACTAAATGATACATCCTTTATCCTGTATCTGTACACTGTTGACGGCTTGATTGTAATTATGTATAATCTTTTGTTAACTGGTTAGCACGTAACAAAAAAGCTTATCAATGGACCTTGGTACACTTGGCAATAACCAACTAAACTAAACTAAGCTACACCCAACCCAGCTTGGCCAGCTGTCAAAAAACTACAGCAAAACACAAAGTGATGGAGGAACTCAGCGGGTCAGGCAGCATCTGTGGAGGCATTGGACAGACAATGTTTTGAGGCAGGTTCATTTATCAAGTTCCTGACCCGAAACGTTGTCCATCCATTCTTTCCACAGATACTGCCTGACCTGCTGAATTCCGTCAATACTTTGTCTTTTGCTCAAAATTACAGCATCTGCAGTTTATTTTGACTGTCAAAAACTGTTTCTGACATTCAAACATCAAATCACATATTATTAAAATGATTCAGAATATTTAAAAAATATATACAGATTTAATATTCAACTGACACCAGTAAATAAATAAATAAATGAACAATTAGATTTATAAAATGTGGAGAGAGAAAACTGCAGACAAAAGGAACTGCAGATGCTGGTTTACTCCAAAGACAGACATAAATGCTGGAGTAGCTCAACGGGTCAGGCAGCATCTCTGGAGAGATGGAATAGGTGACGTGTTGGGTCAACCCTTCTTCAGCAAGACCATAGATGCTGGAATCTTGAGTTAAAAGCAAAGTCCCTTCAGGAACTCAACAGGTTAGGCAACATTTGTGGCGGGAATGGATAGAGAGCGTTTCAGGCTGAAGAAGAGTCCCGACCCTTACAGATGCTACCTGATCTGTTGTTTACCAGCAAAACAAAAGACAAAAACGAGTATTACTGACATTTAGTGATGCTCCATGAAGTGGATTACCTCCATAAAGTGATGCTCTCTCCCTGAACTCCACTATAGTTACACAAGCATTTCCCCGTGATTTCGAAACTTCTAACATTGTTGAAACTCCCAAAGATTCTGTTCGCCATGTGGGGATGTGAAAGCATTTATTCTGGTATCGCTGATTTATTATTTTTTTTTTCCCAAAAAGTCCAAGCTGGTCTCTTCTGGATGACACATTCATTAACTGAAAGAACTCCTCTGCAAAATAGCACAGATCTGGGCAGAATGCCTGAGATTCGCAAACTTGACACACACACACACACACCACACACCACCATGTGCGTATGAAGCTCTCTCACCCACGTCCCTACACGAATACAGCATTTAAATGCTTGCTTTAAAGTGTGGAAGAATTTTGTGAGCAATTATTTTATATGGGATCGTGTGAACTGTTTTTAATTAGACATGACTTTTGCTTTCAAAAGATTGCTCGGGAAGGTAAGTGCCAGTGTAATTTCTTCCTATAATTTTAGCAGACTGGTGAGTCATCCAAAAGATATCATCAGTTGTTCAAAAACAAATCATGCAACCCAGCCTTCAGAGGTCAACATCATTATTGATTGCATAATACTCTCTCTGCCTCCTATCAGAGTCTTCGAGCTATACAGCATGGAAACTGGCCCCTTTTGCCCAACTGGTCCATGCCGATAAAGTTGCCTAAACGAGCTAGTCCCCCTTGCCTGCACTTGGCCCATATCCCTATAAAACATTCTTAACCGTCTTAACCAACGATGGCATAGTGGTAGAGTTGTTGACTTACAGCACCAGCGATCTGGGTTCGATCCTGACCACGGGTGCTGTCTGTGTGGAGTTTGCACGTTCTTCTCGTGACCACATGAGTTTTCCCCGGGTGCTCTGGTTTCCTCCCACACTCCAAAGGACGTACAGGTTTGTAAGTGAATTGTAAATTGTCCTTAGTGTGTAGTATGTGTTAGTATAAAGGGAATTGCTGGTCGTCACAGACTCGTTTAGCCAAATTGCCTGTTTCTGCGCTGTATCTCTAAACTAAACTAGTACCTGTTTAATTATCTTTGAAATGTTGTCATTGTACTTGGCTGTAACACTTATTTTTAGTTTAGTTATGTTTAGTTTAGTATGGAGATACAACATGGAAGCAGACACATGGACCCACCGAGTCCACGCCGACCATTGATCACCCGTTCACATTAGTTCTATGTTATCCCACTTTCCCCACTCCCCACGCACAAGGGGAATTTACAATGGCCAATTAACCTGAAAAGCCACATGTCTTTGAGATGTGGGAGAAAATCGGAGCACCCGGCGGAAACACACTTAGTCACAGGGAGAACGTGCAAACTCACCACAAACAACACCCAAGATCAAACCCCGGACTCTGCTGCCGTGAGGCAACAACTTTATCTGCTGCACCACTGTGCTGATCTTGTACGTACCACCCTCTGTGTGAAAAGAAAATGTCTCTTAGGTACATTTTAAATCTTTCTCCTCTCACAAAGTTATACACTCCGTACCCAGCGGAAAAGATTGTGACTATTCACATTTTATGTGTCCTTGATCATTTTGTATACCTCTATAAGGTCACCCCTCAGCTTCCTGTGTTCTAGGGGGAAAAGCCCCAGCCCATCCAGCCTCTCCTTATAACTCAAACCTTCCAGATCCGGTAACATCCTCGTACATCTTTTTTGTAGCTCATTTGCTTTGTAACTTCTGGCAACAATTTGAGGGACCATCATCCTTCCAATCTTTGTCCAGGTATTTCCTTGAATATGAGAAATTACTTCAACCTATGGATGGCTCGATTGTAATCAAATGTTGTCATTCCGCTGACTGGTTAGCAGGCAACAAGTAGCTTTTCACTGTACCTCGGTATATGTGACAATAAACTAAACTAAACTCTTCTTAGGTGGAGATGAACCTCAACAGATGACCATGGTGGAATGTCTTGGTTATTACTGGTCAACAGTATTGCTATTTACATAGTCCTGATCATAGATTACAGGAATGGAGAATTTTATATAGCATTCTCATCTTTATAATCCTAATATTTATCATCCTAAAGATTGGAGAAACTCCAATCTTTATTTTACCTAACCAATTATTTTTCCTATTTTTTGGCCAGTTGTACCACATTCTCATCAACTGCCTTTCTGCTTTAACTGCAATAAACAACAGATGTTTTAATAATTAGTTCAAAATTACCATAAATGGTGGTAACACTATTAAAACAATAGAAATAAGTGGCAAAGGCTTTAATTGGATGACAAAATTGGAGAGAAAAACCCCTACAGATGCTGTAGATGGGAAATTACAGAATTGCTGGAAACATTCAGAAGGTCAGGCAGTATCTGTGGAAAGAGAAACAAAACATTTTAGGACAAAGACCATTTTTTCAGAACTGGGAGAGAGTAAAGTTAGTTTAATTGGGGCTGCCATCGAATTGATTGAAGATACAGCATGCAAACAGGCCCTTCGGCCCACTTATTCTACGCCAACCATCAATCACCCATTCACATTACTTCTATGTTATCAAATTTTCGCATCCACTCCATACCCACTTGTGGCAATTTTACAGAGGCCAAATAACCTGCAAACCCACATGTGTTTATATTGTGGGAGGAAACCGGAACACCTCCGCAGTCCAATGCAGTCACATAGAGAATGTGCAGACTCCACACAGACAGCACCAGGCCATGATCGAACCCAAGTCTCTGGCATTGTGAGGCAGCATCTCCACCCGCTGCACCACTGTGCCGCACAAGGAGAAGTTGTGCCTAGCTGAAGAATTGTAGGTGTATCGATTTAGGTTGATCAATTGGCCACTCGCATTCACTTTGTGAAATAGTAAAATGAATAAATAGTTTCACAAAGCTCTCACTGTTCCTCAAACAATCTATTGCAGAGCCTTTTACTGGGGAGCATATTTTTAAGGTGATGTGCAAGGCAAGTTTTTTATACAGAAGGTGGTGAGTGCTTGGAACGTGATCTGGGGGCAGTGGTGGAGGCAGATAAAATATAATTTAAGAGGCTTTGATAGGCGCATGGATGATAGGCACATGGATGATAGGCACATGGATGATAGGCACATGGATGATAGGCACATGGATGATAGGCACATGGATGATAGGCGCATGGATGCGCATGGAATGGAGGGAAATGTATCATGTGCAGACAGATGGGAGTAGGTCTTGGCATCATGTTTGGCACAGACATTGTGGGCCGAAGGGCTTGTTCCTGCAATGTATTCTGGGTTCTATCACCATGATGTGGAAGGGAAAAGGAGATTGAGATGATCAAAGAATTAGAAATTGATAATTGTGACATTTTCCTGAATGTATTTAGATCAAATATATATGCAAAGAGGTATTGATTACTTGGAAATGCCAAATGCAGGCAGGTGGGACTAGTGTAGATGGGACATGTTGGTTGGTGGGGCAAGATAGGCCGAACGGCCTGTTTCTACACTGTACACTATACACATGCTTGTGCACTACTTACATACTGAGTGTCGAATGTTTTGGTACAAACTGAATATTTTAGGTTCGCAGAGTAACTATTACGTTGTTTGAAAAGCAGCCACACTGCATTACTCTACTATCCAATGTTAATGCAACATTAGCACACACCAAGTCTTCGGGAAGGCAGAGCGCTCCATGCTTGGACATGTGCACCAATGGTGTAGTTGCAGCATCAAAGGCAGGGCTGTGAAGATTGTCGCTTGCCAGGAGGGGTTGCAGGGGTGAAGTGAGGGCTTCACATCCCCTTCTGCCAGCAGCATGTGAACCAGGTCATGTGGTGAAGTGAGTCAGAGCACATGGACTGCAGTGAATGTGGGCTGAGAGAGAAAGCTACGGTGAGAGAGGGAAGATTGGGCCTGAGGTCAGGCCATTGGGTCTGGAGCATCAGGTGATGGAAATGCATTGATATGAGATCAATCGATAGAGCAGCATTAGTATGGGACATCATGATAGAGTGGTATTGGAATGGGGCATTCTGACAGAACAGTATTGGTGTGGGGTATCATGATGGAGTAGTATTGGTATGGGGCATCGTTATAGAGTCGTATTGGTATAGAGCATCAAGACATAGAGCAGGGTTGCGGGAATGAGACATTTAGTGCCAGGCAAGGGAATGTGTTGAGGTGATGGGGAATTCATGTAGCCTATGAGGCTGGGGAATCATAGACGTGTTGTGTGTTGCAGATGGCTTTTGTGCGACAGCCCTGATAACTTCGGCCAGTAGGTTTGGTGGAATGCTGAACAATGAGGAGCATAATAAATCGGTGAAGAAATGAGGAACTACAGATGCTGGTTTACACGAAAGGACACTAAGTGCTGGAGTAACTCAATGGGTCAGGCAGCATCTCTGGAGAACATGAACAGGTGACGTTTGAGGTCGGGACTTTTTCTTCAGACTCATCAGATAAATGGGTGTACTTGCACAGAAGATAGCTGCCCAGTCTCCATGGCAACAAGCTACTAGGTTAGTTCACATTACAGCACGGAAGTAAGCCTTTCAGGCCACTATATCCATACTGACCAACAAAGAAGGGACTCGACCTGAAACGTCACCAATTCCTCCTCTCCAGTGGTGCTGCCTGTCCCGCTGAGTTACTCCAGCTTTTTGTGTATATCTTCAAGATATACATCATATATAACCATATAACCATATAACCATAACAGCACGGAAACAGGCCATCTCGGCCCTTCAAGTCCGTGCCGAACACTTTTTATTTTTTATTTTTTTTATTTTTATTTTTTAATTATTATTATTTTTTTTTATTTCCCCCTAGTCCCATCTACCTGCACTCAGACCATAACCCTCCATTCCTTTCCCGTCCATATACCCATTCAATCTATTTTTAAAGGATAACATCGAACCTGCCTCCACCACTTCCACTGGAAGTTCATTCCACACAGCTACCACTCTCTGAGTAAAGAAGTTCCCCCTAATGTTACCCCTAAACTTCTGTCCCTTAATTCTCAAGTCATGTCCCCTTGTTTGAATCTTCCCTACTCTCAATGGGAAAAGCTTATCCACGTCAACTCTGTCTAACCCGCTCATAATTTTAAAGACCTTTATCAAGTCCCCTCTTAACCTTCTGCGCTCCAAAGAATAAAGACCTAACTTGTTCAACCTTTCTCAGTAACTTCGTTGCTGAAACCCAGGCAACATTCTAGTAAATCTCCTCTGTACTCTCTCTATTTTGTTGACATGCTTCCTATAATTAGGCGACCAAAATTGTACTCCATACTCCAGAATTGGCCTCACCAATGCCTTGTACAATTTTAACATTACATCCCAACTTCTATATTCAATACTCTGATTTATAAAGGCCAGCACACCAAAAGCTTTCTTTACCACCCTATCTACATGAGATTCCACCTTCAGGGAACTATGCACAGTTATTCCTAGATCCCTCTGTTCAAATGCATTCCTCAATTCGCTACCATTTACCATGTACGTCCTATTTTGATTTGTCCTGCCGAGATGTAGCACCTCACATTTGTCAGCATTAAACTCCATCTGCCATCTTTCAGCCCACTCTTCCAAATGGCCTAAATCTCTCTGTAGACTTTGAAAATCTACTTCATTATCCACAACACCACCTATCTTAGTATCATCTGCATACTTACTAATCCAATTTTCCACACCATCATCCAGATCATTGATGTACATGACAAACAACAGTGGACCCCACACAGACCCCTGAGGCACCCCACTAGTCACCAGCCTCCAACCTGACAAACAACCATCCACCATTACTCTCTGGCATCTCCCATTCAGCCACTGTTGAATCCATCTTGCTACTCCACCATTAATACCCAACAATTGAATCTTCTTAACCAACCTTCCATGAGGAACCTTGTCAAAGGCCTTACTGAAGTCCATATAGACAACATCCACTGCTTTACCCTCATCAATTTCCCTAGTAACCTCTTCGAAAAATTCAAGAAGATTAGTCAAGCATGACCTTCCAGGCACAAATCCATGTTGACTGTTCCTAATCAGACCCTGCTTATCCAGATGCTTATATATATTATCTTTAAGTATCCTTTCCATTAATTTGCCCACCACTGATGTCAAACTAACAGGTCTATAATTGCTAGGTTTACTCTTAGAACCCTTTTTAAACAACGGAACAACATGTGCAGTACGCCAATCCTCCGGCACTATTCCCGTTTCTAACATCGCTTTTGTTGTCCCCATGTGGTGTTTGATATCACTTACAACGCTTTCTTTTTCAGTGCAAGATACCAGATTCAATGCACAGGTTGTGCTGATTTGGACTGTGGGCTCTTTGATACCTTTGTAAAAATCTGCCATGAAGCACAAGTGGAGCCAATGTAAAGGATTTCTTGCCCCAGGTCTATTTAGTTAAAATTAACATACAACAGAGGAACTTTTACACTAATGGGCATAAACTACAGACCATCAAATAATAGGAAAGGGACAGTAAAATGAACTTGCTGGTAAATTGCATAAAGATACAAGGCTCTGGAGTAATGATAATGGGAATAATATTATGCAGAGTGTAATAGTAAGTTCGAGGGCAAAAGGGGGAGGAAATGTGTACAAAAGAAAATTCCAGCACTGCCTTTTTATAAGTTCTGTGTGTAGCCAAGGCATTCTCAATGTTGAATCCTTTCAGTTTGTCTCTAGGTGTTTTTGTTTTAGTTTTAGAGATGCGATATAGAAACAGTCCCTTCGGCCCACCGAATCCACACCGGCCATCAATCACCCGTTCACACCCTTTCTATGTTGTCCTACTTTCTCATGCACTCCCTACATACCAGGGGTAATTTGCAGAAGTCAATTAACCTACAAACCAGCACGTCGTTATGATGTGGGAGGAAACTGAAGCACCCAGAAGAAACCCACAAGGAGAATGTGCAAACTTCACATAGGCAGCACCCGAGGTCAGGTTCGAACCCTAAGTCTCTGGCGTTGTGAGGCAGCAACATTGCCACCATTCCAGATCATAAATCATTGCATTTTTTAGGTATACATCTCTTTCTTTTCTTCAATGCAAAGCATGGTTGGAGCTCCTAAGTTTCACCAACCTGTTCTTGCAGGACAATTCCTACATTGAGAGTTCTAGGGAGGCAGTCTTGTTAAAATGTATCCATTTATATTTATTCACTAACAAGTTGAAGTGTAGCCTCGGGCAAACCATTTAGAATATGTCCTTAACCCAGCCATGTGTGGTTACAGTTAGTCTATTTGCTCTTAAATCTGTTAAGCTGTTAACCATACATTTCTGGGAGGTGTGACAGCTCCAAACATGTGATAGGATGGGAGCATTTAACAAAACTTTATTGAGTAACTAGGATCTGACTGGTTTGGTCCAATATATGTAAATTCTCTATTCTGGATCCATCTTTCACAAAGCTGGGTGGCAGTGTGAACTGTGAGGAGGGTGCTATGAGAATGCAGGGTGACTTGGACAGGTTGGGAGAGTGGGCAGATGCATGGCAGATGAAGTTTAATGCAGATAAATGTGAGGTTATCCACTTTTTTAGTAGCAAAAACAGGAAGGCAGATTACTATCTAAATGGCGTCAAGTTGGGAAAAGGGGAAGTACAACGGGATCTGGGGGTCCTTGTACATCAGTCTATGAAAGTAAGCATGCAGGTATAGCAGGCAGTGAAGAAATCGAATGGCATGTTGGCCTTTATAACAAGAGGAATCGAATATAGGAGCAAAGAGGTCCTTCTGCAGTTGTACAGAGCCCTAGTGAGACCACACCTGGAGTATTGTGTGCAGTTTTGGTCCCCTAATTTGAGGAAGGACATTCTTGCTAGTGAGGGAGTGCAGCGTAGATTTACAAGGTTAATTCCCGGGATGGCGGGACAGTCATATGCTGAGAAAATGGAGCAGTTGGGCTTGTACACTCTGGAGTTTAGAAGGATGAGAGGGAATCTCATTGAAACATATAAGATTGTTAAGGGCTTGGACATGCTAGAGGCAGGAAACGTGTTCTCGATGTTGGGTGAGTCCAGAACCAGGGGCCACAGTTTAAGAATAAGGAGTAAGCCATTTAGAATGGAGACGAGGAAACACTTTTTCTCATAGAGAGTGGTGAGTCTGTGGAATTCTCTGCCTCAGAGGGCAGTGCAGGCAAGTTCTCTGGATGCTTTCAAGAGAGTGCTAGATAGGGCTCTTAAAATAGCAGAGTCTGGGGATCTGGGGAGAAGGCAGGAACGGGGTACTGATTGGGGATGATCAGCCATGATCACATTGAATGGCGGTGCTGGCTCGAAGGGCCAAATGGCCTACTGCTACACCTATTGTCTATTGTCTATTGTCTATTGTCTATTTCACTAAGACACAAAATGAGACCTTTCAAGTCGTCAGGTAAACAAATGTCGGAATCGGAAATGTCCTCATTCTTCAGGGAACAGGGGTTCCCCTCCCCCACTATAGATGAGGCTCTCACCAGGGTTTCTTCAATACCCCGTAACACTGCTCTCTCTCCCCATCCCCCCACTCGTAACAAGTGCAGAGTCCCCCTAGTCCTCACCTTCCACCCTACTAGCCGTCACATACAACAAATTGTCCTCCGTCATTTTCGCCACCTCCAACCTGACCCCACCACTCGCCACATCTTCCCATCTCCTCCCCTGTCTGCTTTCCGCAAAGACCGCTCCCTCCGTAACTCTCTGGTCAATTCTTCCCTTCCCACCCGCACCACCCCCTCCCCGGGCACTTTCCCTTGCAACTGCAGGAGATGCTACACTTGTCGCTTTACCTCCCCCCTCGACTCCATTCAAGGACCCAAGCAGTCGTTCCAGGTGCGACAGAGGTTCAGCTGCACCTCCTCCAACCTCATCTATTGCATCCACTGCACTAGATGTCAGCTGATCTACATCGGTGAGACCAAGTGTAGGCTTGGCGATCGTTTTGCCGAACACCTCAGCTCGGTCCGCAATAAGCTACATGATCTCCCGGTGGCTCAGCACTTCAACTCCCCCTCCCATTCCAAATCCGACCTTTCTGTCCTGGGCCTCCTCCATGGCCAAAGTGAGCACCACCGGAAATTGGAGGAGCAGCACCTCATATTTCATTTGGGCAGTTTATACCCCAGCGGTATGAAAATTGACTTCTCCAATTTCCGGTAGCCCTTATTGTCTCCTCCCCTTCTCAGCTCTCCCTCAGCCCTCTGGCTCATCCTCTTCCTTTCTTCTTCCCGTCCACCCCACCCTACATCAGTCTGAAGAAGGGTTTCGGCCCGAAACTTTGCCTATTTCCTTCGCTCCATAGATGCTGCCGCACCCGCTGAGTTTCTCCAGCACTTTTGTCTACCTTCGATTTTCCAGCATCTGCAGTTCCTTCTTAAACCTTTCAGATCGTCAAGTCAGTTTCGGTAGTTTATTGTCACGTGGACCGAGGTACAGAGAAAAGCTTTTGTTGCGTGCAGTCCAGTCAGCAGATAGACTATACATGATTACAATCGAGCCATTTACAGTGTGTAGATACATGATAAGGGAATACCGTTTAGTGCAAGGTAAAGCCAACAATTCCAATCAAGGGTAGTCTGAGGGTCATCAATGAGGTAGATAGCAGTTCAGCACTGCTCTGACTCTCTGAGAGCTATTTACAACAATTGCAACAGTACAGTGGCGCATTTAGTAGAGACACTGCCTCACAGTGCCAGAGACCTAGGTTTGATCCTGACCTCAGCTGCTGTATGGCACCTTTGAGGTTATTGCAGGTCGTGATGTCGGTGGAATGCTGATTAGGGTGATCGCTGGTTGGCGTGGTCGATTGGCTGAAGGGCCTGTTTCCATGTCGTATCTCCTAACTAACCTAAATTTGACCATCTGCAGTGTAACATTTACTATTAAATGCAGGACTACTTCTTGCAGTACTGGTCACCCCATTACAGGAATAATGTAGAGGCTTTGGAGACGGTGCGCAAGAGGTTTACCAAAATGCCGCCTGGATTAGACAGTATTGGCTATAAGGGGAGGTTGCAAAATCTTGGATTGTTTTCACTGGAATGAACTGCCAGTGGACAGTGGTGGAGGCAGAAATGAAAGTTGCATTAAGAGACTTTTGGATTGAAACATGGATATGCAGCAAATTAAGGGATATGGATTACATGCAAGCAAAGGAGATGAGTTTAACTTGGCATCATACTGGCACAGAAATTGTGGGCAGAAGGGCCTGTTCTTCTGTTGTACTGTTCTATGTTCTATGCATTTGACCAGCATGAGTGAACACGGTTAACTCTGAACAGAGAATAATGCAAGCATTGATTGTAATTCTTTTTTTTATTTTTATTTTTTAATTTATTAGAAGCAAGTGTACAAAAATATAACCAGCGGCATATGACATAATACAGTTATTGCACAGCTTCAATTTTGGCTTTTAGCTATAGTTAGAAGAAAAGAAAGGAGAAAAAGCAAGAAAGAGAAAAAGTGAAATGTGCAAAGATAGAACCCCTAGACTACCAACGTGGTGTAGCCAAAGAGTAAATAAAAGAAAGAAGAAAGGAATAGAGAAATAAAAAGACAAAAAAAGAAAGAAAGAAAAAAGTGATGATATACCTGCCTCACATCCCTCCCCACCCATCACCCAACTCGTAATTAGATTTAATTCCAAAATTGTGTTGTACCATACTATCCTTGTAATAGATCAATGAATGGTGTCCATGTCTTCGAAAAATGATCTGGTTTTTCTGCTAAGACAAGTCTAATATTTTCAAGATGTAGTGTCTCAGACATATTTGTAATCCACATTTTAAGAGTGGGGACAGATGTATGTTTCCAAAATTTGAGTATTAGTTTTTTTGCCGTTATCAGGCAATAATTAAGGAAACATCTTTGAAATAATGATAGCTCAGAGCAGGCTTCTGACATTCCTAGAATAATTAATTCCGTGTCGGGGTCCAATTTTGTTTTTAGTGTTTTTGAAAAAATTTCAAAAATTCCTCTCCAAAAATTATGTCACTTTATGCACGAGGCAAAGGAATGTGTTATAGTTGCATCCTGAAGGAGACATTTATCACAAATAGGAGATACATTTGGAAAGATCTTATTCAGCTTAGACTTTGGATAGTAGAGTCTGTGCAGTGTTTTAAATTGATTTAACGAATGCCTAACGTTAATCAAACAATTGTGTATATATAGAAGGTTTTCTTCCCATCTGTCTTTTAGAATTTTTAGGCCAAGTTCATCTTCCCAGGCTCTTCTAATTACTTCTGACGATGGGATTTCTATATTTAAAAGGGTGTTATACAGATATGATATTAACTGTTTGACTCCGAATTTCTATTCATACATTCGTCTAGTATGTCTGGCAACAAAGATTGGTAGTCTTGGGTATATGTTTTCAGATAGTCTCGAATTTGAAGGTATCTGAAATATTGATTACCTTTCAGGTGATATTTCAGGTAATTCTTGAAATGAGAGAAAAGTTCCCATCTCATAAAGATCTCCAAGTTTTTGGATTCCTAATCTTTCCCAATATGTGAACGTTTTGTCTAAAATAGATGGCTTGAACAAAGGATTATTGGCAATTGATGAAAGAAGAGATAAATTTCTCAGTTTAAAGGTTGATTTCACTTGTCTCCAGATTCGTAAAGTACTGTGGATAATCGGATTTTTCTCATATAGTGTGTTCTTCAAATTTATTGGAGAGAGAAGAATCGCGCCTATATTAAAAGGCGAACAATTCTCTCTCTCCATTATTAACCAATTTACCTGTTGGCCTGTATTGTCCAGCCAATAGATTACATTTTTAATATTCGTTGCCCAATAATAGTATAAGAAGTTGGGGAGAGCCAATCCACCAGTTTCTTTGGGTTTACATAGATGCCGTTTATGAATTCTACGTGTTTTATAATCGCAAATAAAGTTTGTAATCAGAGAATCAAGTTTTTTGAAAAACATTTTAGGAAGATATATTGATTGGAATAAGTACAGAATTTGTGGGAGGAAGATCATCTTTATAGCATTTATTCTGCCTATTAGAGACATCGGAAGTGTTTTCCAAAATTGAATAAGGGTGTTTAATTTAGTAACTAAAGGAGGGAAGTTTGCGTTGAATAAAGAAGTATATTTTCTGGTTACCTGAACAACCAGATATTTGAATTTTTCCGTAGCAATTCTGAAAGGGAATTTTAGAAGGTGTGTCGGCTCTTGAGTTTTATTGACATAATTTCACTTTTGTTCCAGTTTATTCTATTTCCTGAAAAGGAACCAAATTCCTCTATAAGATTTAATATACTTGGAATGCTGACTTGGGAATTGGTGATATATAATAATACATCATCTGCATATAATGATATTTTATTATTGGAGTATTTAGTATTATAGCTGTGAATGTACTCTTTTGGATGTACATTTACATTTGGATGTACTCTTAGACTTTCCGCTAGAGGTACAATCGCAAGGGCAAATAACAAGGGTGATAATGCACATCCCTGTCTATTGCCCCTGGATAACTGAAATTTAGGTTAGAGTATATGGTTAGTCGGTATTCTGCAGTCGGCTTATCATATAACAGTTTTATCCATGAGATAAAATTTTCTCCCAACTGACATTTTTGCAATACTGTAAAAAGATATTTCCATTCTACTTGATCAAATGCTTTTTCTGCATCTAATGAAATCATTGATAAGTCTTCTTTTATCGTTCTGTGTGAGTACATTATGTTAAAAAGGCGTCTCAAATTGTTAAACGAGTGTCTCTTGGGTATAAACCCAGTTTGATCCGAGTGTATTAATTTATTAACGTATTTACTTAATCTTCTTGCCAAAGTTTTAGCTAATATTTTCTGATCTATATTTAACAGGGCGATTGCTCTGTATGATCCTGGGTCTTCCAGATCTTTATCTTTTTTGGGTATAAGTGTGATAGTTGATTCAGCTAATGTTTGTGGTAATGTCTGTTCTTTAAATGCGTATGTATAAAGGTTGAATAAACGCGGGGAAATTACCTCGTAAAATATTTTATAAAATTCATTACTAAACCCGTCTGGTCCTGGTGTTTTGCCATTCTTCAATGAATTGATTGTCTCTTCTATTTCTTTAATTGAAATCTGTGCTCCTAATTCATCTCGTTCCACCGGATTAAGTGTCGGAAGGTTACAGTTATCAAGAAAGTTTGTAATTTTTGTCCTTTCTGTTGATGTTTTGGGTGTATATAAATGTTGATAGAATTGGGCAAATCTTTCATTAATGTCTTTTGGATTTGATTCTGATTTGATTTTTTGCATTGATTGTAATTCCTACATGTACATTGTATAATGCCCAGGAAATAAACTACTTGCCAACAGGTGAGTTAATTTTTTTAATTAAAACTATGCATGGCACAGTAACTCTGTGGTAGAGTTGCTAACAACCCGTGTTTGATCCTGACTACGCGTCTGTCTGTATGAACTTTGTACGTACTCCCTGTGGCGGCGTGGGTTTTCTCTGGGTGTTTCGGTTTCCACCCACATTCCAAAGACCTGCGGGTTTGTAGGTTAATTGGCTTCTGAAAATTGTCTCCAGTGTGTAGAAAAAAATTAGTGTATGGGTGATCGTTGGTCGGAATGGAACAAGTCGGCCGAAGGGCCTGTTTACATGCTATAGCTCTAAACTAGACTAAATTAAATTATTAGTAAACCTAAGAATGGTCAGGTGAAAGTAAAGAGATTTAAGTGGAGGGAGTGTCCTCAATTACTAACACTCAACAAACAATATAGCAAGAGCTACATGATGCATCTGCTCTTCAATCTCACTGAAATGTGAAATGGAGTGCGATGCCTATCCACTTCTACATCTCACTTTTCATGCAAGTGGCACAGGACAAATTTCAAGTCAAGTGTGCAAGCATTTAATTCTCTTTATAGTTTGTTTATGTTTGCTTTATTTCAAAAATACTGCCAAGGATTAGGCCATGTGGCATTTTTGAAAGATTGCATTGGTAATTGATGAAGCTCAGTGTATTCCAAGGAGTATTTCCATTACTTGGAACCATTTTAGGGATCTTAGGCGTTTGTAAGGAAATGACTGTGTTCAATAAGATTCATTGTGAGAATCAGAATGTGGAATTAATGTGTTATGTGATCACAATATCAATTCTAATGAAAGAACAGCGGTAAGGTTATCAATGTCCTGATTACCATCCAAATATACTGACAGGCATAAATAAAGAACTAGTTTTTCTTTAAACCAGTACTTGTTTTCTTTTGGATCAAGAACTTAATTGGTTTTCCCATAAATATTTCAATGGTTTGATGGTTCGTTATTGTCACGTTTGCACAGCACAGTGAAGTTCTTTTGCACAACCCACAAATACCCGATCGCCATATTTTGGCGCTGTTTACAAAGAAGGAAAAAAAAAGTCCAAAGTCCGGTTCACGTGCTGGAAATACTGGAATGCCCCCAATCCAGATAAGCCCAGGATCTTGCACGGCACTGTTGGGGCGCTCGCTGGGAGCTTCCCTTCTATGTTACCCTTTTTCAGACTCTTCATGTCTCTACCCAAAACGTCACCTATTCCTTTTCTCCGGAGATGCTGCATGTCCCGCTGAGTTACTCAGTTACGGACGGCACGGTGGCGCAGCGGTGGAGTTGCTGCCTGACAGCGCTTGCAATGCCAGAGACCCGGGTTTGATCCTGACTACGGGTGCTGCCTGTACGGAGTTTGTACTTTCTCACGTGGGTTTTCTCTGAGATCTTCGGTTTCCTCCCACACTCCATAGATGTACAGGTATGTCGGCTAATTGGCTTGGTGTATGTGTAAATTGTCCCTAGTGTGTGTAGAATAGTGTTAATGTGCGGGGATGGCTGGTCAGCGTGGACTCGTTGGACCGAAGGGCCTGTTTCCACGCTATATCTCACCAAATTAAACCACTCCAGCATTTTGTGTCAATCTTCGGTGTAAACCAGCATCTGCAGTTCCTTCTTACACATATGAGTTTTCCCGTTCCTCGGAACAATAAAGTCTCAGTGGACCATTTGAACCATTGAAAATGTGAACCATCCGAAATCACAAAATATTTGGCAGCGTCAGGACAAGTTGAGCAAATATTATTTGAGGATTTGTTGAAGTAATCCACCATATCATGGTCATCGAGACAAATATTAAGTTGAAAAGTAAAATCCAGGTGTATTTGAATTAAATTTAGTTTGAATTTCATATCTGGCATGGTGGGATTTGAACACCCATCTCTAGCCCATGATTAATAGAATAATATTTATTAATTGAATTGTTATTATTGAATTGTCCAGGAGCATAAGCATATGTTGACCACATTACTCGATTCAATTGTTTGTATTACTAATAAATAAGAATTCACCTAGTCTCCAACGGTGGCAGGCTCATGAATTGTCTGTCACCATTGAAAACCTGTGACTCGTGCTGCCCAAAGCATGATGTGCTAGACAAACTCAGCAGGTTTAGTTTAGTTTAATTTAGAGATGTAGCGCAGAAACAGGCCCTTCGGCCCATCAAGTCCGCGACGACCAGCGATCCCCGCACATTAACACTATCCTACACACACTAGGGACAATTTATACATACACCAAGCCAATTAACCTACATACCTGCACATCTTTGGAGTGTGGGAGGAAACTGAAGATCTCGGAAAAAACCCACGCGGTCATGGGGAGAACGTACAAACTCCGTATAGACAGCACCCGTAGTCAGGATGGAACCCGGGTCTCCGGCCCTGCAAGCGCTGTAAGACAGTAACTCTACCGCTGCGCCACTGTGCCGCCAGGTCAGGCAGCATCTGTGGAGGGAATGGGCTGGTGATGTTTCGGGTCAGGATCATTCTTCAGGCTCGTGGTGCCTTTCTCTGCAGATATGGAAATGGTTGTGAGCTTCAAGTTCCTCTGCGGTAATAATGGCAATGATCTGTCGTGGACCAGCCACATTGTTGTTACAGCCAAGAAGGTACACATACGCCTCCACTTCCTAAAGAGACTGAGGAAAATTAACATGTCTCCAGTCGCTCATAAACTTCTGCTGATGCTTTATGGGAAGCATATTATTGGGTTGCATTACAGCTTGGTTTGGGAACAGCACTGCTCAATACCGCAAGAAATTGTGGAGAGTTGTGAAAGTAGCCCAGTCCATCACACAACCAGACCCCCCACCATTGACTCCATCTACATTCCCCATCACGCTGCCTCAGAAAACCAGCCAGCATCATCAAAAACCTGTCCCACCCCGGTCATTCCTCCTTCTCCCCGTTCCCATCTGGCCGAAGCTTGAAAGTGCACACCAACTGACTCAGGAACAGCTTCTTCCCCTCCATTATCAGACTTCTGAACGGCCTTTCCATCAGCTACCACTGAGCCACTGTGCCGCCACTACAGGTGAATAGTAAAACTAAACCTATTCTGTGGGATTTTAGATCTTGTGGAGCAAAACGGGCATTATATGATCATGAGGATTGCAGTATAAATTGGGTCTGGGGATCCAAAATGACTGCAGGCTAACTGTTGGAGATTTTCTTCAATCTAAGGTTGGGACCTGAGTTTCTGTTGAACTGCACTGTCACTTTTTACACTGACACTTGTACTGTTATTTCAGTGCGGGTCAGGAAACTGCCGGGAATGTTTGGTTTTCATAATTTTGCTGTATTTTTTACACAATACTCCAGCAGGTTGTTTGATTCTCTACGGCCGCCTGGAGTTGGGTGAAAGCTCTACCTCTGTCCCATGATATAAAATTCACTTGTTTACTTTACTTCAAACGGAATGGACAACGAAACTAGAACCACACAGCTCTAGGGCAGAGAGGAGAATCAGTAAGTCGCAAATCCATCACGGATGTACAGGAAAGGGTCCCATCGTTTAGAATGAAAAAAAGAAACAAGTGCATTCTTTAGGGGGGGTGGTGTTATATCCTTATGAAGGGCAGCACAGTGGCTCAGCAGTAGAGTTCCTGCCATAGCTCCAGAAACCCAGGTTCGATCCTGACTACAGGTACTATATGTACGGAGTTTGTATGTTCTCCTCGTGATCGCGTGGGTTTTGTTCAGGTGCTCCGGCTTCCCCCCACACTCCAAAGATGTACAGGTTTGAATGTTAAATTGTAAATTGCCCCCAGTGTTTGGATATGGTAGTGTACAGGGATCACAGGTCGGCATTAACTTGGTCGGCCGAAGGGCCTGTTTCCGCGCTATAAACTGAACTAAAACTCTCCCATCTCTAGCATTTTTTGAGGACCAATTGTTTATGATCGCATGCTGAGAGCATTATCTTAACTTTATTATTAGCCCCTGTCTTTATTGCTGTTGACATGTTTGAATGAAAACGGGCCCTTCTGCCCACTGAGTCCACACCAACCATCGATGATCTTGCGTTCACACTAGTTCAGTGTTATCCCATTTACGTAACCACTCCCAACACACTAGGGGCAAATTAACCTATCTTCTCGCATGTCTTTCGGATGTGGGAGGAAACTGGAGCACCCAGAGGAAACCCTCAAGGTCATTGGGAGAACATGTAAGCTATACATAGACATTACCCAAGCTCAAGATCAAACTGGGTCTCCAGCACTGTGAGACAGCAACTCTACCACTGTGCCATTGTGCCGCCACAGTGTAATTGGCATATACTGTAACTTATGTGAGTCAATACAGCTTAAAAACAAATTTATACCACCCAAAAAATTGGAAGGGACGGTGGTTTCGTAGAGTAATAAAGTCATAGAGCATGAAAACGCACCTTTTGATGCAACTCATCCAAGCCGACCCAGATGCCCCATCAAAGCAACTCCCATTTGCCGGCACTTGGTCCATATCGCTGTAAACCTTTCCTAGCCATATTACACTATTTTCTAAATGGGGTGAGAATCCAGAATTTGGAGGTGCAAAGGGACTTGGGAGTGCTGGTGCAGGATTCCCAAAAAGTTAATCTGCAAGTCGAATCGGTAGTAAAGAAAGTTAACTCAATGCTAGCATTTATTTCAAGAGGACTTGAAAACAAAAACTGGGATGTAATGTTAAAGCTCTATAAAGCACTGGTAAAGCCCCATTTGGAATATTGTGAGCAATTTTGGGCACCATAACTGAGGAAGGATGTCCTGGCTCTGGAGAGGGTCCAGAGGAGGTTGACAAGAATGAACCTAGGAATTAGTAGGTTAACTGTATGAAGAGCGTTTGTCGGCACTGGGCCTGTACTCGCTGGTGTTTAGAAGAATGAGGGGGGACCTCATTGAAGCATACTGAATAGTGAAAGGCTTGGATAGAGTGGATATGGAGAGGATGTTTCCGCTAGTGGGAGAGCCTAGGACTAGAGGTCATAGCCTCAGAATTAAAGGACGTTCTTGTAGGAAGGAGATGAGGAGAAATTTCTTTAGTCAGAGGGTGGTGAATCTGTGGAATTCTTTGCGACAGAGGGCTGTGGATGCCGTCGATGAATATTTTTAAGGTAGAGATAGATAGATTCCTGATTAGTTCAGGTGTCAGAAGTTATGGGGAGAAGGCAGGAGAATGAGGTTAGGAGAGATAGATCAGCCATGATTGAATGGCGGAGTAGACTTGATAGGCCGATTGGCCTAATTCTACTCCTATTCCTTATTACCTTGCGTCTATTAAAGGGCAGCACAATGGCACAACTGGTAGAGCAGCTGCCTCACAACACTAGAGACCCAGGTTCAATCCTGACCACGATCGTGATATCTGTGTGGAGTTTGCATGTTCTCCCTGTGATGGCCTGGGTTTCCACTGGGCGCTCCAGATCCTCCCATATCTCAGACGCAGAGGTTTGTAGGTTAATTGGCCTCTGTAAATTTCCCCTACTATGTCGTGAGTGGATGAGAGAGTGGGATAACACGGAACCAGTGTGAATGGGTGATCGATTGATGGTGTGGACTTGGTGGGTCGGAGGCCCAGTTTCCACGCTGTATCTCTAAATAAATAAAAATAAATAAATGAACGCCATTATTACAATGGAGTTCACGGTTGTGAAGTCACTTTATTTTAATAATTTCTTAATCATGGGAAATAGTCTTTCTATTTCCACTTTCTTGCATAAAAACATGACTTATTGGTGCACACAGATCATCACGGCCAATGCTGTTGTCGAGAAGCACTGCGTATTTTGCTGCTCAGTTTGCATTAACCTTTACTAGTTTTGCACAATTGATGAAACATGGGGACGTAATATGTCGGAAAGGAAAGACACAAAATGCTGGATTATCTCAGTGGGACAGGCAGCATCTCTGGAGAGAAGGAATGGGTGATGTTTCGGGTTGTGACCTTACTACTGACTGAAGTCTGAAGAAGGATCTTGACCCGAAACGTCACCCATTTCTTCTCTCCAGAGCTGCTGCCTGTCCCGCTGAGATACTCCAGCTTTTAGTGTCTATCTTTGGTTTAAATCAATATCTGCAGTTCCTTCCTACACATATGTCAGAAAGAAGTTCATTACTAAGTACAAAAGTATTGACACTTGCTCATAGATGATGTTTTTTTCTCTGAATTACCCCTGTTTTATTTTCACAAAATCAAACTTTTAGAGTTATGCCGGTATCTCATCTCCCATGGGCCCCTATAACCTTTCTCCAGATGATTTGAAGGATTGCTTGGCTTTCAAAAGTAAGAAGTTTCGACAATTTATCATCAGGCCCAGACAGTCAACTAGGTATCTTTATAAAAAGCTTTGATTAGTTGGCATAATGGGATTCCTACAAGAGATTTTTTGATGAACAGATTCTGATCATTTTTCAGTGAAGAGAATAAGTCAATGATTGTTATCCCTGAGTTTCACAATAGGTTTAATTTTAATCTCAGCTGACACACAATGTAAGCAATTGGGGGGACATTTTGCTGTTTCAGAGAATGTGTTTACCAAAAAGACTGTTGTACAGCCAATAAGAACAGTCGCTGCCGTCTACCCTGATTTGTTGGGAGAGGTGCTATCGCAACGTTTAAGAAACAGTTAGACAGGTTTATGGATAGGATAGGTCTAGAGGGATATGGGCCAAAAGCAGGCAGGTGGGACTAGTGAAGATGGGGCATGTTGGTCGACGTGGGCAAGTTGGGCTGAAGGGACTGTTTCCACGCTGTAAGACTCTATGACTAAATTACTCTATGAGAACCTTTCCAAATGTATGTTACTGATTAGATATTTTGCCTTTAGTTGAATTGGAGGATAATGGTCTTTGTTCAGTTTGAAGCGTCCATGCAAAGTCATCCTGAACTAGTAGGGAATTACAATGTAATCACAAACCATACGCTGAACAATTTTCCATTTGAAATTGAAATGGAAGTTCAGCTTATGGTTTGCATTTTCCATTTCAACTGCACCCTTAAAATGGAATATATTTGCAGAAATGGCATGGATTAATATCCAGAGAAAGATGCGTGACATGTACCTGAATGCACCCTGGATACCCTGTATGTACGCACCAAGAGTTATTACCTGCTGAGGCTCTATCTACCTCGGCATATCAAAGAATGGGTCTAACCATGGTTTCAGTTTAGGTTTATCATTGTCAAATGTACTGAGGTACAGTGAAAAACTTTGTGCTGCATGCAATCCAGGCAGATCAGATACACCATGGGCGGCACGGTGGCACAGCGGTAGAGTTGCTGTCTTACAGCGAATGCAGCGCCGGAGACCCGTGTTCGATCCCGACTACGGGTGCTGTCTGTACGGAGTTTGTACGTTCTCCCTGTGACCTGCATGGGTTTTCTCCGAAATCTTCGGTTTCCTCATACACTCCAAAGGAGTACAGGTTTGTAGGTTAATTGGCATGGTAAATGTAAAAAGTGTCCCTAGTGGGTATAGGATAGTGTTAACATGCGGGGATCCAGACCCAGTGGACCGAAAGGGCCTGTTTCCACGCTGTATCTCTAAACTAAAATGAACTAAACTAAACCATACATAAATACAATCAATTCAACATCAACTGCAATAGATAAAGGGTAAGATACAGAGTGTAGAATATAGTTCTCAGCATTGTAGCGCACCAGTTCCAGAGACAGTCCTCAATGGGGTAGAGGTGAATCGGACAGTACCCTAGCTGATAGAAGGACAACTCAGAGATTGATAACAGAGGGAAAGAAGTTATCTGAACAAAATTTGGTTATGAGATGCATTATTCTGATTTATTATTTGAAGATTCTGAACTGAACTCACTCTATTATTATTATTGTGTATCAGCATATGTAATAGTAATGCTTTTAAATAAGGCCAAATTGTTTCTAATGCTCAGGGGGTATATATATTTACTGGGAATAATTAATTGCTACTAATTATTCTTGTAAATAGAAAACAAGAAGCAATGTGGGGCCATGGTTTTACAACGAGTTTTGATTTGCATGCTGCTAATTTTGTTTCATTTCAGGTTAATTTCAAAGTCTTAAGGGTACAATGGATAGCCTACAGTGAATATAAAGCAAGAAAATAATTATTCAGGTGTTTACCACAAATCAAAAGATAAAAATGGAGTATTTTAATATGTTTTGTGCTAACTTAGTAATGTGATTATGTGATGGCCATTCTAAAGGTGGCTGTTATTTCTAATGGAAAATATTATCAATGGTAGAGGTAGACTGGTAAAGAAGGCATTTGATATGCATGCCTTCATAGGTGGGGGGTTAAGTATAAGAGTCAGGCTATCACGAGGCAGCTTCACAGGACTTTGGTTGGGCAACATTTGGAATATTACGTGCAGTTCTGGCCACCACATTACAGGAAAGATGTGGAGGCTTTGGAAAGGATGCAGTGGAGGATTACCAGAATGTTGCTTGGACTTGGATTAAGAGGAATTAGTTGTAGGAAAAGGTTGGACAAGCTTAATTGTTTTATCTGGAATGCCAGAGGTTGTGGGGAGACCTGTAGAAATATATACAATTATGAGAGGCATACATAGGTAGAGTCAGAACCTTTTCCTAGTGTGGAAAAACAATCAAATACTATAGGGCATTGTTTTAAACTTAGAGGGGCACAGTTTAAAGGAGATGTGCAGGACAAGCTTTTTTACGCTGAGGGTGGTGAGTGCCTGGAACATGCTGCCAGGGTTGTTGGTTGCGACAGATACGATAGTGGCATTTTAGAGGCTTTTGGATAGACCAATGGATATGGAGGGAATGGAGAGATATGGATTATGTGCAGGTAGATAAGAGATGGTCTTGGCGTCATGTTCGGCACAGACATTTTGGATCGATGGCCTACTCCTGTGCTGTATTATTCTATGTTCTATAGTGTGACCGTTTCTTTACTTGAATTGGGTGCCATAGTTGGAGGAACACAAACTCTAACAAAATGGTGGTCATATAAAAACATTCATGATTGTAAGACAGTTACTTCAACTTTTATTAACAAGAATATACAGTTAAGTACCAGAAGATTTTGCAACAAAGAATACAGTTTTCACAGTGTAGTTGGCTGTTTCGTTCTTCTCATCCAATTCATCACTGTTTTTATTATATAGTAGGCATTTTTATTTTCCTACCCATTGAGATCTCTTTGGTAAGCTTTCCAGAAGAACCTCTCAGACAAGGGGAGTGTTCTTAAATTACTGCTGTACCAATGAAGGGTCCATGTCAGTTCTGTGTCACATCTTTTCTAATGCCTGTATCCATGAGTTGAGATACGGAACATTATTATTAATGAAAGCTGGAGCTCGGGTCCGAATCAATGCTCCATTGCGTTAATATACCAATGCATTTTATCACTTATAATGAGCAGTTTTAAGTACTAGGAGCATATGTTCCTTTGTAATAATTTTGGATGTGCTTCCGATGAATATAAATTGTTGCTTTATTGTAACTGGAAAGATTTTGAAGGAAGCACAGTCTTTCGACTGTAGAAGTTATTCAAAATGACAAATTGATTTAGTCAGTTTTCATCACATAATAAGTTATTTCATTATCCTCATTATAAGTTATTTCATCTTTGTTGAATGTTCTTACTACTTTCAATGAAACAATCAAGTTAATTTGTTATACAGGTAATATGTTAGACGATTACAATTGCACCTTTACTCAAACATAATAATGACTTGTTTGACAAATAACTGCAAATTAACTCCAAGATTTTGATTTGGAGAATTCGTAGCTATGGATGAACAAAATTGCAATTTTATAAAACAGAAATTAATAACTTTTGCAATAGGTTTATCAGCCTATTAATCTGCATGGTTAAAATAATTATCTTTTTTATGCTATTGTATGCATCACCATGGCAGCGCGATGCCACGTTTCTGCTGTTAGTTCAGTTTATTATTGTCACATGTACCAAGGTACAATGAAAAGCTTTTGAAGGCATGCTATCCAGACAAAAAGAAGACTAAACATTTATACTATCACTATCCACAGTCTACAAATAAAGACAAAGGGTACAAAATTGTATGCAAAGATGTAACATTGAAGTCCGATAAGGTAGGAATAAAAATACGATACTTCAAAGATCTCCAATGAGGTAGATGCGAGGTCAGGACCGCTCTCTAGCTATTTTCTTCAGCAAAATACAAATGCTGGAGGAACTCAATCTGAAGAAGGGTCTCGACCTGAAATGTTGTCCGTCCATTCCCTCCTACAGATGCTGCCTGACCAATTAAGTTCCTCCAGCACTTTTTTGGTGCAAGTTGTTACAACTATCCAAGATTTGGAAAGAAAGATCATCGAAACAGTGACTGTGAATGGATGCTCTCACTAATCTACATTGTGTTTTGATATAAGACCTGAGGTTTAAAATGTTCATCCATTTGGTTTTCAAATCCTTCTAATTCCTCATTCCCCCCCCACATCCCTGAAATCTTCTCCAACCCATTCGTCATGGCTATCCCTCGAGGTTGAGGATGATGGTCTATGTTCTGGTGTTTTTATGGACTCTCAGGTGGCTTATGAGTCCAATCCTGGCGTTGCAGCTCACAGAATGAAGATGCCTGTACATGTGTTTGTTTAACGTGTACTTGATGTTGCACTCCAAGTAGCACACAGTCTTTCACAAATCAATCAACTAATCCAAATGGCAAGGGAACCAAGACGATTGGAGCTGATAGATCTGTTGCAGCCTTCATCCGCCTTCACAGCCGTTGAGTTCAAGATAACTTCATCCGCCTGGTCCACCATTGAGGTCTTGTAGGTTGGATCGTTCTTAGTCTGGACCCTCATCCTCGACCTTACCGCCATGGGTGGCCCTACCCGAAGCTGGTGCTTCCGACGGCATCGCTCTCGGAATCATAGGGCCACGCAGGCCTCTTCACCACGACAAGGTAAACGATCCGAAGACGCCAACCCATTAATTCTACAAAAGAACCAATCTTTTCTAATTCTAACCTTTTTTGCACGTCTCAGATTTTTTTTTATTACTAGTTTCTAATTACCAAGGCCCCAAGCTCCTGAATTCCCTATAATACATATCTCCACATCTCTTGTCTCTTTATACCCCTCAAACTAATTTTTTGGCCACCAGGTCTTATATATCCCACCATAAAATATTAGTTTAATTTAATTTAGCTTATCTTAGCTTAGCTCAGCTTATCTTAGTTTAGCTTAGTTCAGAGATACAACGTGGAAACAGGCCCTTTGGCCCACCAAGTCCACACAGACCAACGATCACCCATGCATTAGTTCTATCCACCAATCTAGGGACAATTTACAGAAGCAAATTAACCTACACACAATTGTATATTTCCCTACACAGATGCTGCCTGACCTGCTGTGTTCCTCCAGCACTTTGTGCTTTGGTCAACATGCAGTATCTGCAGTTCCTTTTGCCTCCTTTTTCCCTAGACCACAGCGTTTTATTCTCGAAGCATTATAGTCTTCACACAGCCTGCTTTTGTTTCCATCGATGAACATCATAGCCATTAAACTCGTTATTGGAAATGTTCTGGCTTAATTTCAAAAATGCTTGCATGGTGGGATTTTTACTTTAGTTTAGTTTACAGATACAGCTTGTAAACAGGCCCTTTGACCCACCGATTCTCCACCAACCAGCGATCACCCATGCACTAGTTCTGTCTTACACACTGGGGACAATTTACAGAAGACAATTAACCTACACACCTGCATGTCTTTAGGATGTGGGAGGAAACCAGAGCACCCAAAGAAAACCTATGCGGTCACAGGGAGGACATACAAACTCCATATAGGCACCAACCAAACCTGAGGCTCTAGCATAGTAAGGCAGCAACTCTGCCACTGCGCCACTGTGCTAATCACAATTGTTTGACAAAAGTTTCCTTTCACCTTCTTGGACAGTTTCACTACATTTTAAGTAAATTAGTAAAGTTAAGTTGAGTTTATTGTTGCATAAAAATGTATGGTGAGGGACAGGTACAATGGAAATCTTCCTTGCAGCAGCATCATGGGTACATGGACTGGGTCAACAGAAAACTGCATAAAATTGAATATAAGTTCTACATGACAGTGAATAGAAAGAGCCTGCAACAACAAAAAGTTATCAGTGCAAATTATAAATGGGAGTTATTGGAATAAATAGAATGGATGTGTTCATTGATACTGTGCTTAACAAAACTATGACAATCTGTGTCTTGGATCGTTATATTGAGTGATGTGGCAGACATACAAACTGTAAGGTTTAAGATTGCAGTTTATGTATTGGCCATATCCAGCCATAAATTATTTTCTTCATAGTCTACTTTTAATCTTGATATCCTACCTTGCTCTTTTTTTCCCCCTGTCCCAGTCATGAGAAATGGTCTAAATTGTCCACTATTTAAACACACCAATTTTGACATTCAATTATTCATTTTGTTCATGCGTGATGCTGGAGCATCAGTTTCAGTTTCAATATTCCATCCACATAGTGGATTTGATTCAAACCACCTGCCATTTTCTCCAGGTACTGACACAATAATTATGTTTTTAACCTGTACATTGTACATTGTTGAAACATTGCTAAACCTTTCCTATTCATCCACTTAACAAAATATCTTTTAAATATCTTCAAACTTTTGTACTCGTTGCTGCTTTCTTGTCTTTCTCCAATGAGTTTCTCTCACAAAGGCCAAATCTAGGGTGGCAATGGCATTGCTGGTAGACCCACTACCTCACAGTTCCAGGGACCCAGGTTCGATCCTGACCGAGCTATTTTAAACAAACTGCAGTTGCTGGAATTAAAAGGAGACAATGGTGGAAAAATTCAGCAGGTCAGGCAATATTTTTGGAGAGAGAAAGAGAATCAACATTTCAGATCAATGAAAGACACAAAAAGCTGGAGTCTCTCAGCGGGACAGGCAGCATCTCTGGAGAGAAGGAATGGGTGACGTTTTGGGTCGAGACCCTTCTTCAGAATGGTTGGGGGTAAGGGAAACAAGAAATATAGATGGTGATGTGGAGAGATAAAGAGCAATGAATGAAAGATATGCAAAAAAGTAATGATGATAAAGGAAACAGGCCATTGTAAGCTGTTTATAGGGTGAAAATGAGAAGTGAGTGGGGAGGGATAGAGAGGAAATGCCGGGGCTACCTGTAGTGAAAGAAATCTATATTCATGCTACTGGGCTGTAAGCTGCCCAAGCGAAATATGAGATGCTGTTCCTCCAATTTATGTTTAGCCTCACTCTGACAATGGAGGAGACCTAGGTCAGAAAGGTCTGTGTGGGAATGGGAAGTTTGTTGTTGAAGTTTCATAAGTTTTAGTGAAAGAACAACAAACAGAAACATCACCTCTGTTATCCTTCCCATAGATGCTGCCTAACATGCTTAGTATCTCCTGCATTTTGTCTCATCCCAAGCAACCACTGCCAAAGGGTTCACTGCAAAAAGACTTGATGAATTGAATTAGCTTGACTTGCCTTGACTTGAATTAGCTTGGGTTGAATTAACTTGGCTTGGCCTGGTTTTACTTGAACAGTCTTTAATTGGCTGGACTTGAATAGATTTTAACTGATTTGACTTGCCTTGGTTTGGTTTAGCTTAAATTGAATTCGCTTGGCTTGACTTGGCTTGGCTCGGTTTGGCTTGAATTAGCTTGACTTGAATTAGTTTGAAGACTTGACATGACTTGACTTGACTTGACTTTAAACGGCTTGGCTTGACTTCACTTGATTTAATTTGAATCGGCTTGGCGTGACTAGAATTGGCTTGGCTTGACTTGACCAGACTTGATTTGACTTAGCTTGACTTGACTTATTTGATGACTTCGTTTGGCTTGGCCTGATTTGGGATGTTAGTGATGTCCACATACAAAAAATGAGTACATTTTTCCCCCTGAAGTGAAATATCCCATTTTAAATTGAAGACATATTTGAGAACATTTAGAACCAACTTATCAGTGAACTGCTGTTTTGTCGGTTTGAAATTCGACCTTCCTTGTTCCCTGTTAAATATGTGGAAATGTAAAGATCTTAATCTCCATTTGAACAAGACAAATTTGTTTTTGTTTGCTCTTTGGGAATTGGGAGATTTGAGTTTCAATGAACAACTTTTCAAAGTAAATTGATGTGAAATCTTACTTTTCCTGTATTACATGTGCAGTTTTTATTTTCTACTCGTGTTAAGATTAATGTGATGCACCTTTTGAGAGTCCCACCACAGCTGTACGTTACTCTATCAATCTTCACACTTCAAAATAGTTCTGCACATAAACCAAGTCAGGAAGAGAACCAGAAATGTAGCAGCTGTTGTTCCTCTTACAGTGGTTGATTTTGCTCCCGAGATTAGTGAAACTAAAACAGTGGAACAGGATTTGAGACATACGATTAACTCATTACTATTTCTTCCGATATAAGCTGCAAGCTAACTTCATGCTGTTGGCTAATTTGCACAATTGCTGTGTGCACCCATCACAAACTATGCTGTTCATTGTTTAGTTTAGAGATACAACGTGAAAATAGGCATAACATAAATTATACACACATTTATCAAGACAGTGAAAAGAAAAAGACTAGAAAACCATGACATTAGCGCAAAACACAATTAGATAGTCCATGGTAATCACAGATACAGGCACACGGCAGACTCAGACAGCACACGGGCGGAACAGCGGCGCAGTGGTAAACTTGCTGCCTTACCCGGGGACCCGGGTTCGATCCTGACTACGGGTGCTGTCTGTATTGATTTTGTACGTTCTCCCCGTGACCGTATGGGTTTTCTCCGGGAGCTCCGGTTTCCTCGCGCACTCCAAAGAAGTACAGGTTTGCAAATTAATTGGCTTCAGTTAACATTTTAAATTGTCCCTAATGTAGGATAGTGTTAGTGAACTGGGTCGCTGGTCGGCGTGGTCTCGGTGGGCCGAAGGGCCTGTTTCCGTGCTGTATCTCAAAACTAAACTAAACAAACAGAACATAAACTATTACACATATTATAGAAGAGAGTGGAAGGAAAAAGACTGCAAAAGCTCAATTAGAAAATACATCCATGTTCATTCAAGATATGGCCCACAGTGTTCCGTTGTTGAGATAGGATTAGAATTCTGTGGGTTGGTTCAAGATCCTGATAGTTGTAGGAAAGTAGCTGTTCCTGAACCTGATGAGGTGGGATTTCATGCTACTGTATCTCCTGCCTGATGGTAGCAATGAGAAGAGTGCATGGCCCGGATGGTGGGGAATGCCCTGAAATTTTACTGGCATGCTTTTGTTTTAATTAAGGTGACACATCTTTTGAAGATGTGGGAATTCATATGAATGTGTTAATTCGTATGAGGCCTCCGGCTTCATCATTCATGCCTCGTTTCCTTATCTTCATATCTCACACATTTTTGTCTTTTCAGCTCTGGCCTTTTCCGACCATCTGCCTATCAAAAACTCCCCTCAGCAACATCCACCTATCACTCACCTGGCTTTGTCTTGCACCTTCTCCCTTCCAGCTTTCTCACCCCCCACCCCCCCCCCCCCCCAGCCACCGTCTGAAGAAGGGTCCCGACTCAAAACGTCACCCAACCATGTTCTGCAGAGATGCTGCCTGACCTTCTGAATTACGCCAGCACTTTGCATCTTTTTTTCTCTACGTGATAAAGTAGTTTGATCAGGGACCTACCATTTATCAGAGGCAAGAGATGCAGGCTGGTGAGGAAAATTACTATGGGAGGGAATTTTGTGTTTCACCTGTACTCTGAATCTGGCTTCTGTTTCTCTGTCTCTCCCTGACTCTCTCTTCTCTATCTCTCTCTGGCTCTCCGCCCCTCTCTCATTCTCTCCCCCATCTCTCCCCCTCTCTCTCTCTCCCTCTCTCCCTCTCTCGCCAGCTAAACTCACTGACGATATACACTTGTTTAGAACATATTCCTATTGATTTGACACAGGGGAAACATCTCCATTTCCATTTGTGCTGTTGCTGATACACCAGATAATAATTTGGACACAGCTTGATTTCAAATAATTTAAATTGATTTTTAGATTACAGATTTTTAAAACAAAATTATTTAAAAAACACGATTTTTTTTACTCAGCAATGTTTTTAATTTCTTTATAGTGTTGAGCATTTCCAAATGCCAAAGGCATGGACTGACAAGTGGCTAGTAACATTTGTGGAGGAAAAGTGTCTCATCTCCTACAAGAGAGAGAGTGTCACCTACCCTGCTCAACGTTCAGAAACATTGCCATTGTTGAGACTTCTAACATCAATATTGACCAGTGAATCAATTAGATCAAACATAAACATAATGGATTTAAGAAAATGTCAGTATATCCTCTGAGGCTTTTGGTACATTGGCCTTTATCAATCAGGGCTTTAAGTATAGTTGGAACAAAGGAAGACACAAAGTTCTGGAGTAACTCAGCGGGACCAGACATGGATAAGTGCCGGTTCGGGTTGGGACCCTCTTCAGACTGATTGAGGGAGAAAAGATCCTGTCTCAAGAAGGGTTCTGACCTGAAACATCACTTACCCATGTTTTCCGGGGATGCTGTCTGTCTGTACCGCTGAATTACTCCAGCACGTTTTGGCCTTCTTTATAAACCAGCATCTGCAGTTCCTTGTTTCTACATGGAAGTTGGGATCCTTTGTACAACATGTTGGTAAGGCTGCATTTGGAGTATTGTGATCAGTTTGGAAATTATATTGGACCTTTCAAAAAGGATATTGAGATTCACCCTTTAACCACCCTCTCCTCCAAAACGTGCACCCATATTTTTGCAAATAAATGTGCTAGTATTGGGCAGTCAGGTAAGGTTCCCCATCAACAGATAGACCAATGTGTCTTAAAAAAAGCACACTAGGCGCTGGAAATACACAGCGGTTAAGGCAGCATCCCAGGCGGACATGAATAGCTGACGTTTCGGTTCGGGACCCTGTAAACCAGTATCTACAGTTCCTTATGTCTTTGACGTATATATCTTGTTTGGTTGTATTTATACTGGATTGAATAATGTTCAGGCCCACGTGCTCAGAGATGAAAGTAGACTTTATTGCCTACAGCTTGAGACACTGTTGACTGTCTCACGAGAATTGTTAAAATGGGGTTACAAAGGTTTCACCAATTTATACGTTTATCTTCAACACCCATCTCCCATCAATCAACACTATCAAGAATAAATCAACTGGTCAATTATGTCATTGCTGAAGGGTACAGTTTTCTACATGGCAGAACAAAGTACTGTTGAATGGATGAGAAGTGTTTTATGAGATATTTTTGAGAGATGTGAAATTGCTGTACTTAAATTCATATCTGCTTTCCAGTGAATGTTTAAAACAAATAATGAATGTGCTTTTACATCAGCCATTAACACTTTGTCATAGACGTTTGAAAGGGCAGACCATTCAAACCATCATGTCTATGCAATCCTAAAAGAAACAATCAGTGGATGGAGTTTAATCCGAGCAAATTTGAAGTGCTGCCGTTTGGGAAATCAAATGCAAGGGGAAGGTATATAATTCATGGCATGATCCTTAACAGCATTCATGTACAGAGGAATCCTAAAGTTCAAGCCAACAGCTCCCAGAAAGTAGATAGTATGGTGAAGAAGTCATAAGGTATGCTTGCCTTCAGAGTTTGGGGATGAGTCATGTTGCAGCTTTGTAGAACTATGGTTAGGCCACATCTGGAATATTGCGTGCAGTTCTGGTTATCCCATTATAGGAAGGATGTTGAGGCTTTTGAGGAGGTGCAGGAGTTTCAGTAGAATGTTGCCTGTGTTAGAAAGTATTAACTATAACGAGAAAATGGACAAACTCGGATTGTCTTCTCTGGAACATCAGAGGCTGAGGGGAGACCTGATAGAAATATATCAAATTATGAGAGAGATAGATACGATAGACAGTCAGAACCTTTTACCCAGGGTGGAAATGTTAAAGACACGGCTTTAATGTGAGAGGGGCAAAGTTTAATGGAGATGTGGGGAGAATGTATTTTAACAGAGTCTGGTGGATGCCTGGAATGTGCTGCTGGGCGTGGCGATGGAGGCAGATATGAAAATGGCATTTAAGAGGCTTTTAGATTGGGACAAGGATCTGCAGGGAATGGAGGGATATGCATCATGTGCAGGTGGATGAGATTAGTTTCTCTTGGCATCATGTTCGGCGCAGACATTGTCGGCCGAAGGGCCTACCCTGTGATGTAATGTTGTATGTTCTTGGTGATTTTCTTCTTCCAGAAGCTCGAGATGGTTATTGTGGACAGAAGTGAGGGTTTGCTTGGCTTCTGGTCCACAAGAGTCGCCCTGTTTTTTTCTAGGTAGCATTGTGATCCTTCCTATACTCACCTCCCATTACCCTTTCATCCCCCTTCTCTCGCTTCCCCTCCGCCCCAACCTGCAGTCCCCTTCCACCCGCATCCCTCTCTCTAGCTTTACATTTCCCTCCTCCTCTTCTCTCCTTCTCTGACACCCTTTTGCCCTCTTTGTCACTCACTCCATCCATCTGCAAATCAAACACCACTCACCTGTATTCACCTTGCTTGGTTTTATCCCGCCCCCACCTCTCTTTTCCAACTTCCTCTCCCCCCTCCACCCCTACAACAATCAGTCTGAAGAAGGGTCCTGACCTGAAACATCATGTTCATTCTCTCCACAGATGCTGCCTGATCCACTGAGTCCATCCACACTTTGTGTTTTCCTTTGTGATCAATACAGGGTTCACTTTTCTGACCTGTCATCTGCTTACAAACAGCAAAATCAATGGAAGATAGTTCAATAGCTACATTGTCACATGTACATAGATACAATGAAATGTGTTGTTTTGCAAACAATCCAGTAAAATCTCTCTATACATAAAGGGCCTGTCCCACTTAGGCTATTTTTATTAGGCGAGTACAGGCGAGTACAGACTGTCACCACATGGTCGCCGGGGAGTCGCCTGTATGGTCGTGAGTAGTCTCCTCAGCCGCCCAAAGAGTCATCGTGTCTTTCTGGTTTTCAACATGTTCAAAATTTTTCGGCAACAGTGGGTTAACTTCTCCTGACGTAGGTGCTGTCATAGGTTGTCGCCGATGCTGACTTTGGTGAATTCCATTGGCGACTACCTACGTCAACCAGCGGCAGGTACCGGCAACTGAATTGTCTTCATTTGTCTTCAGTTGTCGCCGACAGGGTCGTAGCTTGTCGTGGGTGGACGTAGGTTGACCGTTTGTCATAGATTGTCGCCTGTGTGATCGTAGGTGGTCGCCAGTGTTGTCGTAGGTCGTCGTAGGTGTGGTCGTAGGTGGACGTCCTAATGGGTCGCCGGTTGTCGGTAGCTTGCCGTAGCTTGACGTTGACTAGATGATAGGTTTTTGTAGCTTGTCAGAGACATTGTCGTAGGGGGGTCCAGTCGACGGTTTTTCGGCGACCTGCTACGACTATGACAGCCGCCTACAAAATCGCCTAAGTGGGACAGGTCCTTAAGCACCATCATACATAAGTACAAGAGTGCAATGACTGTAGTTAGAGTTGCCAGAACTCGAAGGCCTGAGCTATGAGGGGACGTAGAGCAGGCGGGGACCCTTTTCATCGGAGTGCATGAGATAAGGGGTGATCTAATAGAGGTGGACAAAATCATGAGATGAATAGAATGGGTAAACGCACTTTTACCCAGTGTCGGGGAATCAAGAGTTAGAGGTTAAGGAAGAACCAAAGTCTAAGGTGAGGGGGGAAAGATCTGAGGAGTCATTTTTTAACACAAAGGGTAGTAGGTGTATGGAATGAGCAGCTGGTGGAGGTAGTTGAGGCAGGGACTATCATAACATTTAAGAGACATTTGGACTGTTACATGGACAGGATCGGTTTAGAGGGTTGTGGGTTAAGCACGGGCAGGTGGGACTAGTTTTGATGGGGCATGTTGGCCGGTATGGGCAGGTTGGGCCAAAGGACTTGGTTCCATGCTGTATGGCGCTATGAGTCTCATGACCATAGTGTAAAAAATAGTAGATTTCTTCTGAGGCGGAATGCAAAGAGTCACCATGTTTTGGACACTATCTGGTGGTTTCATGTATCATGTTCTAAAAAATCATTGAGTTTTATCTTGGCCTTAAATGCCTGTTGTTCTGGCAGCGGCATTGAATGTTTCGGTTTGTTGAAAAGAGCAAGATATATGTACGTTGCGATACCCCATTTTGTACAAGTGAACAATACAAGATTTCTACACTCCTGTATCTTTCTTCACCCTTTCAATAACTGGTCTGTTCATTTCACTTTGCAGAAATCCCAGAGTGAAATAACTCACAATTCAGTGTTCTTAACCTAATAAAGTCAATCTCCAGCCACTACTTGAGTTAATGTACAATGAAAGCTTCAGGCAGTTTAATGCAATAATCGCTGCAAACAAAGTAACTGAATTTCTCCCTCCGATGAAATGTTCCCCCATCATTTACGAGATGTTATTTCATTCACAGAACACAGACCAGTATGGTAGAGGAACTTCAGCACAAAGTCCATGCCGAACATGCTGTCAACTAATCTCATCTGCCTGATCCTTATCCCCATTCCTTGCCTATCTAAAGCCTCTTAAAGCCGCTATCATATCTGCTCAACCACCACCCCTGGCAGCATGTTTGAAGCACCCACCACCCTCTGTGTTACAAAACCTGCAACCACATCTGTTTCAAACATTGCCCCCTCTCACCTTAAAGCTATGCACTCTGGTCTTTGACATTTCCACCCTGGAAAAGAGGTTCTGTTTCCACCTAATCAGCGACTTTCATAACTGTATATTCTTCTATCAGGTCTCCCCTCAACCTCCAGTGCTCCAGAGAAAACAACCTCTCCTTGTAGCTGGTACCCCTTCATCCACTCAACATTTTGGTAAAGATAGACACACAGTGCTGGAGTAACTCAGCAGGTTAGGCAGCATTTCTGGAGAAAAAGGATGGGTGATATTTTGGGTTGGGAGTCTTCTTCAGAGGTCCGAAGAAGAGTCCCAACCTGAAATGTCACCCATCCTTTCTCTCCGGAGATGCAGCCTGAGCCGCTGATTTACTCAAGGACTTTGTGTCCATCTTTGGTGTACCTTCTCCAAAGCCTCCACATTCTTGCTGTATTGGGGTGACGAGAACTGATCCATGAGAGCTACATCATGACTTCTGGACTTTTACACTCAATGCCCCGACCGATGAAAGCAAACATACCACCTGCCTTCTTTACCATTCTCTTTACTTGTGTTGCCACTTTCAGGGAGCTATGCGCTTATAAGTTCATACGTTTAGTAGTAGTATTAGACCATTCGGCCTACATTCAATCATGGCTGATCTATCTTACCCTTTCAACCCCATTCTCCTGCCTTCTCCCCATAACCCCTCCCACCCATATTAATCAAGAATTTGGACCCCAAGGTCCCTCTGCACATCAATACTGTTAAGGTACTTGTCAGTATCTCTAGACTTTCCCCTTACATCCAACCTCTCAATGTGCAACACATCACATATGCATTGTGCTTTATTTAGTTAAACCTAGATTTAAGAGATTTTAGGTTTATCTTTTCCAAATTATTTTGCCTATAGGTCAACTAAGAGGGCCACAGTTTAATATGGGCCAGCAGTGACTAGTGTGGTACCGCAAGGCTCGGTGCTGGGACCGCAGCTATTTACAATATACATTAATGATTTAGATGAAGGGATTAAAAGTAACATTAGCAAAATTGCAGATGACACAAAGCTGGGTGGCAGTGTGAACTGTGAAGAGGATGCTATGAGGATGCAGGGTGACTTGGACAGGTTGGTTGAGTGGGCAAATGCATGGCAGATGCAGTTTAATGTGGATAAATATGAGGTTATCCACTTTTTTTTAACCAGGAAGGCAGATTATTATCTAAATAGAGTCAAGTTGGGAAAAGGGGAAGTACAACGGGATCTGGGAGTCCTTGTTCATCAGTCACTGAAAGTAAGCATGCATGTACAGAAGGCAGTGAAGAAACCAAATGGCATGTTGGTCTTTATAACAAGAGGAGTTGAGTATAGCAGCAAAGAGGTCCTTCTACAGTTGTACAGGGCCCTAGTGAGACCACACCTGGAGTATTGTGTGCAGTTTTGGTCTCCAAATTTGAGGGAGGACATTCTTGATATTGAGGGAGTGCAGCGTAGGTTCACCACGTTAATTCCCGGGATGGCGGGACTGTCATATGTTGATAGAATGGAGCGGCTGGGCTTGTATACTCTGGAATTTAGAAGGATGAGAGGATATCTTATTGAAACAAATAAGATTATTAAGGGTTTGGACACGCTAGAGACGGGAAACATGTTCCCGATGTTGGGGCAGTCCAGAACCATGGGCCACAGTTTAAGAATAAGGGGTAAGCCATTTTGAACGGAGATGAGGAAAAACTTTTTCACACAGAGAGTTGTGAGTCTGTGGAATACTCTGCCTCAGAGGGCGGTGGAGGCTGGTTCTCTGGATGCTTTCAAGAGAGAGCTAGACAGAGCTCTTAAAGATAGCGGATTCAAGGGATATGGGGAGAAGGCAGGAACGGGGTACTGATTGTAGATGATCAGCTATGACCGCATTGAATGGCGGTGCTGGCTTGAAGGGCTGAATGGCCTACTCCTGCACTTATTGTCTATTGTCTAGTCTATAATATGTGAACTCAGGCATCTCCTTCAGGGCAACACATCCTTGATACAGACATGGAGTGACAACCACTTTTATATGGGATATAAATATCCCTCCATATCATTTTAAAGCGAGAATGGTATAGTCCGAGGCAATTTCTGATTTTTTACCTTTGTGTAACATTCTATGGAAGTAAAATTGGAAATCCTATAAAGCAGCTATCTCTTGCTTCCCGCCATGGTTTGGTGTTGAGATTAGTTGCTGTAACTGATGGAAGAATGAAGACGTCATTACCAGCAGGACCATGATTGAAATGGCTCTGGTCCAGCCAGTCTGAAGATTCATCTCTATTGATAAAACGTTGATTACATTAATGTAATTTACTACTTTGCAATTAATTTACATATCTCTTCAAATTAGTGATATAATTAAACCATTAAGATGAAAAATGTTCATTAAATGCCCAAAGAAACAGCTGTTACAAGTTTGTATATTTCCAGATGCATCTTCGCAAAAGACTCTTTGAGGAATATCAATGCTCAACACTGAAATGTATTTTCTGGACTTTAGTCCATTGGCTCAATTGCTTTTAAAAATCTAAAGAGATGGGCTATTTAAGTGGTAGAGTCATACAGAATGGAAACAGGCCCTTCGTCCCAACTTTCCCATGCCAACTAAGGTACCTCATCTGTACTCATCCCACTTGCCCACATTTGGCCCATATCCCTCTACTTTTTCTATCCATGTCCCTGTCCAGATGCCTTTTAAAGGTTGTTACAGTACCTCCCTTAACTACCTCCTCTGGCAACTTGTTACATATATCCACCACTCTGTGTGTGAAAACTTTGTCCCTCAGAGTCCTATTAAATCTCACCTTGTCATCTTAAACCTACGACCTCTGATTCTTGATTCCCCTCCTCTGGGTAAAAGGCTGTGCATTTACTCTATCTATTCCCCTCATGATCTTATACACCTGCAATAGACCATCCCTTAACCCCAATGTGCTCCAAGGAATAAAGTCCCAGCCTGATTTAATTCTGTGTTGCCAATGATACTACTGTTCAGTGTCAAAGAGACATAGAGAGATACAGCTTGGATTCAGGCCCTTCAGCCCACTGAGAACACCACCCTATCTCTCTCCTCTCTCACCTCCATCCAGGCAACCCAGCATTCCCGATGTGGCTTCCTGTACATCAGAAAAAAACAAGCATAGATTTGGCAACCGTTTCGCTGAACAATTGATCACCTGGTTGCTAGCCATTTTAACGGCCCTTTCATTCCCGTACTGACCTTTCTTTCCTGGGCCTCTGCCATTGCCAGAGTGAGGCCACAGGTAAATTGGAACAACGGCACCTTATATTCCACTTGGGTAGCTTGTAACTCAAAGGTATGAACATTGCATTCTCCAACTTTAGGTTACCTCTAGCTAAACGCCCCCGACCTCCCCACCTCCTTTCTCCCCCACACTCCCCCTTTCTTCCCCCCCCCCTGCCCCCCCTCCTCTGCCCCCCCCCTCCTTCCCCATCCCTGTGCCCCACCTTGACTCCCATTTCTCCCCTCCACCCTCCCCCTCTTGTCCCCCACTCCTTTCCTCCCTCTGGTATCACAATCTGCAACTCTTCAAACCTGGCTCTTCGGCTTATAGAAACATAGAAAACATAGAAAATAGGTGCAGGAGGAGGCCATTCGGCCCTTCGAGCCAGCACCGGCATTCATTGTGATCATGGCTGATCGTCCCCTATCAATAACCCGTGCCTGCCTTCTCCCCATATCCCTTGACTCCACTAGCCCCTAGAGCTCTATCTAACTCACTCTTAAATCCATCCATCTGTGGCAGAGAATTCCATAAATTCGCAACTCTCTGGGTGAAAACGTTTTTTCTCACCTCAATAGAAACATAGACCTCTGTCCAACCATTTGTTTTGAGGGGCGGTACGCTGACGTAGCAGTAGAGTTGCTTCTTTACATCGCCAGAGACCCAGGTTCGAACCTGACTACGGGTGCTGTCTGTACAGAGTTTGTGCATTCTCCGTGTGACGGAGCTCCTTTCTCCCGGTGCTCCGGTTTCCTCCCACACTCCAAACACCCACAGGTTTGTAAGTTAATTGGCTTCAGTAAAATTGTAATTTTTCCCTAGTGTGTTGGATAGTGCTAGCGTATGGGGTAATCACTGGTCGGCGTGGTCAGCAGGTCAGGCTCGGTGGGTCGAAGGGTCTGTTTCCACGCTAAGGTATTTGCCTATCAAACCCCCCCCCCCTCACCTATTAGTGCCACTCTCTGTCCTGCCTCTCCCCTTTTCCAATCCGCTCCCCAACTCCACAATCAGCACAATAGTCTGAAATGTCACCTATCCATGTACTCCAGAGATGTTGCCTGACCTATTGAGTTACTGTAGCACTTTATTTCCTATTGTGTTTCCACCATCAAGCACGCATTTAAATTAATCCTACAATGCTGGTAGAGTGTGGTGAATCTGTGGAACTCATTACCACAGACGGCGGTGGAGGCCAGGTCATTGGGTATTTTTAAAGTGGAGATTGGAGTTCTTGATTTCTAAAAGCTGGCAAGAAACGATGGAGTAACTTGGGTGAAACTGGTCCTTATTATGGTGGTGGCCTTGCCGAGGCAGCGTGAAATGTAGATTGAGTCTATGGAAGGGAGATAGACACGAACTGCTGGCGTAACTCAGCAGGTCAGGCATCATCTCTGGAGAAAATAGATAGGTGACGATTTGGGTCAGGACCCTTCAGACTGAAAGTAAGTGGGGTGGGCAGGGGGAGGGAGGAAAGACCTGGAGGTGAGAAAAGACAAGGACACAAGCACTTTGTGTCTATCTTAGGTATAAATTAGCATCTGCAGTTCCTTCTTATGACGATGGAAGGGAGGTTGATGGACTGGTTAATGTCCTCAACTCAGGTATTTCTTGTGGTCTTGGATGGAACAAATGGAAATATTTGAGTCAATAATTTCACCGTGCCAAGTCTTTGAGGAAAGATGAGATGGCGATCAGCTTGTGGTGTAATGGGATAAAGAGAACAGGGTTGTCAGACAATAGAGGGTGGATGATGAAAGGCTGACGAGAGATTATATAATGGAGCTGTTTAATTATTAGCCGTGTGCAAGTCACAAAGGCAGAAAGTCTTCCACCCACCACCAATTTCAACTTGATCACTAATCGTTTTAATTTTGCCTCGTATCGTCTGCACCTGCCTCCAGTACTCTGCCCCTTCCCCAGATAAAACTGATTCTGAATTTAACGCCCCAACCCGCTCCCACTATTTGACACTAAGCTAAGCAGAGTTTTCTGTAAATTCACTTTGTACTAATACTTTACACGGAAACAGGCCCTTGGGCCCAACTCATCCATCAACCAAAATGCCCTATCTAAGCTAATCCCATTTGCACATGTTTGGTCCATATCCCTCTGAATCGTTTCTACGTATGTACTTGTCCAAATTACTTTTAAATGTTTTTATTGCCTCAACTACTTCCTCTGGCAGCTCGTTCCATAGACTCTGTATGAAAAAGTTGCACCTCAGGTTCCGAGTAATTCTTCCCCTTCCTATCTTAACCCTATGCTCTCTCGTTCTTCACTGCCCACCCTGGGGAAAAAGACTCCATGAATTGATCCTTCCTATTCCCCTCATTATCTCATAGACCTTTATATGTTCATGCCTCAGCCTCCTGCGCTTCAAGGAATCAAGTCCAAGCCTGTCTACTCTCTAACTGTGGCTCATGCCCTCGAGTCCTGGCAACATCCTTATAATTCTTCTCTCCATTCTTTCCAGGTCTCGTGGCAATAATCTTACTGAACAATATGCAAGAAAAAATAATGTCATTGTACCTTGGTACACGTAATAACAAACAAACCATTGAACCATGGAACTATTTGACTCGCTGTGTTGTGCAGGAAAGTATTAACACATAGGATGCTTAGTGGCATCTTTCCTGCAGCAGGTTGACCAAAACTGAGCAGTGTAGCGGCACCTAGTGGTGGCCTGGGTAATTACAAACCCTCGCTATTGGCTGGCGTGGTCACGTGATCGCGGGAGTTTTTTCGTGGGTTTTTTGTATAGCATTCAGTCAAGTTCCACCCCGTTTGAAGGAGCTTTGTATTTTTGGCTGTTCAAAACGCGTATGAGTAAATCGCTTTATTGTCATTTAAAATAAAGAATTTTACTTTACTCAATAGTCTCGACTCGCCAAAGTGGTGACCCCGTCAGTCCGATCGTTTATTCGGACTTCGATCATGCAGGCCGCCGCTAACCCCGACGCCTAGCTTCCCTCGCAAAATGCCGTGAGCCTGAAACTGTCCGTTTTCTGGGCGGAGCTGCCTCAAGTGTGGTTCACCCACATTGAGGCCCAATTCCACCTCAGAAATATCGTCGCGGACGCCACCCGATATTTCTACGTGGTCGGGGCGCTTAGCCAAGAAACAGCCACCCGGTTGCTGCCCTACCTGCAGGATCCTCCAGCAATCGGCAAGTACGAGGGCCTCAAGGCCCTGCTGGTCCGCACTTTTGGGCTCAGCCGTCTGCTCCATATCGACGGCCTCAGCGATCGGAAGCCGTGCGCGCTCATGAATCTCGCTCTGATGGACGGCCACAGACCCTGTCTGCTGTTCGAGCAAGCCTTCCTGGGGAAAGCGCCAGTGGTGCTACTACCACCAACGCTGGGGTGCCGAGGCCCAACGCGGCCACGCCCCCTGCTCATTTGCGGAAAATGCCTCGGCTGATCATCAGTAGAGGTTATTCCGATCGGCCAGAATCACCGCCTCTACATTCGGGACGGCCGTTCCGGACTTCGTTTCCTAGTGGACTCCGGGGTGATCGTGAGCATCCTCTGCCCGACTGGACTGGACACCCGAGCCGGCAAGCGAGGCCCCGTCCTGACCGCCGTCAACCGTAGCACCATCTGTACGTATGGCACCCGGACTCTGTCCCTCATGTTTGACTCCCGCCCGTATTCCTGGACTTTTACTGTCGCGGACGTGGCGCAAACGTTGCTGGGCACCGATTTCCTCCGGGCCTTTTTGCTTCTGGTGAACGTGATGGGTGGGCGCCTCGTTCCACCGGCGTGCCCTAGCCCCATGACCTCGCGGCCGGCGGAACCTCCCAGTCCGCAGCTGAGCGCAGTGGCCGATGGAGATGGCCCGTATGCATCCCTGCTCGCGAGTTCCGGGTCTTCTCACCCCCCGTTTTCATGCGACCGCCCTTCAGCACGGGGTTGTGCACCATATTCCCACTGCGGGCCCCCCACTGCATGCACGGGCATGCAGGTTCCCGCCCGACAAGCTGCGGATTGCTAAAGCGGAGTTCAGTCAGATGGGAATCATGCGCCGCTCTGATAGCCCATGGGCATCCCCATTGCACATGGTCCTTAAAGCATCTGGGGATTGGATATCCAGGATTTCACGGCCTACCTGGAAGGCGCCACCTTTTTTCCCAAGGTGGACCTGGTCTGCGGCTACCACCAGATTCCCGTTCACCCTGACGACATGCCTAAGACCGCCACCATCACCCCGTTTGGCCTTTTCGAGTGGCTGCGCATGCCGTTTGGTTTAAAGGACGCTGCGCAGGCATTCCAACGGCCAATGGACATGGTGGGTCAGGGGTTAGAGTTCATATTCATCTACCTAGACGACATCTTGGTCGCCAGCCGCTCCCAACAGGAACACTACACGCACCTACAGGCGCTGTTCCAGCGGCTCCAGGGCCACGGACTGGTAATCAACCCCGCTAACTGCCAGTTCGGCCTCCAATCCATTTCCTTCCTGATGCATCATGTCACCTCACAGGGCGCGACCCCGTTACCCAGCAAGGTGGAGGCCATCCGGCACTTCCCTCGGCCGCTCACCGTCAAGGGGCTGCAGGAGTTTGTCGGCAAGGTGAACTTTTACCATCGCTTCGTGCCGGCAGCTGCCAGGATCATGCGCCCTCTTTTTCAGTGCCTTGCCGGTAAACCACAGGACCTCGTGTGGACTGCCGAGGCTGTAGCTGCGTTCGATGGTGCGAAGGAGGCGCTGGCCAAAGCCACCATGCTGGTGCACCCGCGGGCCGCTGCCTCGACTGCCCTCACAGTGGACGCCTCTGATACAACTGTGGGAGGGGAGCTCGAGCAGCTCATCGTCGGCCGCTGGCAGCCACTGGCCTTTTTCAGCCGTCATCTGCGGCCCCCAGAGCACAGCTACAGTGCCTTCGACCGAGAGCTCTTCGCCCTGTATCTGGCTATCCGACATTTTCGGTATTTTCTGGAGGGCAGGCCGTTCACATCTTTCACTGACCACAAGCCCCTGACGTTCACCTTGGCCAAGGTGTCCGACCCCTGGTCTGCCCAGCAGCAGCGGCACCTGGCATTCGTGTCCGAATTCACGGCATGTGGCCGGTAAGCTCAACACGGTTGCCGATACTCTGTCCCGCCCTGCACTCCTGGCTGTGGTGGCCGTGGACCCCGGCGTGGATTATGCGGGGCTCGCCGAGGCACAGTGCACAGGTGACGAGATGGACAGTTACAGGGCGGCCACTTCTGGGTTGCGGTTGGCAGACGTCCCTTTCGGCTCAACAGGAGTGTCGGTCCTTTGTGATGTGTCCACCGGAGACCGCGCCCTATTGTCCCCGTGGGTTGGCGTCACCGTACCTTCGACGCCATCCATGGTCTGGCCCACCCTTCAATCCGGGTGACTTCCGTGCTGGTGGCGGACAAATTTGTCTGGCAGCGCCTCCATGAGCAGGTCGCGGTTTGGGCCAGAGCCTGCATCCCCTGCCAGACGTCAAAGTTCCAGCATCATGTACGGGCACCGGTACAAGATTTTGCGGTTTCCTCTGGGTGGATTTGGTGGGTCCACTGCCGCCGTCTCGCGGTGCCATGGATCTACTCACCGTCGTGGATCGTTTTACGAGGTGGCCTGAGGCTATACCGCTGACGGACACCTCCGCTGCGTCTTGTTCTTGGGCTCTCATGGCCCATTGGATTGCTCGTTTTGGGGTGCCTGCGGACAGTTCCACCGACCAGGGGGCTCAGTTCACTTCCCCTTTGTGGGCGGCTCTGGCGCAGCGGTACGGAGCGCAGTTGCACCACACCACTGCCTATCACCCTCAGGCCAACGGGTTAGTGGAACGTTTCAACCGGCATCTGAAATCGGCGCTGAAGGCGCGGCTCACTGGTCCGTACTGGGTCGACCAGTTGCCTTGGGTGTTGTTGGGCATCCGTACGGCCCCTAAAGCGGACCTAGACACGTCGTCCGCTGAGCTGGTGTATGGCTCTCCGTTGCGGGTTCCCGGGGATTTCCTTCCTGCGGCTCGGGGGCAACTGGCGTCTGCCTAGGTCGTTTTGGCAAGTCACCGGGAGAAAGTGAGCGGCCTGGCTCCTGTTCCCACCCCACGGCATGGGACAGCCCAAGTGTATGTGCCGCTGGACCTTAGGAACTGCCTGTTTGTATTCCTCCGCAGGGATTCGCACCGGTCACTGCTACAGCGGATTTATGAGGGTCCTTTCCGAGTATTGCGCCCCGGCGTCGCGACTTTCCTGTTGGATGTCGGCGGCAAGGAGGAGATCATCTCGGTCACTCGCCTTAAGCCCGCCCACCTGGATGTCGATAGCCCGGTGGTGGTGGCTCAACACCGGCGTAGGGGCCGTCCGCTGGTCGTTCCGGTGGCACCTGTTGTGCCTGTCTCCCCTTCACCCGTTGTGCTGGTTTCTCCTGCACCGTTACCGTTTCCTGGCTCTGTTTCGCCAGTCCCACTTGTATTGCCCATCGAGTCCCTTGTTTCCACTCAGTCCAGTCGCCGTGTCCGGCCTCCCGCTAGGTTCCGTACCTCGGGTTCTGGGGGAGGGGGGGGGGGGGATCCTGTAGCGGCACCTAGTGGTGGCCTGGGGAATCACAAACCCTCGCTATTGGCTAGCACGGTCTCGTGATCGCGGGAGTTTTTTCGTGGGTTTTTGGTATAGCATTCATTCAAGCTCCATCCTGTTTAAAGGTGCTTTGTATTTTTGGCTGTTCAAAACGCTTTTGAGTAAATCGCTTTATTGTCGTTTAAAATAAAGAATTTTACTTTACTCAATCGTCACGACTCGCCAAAGCAGAATACTCATAGTGTGGCCTCATCTATGTCTTGCATAACAATATGCTTTCTCTGAGGTTTGATAATTTCCAAGCAAATCCATTTACTATGTGTGCAGACAAACATCTAAATCATAGATCATACAAAACAAGGTATGTCCTCTTTCTCAAGAACATTGTAAATCTTTTGTCTGCATTCATTCCCATGGTGACAAGTAATCTCCTGATGAAATCGTTTACTCCCCTTCCTTCTGAATTATTAACCTTGAACAGAAAGCTCTTTGCATTAAAGGAATACCATTTTGATTGGAAGTTGCAATTTGTTGTTGTTTTTCATCAGAGATAATGTAAGGCAAAGGGTTCTGCTAAACTGCTGAGAATAGCTAAAAGATAACATGATTCTCAAAGAGGAATAGTTCTCCAAAATGGGACACATCCTGTGTGAATGAATGAATGAATGACACTTTTCTATCGGTCACAAGTGACTTGTCACAGTGAAATTCTTTGTTTTATATAACATACACAAAGTGTGCAAAGAGTCGTCATGTATAGGGCACCGACAGAGTTAAAAAGTGTTCAGTGTAGTCCATATGGTCCCTCTTTGTTCTTGGTGGCTTCCTCCCCCCCCCCCCCTCCCCCCCCCCGCCTCCCTCCCACACTGGGTCCTTAACTGGGTTAATTCTTATTTGCTTAATGCTGGGTGTTAATGCTTACTTGCATGACACAATGAGTCAAATGGGGCAATGGTACGTTTATTAACACGTGTACAAAAGGTAGTGAAATTCTTTTTTTGCACACAATTCAGTAAGAGTATTGCCGTACATAATTACAATAAGTATATAATACATGGAAACAACCCACTGAGTCCATGTACAAGATTCGCCAGTTTTTTGCGCCATTTCACACTCCCAGCTGCAGTAGGCTATCAAGGCCCGTTGCATCCGTCGCCTCCGTTCCGGTCGTCCCGTGAAACACCCTCCCTCTCCTCGCCCGGCCATCTTGTAGTGACAATTCTATGATTCTCTGACCCAATAAACTCACAACCTCTTTATATATCACCTTTTTACATGTTGATTGATTTCTCTGCAGCAGACATGCAAAGGCAAGGTATTCTAATATATTTGCCTTATGCAATTCCTCCTTGTTTGCTAGGCTGTAATATAGTTAGCTTCCCTTTCCACTTGTCACTTCTTGCTTGCTCTATAACCATTTAAGCTCCATCTGCCCTTTCAGTCAAAGCACATCTGTTATTCCACAGCATTAAAGCTCTCTTAAGATTTACCTGACAGCCTCAGCATTAAGTAAAATTAATGCCCTTGTAAGCCAGTCACAGTTTTGACTTCCAGGAACCATTACCCTTGCATGTTCTCAAAATGTTACTGTTCAGAAAGCATTTGGTGGATAAGTAAGCTGCCTGAATCTTGGCAAGAGCTTGTTTCTGTACTTCCAGGGAACATTACTGCAGGCAAATACTGGTTAGCACCTGGACATGAGGTACATTAGAATCAGGGAAGAAAGTGCTGATGTCTTGAAACATGTGTTGAAAAGAACTGCAGGTACATACCAAAGATAGACACAAAGTGCTGGAGTAACTCAGCAGGTCAAGCAGCATCTCTGGAGATCCGTCTGGGTTCCTACACGAAATTTCACCCATCCTTTTTCTCCAGAAACATGTCCATATTATAAACAAAGAGGTGTTTAGTTTAGAGATATAGCGCAGAAACAGGCCCTTCGGCCCACCGAATCCGCGCTGAATAGAGATCACTGCATATTAACACTATCCTCCATATACTAGGGACAATTTACATTTATACATTTTATACCAAGCCAATTAACCTACAAACCTGTACATTTTTGGAATGTAGGAGAAAACCCACGTGGTCACGGGGAGAACATACAAACTCTGTACAGACAGCACCCATAGTCGGGATCGAACCCAGGTCTCCTGGCGCTGAAACTATGACTCTATGAAAAGGTGACTGCAATGTGTTCTATGTGTGCCCTGCTTGATGATGCCCAGATTTGAAGAAGTTCTCTAAGAAGCTGGAGGCATCTTCTTATGTTGCCCCTTCAGGGAACAATGAACTTAGACTCCAAAATCTATCTGTACATCATTGCTAAACGCAGGCAAATAGAATTAGTTCATATCGGTGGGCTTGGACAAGTTGCGCTGATGGATCTGTTTCCATGCTGTATAACACTATGTTAGAGAATAACGCTGAGCTAGTTTGATATCGAGAGAAACACAACCACAGATTTCCTTAAATGGAATTTCTCATCTTTATAAAGATAACATTGTTGTATCTTATGTTATTGTATTTTAAAATTGTATTTTAGCCACATGTGAAGTAAATTTTATTGGAAAAAATGTTTGTTTTACTCATAAATAGGAAGCAGAACTCACTGCAAATGCCAGCATTTCTTGTGTACAAAATCATGAGAGGAATAGATCGGGTAGAGTCTCTTGCCCAGAGTTGGGGAATCAAGAATCAGAGGACGTAGGTTTATGGTGAGGGGGGGAAAGATTAAATAAGAATATGAAGGGTAACTTTTTCACACAAAGGGTGATGGGTGTGTGGAACTAGCTGCCGGAGGTAGTTGAGGCAGGGACTATTGCAACATTTAAGAAACAATTAGACAGGTACATGGATAGGACAGGTTTAGAGGGATATGGGCCAAATGCAGGCAGGTGGGACTAGTGGAGATGGGGCATGTTGGTCAGTGTGGGCAATTTAGGCTGAAGGGCCTGATTTCACACTGTATAACTTCTTGACTCTATGGTCATGGCATCATGTTGGGCACATTGTGGGCTGAAGGGCCTGCTCTTGTGCTGCACTGATCTATGTTCTATGTTCCAAAGCTTCTAGCATCTTGGTGGACCATGAACCTATCTCACTAACCAATGATACTGAGCCACTGAGAAAGAATCAGCAGAATGACTGATTCAAGTCAGTTCAAGCGTGGAAAGGGAAATAAAAAGAGTGAAAGAAAAATGTGTTTTGCAGGAAAACAAATGAGATAGTAAGAAAAACAAATTGCAGTGTTTAACAATGTGAAAAACCTTTATCAATTGTTCGTTCTATGAGGAGGCACTACTGCACAATTTGGATGATTCTTTATTTGAGCGAAATAGGTTGACTGGCCCTCTATTAACAATGATTGCAACATTAAATAGACAATAAAGCTGTTGTGTTCCCACCTTAATTTCTATTGCAGGTTTAATGGTCAATTATTGTGTAAATCAGCTCTTTAAAGCAATGTCAGGGCTGAGGGTGGTGTTGTTTGTGTAGAGCATAAGAAGGGGTGCCATAAATCAACTGCACCAGACGTGGGCGGCACGATGGCACAGCAGTAGAGTTGCTGCCTTACACCCCGAGAGACCACGGTTTAATCCTGACAACGGGCGGTGTCTGTACGGAGTTTTTGGTAGTTACTTCACGCGATCTCAAATCAGTCACAAAATATTTAATGATTGCATATTGGATCTTCGGTTTCAATTGTGATTCCCCTGATATATAACTAAGCAAATGCAACTGATGAACAGGTAATTTAGCAAACTAAATAGCAGCAACAATGGCTCATGTGGACCTCTAGTGCTCCAAAGCTATGTGATTGTTGCAATACTCTCAGAATATGAAGCAGCCTGTTATGTTTACCACAATCCGTTTTGGTAACTTTACAGTAAAGGTCATTTCTTTTCTCCGATGCAGTTTTTCACTCCTTATTCCCTTTCACTGAATCCCAATCACCAGCAATTTTGTGGTTGGTTTTACTTGCTGGTAAATTGATGGAAAGCAGCAGAACTCTTCACTGTGAATCTAGTGTGTAGATTAAACAGATTAATTAACGGTTGGCTGATGGACCCAAGGTCTGTCACTAACCATTGTCATCCAGAGAGCCATTTATCACAACATAGACTCAAGAAGAAGCTCGGTCTCCAGTGCATCCTTTCTTAATGAATATAAATGAGATGGACGTTGAATATTTCACAGTGAAGTCTTCTGTTCATTATACAGTCACACATCAGCTATAAAGCATGAATATGAAGCTCTGGCATATCATTCAAATTATGCATTGAATGGTTGCCATTCCACATGCCTTTGATAACATCAGTTATTTGTATTCAGCTACTTTAATCAAACTACCTGCATACACTGTTTACAAAATATATAACTTTATGAGCAGCACAGTGGCGTGGCAGTAGAGTTGCTGCCTTACAGGTCCAGAGACCTGGGTTTAATCCTATGCGTGCTGCCTGTACGGAGTTTGTACGTTCTCCCTGTGACCGCGTGGATTTTTTTTGGGTGCTCCGGTTTCCTCCCACACTCCAAAAACGTGCAGGTTTGTAGGTTGATTGACTTTGGTACAATTGTAAATTGCCCCTAGTGACAATAGACAATAGGTGCAGGAGGAGGCCAATCGGCCCTTCGAGCCAGCACGGCCATTCACTGTGATCATGACTGATCATCCACATTCAGTACCCCGTTCCTGCCTTCTCACCTGGACTGGGATAGTACCTTCTGACTAGGTTAGTGTTAGTGTCCAGGGGTGATTACTGGACAGCACTGACTTGGTGGGTCAAGGGGCTTGTTTGCGCTGGATCACTAAATTCTAAAGACGGAAGTTCCTGATAGAATAATTTTAGTGTTTTGTCTATTTATATGTTGTAGCAATCCAAATGTTATCTCATGATTTAGTAATAAACCATCGACACACTATTTGATCTTGGTAAATTAAAGTACTATGTGTGTTCATTGTTAATAATTGACACTGTACATTTTGTAGAGAGAGCCATGTTCATAATTGCTTCAGATTAATGTCAGCAAAGTTCCATATAAATTTCAGGCACATTTGGTACTATCTTGTGTTGCAAGATAGGAGGAATCTACATTTAAGTAAGTAAGTTTATTAGCCAAGTATTCACATACAAGGAATTTGTCTTGGTGCTCCGCCCACAAGTAACAACATGATATACATTGACAGTTACGAATGACTCAGAAAACACTAAACATCAATAATAATAAAACATTAATGATAAAACACCATCGATTAAGCATGTAAACCAACAAAATACCAGATCAAAGGGAGGCTACAGATATTTGGCTGTTGAGTAGAGCAACTACTCGTGGATAAAAAATGTTTTTATGTCTGGCTGTGGCAGCTTTGACAGTCCGGAGTCGCCTTCCAGAGGGAAGTGATTCAAAGAGTTTGTGGCCAGGGTGAGAGGGGTCAGAGATGATCTTGCCCGCTCGCTTCCTGGCCCTTGCAGTGTACAGTTCATCAATGGAGGGAAGGTTGCAGCCAATAACCTTCTCTGCTGATCGGAGGATTCGCGACAGCCTCCAGGTGTCGTGCTTGGTGGCTGAGCCAAACCAGACCATGATGGAGAAGGTGAGAACAGACTCTACGATGGCCGTGCAGAATTGGACCATCATTACCTGTGGCAGATTGTGCTTCCTCAGCTGCCGTAGGAAGTACATCCTCTGTTGTGCCTTTTTGACTGTGGAGTCGATGGGTGCAACCGGGCACTGAATCAGCTGGAGATAGACATAACGTTTTTTTTTAGAGATACATTGCTGAATCAGGCCCTTCGGCCCACCGAGTCCGTGTCGACCAGCGATCCTACACACACTAAGGACAATTTACACTTATACAAAGCTAATTAACTTACTAACATGTACGTCTTTGGAGTGTGGGAAGAAACCGAAGATCTTGGAGAAAACCCACGGCGTCACGGGGAGATCGTACAAAATCTTTGCAGACAGCATTTGTTGTCGGGATCGAACCCGGGTCTCTGGTGCTACAAGTGCTCTAAAGTGCTGGTGTAACTCAGCGGGACAGACAGCATCTCTGGAGAAAAAGGATTGGTGATGTTTCAGGTTGGAATACTTCTTCAGGCACAGACAGCCGGGTGCTCTGGTTTCCTCCCACATTCCAAAGACGTGCAGGTTTGTAGGATAATTGGCTTCTATAAATTGTCCATAGTGCGTAGGATAGAACTTGTGTATGGGTGATCGCTGGTCGGCATGCATTTGGTGGACTGAAGAGCGCACTTCCACATTATATCTCTAAACTAAACTAAACTAAACCACCTACTCTTCCACAGCCAATAATGGAAGTTAGAGTGAGGCCACATGCAAATTGGAGGAACAGCAGCTCATGTTTTGCTTGGGCAGCGTACAACCCAGCGGTATGAATATTGATTCCTCTAATATCAGGTAACCCTTGTATTCTCCCTCCTCCACCCTAGTTGGCCTGCTAGTTTCACTGTCCGTCTCCCTTTGTTATCACTTCTTCCATATCCAAAAACGGACCATTGTGGGCTCCACCTTTCCTTGACCATCGGCGTTGGCTCTGATTTGTTCTCTACCTTTTCATGCCTCTAGTTTCTCTGTCCCCTGAGTCTGAAGAAGGGTCTCAACCCGAAACATCAGCTATTCCTTTTCTGCAGAGATGCTGCCTGACCTTCAGTATTTTGTGTCTATATCTTCGGTGTAAACCACCCTCTGAATTTTACAATCCTGCTCTTGAGTTTAAAGACGTCTGAAAATGGCCAGCATCAGTTACTTAATGTTTGGGGTGATGTATGGTGTTTCAGTAGCACAGTTTATCTACCTGGGTCGTCTCCAACATTTATAAGTCACACACAGTTCCTAGTTACAGAGATTCTTTGGTATGTTTAATGACTGACCTGCTTGTATATGATCGGGATTTTCGGAAATGCTCTTTTTGCTACTCTACTAAATAATGAATAAGATACCAGTCTATACTTGCCCCTGGTTAGAAATTGACAGTACAAAACTGAAAGAACTGAGGAACTGAAAGAAATTTTCATTAGGCGAGAAATAGTATTGGGTAGGCTAATGGGACTGAAGGATGATAAATCCCCTGGGCCTGATGGTCTGCATCCCAGGGTCCTCATGGGGGTGGCTCTAGAAATAGTGGACGCATTGGTGATCATTTTCCAATATTCAATAGATTCAGGATCAGTTCCTGTGGATTGGAGGATAGCTAATGTTATCCCACTTTTCAAGAAAGGAGCGAGAGAGAAAACGGGGAATTACAGACCAGTTAGCCTGACTTCGGTAGTGGGAGAGATGCTGGAGTCAATTATTAAAGAGGTAATAATGGGGCATTTGGATAGCAGTAAAATGATTAGTCCAAGTCAACATGGATTTATGAAAGGTAAATCATGCTTGACTAATCTTCTGGATTTTTTGAGGATGTGACAAGTAAAATGGATGAAGGGGAGCCAGTCGATGTAGTGTATCTAGACTTTCAGAAAGCCTTTGATAAGGTCCCGCACGGGAGACTGGTGACTAAAATTAGAGCACATGGTATTGGGTGTAGGGTGTTGACATGGATAGAAAATTGGTTGGCAGGCCAATGGCAGCAAAGAGTAGGAGTGAACGGGTCCTTTTCAGAATGGCGGGCAGTGGCGAGTGGAGTGCCGCAAGGCTTGGTGTTGGTGCCGCAACTGTTTACCATATACAGTGGCTTGCAAACGTTTTCATACCCCTTGAGCTTTTCCACATTTTGTCACGTTACAACCACAAACGGAAATGTATTTTATTGGGATTTTATGTGATAGACCAACACAAAGTGGTGCATAATTGTGAAGTGGAAGGAAATGATACATGGTTTTCAAATTTTTTTACAAATAAAAAACTGAAAAGTGTCGCATGCAAAAGTATTCAGCCCCCCTGAGTCAATACTTTGTAGAACCACCTTTCGCTGCAATTACAGCTGCAAGTCTTTTGGGGTATGTCTCTACCAGCTTTGCACATCTAGAGACTGAAATTTTTGCCCATTCTTCTTTGCAAAATAGCTCAAGCTCAGTCAGATTGGATGGAGAGCGTCTGTGAACAGCAATTTTGAAGTCTTGCCAGAGATTCTCAATTGGATTTAGGTCTGGACTTTGACTGGGCCATTCTAACAAATGAATATGCTTTGATCTAAACCATTCCATTGTAGCTCTGGCTGTATGTTTAGGGTTGTTGTCCTGCTGGAAGGTGAACCTCCGCCCCAGTCTCAAGTCTTTTGCAGACTCTAACAGGTTTTCTTCCAAAATTGCCCTGTATTTGGCTCCATCCATCTTCCCATCAACTCTGACCAGCTTCCCTGTCCCTGCTGAAGAAAAGCATCCCCACAGCATGATGCTGCCACCACCATGTTTCACAGTGGGGATGGTGCGTTCAGGGTGATGTGCAGTGTTAGGTTTCCGCCACACATAGCGTTTTGCATTTAGGCCAAAAACTTCAATTTTGGTCTCATCTGACCAGAGCACCTTCCTCCACATGTTTGCTGTGTCCCCCACATGGCTTGTGGCAAACTGCAAACGGGACTTCTTATGGCTTTTTTTCAACAATGGCTTTCTTCTTGTCACTCTTGCATAAAGGCCCGATTTGTGGAGTGCACGACTAATAGTTGTCCTGTGGACAGATTCTCCCACCTGAGCTGTGGATCTCTGCAGCTCCTCCAGAGTTACCATGGGCCTCTTGGCTGCTTCTCTGATCAATGCTCTCCTTGCCCGGCCTGTCAGTTTAGGTGGACGGCCATGTCTTGGTAGGTTTGCAGTTGTGCCATACTCTTTCCATTTTCGGATGATGGATTGAACAGTGCTCCGTGAGATGTTCAAAGCTTGTGATATTTTTTTATAACCTAACCCTGCTTTAAACTTCTCCACAACTTTATCTCTGACCTGTCTGGTGTGTTCCTTGGGCTTCATGATGTGCTTGTTCACTAATGTTCTCTAACAAACCTCTGAGGCCTTCACAGAACAGCTGTATTTATACTGAGATTAGATTACACACAAGTGGACTCTATTTACTAATTAGGTGACTTCTGAAGGCAATTGGTTGCACTGGATTTTATTTAGGGGTATCAGAGTAAAGGGGGCTGAATACTTTTGCATGCGACACTTTTCAGTTTTTTATTTGTAAAAAAATTTGAAAACCATGTATCATTTTCCTTCCACTTCACAATTATGCGACACTTTGTGTTGGTCTATCACATAAAATCCCAATAAAATACATTTACTGTTGTGGTTGTAACATGACAAAGTGTGGAATGGATGGATTTAAGAGAGTTAGATAGAGCTCTAGGGGCTAGTGGAGTCAAGGGATATGGGTAGAAGGCAGGCATGGGTCATTGATAGGGGATGATCAGCCATGATCACAAAGAATGGATGTGGTGGCTCGAAGGGCCGAATGGCCTCCTCCTGCACCTATTTTCTATGTTTCTAAAACCCTCCAAACGGTGAATTAATTGAAGTGAGAACTACAGACCTTATTTCCTAGACTCTTCCCACTCCCTCCTCATTCCTACCGCTGGGGTGATATTTTGAGTCAAATCCTTTCACTCTGCCCTAATTGTGTGTTGACTGTGTGTCTCCTGAAAGAAAAAATATGAAAGCAACTTGTTCTTGTTTCAGTTCTCTTCCTGAAACTGGTACCTTCAGGACAAGGACAAGGACAAGGGACATTTATTTGTCACGTACACCAATTGGTGTAGTGTAATTTGTCTTGCCATGCAGCACACAGATAAAGATAAGACACAACATTAAAGAATTTAACAATAAACATAAAAAACATCCCCCCACAATGGTTCCCATTATGAGGGAAGGCACAAAGTCCAGTCCCCATCCTCTTGTCCACCCATAGTCGGGCCTATTGAGGCCTCCACAGTCGCCGCTACGGGGCCCGATGTTTCAGGCCCTTCTTCGCCGGGTTATGGTGCTCCAGCGTCGGGAGAATCCTCTCAGCGGCTTGGGACACCTGGAGCGGCCGCTTCCTAACTTCCTTAAAGGGCCTGTCCCACTTTCACGACCTAATTCACGACATTTTTTACTCGTGGACATTTTTCATCTGGCTAGAAAAACGGCCCGACCTACTTGATGCCACGAGTACCTTCGACTACCATCACGACCTACCTACGACCTACCTACAACCTACCTACAACCTCCTATGACCTTGTGACGACCATGCTGCGAGTATGAGTCATGAGCAAACTTGGCAGAGGTCGTGAATTAGGTCGTGAAAGTGGGACAGGCCCTTCTGATGTGTGCTGTTATTTAGAAAAACAGGCATAAAGCACTGGAGTAACTCAAAGGGTCAAGCAGCATCTCCTGTGAACCATGGATAGGTTACTTTTTTGGTTGGGACTCTTCAGACTAATGGTATGGCAGGGCAGTATGGGGGTGAAGGGGGGGGAGGAAAGCTGGAAAAGTGGTGGGGGCAGGACAAAGCCTGGCAAGTAATAGGTGGATACAGGTGAAGGGTGAGGGGAGGGGGGTTTGATTGGCAGAAGGGTGAACAAAGGCCAAAGATGAAAAGACAAAAAATGTGAGATAATGAGATGGCAGAGGAGCGAATTGTGAAGCCAGAGGATGGAAGAGAGGTGGAACAGGTGAGGGTGAAGGGGAAGAGGAGAAATGGATGCACATCCAGGTGGAGCACATGGAAGAGAGGGGGGAAAACTGGGTCTGTGGTCATACGACTCACATCATGGGAGAATCTCTGGGTGCCAACACTTCTTCAGCACTGTTCCTTTCACTTTACGGACTGAACACTGCCAACCTGCAAAGAGAATGATAATGTTGACTTCTTTTGAGATATGAGATAAATAGGAAACTTTTCATTGCATTTATAGAGTCATAGAAGCATACAGAGTGGATACAAACCCTTCAGACCAACTTGTCCATGCAGCCCAACATGCTCCATCTACACTAATCCCAGCTACCTGTGTTTTGCCCATATCCTTCTAATCCTATCCTATCCATGTGCAGGTGCACTACCGATTTTCCCGCACCCTTGGTTCCAGAGCCTTTCTGGATTATCCGTTTTGCCGGACCAACAGAGGTCATGGCCTTGGGGGAGGTCGATGTAGACAGGCACCTGAGACAGTATATGATTTAAACACATCTTTAATCAGCACTGTAACTTGGCAGCATTTAAAGACAAGGTGTTGTCAGTTCATCCTAGCTGATCAGCGTGGAAATTCCAATGAGGTTGAGATCAGCTGCTCTCCCGGCTGATGCACCACATTTTCAGGCGGTCTTCCGGAGGGGATTTGTCCAGGTTAAAGGGAGGGGACCACCAGTAGCCGGAAAATCGGTGGTGGACTTGTACCTGTCCAAATAATTTTAAATATTGTGATGGTACTTGCCACAACTACCTCCTCTGACAGCTTGATCCATACACACACCACCCTCAAGTTCATCAGGTTGCCCCTTAGGTTCCATTGAACTCTCCCCCCCCCCCCTCAGCTTAAACCTATGTCCTCTGGTTCTTGATTCCCATAGATTGGGCCTTCCGTAAAATTGGATCTTTGACCAGTGAAAACAGTGCGAGAGAAATGGAGAGCGTGCAATTATTAAAGTGATGTTATAGTCACTAATGTTGCTTATCTGTCTCTTTAATAGCTGCATGCTGTGATGCATCTACGGATGTGTGATCAGCATATGGTGCTTTCTTCCTTGGGTACCCTGGCAAAAAACATTGTCACACCAATTCCCAGAGCAACTCTATTAAAAAAGGATTTGATACAACACCCTGAAACTTCGATCATTTGGCTTTGTCACCACATAATAATTTAGCATAGGCAAGACTTGTATTTCAATCATTAATTCTATCTCCACCAAATTTAAATAGTAACAAAATTAGCCAGATGCAGCTGTCTATAAGTACAGGAATATACAGTAGCCTGGAATCTCTGAACAGCAGGTGTTCATCAATATAAATATGTCCTCTTCATTTCCTTCTACACATCTGGAGTTTATATTATAGTGTCTGGTTCGCTTATATTGGCGGCATGGTATCACAGCGGTAGAGTTGCTGCCTTGCAGCGCCAGAAACCCAGGTTCGATCCTGACGACGGGTGCTATTACGGTGCTTACGGAGGTTGTACGTTCTCTGTGTGACCCCGTGGGCTTTGTCCGAGTGCTCCGATTTTCTTCCACACTCCAAAGCCATACATATTGGTAGGTTAATTGACCTCGGCAAAATTGTAAATTGTCCCTACTAGTGTACAGGATGATGACTGGTTGATGTGGACTTGGTGGGTCGAAGGGCTTGTTTCCGTATTGTATCTCTAAAGTCTAAATGGCAAACAATCCGAGCTGATGTGCCACATACTCAGGCACAGACACATAAGGGTTGCGTTCCATGAACCAAGGGTTATGTTCCAACGCTTACGTAAGTTAGATTTTATTTAAGTCACCATCCCCATCCCCTGCTGGGAATAAAGGGCCTGTCCCACCAGCATGCGACTGCATGCGGCGAGCGCGACCAAACGTGGTGGCTTGAGGCGTACGGCCTCGCGGGGCCGGTGCCACTTCCAACCGCGGAGCCGTATGGAGCTGGTCCCGACATCATACTCACCAATCAGCTGGGCAGGAGGCGGGCCGACTGAATTTGGATGTCGCACGGCGTCAGGCGGTTACGTCATCATGCAACGGCACGCCGGGCGGTGACGTCATCGCGCAACGCCACACGCTAGGCGTACGCCGTCAAGGCGCTGCTTACGGCGTCAAGACGCTGCGTTCGATGTCGAGACGCTGCGTACGGCGTCGAGGCAGTGCGTGTGGCGTCGAGGCGGTGCATGCAGCCTCCATGCGGCGGCGGGCCGGCAGGCCTTTGCCGCGCGGATTTTTTGAACAGTGTCAATTTTTCGGAGCCCCGCGCGGTGTCGGGACCAGCTCCGCACAACTCCATGTGGCTCCGGCGATCGAAGTGTGACCGGCCCTGTGAGGCCGCACGGCTAGCGCGACCATGTTAGTTCGCGCTAGCCACATGCAGTCACATGCTCGTGGGACAGGCCCTTAACTCACTCACAGTACTACTGTCTCAGCAATGCCTGAGGCACTATCTCTGGTGCGTGGTCTTCTGGGTAAGCAATACCACCATTGCTTGCTTGAGTTTTATCTCGCCGTTGGGGTACTTCCTGCAACACACAACCTTCTGGGTAAGCACTGCCACCATTGCCGACGTGTTGCTGATGTAAATTTGAGCGATCGTACACTGTTGTGAAAATTACAAACTGCCTTGTTTGCACCAGGGAGTGAGTACAGAATTGGAGAAGCATGAATTGGAGAGTGCCTATAAATATATTATGATTAAGTTTAATAGCAATCTGAGGGGTAACATTTTCACACAAAGGGTGCTGGGTGTATGGAACAAGCTGCCAGAGGAGGTAGTTGAGGTGGTGGCTATCCCAACGTGTAAGAAACAGTTAAACAGGTACATGGATAGGACAAGTTTGGTGGGATATGGACCAAACGCAGACAGGTTGGCTGGTGTGGACAAGTTGGGCTGAAGGGCCTGTTTCCACAATGTATCACTCTAAGTTGAAACGTTGACCAAGAAGGCAAGTAATCAACCTTTTCTGCCACAGAATGATGAGATTAATTATCTTTCTATTGCAGGCATGATTGAGTCAATTATAATAAAAGATTATCAATCTACAATGCTGCCTGACCTCCTGTGTCTTTCCAACAATTTCTGTTTTGTTTCAGTGTTTGAGCATATGTGTGATTTTGCTATATGGATTACCATCATAATAAATAATGGAAACCCCCTGAGATCTGCCAAATTAAACAGCAGTCGTTCAGCTGTCCTTAAGGTTTAGTTTAGTTTAGTTTTTAATTTAGTTTATTTTATTTTAGAGATACGGTGTGCCTTTGCACTAGTTCTGTCCTACACACTAATAACAATTTACAGAAGCCAGTTAAGCTACAACCTGCATGTCTTTGGAATGTGGGAGAAAACTGGAGCACACGGAGAAAACCCACACGGTAGCATGGAGAACGTACAAACTCCGTACAGACCGAGGTCAGAATTGAACCTGGGTCTCTGGCGATGTGAGGCAGCAGCTCTACTGCTGTGCCACTGTGTCGCCCAAGACAGACTGAGAAAAACCTGGATGGAATCAATTAAATCCATCAGGCACACATTGGATATTGTGATGACATTGAATTTTCCATCTGGTCTACCCTAGTCCTACTAATCCACCCTATTGTGGCCCACCAGGTTTCCTGGGCGGGTCCACGGTCCACGGCGGGCGAACCAGGCCTGTCAGGAATGGCCATGGCTATCTGGGATCCTTCTCCATGAGTCTATGATTTTATGGCTTCACCTATGATTTCAATAGGGAGGTTTTACAGATTATCTAGCGAAAATGCATTTTATATTTCAACATGATAGACTGCAACCTGATGGCATGAAGATTGCATTCTCTAATTTTAGTCCCTCTGTCTAACTATCTTTCACTCAATGTCTTCATGGCCCACTTCATCTGCTCATCACCCACAGACTCCTTCCATCAGATCTCCCCACTCATTTCCCCCTGCCCCCCGCCCCCCAATCTTCCACCCCTTCTCCCTTTTCTGGTCCCATATTCCACCTTTCTTTCCCATCAGAATTATCCATTTCCATGAGCATTTCCCTCCACAGATGTTGCCTGACTGCTGAGTTATTTCAGCAATTTGTCTTTTAGTCCAGATTCAACCATCGTGAGATAATTTAATTTGTTATCCCTCCAAACCTTTTCTCTACCATTGGATTTCACGCTACCTCCAAGTGCGGAGTTTGCATGTTCTTCCTGTGCTCGTGTGGGTTTCCTTCGGGTGCTCCGGTTTCCTCCCACATACCAAAGACATGTGGGTTTGTAGGTTGATTGGCCTCTGTAAAATGGCCCCTAGTGTGTAGGGAGTGGATGAAAAAGTGGGGTAACATAGAATTAGTGTGAACAGATGATCGTTGGTTACCTTTGTCTCAGTTGGCAGAAGGACTTCTTTCCCTGCTGCATCTCTGAGCTAAAGTGTGTAGATCAGATAACCAGAAAGCTTCACTGAAAAATTGGAGCCATCTCTTTCTCAGACATTGCCTTCTGTTGCAACAGTGGCATGATCTGTATCTGCCGATGATTCTCATTCCATGGAAGTTCAAGTTTATGTTTTGTGAAAAACGCGTTAGTGTTGTGCACATGAGGTCATTGAAGATTTACATTGAAAACAAATCTTTGAAGGCTCCAAAGGACTGAGCACATTAACCTTTTGATCATAGTTGCCTTTGGTATCTTTTCACTGAAGAACGTCTCTGATATCAAGCATCAGCATTTATGCTCCGAAACTGTCAGAATTTATAAAGTTGCAACACTTCCTTCTCAACATATTTCCCAACTTCATTTCCCAACATTTCGTGCGGCACAATGGGGCAGCGGTAGAGTTGCTGCCTTACTGTGCCAGAGACCCAGATTCGACCCTGACTATGGGTGCTGTCTGTACAGAGTTTGTACGTTCTCTCTGTGACTGCGTGGATTTTCTCCGGGTGCTCCGGTTTCCTCCCACACTCTAAAGGCGTACAGGTTTGTAGGATAATTACCTTCTGTAAATTGTCCCTAGTGTGTAGGATATGATTAATATATGGGGTGATCCAGGCACGTGCCGTCAGGCCTACCCTAACTAAAATTATAACATGGTAATTACTAAATATAAATAGTAAAGGCATGGGAGAATTAAGCCTATCTAAGAGATCGATCTCTTAGGTAGGCATAATTCTCTGTGCCTTTCATCCGCAGTGCTAGTAACCCTTGAAGGTCTGTGCAGCCCACGTGCCGTCAGCGCTGCCTGAAGCCGTCAATTTCAAGCGGGGCTGAAGGCAGCAGCAATTCTGCCTTTGCAGCAGCCTACTGCGCATGCGCAGCGCTAGTTTCTTGGCGGGGTTTTCAAATATGGATTGGCATTATTTTAAGTGTATCTTAGGAAACAGGGAGAGAAGAATGGAGCTCGTGTACTAATGATGTGGTAAGTACATTTCTTGGTGATGTTTTTAAATACCGTATTACCCGGGGTGTGGGTGTGGAGGTGGGGGGAGAGCTCCTTTCACAGCGTTTGGGGAGTCTGGCCTGGGGTAAAGTTGCGGGGAGGGTAGGAGCATTCTGAAGGAGGGGATCTGGATCATACCAGTAACCCACTTGCGACGCTCCTTGCACGGAGCCACCGCATTGTGGCCGGGGGGGGGGGGGGAGAGAAGTAGCTCGGGTGGCTGCGAGCAGCCGCCGGGCTGGACAGCAGAACCAGCCGCCACCTCAGCGCCTTCTGCCGGCCCCCGCTCGCCTCTGGCAGCTCTCCGTCTAAAAACCTCTCTCCTGCCGCTCGCTGGCCTCACTCATGTCAGCTGCTTTCCGCAAATCCTTAAATTCCGACAGCGCGATTGAGGTTACTCGGCTGTGGGAATTTAAGGATTTGCAGGAAGCGGCTGACATGAGCGAGCGGCAGGTGAGAGGTGTTCAGACGGAGAGCACTGCCAGAGGTGAGCGGGTCGGCAGAAGGCGTTGAAGTGGCAGCCAGTTCTGCTGTCGGGTCCCGGCGGCTGCTCGCAGCTCCCCGAGCTGCTTCTATCCTCGGCCACAATGCGGTGGCTACGCGCCCGGAGGGAGAGCTGCGGCAGCGGTGAGTGAGTGAGTTACTGGCATTATCCCCGACCCCCTCCTTCTCAACACTCCTGCTCTCCCCGCAACTTTACCCCTGGCACAGACTCTCCACACGCTGTGAAAGGAACTCTCCCCCCAATTGGTCCCTTGAACAATTGTTGTCATTCAATTAGATGACAACTGATTTAACTTGTCCCGGTGTGCTCCCGTTTTTCCCACCTTCTCTCCACCTGCCATCACCCTTCACCCCCCACCCATTCAGTAATTCAGAATAAAGGAGACCAGGAAGTCTTGGGCAAATTGAATTGTTACTGTTTTTATTTTTATTTTTTATTTTTATGGAGAGAACAATCTGCGCATGCGCGGTGTCAGTTTTTAAAAAAAAGCCGACTGACTGCCTAACCTGAGTAGTTACTCACGGCACGTGCCTGGGGTGATCACTCATTAGCATGGACAACGGGTCTAATGGCCTGTTTCTCTAAACTACACTAATAATAGGGTGAGACACAAAGAGGGTGCTAGGTGTACGGAATGAGCTGCCAGAGAAGGTGGTTATGGTGGGTACTATAACAACATTTAAAAGACATTTATAGGTGCATGGTTAGGAATGATTTAGAGGGATATGGGCAGGTAATGCAGGCAAATGGGTCTTGCCTAGATGGAGCATCGTGATCGACATGGATACGTTTCTGTGCTGACTATAGTGACATAAACCCTTGAAAAATTGGAAAGTTCCCTTAAAGGAATGATTGAGGAAGTAGAATAATTTGATATCAGGAAGCACATTTTAGCTCATAGGCAAGCATTGGAAACCTCCGTACATTGCTGCCCAAAGTGTCTTTGCCTCTCTGTCTCCAGCTGACCCTTTAAAGCAGACCTTAAAATCTGCCTCCACAACAGATATTAGATTGTCTTACTTAATGTAGCTCGCCCTCAAATTTTGTTTTACGATCCTCCTGTAAAGTGCCTTCAAGATGCTATATAAATACTTGTTATTGTTATCTGCTTATAATAAGGTTGAAGCACAGATGGCAGTTAATTCAAAGCACAAATTTGCAGTCGTGCCTGTTTCTACTCAAGGTGATTCCTTCCTTCGCTTGAGCCCCAATAACTGTGGAGAAAATCCAGTTCTTCTCCACTCTAATTCCTCCCCAAACTCAGAATCAAATCCATGCAGAATACCAAAGCACTATCGTACCTTTTACTTAGTAATAGTTTCATTTAAGTTTCTCTGAAGTATTCAGAAACAAAATAAAACTTCTTGAGTCACTGGACGGTTGAGAAGTGGCAGATTAAATTAATTCAAGTGTGTGTTGTGTGTATTTACTAATAAGTATGTTTAAATGAAATGAATATAAGGGGAACAACTTTCCAAGTCAAGCATGGCCAGGAATGTCAATTGATCCATAATACTGGGAAATAAAGTGGCATTATGTATCATGTACAAAATCAGGCTGGGTTGGGTTTCGGGAAGGGTCCTGTGCTGAAATGTCACCCATCCATGTTCTCCAGAGATGCTGCCTGATCTGCTAGGTCACTCCAGCACTTTGTGTCATCGACCAGAATGCTGTCTGCAGAAGAAGATATTACCTACAACGGAGAGAGGGACAGACTTAGATTTCCTTCTCTGGAACCACAGTAGCTCTGACTAACAAAAGTCTACTAATCTGATGCTTAACGTTAATTTTTGAAACATGTGTGGACACATGTTTAAAATTTCAACTACCCTTTCTGTGTAAAAGTGTTACCCAATTCTTCTGCTGATAATCCAGCCTTCAATGGTTAGATTATACCAAATTCCAGATACTCTCATCAGTGGATATAGAGAACACTGTAAGAGTGAGACCATGTAAAAAATTGGAGGAACAGCACCTCAGATTTCGCTTGAGCAGCTTACAACCCAATGGTATGAACGTTGATTTCTCTAATTTCAAGTAACCCCTGCATCCCCACCCTAGTCATCCTACTAGTTCCACTGTGCACATCCTGTATCGTTTTTTTTTATCACCTCTTCCCCAGCCAACAATGGACCATTGTGGGCTCCACCCATCCTTGAACATCTGCTGCTGGTCCTGCTTTCTACTAGACTTTCCTTACCTCCAGTTCTCTCCCCTCTATTTTCAGTCTGATAAAGGCTCTCGACTTGAAACGTCACCCATCCTTTTTCTCCGGAGATGCTGCCTGAACTGTTGAGTTACTCCAGCGCTTTGCGTCTATCTTTCTATAGAGTCAGGCAGCACAGAAAGAGGCCCTTCTGCCCTGAGAATCTGCACAGGCTATCGATCACTCGTGTGCACTGAACCTGCATTAATTCCATTTTTTCATTCATGCCAAACTGGATAATTTGCAAACTCCACACAGTTAGCACTGGAGGTCAGGATTGAACAGCAGTGAAGCAGCAGTTCTACCCTCTGTGGCATTATAGAACTTGACTGGACTTTAACTTGCACCAAACATTATTCCATTTTTCCAGTATCTGTACACTGTGGATGGCTTGATTGTAACCATGTATAGTCTTTCCGCTGACTGGATAGCACGGACGCGGGTTCGATCCTGACTTTGGGCGCTGTCAGTACAGAATTTGTATGTTCTCCCTGTGACTGCATGGGTTTTACCCAGGTTATTTGGTCAGAGGGTGGTGAATCTGTGGAATTCTTTGCCACAGAACGCTGTGGAGGCCAGGTCAATGGATGTTTTTAAGGCAGAGATAGATAGATTCTTGATTAGTACGGTTGTCAGAAGTTATGGGGAGAAGGCAGGAGAATGAGGTTAGGAGGGAGAGATAGATCAGCCATGATTGAATGGCGGAGTGGACTTGATGGGCCAAATGGCCTAATTCTACTCCTATCACTTATGACATCATGACCTTATGCTCCGGTTTCTTCCCACAGTTCAAAAACGTACAGGTTTGTAGGTTAATTGGCTTTGGTAAAAATTGTAAAATTGTCCCGTTTGCGTAGGATAGCGATAATGTTTGGGGGTGATCACTGGTCTGTGTAGTGAGTGCTAGAGTGGGCTCGGTGGGCCTGTTTCCGCGTGGTAGATCTAAACTAAACAAAACTCTAGCCCACTCAACTTCTACTGTCCCCTTGCTGACATTGCCCCCACGCAATTGACAATAAATGCAGATTGTCTGTGTCCTAAATCTCTTGTGGGTTATTATCAATGCTTTTCTGAATTGTCTACAAATTCCAGTGGCAAGGTGCAGTTAGAAAATCCGCCCGAGTAATTTGCTCGTTAAACTTGGTGTGAGTGCAGAATTATTTACATTGATTCGGTGGGGCAGCGGGGCATTTGTCATCGAGTTATTGACTTAAGGAAGCAAGGTGTAGGTATGTTACAAAACTTACCTTCAGTCGCGCTGTAATTCTGCCACTGGCCGTGTGCGCGATTTTGGCGCCTTTAAGGGGGGGGCGGGGTTAAAACGCGGTTTCTCCTCGCTTGTCCTGGAAATATTTTGTTGGAGTACAAAACTTCGCTGACAAAATCGTTCCTACCCGCGTTTTGTGATTTTTTTTTTTTTATTAAATCGTCAATGTCAGCGCTACAGTCATTTTAAAATCAGCTCCTGAAGCGTCAACGCCAATAACGGGGACGGATTTCACACAATGGACAGGTAAACGAAAGTGCTTTCTTTAAATGTATAAAAGTGCTTCTTAAGAAGCCTTTAATTCACATTTTGTCATGCGACACGGTGATTTTATTCCCCGAATTAACGGCAGTATTTTTCATGCCAATACGGGGTTAAATTCACCGCAAATGAACGTTCCAAAAGATCGCGTTCCAGAAATTCTCACTCGCAAGATGAATTAAATCCCCATTAATTTACAGGTATTAAACATTCAATTCCTTCCATTTGGCCTGTAAATTCATGAAAATTAGATTAAAAAATTATGTTATATTGTGAATTATTGTGTGAATGTTATTTGGACACTTAGGCTATTTAAAAATGTTAATCTATTCTTAAGAAATTGATAGATGTTTAGATCTAGTAATTGAATTTTGTAATTAGCTACAATTAGGTAACTAACTAATTATATGCTTTACTTTCATGTCTTCGAAGTAAGATTGTTTCATATTTGTTTCAGAATGCTTCAATCTATAATACCTGAAAATTTCTTTCAGTTACCATAATTTTTAAGAAAGTTATGGGCTTTTAACTGTCCTCGATCACAGCTTTTGTGTTAAGTCAATGGAAAAGCAATAGGGAACTAGATGCTAATTTCTGAGTATGATAATGGCCATAACTTTTTTAATACTGAAGATATGAAAGTGAATTAAGTGTCAAATTAAACTTCTTTTTATGCTTTATCTGATGGGATAAATTGCAGACTTTATTTTTTAAATCTCAAAATTTTGTAACATTGCTACAAGGTGGCGTTCTGATCCCAGTCAGCATCAATGGACACCGGACCATAAGGTCATGATGTCATCGATGGTCGAGAACTTCATATTCCTAGCTGTAAATATCAGTAACAATTTACTGTACCTTTAGAAAGGAGATGAGGGGGAATTTATTCAGTCATAGTATGGCTAATCTGTGGAATTCATTACCACATACAGCTGTGGAGGCCAAATCATTGGGTATTTTTAAGATGGAGATTGTCAGATTCTTGATTAGTAAGGGTGTCAAGGGTTAGTTTAGTTTAGTTTAATGTCACGTATACCGAGGTATAGTGAATTGAATTGAATTGAATTTCTTTGAATTGAATTTTCTTTATTGTCATTCAAACAATAGTTTGAACAAAATTGCATACCTTGCAGTCATGACAGAAAAAAAGAAACAAAACACACAATGAACATAGTTTAACACAAACATCCATCACAGTGAATCTCCAGGCACCTCACTGTTATGGAAGGCAAAGAGTCTTATCTCTTCCTTGCTTGTTCTCCCGCTACGTCGAGGCTGTCGATGTTGAAGCCCCCACCGGGTGATGGTAAGTCCCGCGGCCGATTCCAAGCTCCGCGAACGGGCCGATTCAAACTCCGCGACCTGGGGCGGACGAAGCTGCCACCCTCCAGTCCAGCGGACGAAGCTGTTGTTGCGGGAGCTCCCGAGAATCGGTCAGCAACCTGGGACCTGTGAGCTCCCGATGTTACCGTCCACAGGGCCCGCGGCCGAAGCCTCCGAAGCTCCGAAGTCGGGTCGCAGCCACAGCGCCACCACCGCCTCCGAAGTCAGCGAGCTTCGCGATGGTAAGTCCACAGGCTCTGCCACCGGAGCCTCAAGGTTGATTCCAGTTGGAGGCCGCCAGCTCCACAATATTAAGCCTCAGTGCAGACGGAGATGGAGATACGACAAGGAAAAGGTCACATCTCCGTTGAAGGAAGAGGTTTAAAAAAAGTTTCCCCACCCCGCACACATACACAACTAAAAATAAACTAAAACATACATCTAACAAGACAAAAGAAAACAACAAAAATGAAAAGACCGACGGACTGCAGGCGAGCCGCAGCTACTTGGCAGCACCGCCACTTCCGGAAAAGTGAAAATCTTTTGCTGCGTGGAAACCTATACATGATTACATTTGAGACATCCACCGTGTGCAGGTACGGGATAAAGGGAATAATGTTTTGTGCAAGATAAAGTCGAGGAAGATCCAATTAAAGATGGTCCAAGGGTCTCCAGTGAGGTAGATAGTAGCTCAGGACAACCCTCTAGTTTTGTTTATTGTCACGTCTACCGAGGTGCTGTGAAAAGCTTTTGTTGTGTGCTATCCAGTCAGCAGAAAGACAATACATGATTACAATCGAGCCATTATTAGTTGTCGATAACATGTTTCATTTTCCTGATAAAAGTTGGGAAGAAATTGTCCCTGAATCAGAAGGTGTGCGTTTTCACACTGAGGGGAACCCACACTGGGTTATGGGGACAAGGTCACTGTGAAGCTGATGGACTGCATTGATTCCATCCAAGTTTTTCTCGGTGGATGTGGAGAGAATGCTTCCACCAGTGGGAGTGTCTAGGATCAGTGGCCATAGCCTCAGAATAAAAGGTTGTATCTTTAGAAAGGAGATGAGGAGGAATTTCTTTTGTCAGGGTTAAGAGGGAAAGATAGGTCAGTCATCATTGAATGGCGAAGTAGACCTGAGGGGCCAAATGGCCTAATTCTGCTCCTATAAGTTTTGAGCATGCTTCAAGTAACTCCAGATACGTTGGAGAGGAACACAGCGAGCATAAGCAGCTGACTATTCCCAGGACATTATCAAATCCATTATGTTTGGTCAAGGACTTTTCCGTGGGTAATTAGGAGGTGTAATGGAACATTCTCTGGAATCATATTCAGCATATATCTCTGTGCCATCAAAGGAATATTATAGAACAAGTCCAAAGAAGATGTGGATAGATGATGCCTTTTCCGATTTCAATTTATTCCAGGTTTTCTTTATTAATCGAAAAACAAATAACATTTTCAAAGCAGAAAGGCTTCTGCACTGACTGCTATGTTCCTTAACATAAATTGCATTCCAGATGCCTGCAACTGTGCTGGCTCTTTGTATATGTTTGGTTTGTCAAGAATTAGTGTATGTAGTTCCCAATAGGCAAAAAAAAAAATCGGAAAATCTACTATTCACTTCTCTCATTTCTCACACTGATCCAATTGCTATTATTCACATCTTATTATTTGTTCTGGTGGAGCTGCTGCCTCACAGCATCAGGGACCATGGCTCGAACCTGACCTCGGTTTCTGTCTGTGTAGAATTTGCGTGCTCTACCTGTGACCGCGTGGGTTTCCTCAGGCGCTGTGGTTTCCTCCCACGTAATCAGCCTTTATAATTAGCACTAATGTGCAGGGAGTGGATGACAAAGTGGGATAATATTGAAGTTGTTTAAACGGGTGATTGATATCAGCATGGACTCGATGGATTGGAGGGCCTACTTCTGCTCCTATGACTTATGAACGTGATTATTTACTGAGCTATTTTTGTTTGAAAAACGGACCATAAATAAAACATCACAATACATTACAAAATACTATGTTTATGCTGTTGAAATATTGCCGCAAGATTATTTGCTTTATGGTGCTCTCATTGTTGCCCGCTTTTGATGATTCTATAAATATAAGCATGTCCTGATAAAATAGAGCCTTAAAAAGGTGATTTGCTCCACCCAGATCGGATTATCTGTGTTGTGTTCATGGGGTTGAGGGAAAGATAGATCAGCCATGATTGAATGGTGGAGTAGACTCAATGGGCTGAATGGCCCAAATTCTGCTACCAGCACTTATGAATATGTGAAAGGATATATCAGATGGTGTAGCGATAGTTTAATTATAAAAGGAAGTCTCTCTGAGTCAGCCTTTCGGCCTACACTATCCATGACAGCCATCCGTTTTAAGTGTAGAACCGAAGGGCCTGTTTCCATGCTGTATGACTCCAAAATGGTGTGGGAGGGAGGGAGGGAGGGAGGAGAGGCAAGGGCAGATGGAGCAAGAAGGAGCATCCAAAGGCTGCCTGGTATTTTACAGGTTGCTTCCCATTTCCCACTGCCACTTCCCACACAGTTTACTTTAAATTGGCAGAGCTTCATGCAGGGGAAGGATAAATTTGCCAATTCGAAATCTGCTGCAAATTATAATCTGCACTTTCATTTCATTTAGATGTGATTGCCTAAGACAGATCTCAGCACTTGTGTGCCTGTGACCTTGAACCTGCGTGTATGTGTGAGCACCGATGTGTGTGTGTGTATCTGCATACGTATGCATGTGTGTTTGTATGTGCATGTGTGTAGTCATGTGTGCATGCATGTGTGTGCATGTGTGTGTTTGTATGCGTGCATGCATGTGTGTGTGTGTACATGTGTGTGTCCACATGTATGTGTCCATATAAATTGTGAGACCACATTTGTGCTGTTGAAATATTGCAGCAAGATTATTTGCTTTATGTATCATTGTTGCCCATTTTTTTATTGTTCTATAAAATATATACATGATCTGATATAAAGGGTTGTTTGCTCTACCCAGATAGGATTTTCTGTGTTACATGCATAGAGTCATGGTCTAATAACTCTGAACTCTGTTTCCACCAGTATTTCTGACAATGGATCCTGACAACCTGTCCTCTAGAATTAATTCTCAGTCTTGTCCTTTTAGTTTGTTTCAAATCTATTCTTCATGGTTGTCAAACATTCTGTTGCTGGAACAAGTTTCTCTTTATTTACTCTGAAAAACCTCTTCGCGATGTTGAACATCTCTGTTAACTCTAGCTCTGAATCTCCCTGACCCATGGGGAACTTCGGCTTCCTTGCTCTCTCCACAGTTTCTAGTAGGTTTCATTTGTACCAGGTCTAACATGTGATAAGGCAGCACAAGCAGTTGTTGCTGGTCCAGAATCCAAAATGAAACATGACGGAAAAGAGTGGGCAAATGAGGCTAGCTTAGATGGGGCATCTTGGTCAGCATGGCCGAGTAGGGCTGAAGGGCCTGTTTCCATGCTGCATGTCTCTATGACTTTGAATGCCATTGTGAAGCCACTGAAATGCTGCAAGGATTTAGACCCTTCCACACCTGGTTCCAGCTGTTTATTATCTCATACATATTGACCTGCACTCCTACATTCCTTCTTTGGTTCACCTTTCCTAATTTCCCACACATGTTTCCATCTGTCCATCGTTTCTCCATTATTTAGTTCCACAAATCACCCACCAGCCTCGATCTCCACCCTCCCTCTCACCTGCTACCACCTGGTTCCTTAGTCATAGAGTGATACAGAGTGGAAACAGGCCCCTCGGCCCAACTTGCCCACACCAACCATCATGTCCCATCTACACTACAGCCACCTGTCCACGTTTGTCCCATATCACTCTAAACCTGTCCTGTCCACGTACCTGTCTAAATGTTTCTTAAACGTTGCAATAGTATCTGCCTCGACTACCTCCTCCAACAGTTCATTCCATACAGCCACCACCCTTTTTGTGAAAATGTCACCCCCTCAGGCTCCAATTAAATCTATCCCCCCTCACCCTAAAACTATGTCCTCTGATTCTCGATCCCCCTACCCTGGACAAGAGGCTATGTGTGTGTGTACCTGATCTAGTCTTCTCATGATTTTGTACATGTCTATAAGTTCACCCCTCCATCTCCTACGCTCCAAGGAATAGAGTCCTAGCCTGCTCAACCTCTCCCTACAGCTCAGGCCCTCCAGTCCTGGCAACATAGTCGTAAATCTTCTCTGCCCCCTTTCCAGCTTGACAACGTCTTTCCTATAACATGGTGCGCAGAACTGACTACTATAATCTATATGTGGCCTCACCAACATCTTCTATAATTGTAATATGACCACACAACCTCTATACCCTCTGCCCAATTTTTTCTCTCATTTGTTTTCCACCTATCATCACAAGCATCTGTCTCAATACTTCCCCCACCTGGTTCTACTGCCCATCATCACCCCCCCCTTTCCCCTCTCCCCTCATATCGGGTCCTACCTCCAACCTATCAGCTAAAGATTAGCACTTGCTTATATCCTGTTAAATGTGATGAAAGGTTATCCTGAAAATTTACTTTGTTTTTCTCTCCCCAGAGACTGTCTGACCTGCTGATTATTTCCAGCCTATTGTGTTTTTATTTTATGCGTTTTTTGTTGTTCTCAGACAACCATTCCCAGGGTTTAACTTGTCAGGAAAATTGTTCACTTGTGTTGCAATACTAGAAATAATTCTGCGATAGTAGCAGCTATAATAATATCACACCGTGATTCATTATATCCAGTAAAATTACACACCACCAGGAATTTAAATCCATTTTGAAACTTCCACCTATTTCTTTCAAGGGTCTGCCGTTTGTAAAATACGGTCAAAACCAATTTTTCTTCCTTTGATGTGTGTTTTAATTTAATATTTTGTGTCACTCTCATTTCCCAGAGCGACTTCATCTTTAAAGTGACTCCACTAACAGTCATTTGGAGCAGTACTGATTTATTGATTGCACAAAATTATCATGGGGTTTACTGAGTTCTTTGTTCTATTTCCCAAGTCAATTGTTTCACGATAGTTTTAAAAATTGCGAAATGGGTTCGAATGAAATGGACTGCATCTGACTGAGGTCCCAATGAGCTGAAAGACAATATTCTTATTAAGTTATATTCCATGTTTCCTTCAGCGGAATGGTCGCTACCCTTAAAAGAGAATCCATTAACAATACAGTGCTGAGAACTTGAAAAGTGTTATGTAAATGCAAATTAGTCTTTTATTTCCCTTTTAATCCTTTTTCTAGTTGTTCCTTCTCTTTCTTTTTTTCTCACTATCTTGCTCGCTTAGTCTCTATTCTGCTTGCTTTTGTTAGCGTCGGTCACATCCCAAATTCTTGGCTAGAATGGCGCAAAAATAATTGTGCGTATAATCTAATTGTCCCAGATGCTGTATGGAAATGCGAACACATTCAGGATTTACCGGTATGAAGCTTGGCATTGAAAAATAATGGATATGAAAGGTTTAGAGGGATATGACCCAAATGTGGACTAGCAGGTATATATACATATATTATATATATATATATATACAGTATATATATATATATATATATATATACATATGTGTGTGTGTGTGTGTATATATACATATGTCTGTGTGTATATTTGTAGGTGTGTGTATATGTGTGTGTATGTGTATATATGTGTGTGTATATATGTGTGTGTGTGTGTGTTTGTGTATATATATATATATATTGTGTGTGTGTGTGTGTATATCATATATGTGTATACTACCGATACAGCCTGTATACTATGGGTACTCACACACACTCAGACACTGCTTAAAATTAGAAATCCAGTTTTTCTGGGTGCTCCGGTTTCCTCCCACACTTTGTACAGGTTTATAGGTTAAGTGGCTCCGGTGAAGATTGTAAATTGTCCCTAGTGTGTAGGATAGTGCTAGTGTACATGGATTGCTGGTCGGCACAGAATTGTTGGGCCGAAGGTCCTGTTTCCACGCTGTGTCTCGAAATTAAACTAAAATAAATAGAAAGCTTGAGTCTGTATTTCAATTCTTCTTGCATCTTGTGGTTGCTTTTTAGTCAGTGAACGTTCTATTAAACTGGGCTCATTTTATGGATTATCACAGCAACCAATTATTTTTCATCCATTGAGGTTGAATAACTAAGATATTCATGAATGATTGGATAATTGGTTTCACAGAACAATTACTGATAGGAAACAGGGAGAACTCCCAACACCTCTTCTAGGAGCCAGGGGAATTTTTATTATTTACTGGAATAGGCAGATGAGACTTTTTATTTAACATCCCATCTAATAAATCTTGCCAGTTCTCCGTCAGTGCTGTATCAATATGTCAGCCTAGTATAAACTTTGCAATTATGGAGGAGTTCTCAGGAGCATTCTAAATCACTGGTGGTTTATGGGAATTTGTACAAGTTTCTTTAAATATAAATCATTCTGGTAGATCAAAGAAAATACATGCAATTACATCATTTACATCTTCGAAAAAGAAACCACAGTCAAGTGAAGGTAAACCCTAAAAGAAAAGAAAATCTTGCATCTATATGTGCAGTACACTGTCTCAAAATGCTTTAGTTTACCTGTTGTTATTAATTACAATTATTAATTATAATTTCTAATTATAATTAGATTTATTATTATTGTCACATGTTATTGTCACGTGCACTGAGGTACAGTCAAAAGCTGTGTTTTGCATGCTATCCATTCAAATCAGATAATGCTAGACATAAATGTAGGTGGTACAGTGAGCAGCGGTAGAGTTGCTGCCTTACAGCAGTAGAGACCTGGGTTTAATCCTGACTACGGGTGCTGTCTGTACGGACATTGTACGTTCTCCCTGTGACCGTGACGGTTTTCTCCAGGTGCTCCGGTTCCATCCCCCATTCCAAAGACGTGCAGGTTTGTAGGTTAATTGGCTTCTGTAAGTTGACCCTGGTGTGCAGGATGGAACTCGTGTGCAGGGTGATCGCTGGTTGGCGCGGACAAGTTTGAAACAAGTTTGAAACAAGTTTATTCATGGATAACCCCTTGAGATGGACAGTCATCTCGTTTTCGAGGGGGTCCAACATAGAACATACAGAACAAGACATAACATACATAGAGGCTCTCATTGACCCACCTACCCACACACCAATCCCAAAACCCCTCCATCCCCACTTGTTATAGTTTATAACAATTGTTAATTAACTTTACAAATCCAATAATAACAAAAGTTATGTGTTACAGCATAATGTTAGTGCATAATACCATATACCACCTATCATACATCATACGTTAATAATACTATCAACAGTATTACATAATATATTATTTCATGATATTGTGACATAATACAATATAAGACCTTATTACACTATGCAATACAATAATACATAAGTGTAATGGCCATGCATATACAATAGTTATGCCAAATAACTCATTTGGCACGGACTGGGTGGGCCATAGCGCTGCGCCACTGTCCCACCCTTAATTATTAATATGTTCTTTTACACCCATCACCCCATTGGAATCACTATCAAAGATCGTTGTATCATTACTGGATGGAGTATATTTCTCTCGAAAACTAATATATTCATTTAGGAGATTATAAATCGTTGTCACTCTCTGCCCCAGGTGCTCAATCACTGTGGACAATCAAGGCTAAAGTTTTTAGGCATGTTGAGAATGAACGGGTATTGTAGCTGAATGCCTCGGTTCAATCCTGACTTTGGGGGCTCTTTGTCTGGAGTCTGTTTCTTCTCTCTGGGACTGCACGGGTTTTCTCAAGATCCTCTGGATTTCTCCAACATCCCAAAAATTTGCTGGCCATTAGGTTAACCGGCCTCTGTAAATAGCTCAAAGGGGTGGGTGGCAGGAGAATTGAGGAGGAAAGGGTTCAAAGTTGATGAGGATTGATGCAGAGTGCCTGATGGCTGGTGTGGAGTCAATGGGCTGAAGGCCCTTTCTCCAAAATGTATAATGGTGTGGTACAGTATGGTATGATGGTGCTTCATTGTATGGTATGATATTGTATGGTGTGGTCCTGTACAGTATGATGGTGCTTTATTGTTACATATATAGAGACACAGTGAAAAGTTTTTGTTTGTTGAATCAGATCATATTATACAATTAAACCATACACAAATGCAACAGGTAATGCCAAGAGAAAAATACCAGAGTACAGAATATAATTACTGCATTGTAGCATTCCAGACAAAATATTCAACGTCTCCAACAAGATAGGGTGGAGGATTGGGTTACACTCTTAGCTTGTGGAAGGATTGTTCAGAAGTCTGATAACAGAGAGGAATAATCTGTTCCTGAGTCTACAGCACATGTTTTCAAGCATCTTCTGTCTGATGGGAGAAGGGAAAAGAGGGAATGACAAGGGTGATCACAAGGCAGCACATCGGTGTAGTAGTCGAGTTGCTGCCTTACAGCGCCACAGACCCAAGTGTGATCCTGACAATGGGTGCTGTCTGTGTGGAGTTTATATGTTCTACCTGTGACCAGGTGAGTTTTCACCGGGTGCACCGGTTTCCTCCCACACTTAAAAGACTAACAGGTTTGTAGCTTAATTGGCTTCGGTAAAATGGAAAAATGGTCCCTAGTCTGTTCGATGGTGTTAGTGTACAGGGATCACTGTCTGGTGCAGACTCAGTGGAGCAAAGAGCCTGTTTCTGTGCTGTGTCTCTAAAGCCTAAAAAGGTCCTTGATAATGTTGGCTGCATGGTGTAGATGAAGCCAATGGTGGTGAGTCTGGTCTGTATAATGGATTGGGCTACATCCACAACTCTCTGCAATTTCTTGCGATCTTGGGCAGAGCTGTTACCAAACCAAGCTGTGATGTGACCCAATGGTATGCTTTTTAAGGTGCATCTGCAGAAGTTAATCGAGGAGAAGTAACGGACAGCTGCATACACAGCAAATTAAATCTGAATGCTTTTAGAGTGTCACTTTCTAAAGGTTAATGCTTAATGATGGTGGAGCAGACATGGGTTCCAAGTCAACATCTGCTGCTTATTTTTGCTCATCTGTCAATAATGTGGCACAGCGGTAGAGTTGCTGCCTTACAGCGTCGGGTTCGATCCTGACGACGGGTGTCTGCACTGAGTTTGTACATTCTCCCCATAATCTGCATGGGTTTTCTCTGAGATCAATATTCGGTTTCTTCCCACACTTCGAAGACATACATGTTTGTAGGTTAATTGGCTTGGTATAAATGTAAATTGTCCCCAGTGTGTAGGATTGTGTTAATGTGCGGGGATCGCTGGTTGGCGCGGACTCGATGGGCGATATGGCCAGTTTCTGCACTATGTCTCTAAACTAAACTAAAATAAAATGTGTTATTTTTGGTAAATGTCTGCAACAACACTAATATAATTGGTGGTATTCCGCCTTTGGTGCCAGGTGAATAGATTGCCCTGGAACTATTTATCTGCAGTGTGGGGTTGAAGACTGATACCCCAGTCATGTTTAGTTTGTACCTGAAGGTGCACATTATGAGCTTTAATCAGCGAGGCTACACACTGCGACAGAGGTTCACCTGCATCTCCTCCAACCTCATCTATTGCATCCGCTGCTCTAGATGCCAGCTGATCTACATCGGTGAGACCAAGCGGAGGCTTGGCGATCGTTTCGCCGAACACCTCCGGTCGGTCCGCAATAACCAACCTGACCTCCCGGTGGCTCAGCACTTCAACCCCCCCTCCCATTCCGTATCTGACCTCTCTGTCCTGGGTCTCCTCCATGGCCACCGCGAGCAACACCGGAAATTGGAGGAAATGCACCTCATATTCCGCTTGGGCAGTCTACATCCTGGGGGCTTGAACATTGAATTCTCCCAATTCTGCTAGCCCTTGCTGTCCCCTCCCCTTCATCAGCCCTCTGGTTGTCTCCTCCCCTCCCCCAGCCCTCGGGCTCCTCCTCCGCCTTTTTTCCTTTCTTCTCCCCGCCCCCTATCAGTCTGAGGAAGGGTTTCGGCCCGAAACGTTGCCTATTTCCTTCGCTCCATTGATGCTGCTACACCCGCTGAGTTTCTCCAGCATTTTTGTGTACCTACACACTGCGACTTGTAAGGTTGTCTTACTCCTGCTTGCCTGACAAGCCAAATGGTTCCCAACTTAGCTATAAACTTTTAAACTTTTGTAATAAACTTCTGTGATTATATGAGCTCATAATTCAAATTATTGCTTTTCAAGGCATTGGGAAGTTTTACACATGTAGTGGCAGATGGCAATGTTTTCTGAGGTGTTCATTTCCTATTCTTTTTGTATCCCTGTGACTATGTGGGTTTCCACCGGGTGCTCTGGTTTCCTCCCACATACCAAAGATGTGCAGGTTTGGTGGTTAATTGTGCCCTGTAAATTGTCTCTGATGTGCAGGGAGTGGATGAGAAAGTGGGATAACATAGAACTAGTGTGAACGGGCGATCGATGGTCGGCATGGACTCGCTGGGCTGAAGGGCCTGTTTCCAAGCAGCGTCTTTTAATCAATCAACTGAGGAAGTACCTATGAGTCGCATTTAGATAAGTAAATATTTATTCGCATTTAGGTAAGTAAAATAGATTTCAGTCCCTGAACATATCAATCAATAAATCAATCATTTAAGCATGGGACACACTGTACTCTCTCTGCTTTTGCGGGTGTACCAGCAAAGTGATTTGATTAGACTGCAGAACCATGTGATGCACCTGCTTTGCAATAACATAACATCATTATAAGCTTCCTGCAACATTGAATTTGCTGCAAAAACTTAGAGACTCAATGTGCTTGAATACATTACAATATCTATCACTCAAATAAATAGCCAAGCCATTGAAAGCATTCCAATGGTGAAGCAGAGGGTGAAATGCTATTTTTGTGAAGTTAACAGTGGAAAGTTGCAACTGGAGCTGGAATAGTTGACTCGTTGTGTTCATAATGTATCTGCTGCTTTTGGTGCTGCTCTAACTACCTTGCAGCAACCCTGGCCCACTACTGGTTGAAGGGATGTCACCTATCTCCAGATTCTCCAGATATGCTGCCTATCCCGCTGAGTTACACCAACACTTTGTATCCTCTTGTGTGTTAACAACAATATGAAGAAGTGTATTAACCCAAACTTTCACCTATCCGTGTTCTCCAGAGTTGCGACCTGACTTTTTGACTTGCCTTGAGAGATACAGCGTGGAAACAGGCCCTTCGGCCCACTGAGTCCATCCACTTACACTATCCTACATATTAGGGAGAATTTACCATTTTTAACTGAAGCCAATTAACCTACAAATCTGTACATCCTTGGAGTGTGGGGGGAAAGCAGAGCACGTGAAGAAAATCCAAGCGGTCATGGGGATAACATACAAAGTGTGTAGAGACAGCACCCGGTCGGGATCTGTAAGGCAGCAACTCTACCGCTGCACCACCGTGCTGTTCACAATGCTGCTAGTTTGTGAAATCAATTGAACCAGCTAACCTGAAAATATGCAATGCAGAAATACCTGCAAGATATATCCTCGGCTCTTTTCAGAACTAAATTGGTTCTGAAAAGATTTAGTTGCGATTTGTGATCGCAGCTTTGTAGTTGTCCATTTATGGACATTTGGCTTGACTGAAATGTTACCGATAATTCATTGAATTCTATGCTTTGGAAATCGATATCATTGAAAGGTTAAAGCAGTCATTTACACATGGATTCATTTCCATGACTAGCTTGAATGTCTTTTATAAGAATGTGAATATTTTTTCTTATCACATCTACTCCATAAAATGCTGCACAGTTAAGAGGTGCTGTCAATAATTACTCAGCAACTTTATTTGTAAGAAACGTTTTCACTTTGGACTTTTAGTTGAGATTAGTGACCAAAGGTTATTGTACACTGACATTTAATTGAGAGAATTGTTCACCCCATTGTGGGTAACCTCTGCAGCGTATGAAACAGATGGTGTGTGTAAACATGTTCTTGTGTTCAAAGCTCTTTGCTGGATCACTCCGGCTGGAGCAAACGCAGGGAAACAGCAAGATCACGGGTTTGCTTTGTTGATCATAGAAACATAGAAACATAGAAAATAGGTCCAGGAGTAGGCCATTCAGCCCTTCAAGCCAGCACCGCCATTCAATATGATCAGGGCTGATCATCCAGAATCAGTACCCCGTTCCTGCTTTCTCCCCATATCCCTCGCTTCTGTTAGCCCTAAGAGCTATATCCAACTCTCTCTTGAATACATCCAGGGAATTGGCCTTCCACTGCCCTCTGTGGCAGAGAATTCCATTAGGTGGGAGGTTGTGAGTGTTCAAGACCTGGGGGTTGAGGAATGCGGTCAGATATCAGTTGAAGCTGGATTGGGACCTTGAGGAGCCCCGACCGATGAAGACAAGCTTAACATATACTTTCTTTACCACTTCATCTACTTGGGTTACTACTTTCAGGGAGCTTTAGACTTTAGAGATACAGTGCGGAAACAGGCCCTTCCACCCACAATGCCTGCGCTGAACATTATACTAAGTTAAAGTAATCTCCTCTGCCTGCACACGATCGATATCGCTCCATTCCCTGCTTATCTAAAAGCCTCTTAAATGCCACTATTGTATCTGCCTCCACCATTACCCGTGACACCACGTTCCAGGCATCCACCACCCTCGGTGTAAATAAATTTACCCCTCACATCTTACATCACCTTTAAATTTTGCCACTTTCACGTTAAAGCTGTGCCCTCTAGTTGATGTTTCCGCCCTGGGAAAACGTTTCTGACTGTCTACCTTATCTTTGCCTCTCATATGCCTTCCAGTATTATTCCACTCCCTTTTCCAGAGAGTCAAGAGTGTTTTATTGTCATAATATTCCCGAAACGGAACAATGGAATTTTCACTTGCAGCAGCACAACAAATATGTAAACATATTACTCTGTAAAACCCATAATAAACAACAAAAAATTCAGTACACAGAAAAAAACAAACACTGGTAAATAAATAGACTATAGTAATGCAAAGTCAAAAATAATACCTCAGGTCTCTATAGATTGGAGCCTATTTGGAGGTAATAGCCTGATGGTTTTTGGGAAGAATCTGCTCCTGAGCCTGGACGTTACCGTTTTCAGGCTCCTGTACCTTCTTCCCGATGGCAGGAGTGAAATGAGAGCATGGCCAGGGTGGTGTGGGTCTCTGAAGATACCGGCTGCCTTTTTTGAGGCAGAGACTCTCACTGAGTTCTAACAAAATAAATGTCTAACTGCATGAATCTAGAGCCGATGCTCAGGGTTGTCTTCTTCTCATCCTACATGAGAAGATAAGGTTTTCAGCCCTTAATTTCCAATGATGGCCAAGGGCATTCTTCACAGTTGGCTATGCTCTGCATCTGTGGATGAGAATATGCTGCCTTTTGTCAAGAGGGAAGAGATGTACATTCTTCTGAGAGCTGAGGTTTATCTCATTCACCCCGATATGTTTAGTTTAGTTTAGAAACACAGGGTGGAAACAGGCCCTTTGGCCCACCAAGGCAGTGCCGACCAGCACCATGAAACTTTGGACTCTAGAGATACAGTGCGGAAACAGGCCCTTCAGCCCACCGGTCCACGCCAACCAGCGACCCCCCCCCCCTCCCCCCCCCCGTACACTAGCACTATCCTAAACACTAGGTACAATTTACAATTTTGCTGAAGCCAATTAACCTACAAACCTGCATGTCTTTGGAATGTGGGAGAGAACTGGAGCACCCGGAGAAAACCCACGCGGTCACAGGGAGAACGTACAAACAACAGCCCTAGTCGGGATTGAACAGTCTGGTGCTGTAACAGATGCGCAAACACTATGCCCACTTGTTAAGTTTAGTTTTGAGATACAGCGTTGAAACAGGCCCTTCAGCCCACTGAGTCCACGCCAACCAATGATCATCCATTCACGAGTTTTAACCAACACATGGGGACCATTTACATGAGCCAATTAACCTACAAACCCGCACTTCTTTGAACACTTAGCGGGGTCTCTGATGCTTTAAGGCAGCAACCCTACTGCTGCGTCAATGTGCTGCCCTTACCATTCTCTAAATTTACTGATCATAGAACTGTACAAGGTACACAAAAATGCTGGAGAAACTCAGCGGGTGCAGCAGCATCTATGGAGCGAAGGAAATAGGTAACGTTTCGGGCCGAAACCCTTCTTCAGACTAGGCCCGAAACGTTACCTATTTCCTTCGCTCCATAGATGCTGCTGCACCCGCTGAGTTTCTCCAGCATTTTTGTGTACCTTCGATTTTCCAGCATCTGCAGTTCCTTCTTTAACACAAAGAACTGTACAATACTGAAGGAGGACATTGCCTGATTCCCAAAGCAGGGGAGCTTTAAGCTAGAGTTCTTAGGGGTGAGGGAGGAACAAAAAAATAAAAGGGACCAGGGGGTAGAAATAGGGAACTGTAGATGTTTGTTTACAAAAGAGGACACAAAGTCCCTGAAGAAGGGACCTGTCCCGAAACGTCACCTATCCATGTTCTCTGCAGAAGCTGCCTGACCTGCTGAGTCACTCCAGCTCTTTGTGTCCTCCACACAGAGGGTGGTGAGTAAACAGAATAATGTGTGAGAGAAAGTGGCAGAGGGGGCCACAAATGTACCATTTCAAAAACGCTTTGACAGATGCATGGACAGAAAAGGTTGTGAGGGAAATTGGCCATGTGTAGTCAATTGGGACCAGTCAGGTAGACATCTTGGTTGGCAGGGATAAGGTGCCTATTTCCATGCTGTAGAACACTCTGACTCCATTGCATTAGTAGTCTTCAATCTTAAACTAATGACCTGGAAAACATGAGTTTAATTTCTATCATGCAGCTGGGGATTCTAAATTTAGTTAATTACTTAATTAAAACTGGTTTAAAATCTAATGTCAGTAAATCGAGACAGGAAAATATTAGGTTGTTACACAAAAACATCTGGTTTGTGTGCTTTTTGGAGAAGAAAAATTGCTTTCCTTTGCAAATCTGGTGTCAGAACTCCAGAGTCATGCCAGTACCATTGATTCTTAATTGTTCTTTGAAGTGGCCAAGACGGTAAAACATTTGTCATATGTTTTGCATATTGTTTGGGAAGTTGCTATGCATCCAGCGTGGACATATGATGAAAGAATGGATCGACTGGGCTTATATTCACTGGAATTTAGGATGAGAGGATCTTTTAGAAATGTATACAATACTGAAGAAATTGGTTTGGCTAGATACAGGAAAATTGTTCCCCATGTTGGGGGAATCCAGAACCAGGGGTCACAGTTTAAGAATATGGGGTAGGCCATTTAGACTGAGATGAGGAAAAAACTTTTTCAGCCAGAGAGTTGTGAATCTGTGGAATTCTCTGCCACAGAAGGCAGTGGAGGCCAATTCACTGGATGTATTCAAAAGAGAGTTAGATTTAGCTCTGAGGGCTACCAGAATCAAGGGATATGGGGAGAAAGCAAGAACGGGGTACTAATTTTGGATGATCAGCCAAGATCATATTGAATGACGGTGCTGGCTTGAAGGGCTGAATGGCCTACTCCTGCACCCATTTTCTATGTTTCTATGACTACTGGTCATCCCATTACAGAAAGGATGTTGAGGTATTGGAGAGGGTGCTGAATAGGTTTCCCATAATGCTGCCTGAATTAGAGGGTATCAGCTACAGGGAGAGGTTGGACATCTTGGATTGTTTTTCTAGAATGCCAGAGGTTGAGGGGAGACAGGATAGAAGTAAACACAATTATGAGAGGCATAGATAGTGTAGATAATCAGAACCTTTCTCACAAGGTGGAAATGTCGTAGACTGGAGGGCATTGGTTTAAGGTGAATGGGACAATGTTTTAAGGAGATGTGCGGTTACGTTTTTTCCATAGAGGATTGTGGGTGCCTGGAACGCGCTGCTGGGGTTTATGATGCAGGCAGATATGATAGTGACATTTAAGAGGTTTTTCAATATGGCACATGGATATGCAGGGAATGGAGGAATATGGACATGTGCAGGCCATTGAGTTTAGATTATTTTATGCATCATTTTTAGCATAGACATTGTGGGCTGAAGGCCTTGTCCTTGCACTGTTCTATGTTCCACAATGGTGGCAAGGAAACCATTGTCATTGTCTGTGTATCCCCACTAACTTCTGAGGACAGTAAAATTGTACTCCTGATTGTGAACAGAATAAGGCACAGCATTTTGCCGGCACAAAATATATTATCCACTTTATACTCTTAGTTGTGATGGAGTCCTTGGAGTATGCTGAAAAAAGCCTCACATCTTTTATGTGAAAAAGAAACAGCAATCGCGTTTAATAAATTACTAAGGTCTGCAACCTTTCAATGGTTGAAGTGGAGCACAGCAGGTAGAGCTGCTGCCTCACAGCGCCAGAGACCTAGGTTTGATTCCAACCTCGGCTGCTGTCTGGGTGGAGTTTACACATGCTCTCTGTAACTGCATAGGTTTCCTCCAGGTGCTCCGGTTTCCCCCCACATCCCAAAGACGTGTGGGTTTGTAAATTAATTAGCCCTCTGTAAAATTGCCCCAAGTGTGTAGGAAGTGGATGTTAAAGTGAGATAATGGAGAACTGGGGTGAACTGGAGATCGATGGTTAGTATGGACTCGTTGGGCCAAAGAGTCTGTTTCCATGCTATATCTTTCAATTCCATTCAATGTGGAGTGAATAATTTAGCAAATCAAGTTTAAACCCTGTAATGAAGCATGTGGAAATTAGTATACGCAACGCTTAAAAAAAACCTCTCGTCATGAGCAATGAAGTCCCAAAAAGTAACAGATATTTTTTTTAATGCCCCTAGTTGAAGTGAGTGGATACGAAAGTGGGATAACATAGAACTAGTGGGTCAAAGAGCCTGTTTTCATGCTGTATCTTTCCATCAGTCAAAACCTAGGGAAAGGAGATAAAAACATTCATCCGAAAGGCACAGAATGCCGTTTGTACGTCAGCGAGATCAAACTTAGAACCGGCGACCATTTTGCTGAACACTTACACTTGGTCCGCTGAGGCAGACAGGATCTCTCGGTTGCCAATCATTTCACCTCCCCTTCCCATTCCCACATTGACCTTTCTGTGCCGGGGCCTCCTCTGTCGCCAGAGTGAGGCCACAAGCATATTGGAGGAACAGCATTAAGAACGTCGAATTCTCTCATTTAAAGTAACCTACTAACACTCCCCTCCTCTCCCCCCTTTGCCCCTTTCCTCTACCCTTATCGTTGGACCAGGTCCACAGTTCTCCATATTGTAGCCTTCTTGAGATCACACCTGCCCTCGCCAACCATGGACTACCAGGGCACCGCCTTGCCTGAGGCCATTTGTTGCTGGCCCTGTTTGGTCTTGGTCTTTTCTCACCTCCAGCTCTTCAACCCCCTACATCCCCTGCTTTCAGTCCAGACCTGAAACGTCACCTATCCTTTTCCTCCAGAGATGCTGCCTGACCTGCTGAGTTACTCCAGCTTTTGTGCCTATCTTCAGTTTAAACCATCATCTGTAATTCTTTCCTACGCAGGTTAGAGTGGTTGATACATTTGTGTAGTTGTTGCTTTTTCCTGCTCAATAAAATTGAGTAATGGATTTTGACCCAACGCCATATCTGAAATTCATTGGAGTTCAGCGATAATGCTTCTGTTTTTACATTAAAGACACAACACTGTAATCATTGTATATGGAAGATTCTCATTGCAGTGGTAATTTTCAATTGGATTCCTGGTCTGGAAGGAATGCACATTGTAAGCCAGGAGCACATTTCACACAGTTTTATGACCATGATATCATGCTGTCGAATAGTAATGTACAACAAGTAACTTTTTTTCAATTGGCACCATGATATTCTCTTGCTGGGAAAATAAAAAAACTGCCACAACTTTAAGTCGTAATGTCCCTTTGTTGCAAAATAACATCAAATAGCACCTCGTGGAGCTATCGGAATTTTTAGAGCGGAAAAATAACAGATGGAAAATGTGAAATATACTGTAAACTGCTTGACTTCCTCAACAGTTTAGGTGTTACCTGTGTCCTGATGTTTAGTTTAGTTTAGTTTAGCTTAGTTTAATTTATTGTCATGTGTACTGAGGTACAGTTTAAATGCTTTTTGTTGCATTCTATCCAGTCAGCGGAAAGATAATGCACGATTCCAGTTGAGCCGTCCACATTGTACAGATAAGAAGTGCTGCTGTTGGAACAGAGGTTTAAAAGAGTGGAGCAATTGTAAGATTGCAGATGCATGTCTGGGACCAGCATGCAGAGAGTCGCCTGGCTTGCTACCATTTTGCTTGGGCCAACCTTCCAGTGTTAAAAAGAAACCGTTCAGTCCGAAACATGAACAGACATGGGCGGCACAGTGGTGCAGCATTAGAGTTGCTGCCTTACAGTGCCAAAGACTCAGGTTTGATTCTGAAGACTGGTGCTTGTCTGTATGCAGTTTGTCTGTTTTCCCCGTGGGTTTTCTCTGGGATCTCCAGTTTCTCCCCACACTCCAAAGATGTACAGGTTTGTAGATTAATTGGCTTGATGTAATTATAAATTGTCCCTAGGGTGTGGGGATCGCTTGTTGGCACGGCCTCAATGGGCCGAAGAGCCAATTTCCAGGCTGTATCTCTATACAAAACGAAACTAGACGCAAAGTGCTGGAGTAAGTCAGCGGGTCAGGCAACATCTCTGGAGAATATGGGTTGGTGCCGATTTGGGTCGGGAGACTTCCTTAGGAATTAAAATATGATCGTAGAGCTGGAGAGCAACAAGAATGACAGAGGGGAGCCGTGAGGGAGGAGGAGAACTTCTCAAAGCAGGCATACGTGACGTAGACACAAAACGCTGGAGTAACTCAGCGGGTCAGACAGCATTTCTGGAGAAAAGTAACAGGTGACGTTTAAGGTCGAGACCCTTCTTCAGACTGAGAGGCAGGGGGAAAGGGAAAAAAGAGATATAGATGGTACATAGAACAAATAAATGAAAGAGGTGCAAAAAGCAACGACGATCAAGGAAAGGTGGAGCCCAGAGTGGTTCATTGTTGGCTGTGGGGTAGGAGATAACGAGTTATACAGGCAGTGAAACTCAACTGGATGACAATGAAACTAGTACAATGATTAGGGTGGGGGAGGGATGGAGAGAGAGCGGATGCAAGGGTTACTTGACGTTAGGGAAATCAATATTCATACCTCTGGGTGGTGATGTATTGGTTGGGATCCTCTTTAGATTGACTGTTGTGGGGTGGGGGGGGGGGGGTGAGGAGGGAGAGAAAGCTCATCATTTTATATACAGGGTTGATGCTCATGGTGTCAAGAGAATAGTCAAATAAATTACTTCTTAAAGACTGGGGAATAAGTATTCTATCATTAGTGAAAACAGTAAATGCAGAGCTCAACAAAAGTTTTTGTCAGTTGATGTCAACTGCTACAGGCAATGAAACATTGTGCTTATTCAAGCTCTTATTTTGGAAATGCATAAGAGGTCAGTTAACACAGAGAAAGTGCAGCCAACTGCAAATGGAAGGTCCCGAGGCTAATTTTTGTCAGCTTTCAGCCTTGCAACTGTCTCCATCTTTCCAGTGCTTGTAATCTATATTCATTTCAGGTGAGCTCTTGTCTTACTACATTGCATCACATTACAAAATATACAGCACTGCAATAGGCCATTTGTCCTAACCAATCCATGTCAGCATTTATGCTCTGCTTGCCACTCCACTCACCTATCTCTCCCATCAACAATATCCTCTGATCCCTTCTTTTCCTTGCCCATGCTTATCTGGCTTCCCCTTAAATGTGTCCATGTTATTCACCATGGCGCAGTGGTACAGTTGCTGCTTTACAGCGTCAGAGACCTGGGTTCAATCCTGATTGCAGGTGCTGTCTGTACAGAGTTTGTACATTCTCCCTGTGACCACGTGTGTTTTCTCCGGATATTCCCGTTTCTTACCACATTCCAAAACTTATGCAGGTTAATTGACTTTGGTAAAATTGTCCCTAGTGGGCAGGATAGTTCTAGTGTACAGGGTGATTGTAGTTTGGCGCAGACTCAGTGGGCCGAAGGGCCGGTTTCCGTGTTGTATCTCTGAAGTTTAAAGTAAACTCTAGGCTATGCTATAGATTTCTACAGAATTAGTCCTCCATGGATAAGGAGGTTTCTTAATCTCTTCTGGTTGTTTGGGTGACTTTGTTGTTATGTTTCAGGCCCGTATGAAGCTTTTTAAAAAGGGGGGTGGCATGACTGGATAACAACATTTTAATGTGAAATAATGTGCGTGCAACGCACATCACGAGCGCATGGAAGCTCTGGGGTTTTAGATGCTCTCTGGTGCATTCTGAGCCTTATTTCGGAGCATTTTTGCACCAAATTTATGACCAATATTTCAGAAATAATTTTGGTTGAGTCAAGGGTAATGAGTGGGTGGAATGGGATGATTGGGGTCATTGTTGTATACATTTTTTTTAAATCAAGAATTTAAGTTGTCCTTGTTTTAATAATCTGGTTGTACTGTTGTAAAATGTTATGTAAAATGTTATAATGGAGCATGCAAAAACTGCAAATAAAATACTGTAAGTTTTTGCTGTAAAGAAAATCTTTTTTTAGAAAATGTTTTGTGTGTTGATTTGATTGCCTGTTACAGTTAGACTGTGTTAGTGTGTGCAGTACACCTTTAATGGTCCTCCTGACCTAACAACTTCACATCACATCAATTTCAACATGGAATAGTGATGTGAATACAACATTTAGTTTGACTTCAATTTCCATCATGAAAATTGAAGCAAACTAAATGGTGCATTTACATTATCGCTTTACTATGATCACTTTCAAACTAACCTATTTTACTGTCATACTATTATAACAAATTCTAGTTCCATGTTGACTCATAAACAAGATCACAAATCACATTTTGAATTCTCAAACACAATGCGATTGTGAATAATAGTAGAGCTGCCAAGTTTCACCGAACATTTCTGTATTTTGATGGCTGAATATCAGTATTTTGTTGGGGAAATCGGTGTTTCTCACATAAATGCACTATAATGTGCTACACAGAAACTGGATTTTTGAAAATCAGTATTTTCATGTATTCTCAAATATCAGTATGAAATGCTGAAAATCAGTACTACTGAATTGTGAACATTTTTGAAATGTGAATTTATAATTCTTGATTTTGATTCAATAACATATAAAATATATAATAACATCTCTATACTTATAAAACTCTGATCTTGGATGTGTGTGTGTATAATCACATCTTCTCGAAAACACGACGCGGTAACGGTAAATATTTTACATATTTTTTACATATTCCGGTAGAGATCTTTTCCGTGGAGTCCGAAATCACCTTATCTGAAAATGTCATGCTTTATTTCTCGAGTTATTAATGAAAATGCTCAAGATTCCGACAAAATTTTGAAATTAAAACGACTCTATTGCTGATGACGTCACAATGGGTCTGCGTAGTCATGCTCATGCTGCAAGTGACGCCGCTCCCCGCTGCTCCTCGCTGCTCCCCCCTCCGCAGCTCGATCCACGCTGCTCCCCCCTCCCCCCGCTGCTCCCCTGCTCCCGGCTCCCCTCCCCTCCTCCTCTCCCCCCTCCTCCTCTCCCCCCTCCTCCTCTCTCCCCTCCTCCTCCTCCCCTCCTCCTCCTCCCCCTCCTCTCCCCCATCTCTTCTTCCCCCCTCTTTCCCCCCTCCCCTCTCCCCCTCCCCTCTCCCCCTCTCCTCTCTCCCCCTCCCTCTCTCTCCTCTCCTCTCTTTCTTCCCCCCTCCTCTCTCTCCCCCTCCTCTCTTTCTCCCGGCCTCTTTCACCCCCCCCCGCCTCTCTCCCCCACCCTGGCCTCTGTACCCCCCCCCTGGCCTCTCTCCCCCTCTCCCCCCTGGCCTCTCTCCACCCCAGTTTCCTCCCACACTCCAAAGATGTAGGTTAATTGGCTTGGTATAACTGTAAATTGTCCCGTGTGTGTGTGGGATAGTGGTAGTGCGCAGGGGTCGCTGGTCGGCGCGGACGTGGTGGGCCGAAGTGCCTGATTCCACGTTGTATCTCTGAACTAAACTAAACTAAATAAGCTCTGTAGGAAAGAACTGCAGATGCAGGTTTTTTTTAAATTTTGGTGTGTTGAGGCGGTGCCTAATGGCAGCGGCTCGACTGCAGTCCGTTTGTCTTTTTTTAATTTTTATCTCGTTAAATGTATTTGACTAGTTTTATTATTATTTTTAGCTGTGTATATGTGGGGTGTGGGGGTTGGGGGGGGGGGGACCGTTAATCTCTTCCATGTTCGGGGACCCGACTTTTCCCTGTCGGGCCTCCGATGTCGTTGGGCCTAACATCGTGGAGCCGGCGGCAGCCTCCGGCCGGAACCAACCTGAGGGCTCCAGTCGCGGAGCTGCAGACCTGCCATCCTGGAGCTGCCCGTCTTTGGAACAGGAAGAGCTGTTGTGGCACGCGGCTGCAACCCGAGTTCGGAGCTTCGGAGGCTCCGGCCGCAGGCCCGGTGGACGGTATCATCGGGAGCTCGCAGGTCCCTGGTGGGAGATCGCTTTTCGGAGCTCCCGCAACGGCAACTTCTCCCGACGGAATCGCGGGGTGAAATGACTTGGAGCGGGGCCTAACATCGCTCGGCGCGGCTTAACGGCCGCGGGACTTACCATCGCCCGCCGGGGGATTTAACATCGGGAGCCCCAGTCGCCTCAATGATGCAGTTGGAGAAGAACAAGGGAAGAGATAAGGGAAGAGATAAGACTTTTGCCTTCCATCAGTGAGGAGGTGTTGGAGATTCACTGTGATGGATGTTTGTGTAAACTGTGTTAAGTGTGGGTCTTGTTTTTTTTTTTGTAATGTTAAGACTGTAGAAATGCAATTTCGTTCAAACCAAGCTGTTTGAATGACAATAAAAGGCATTCTATTCTATTCTATTCAAACTCGAAGGTAGACATAAAATGCTGGAGTAACTCAGTAGGACAGGCAGCACCTCTGGAGAGAAGGAATGGGTGACGTTTCAGGTCAAGACCCTTCTTCAGCTCCTACCCCACAGCCATCGACCTCTTGAACACTACAAACACCAACTAAACTAAAAACTGCGAACCGTCTTGGTTGCACTAAGGACTTTGGGGCTTTTTAGACTTTAGAGATACAGAGCGGATACAGGCCCTTCGGCCCTCCGAGTCCACGCTGACCAGCGATCGCCCCATGCACTAGCACTATCCTACACACTGGGGACAATTTTTGAACTTACCGAAGACAATTAACCTACAAGTCTTTGGAGGGTGGGAGGAAACCGGAGCACCCGAAGAAAATCCACGCGGTCCCAGGGACAACATACAAACTCCACACAGACAGCACCCATAATCAGGATCGAACCCGGGTCCTTGGCACTGTGAGGCAGCAACTGTACCGCTGCACCACTGTGTATTACTGTTTTTTAGTTTATTGTGTTATCTATGAATAAATAATGGTTATATGAATGAATATTGTGTTATCTATGAATACTGTGATTGCAGACTTGTTATGCTGCGGCAAGTAATGATTTAATTGTAGCGTATTTTGGCGCATATACACTGAAACACTCTTCTTGCCTCTCGCAGCAGGTAACAGAGAGTCTAAACCCAAGGCGTGGGCCCGCTGCGCGGGGGGGAAGGGAGGCGTGGGCCCGGCAGGGTGGCGTGGGTCAGGCATAGGTGGCGTGGGCCCGGCGTACGTGGCGTGGGCCTGGCGGGGGGGGTGAAGGTTGTGTTGGCCTAGCGGGGGGAGGTGTGGCGCGGGCGAAAGGTGCCGTGGGCCCGGCGGGGGTGGGTGACGTGGGTGGAAGATGGCTTGGGCCCAGCGAGGGGGGGGGGTGGTGGCATGGGCCCAGTGGCGGGGGAGGCGAGGGCCCGGCCGGAGTGGCATCTGGTGTCAGGGTCATGGCCGCTGCCAGGACTGGGTTCAGATTCAGTCGTTCCCGCTCCCACCCGGCAATGGGAGAATGATCTCCTGGATGCTAGGCTGACCAGCGTTGAGGCTCCGACGTCGCGGATGGAGGCGATGGACCGGGCGGGCAGACACTGCAGCCCCCACCGGGCCCAGAAAAAAGGGCACTCCTTTTTATTCCCAATCATCCCGCGGGCCGGATTGGACCCCTCGCTGGTAGTTTGCCACTCAGGATAAAAAACAGACTCCCCCTCCGGCAACGCAATATTCCACCACTTACCCAGAGTAGATACGAGGCATCGAGGCGATCTCTGATTGTGTGGAGTGCAAATGGTGATCTGATCCCGCACGGGCCCACTGCGCATGTGCGGAGAGACAGCGTCATTTTGCGTCGCTACTGGGTCACCTGCTTTGATCTGTCCTTTTCACAACTAACATGCTCTTTGTGTCCTTCCATATCTCTAATTTCCCTCTCCCCTGATTCTCAGTCTGAGGAAGGGTCTCAACCCAAAACTTCATCCATTCCTTCCCCCAACTGTGCAGGGGGTCGCAAATGATGGTCGCATTTTTTTTCCCCAAATCATCCAGCGGGCTGGAACCAGAATTTGGGGTAATTTCCGTCAAAGTGGAAACACTGATTGCGCTCCAATTATTTTTTTTCTCGGGATTTTTTCTTACTCTTGGAAGAAAAGGGTGGTGCGACCGCACCCGACACACCCCCCCTCAGACGTCCATGCGTTAGTTGATCTTCTTATCGAGTCCACATACAAGATTAGAAGTTGTTCAGCCAGAGCTGAACACACTTCTCAGCATCTGCATACAATGGTGTCTGTCTTGTCGCTTCTTGTGCTTCTTGTACGCGGTGGTGGAAAGATTGGTGGAAACAGGGTCGCGATGTGAATGCTCTTTCCTTGACCCCATGTTAGTTGATGAGCAATCCAGAGTTCAAATCCCACAATGACAGCAAGATATTTTAAATAAATCCAGAACAATAAAAAGTAATGTTGGGTATCAATCACAAATTCCTTGAAAACAATATACCTTTTATTCTCTCAAAAGATTGTCAAAAGATAATTGTTGCCTATCTTCTAGATTCCACCAAATACCTGTTTCCAATGTAACCCTTCAACAATTTCACATTTACTTAGAGACATAATAAAGTGCAGATGAACACCTTTGCCAGTCCACCTGGGCCTACGCGATGACTTTAACGCCCCCTCCCATTCCCACACTGACCTTTCTGTCCTGGGCCTCCTCCGCTCTCAGTGAGGCCAAACACAAATTGGAGGAACAGCACCTCATATTTTACTTGGACAGCTTACAATCCAACGGTATGAATATTGATTTCTCTATCTTCAAGTAACTTGTTTTCCCTCACTCAATGTCTCCTCCCCCCCCCCCCCACAATCCTAGTTCTCTGACTAGTTTCACCATCCTCTTGATTAATTTTACTGTTTGTATGCCTCGTTGTCACCTTCCCCTCAGTCATAGATGAACCATTGTACATTTCCTTGATCATCGTCTGCTTTGATCTGTCCTTTTCACAACTAACATGCTCTTTGTGTCCTTCCATATCTCTAATTTCCCTCTCCCCTGATTCTCAGTCTGAGGAAGGGTCTCAACCCAAAACTTCATCCATTCCTTCTCTCCAGACAAGCTGCCTGTCCCACTGAGTTACTCCAGCATTTTGTGTTTATCTTCAGGTCACTGATGCGGCGCGTGGTCCCTGCGATATGTTGTTTATTTCATTAATTTGTTCATTTAAAATATGTTTGGTAGAAAATGTAGCAGTATATAAAAATTAAAAAGGTTGAAGAACTAATGGCTTGCATTACACTGCAAGAGGAATAGAAGTGTGAAAATGCTTGCCTCCAGATTCAGGGACAGTTTCTTCCCAGCTGTTATCAGGCAACTGAACCATCCTATCACCGACTAGAGAATGGCCCTGACCTCCCATCTACCTCATTGGAGACCCTTGGACTTTCTTTAATCAGACTTTACTGGAGTTTATCTTGCATTAAATGTTATTCCCTTTATCCTGTATCATGTGGATAGCCCTTTTACAATCGTTGTACAGTATATTCTTTCCGCTGATTGGATAATACATAACAAAAAGCTTTTCGCTGCACCTCAGTACACGTGACAATAAACTAAACTAAACTAAAACAAAAGAACTGCTGTACATGCTGCCAAACCCATTTTAAGTGAATGGGTGGGAACTTTACATTAAGTAAATAAATAATTCTGGAATCAAAGCTATTCTCAATCAGAGGAACTATGGAACTAATGGATTGTATTTAAGAACCCATCCGGTTCACAGTTACCTTTCGGAGGAAAATAAATTAGTTGTCCTTACCTGGTCTGTCTATATGTGACTCCAGGCCTGTCAGTGTGGCTGCCTCTGAACTGTTTCCTCAGCTCACTGATGCACAGTAAAGCCCCTGTCCCACTTAGGCAATTTTTTCGGCGACTACAGGCGACCAGGCTGTCGCCACATGGTCACGGTGTGACGCCTGCATGGTCCTCAAGTCGCCTAAAGAGTCATAAAGTTTTTCTGGTCGCTGCTGGATTTTGAAATGTTCGGTGACTGTGGGCTTGTTTAAACTTTTCGGTGACTGTGGGCTTGACGTAGCATGTCTTCTCCTGTGGTAGGTGCTGTCGTAGGTTGTGGCCAGGATGATGCAGGTTGTCGCCAGGCGACGTTGGTTGTCGCCGGTGCTGACTTCGGTGAATTCCATTGGCGACTACCAACGTCAACCTACGTCAATCGGTGACAGGTGCTGGCGACTGAATTGTATTCAGTTGTCGCCGACAGGGTCGTTGCTTGTCACGGGTGGACGTAGGTTGACTTTGGTTGTCGTAGGTTGTCGCCTGTGTGGTCGTAGGTGTGGTCGTAGGTGGACATCCTAATGGGTCGCCGGCAGTCGGTAGCTTGCCGCAGCTTGACATTGACTAGGTGGTAGGTTGTCGTAGTTTGTCGTAGACATTGTCCTAGGGGGGTCCAGTCGCCGCTTTTTTGGTGAACTGCTACGACTGTGACAGTCGCCGGCAGTCACCGAAAAAATTGCCTAAGTGGGACAGGCCCTTAGGTGCCATCCCATGAACAAGCCATTGTTTAAGTAAGTACGTTGTGTGGGTGTAACTGCTATTGTAGTTAGTACTTAGGCAGTATAGTGGTGCAGCGGTAGAGTTGCTGCCGTACAGCGCCAGTGGCCCAGATTCGATCCTGACTTTGGGTGCTGTCTGTACGGAGTTTGTACCTTCTCCCTGTGACCGCATGCGTTTTCTGCGGTGACTCCGGTTTCCTCCTACACACCAAGGACAAACATAATTGGCTTTAGCAAAAATTGTAAATTGTAAGACAGCAACTCTACCGCTGTGCCGCTGTGCCACGGACTTATTTCCAGATTAGTTGCTTCAGTCTGGGAAATGATTTGTGACATCAGTGTATATAATTTTAAAGCGCGAAGATTAATAACTTGACCTCTCCTGTTAGCACTGTTCTAAACAAGAAATCCCTTAATGGGGACTGTCATCAGCTTGTTGCATGCTCGAATGGATGTAATGCCACCGATGGGCTTAATGTAATCATCTCTTATGAGGGCTGCTACAAACAGTCAGAGAGGGAGGTAGAGACGGAGAGAGACAGAGAGTTGGCTGCTGTATTATCAAAAGCGATCACGATTTACTGCACTGTGACAACCAGTTTCCATGCACAACGCTGAGAAAGGATTAAACATGCTTCAGAGCACATGGTATATTGTCTGTTTATTTGGATCTACTTAAATAATAATTGGTTTCAGCTTCCAGTTGCAAATACAGAGAAACAAATAGCCATATTTGATGGTATGAAGCTATCTCACAGGAGACTGACCAACCATTGACAAAAATCATGTTGAACAGAGGAGAATTACCATGCATGAGGTGTGTGGATTATACAGTGTAGCCATGCAAATGGAATTTGTGGTTGAAACAAATTGCCATAACTAGGAGAAATTATTATTCATTTAGGTAAGTGAGTTAGAATGCTCTGCAGTTTAAACCACTTTTAAAATGAGTTAGTAAAATGAGCCACATGGGAAAGCCAGTAAGAACCTTCTACTGATCTAAAGGAACTGCAGATGTGTTTTTTTTTACAAAAACAGGCACAAAGTGCTGGAGTAACTCAGTGGGTCAGACAGCATCCCTGGAGAACATGGATAGGTGATGTTTTGGGTCAGGATCCTTCCTTAGCCTGATAGAGGGGATAAGACTCCTTCAGCCTGAAGAAGGGACCTGACCTGAGAAATCACTTATCCATGTGTAGGAAGGAACCGCAGATGCTGGTTTAAACTGAAGATAGACACAAAATACTGGAGCAACTCAGCGGGGACAGGCAGCATGACTTGGCCTACAGCAGCGAACCCTCTCGCTCTCAAAATGGATGATTACATTAAGCCCATCAGTGGAGAAAAGGAATAGGTGATGTTTTGGGTTGACACTCTTCTTCAGACTGAGTGTCCCCTAACTTTCAGTTTGAAAAAGGGTCCCGACTCAAAATGTCACCCAATCACTTATCCATGTTTTCCTGGGATACTGTCTGACCCTCTGAGTTACTTCAGCACTTTGTGACTTTCTGTGGTCAAAGAATTTCACAGATTCACCACTGTCTGGATAACAAAAATCATCCTCATCTCCATTCCATAGGAACGTCCTTTTATTTTGACGCTATGGCCTCTGGTACATTTGATGGAGTCATAAGACCATAAGTGATAGGAACAGAAGTAGGCCATTCAGCCTATCAAGACTACTACGCCATTCAATCATGGCTGATTTATCTCTCCCTCCTAACCCCATTCTCCTTCCTTCTCCCCATAACCTCTCACCCACCCAGTCTCACCCTCCTCCTCATCACTGTGGGTAGAGCACAGAAAGTTGGTAGAGTTGGGTCCTTACAGCGTCAGAGACCTTGGTTCGATCCTATGGGTGCTGTCTGTACAGAGTTTGATCACGTGGGTTTTCTCCAGCTGCTCCGATTTCCTCCCACATTCCAAATATATGTGGGTTTGTAGTTTAATTGGCTTCTGTAAATTGTCCGTAGTGTGTAGGATAGAACTAGTGTATGGGCGATCGTTGGTCGGCGTGGACTCGGTCAGCCGAGGGGCCTGTTTCCTCTCTGTACCTCTACGCTAAACAAAATCTGGTTTGGGGTCAATAATCGAGTTCTACAAGCGATTGATGGTCTTCCTAGCAAACGATCACATGCACAGTGCTGGCTTATTAAAGCCAATCATCTGTTTGTTATCACACCGCTGTGGTGGGAGCCTGCTGTGTACAATTTTGATTGATTTTTTGCATTAAGCAACACTCTGCATAAAGCACTCTGCATAAAGCACATATAGACAATAGACAATAGGTGCAGGAGTAGGCCATTCGGCCATTCACTGTGATCATGGCTGATCATCCACAATCAGTACCCCGTTCCTGCCTTCACCCCATATCCCTTGACTCCGCTATCTTTAAGAGCTCTGTCTAACTCTCTTGAAAGCATCCAGAGAATCAGCCTCCACCGCCTTCTGAGGCAGAGAATTCCACAGATTCACAACTGAGTGAAAAAGTTTTTCCTCTTCTCCGTTCTAAATGGCCTACCCCTTATTCTTAAACTGTGGGCCCTGGTTCTGTAAAGTTGCTCTGAAACATCCCAGACCTCGTGAAGTTGAATTTAATTGCAAGATTTTACTTTTAACTCCATCGCAGTATTTCATAATAAATAGTATGTGGAAAAGGACATTATCTCTCTTGCCCCATGTTAAATTTTAACCTTTAGTTTAGTTTAGAGATATAGCATGGAAGCGGGTCCTGTGGCCACCGAGTCCAAGCTGACCATCGATCAACCATTCACATTAGTTCCATGTTATCCCACTTTCTCATCCAAATTTACAACCCCACATATCATTGGGATGTGGAAGTTTGCAAATTTTCCCGGTGACTGCATCGGTTTACTCCGGGTGCTCTCATTTTCTTCCACTTTGCAAAGGCCTGCAGTTTCATAGGTTAATTGGCCTCTGTAAAAATTGTCCCTGGTGATAGAACTAGTGTATGGGTGATTACTGTATGCTGTGCACTCAGTGGACCAAAGGGTCTGTTCCCACACTGTATTTCTAAAACTAAAACTAAATAAAACCTAAAAACTAAACTGGGGCACCCAGAGGAAACCCAGTCAGTTACAGGAAAAACATGCCTCACAGACTACTCACAGATGGCACCAGATGTCAGGATCTAACCCGGGTCTCTGGCATTATGAGGCAGTAGCTCTGCCAGCTGCGCCACTGTGCTGCCATACTACAATGTGCAACAACACTGCAAACTATGTTGTGGACTCTGTATCTTACCTGTGCAGTGTGATGTTTGGTGGACTGTGTGGGGTGGGAGGACCCGTTGCTCCTCCCGTGCAGCAGGTGGCGCTGCACAGGACAAAGGGAGATGTTTTGTATATAGTTTTTCCTGTCTGTGTGTGTAGTCATTTTGAGTTGTCTTGCTGCCAGCATTGAGTAAAGTATGTACTGTTGTAAATTGAAGACTCTCAAGTTTTGTGCAGACCTAGAAAGCGAACACGAAAGTGGTGTCAGAAGTGGGATACTTCGGATTGCGTGCAACGACCCGGATAAGAGCCTATTTTTTGATTTAAAAAATAAATACATTTTTGAGTTCTGTAGTGTACTCAAACTAACATGTCTTGGCAATTCGATCGTTTTGATCCTGAGCGAGAAAGGTGGTCGTCGTATTTAATGCGAGCTGAGTTTTATTTTGAAAGTATGGCAATTACTACTGACCTGAAGAAGAAGGCTCTCTTGTGTTCATCAATGTCTCCAGAAACTTTTGCACTGCTTCAAAATTTACTTACAGAAGAAGTAGCTGAAGTTTCATATACTGAAATCACAACGGCTTTGCAGCTGCATTAGGAAGAAAGTCGAAATTTCCCCGCAGCTCGCCTCGATTTCTACCGGATGGTGCAACAGGACAGGCAATCAATCACCAAATTTCTTGCTGAACTTCGCACCAAGGCAAAGGCATGTGACTTTATAGACAATAGACAATAGGAGCAGAAGTAGGTCATTTGGCCCTTCGAGCCAGCACCGCCATTCAATGTGATCATGGCTGATCATCCCCAATCAGTACCCCGTTCCTGCCTTCTCCCCATATCCCCTGACTCCGCTATCTTTAAGAGCCCTATCTAGCTCTCTCTTGAAAGTATCCAGAAAACCGGCCTCTACCACCCTCAGAGGCAGAGAATTCCACAGACTCACAACTCTCTGTGAGAAAAAGTGTTTCCTCGTCTCTGTTCTAAATAGCTTACTACTTATTCTTAAACTGTGGCCCCTGGTTCTGGACTCCCCCAACATCGGGAACATGTTTCCTGCCTCTAGCATGTCCAAACCCTTAACAATCTTATATGTTTCAATAAGACCCCCTCTCATCTTTATAAACTCCAGCCGCTCCATTCTCTCAGCATATGACAGTCCCGCCATCCCGGGAATTAACCTTGTAGATTTTAAAGCTCAATGCTGCGAAAAGTGCCAAGACAATGCGTTGCAGGATAGACTGGTCATGGGCTGCAGGCACGCATTCCTCCAGCAGGCGATTATCAAGGAATCGGATGCCTCATAGAAGAATGTGCTGCAGTGTGCTAAGATGGCCGAGCTGCTAAGTAAAGAACTGCACAAAATGGCCGGTGAAACAGCGTCGAAGCTCCCTCAGGAGGTGCATACAGTTTGTCAGACTCATCCGCAACGCCAGAAACCAGTTGATCGACCCAGAGCAAATCCGGAGAAGGTGGGACAGTTTCAGAAGAGCCGTTCCCCTGTGGGTGGAGGATCGATACACTGCTACTGGTGCGGCTCGACTGCTCATCATCACCGTGACTGCCCGTATATCAAGTCTGTTTGTTATGCCTGTTACCGAAAAGTCATCTCCAGGCAGTGTGTCAATCCGTAGGAAAGCTGAGAAAGGGCAAGACAGTGCAAAACTCAGTCGACCAAATCATGGAGACCATTTCTATTGAAGTGCTCGGTGTGTCTACGATCACCGACAATCCGAAGATTTTGCTGTGGGCCTCGAACGTCGATCTACAGTTCCAGGTGGACACTGTTGCGGCTGTGTCGCTAGTGGGTCAGGACATTTGGGAGAGGATCGGATCGCCAAAACTGAAACCGGCCAACATCCGCCTTTTCAGATACAGACGACAGCCCATTCCCACGAAAGGCAAATGCACTGTCGCCGTTTCCTGTAATGGTATGACACAGATGTTGCCGCTGATCGTCGTTGGTAAAGAAGGTACATCCCTGTGCGCCATCGACTGGATCCATGCTTTCAAGCTTGACATGAACGCCTTGATCTACGATGGATCAACTATGGCGTTGTCATCGACCACGGATTGCAACATGGTCAACAAGTGCGTGAACAACCTGTGAAAACAGGATGTTGAATGGCACTGGTCCAAAGAGTGTGACCATGCATTCAGCAGGTTGAAGGAGATGCTCGCCCAGAAGACGCGTTTGGTCCACTATGACCCATCGAAGCCGAACTCTCTGGCCGCCGATGCATCGCCGTCTGGTCTTGGAGCTGTAATCGCACAAACGGCGCCGAACGGCAAAGGAGAACCAAATGCGTTCGCATCCAAAACGCTGACGACCACCGAGAAAAACTACAGTCAAGTGGAGAAAGAAAAGCATACAGATAAAGTAAATACTGGATTAACTCTGAGGAAAACTCTGTTGATTCTGAGCCTTTAGCAAGGGTTGTGAAACACATAAAAGGCTGGGGAAAAAGAGTGAAGCGAGGTCCAGTCAAATGGAGACGTTCAAACTGGAAAGGGGGAATGTGATGTTTGGTGGACTGTGTGGGGTGGGAGGACCCGTTGCTCCTCCCGTGCAGCAGGTGGCGCTGCACAGGACAAAGGGAGATATTTTTGTATATAGTTTTTCCTGTCTGTAGAGTGTGTGTGTGCAGCCATTTTGAGTTGTCTTGCTGCCAGCATTGAGTAAAGTATGTACTGTTGTAAATTGAAGACTCTCAAGTTTTGTGCAGACCTAGAAAACAAACACGAAAAGCAGGTCTACTTTCTGTAGTGTAGGGTGGTGGGTGTATGGTCCGAGCTGCCGGAGGAGGTTGTTGAGGCAGGTACTAATCATAACATTTAAGAGATATTTGGGCAAGTACAAGGATAGAATAGGTTCAGAATGTGTAGGAAGGAACTGCAGATACTGGTTTATACCAAAGATAGACACAAAATGCTGGATTAACTCAGCAGGTCAGGCAGCATCTGTGGAGAAAATGAATGGGTGATGTTTCATGTAGAGACTCTTCTTCAGCCTCCGGGGATGGGGCCAGTGTATGCCTGGAACAGTGATTGTTCGACGTACCCTACAAAGAGGCAGGCATAGCTGGGGCCCATGCAAGTGATGCCCACTCTCAGGTCTAGTTTCTGTTGTCATCCATGTTCCAGATTCAGGGATTGAAGATCCTGAAGGATGATCTCTGGACTCAGAGGGGTGTGAATTTTCTTTGACCCAGAAAATTGTGGACATTCAGTTGCCCAATGTAATCTGGACACAAGGATAGATCTTTGTTTACTGAACTTTTCCAAAGACGGAGCCTGGTTGGGGAAGTAGACACGGTAAAGTATTGGAGCAACAACTAATCTGCTGGAGGAAATCAATGGAGACACGAGATGGAATGATAGCAAGCATCTGTTTTTTAGTTTTAGTTTTAGAGATACAGCGCGGAAACAGGCCCTTCGGCCCACCAAATCCACGCTGACCAGCGATCCTAGCATATTAACACTATCCCACGCGGTCACGAGGAGAACGTACAAACACCGTACAGACAGCACCCGTAGTTGGGATCGAACACGGTCTCCGGCACTGCAAGTGCTGTACGGCAGCAACTCTATGGCTGCGTTATCGTGCCGCTCTAAATCCATCAGCGTACAGCATATCCCACCATGCGCCTCACCCTCAATGCTTGTTCAGTTCCCCTTAAGTACATTCATAGTTTGTCCTTGCTGCTCTAATTTTACTGAAATTAGATTTTTATTGTTGTAGATTAATTTGATTTGCTCGTTTACGTTACTGTGATTCTATGGTGGGATTCAAGGTCATGCCACTTAATCAATAGTTACCAGTTCAACACCTCAAACCATAACTATGAAACCAGCATTCATTCAAAGTTCTGGCCCACACAGATAGCAATGTTCTGCTAATTCATTTAACAGACAGTATGCTTGGGGGCAAGTGAACATGCAAATGTAAATCCCCAGCTGAACTCCATTTCATTTGCAGAAGTACGGCTTAATTTTGATGTCCGATCAGTATAATCCCACTACACTGGAAGTGTAATTAATGGCACGGATATTAGATGATTTCTTTATTATTGAAATGCATTATTCCCTTGATATTGCGGGAACAAACCATATCTACCAACGTCACACCATAGAAAGTTGGGCCAAGTTACATATAGAAATAATAATATCCACCACAAACAGAACTTGAGGGCCTGAGCTATAGGGAGGTGTTTATTTATTGGAGCATAGGAGGATGAGTGGTGATCTTACCTAGGTGTATAAAATCATGAGAGGATAAATACACAGAGTCTTTTGCCCAGAATAGGGAAATCGATAACCAGAGGACATAGGTTTGTGAGGGGGGGAAGATTTAATAGGAACCTGAGGGGTAACACAGGTTCCTATTAAACACAGAGGGTGGTGGGTGTATGGAATGAGCTGCCAGAGGAGGTAGTTGAGGCAGGTACTATCGCAACGTTTAAGAAACATTTAGGTACATGGATAGGACAGATTTAGAGGGATATGGGCCAAATGCAGGTAGATGGGACTAGTATAGATGGGACATGTTAGATGGCATTGGCAAGTTGGGCCGGAGGGCCTGTTTCCACTCTGTGTGACTCTCTGACTGGAAACAAGGTTTGAGTTGCCACGAATTTAATCTATTTTGTGAACTTATCCCACTGTACAACACCATGAAATGTCAGATGAGTTGTAAATGGCACACCAAGCCTTAAATACTGGGCACAAAATTATCTGGTCCCAAAAGACTTAACTTTATGTGAGTGAGGATATTTCTAAATATGGGGGATATTCATTTATTTCATAAAATTCTTAGGATGATTGTCTCAGAACATTCATCGATGCTTAGCATGCATGTTCTAATTGTGATTTTGCACTTCATAAACTATTAAAGAGGTCAATGAACATGGTCTGAACAGGCAGAGTCTTTCTCCCAGGGTGAAAATGTCAATTACTAGCTTCAAGGCTAGAGGGGTAAAGTATGTGCGGCGCAAGTGTTTTACACAGAGGTTGATGGGTGCTTGCAGTGTGCTGCCAGGGCTGGTGGTTGTCCGATACGATAGTGGCGTTTAAGAGACTTTTAGATAGAAAGATGTATGTGCAGGGAATGTTTAGTTTAGTTTATTGTCATGTTGTACAGTGAAAAGCTTTTGTTGCGTGTTGCGTGTTGCGTGTTGCGGAAAGGCAATACATGATTACAATTGAACAACCACAGTGTACAGATTCAGGATAAAGGGAATAATGTATAATGCAAGATGAAGTTCAGTAAAGTCTGGTTAAAGATAGTCTGATGGTCTCCAATGAGGTAGATAGTAGCTCAGGACCGCTCCCTAGTTGTTGGTAGGATGGTTCAGTTGCCTGAATGGAGAGATACGGATCATGTGCATGGAGACGTGATTAGTTTAACACTATCATGTCTGACATGGACATTGTGGGCTGAGGGCCTTTTCCTGTGCTGTACTGTTCTGTGTCGTATGTTTTAATACTTGATTGTTATCTCGAGAGAGAGTTTAGACTCTTACTTTAGAGATACAGCGCGGAAACAGGAACTTCACCCACTGAGTCCGCGCCGGCCAGCGATCCCCACACACTAGCACTCTCCTACTGAGTCCTACTGGGGACAATTTACAATTTTACCGAAGCTAATTAACCTACAAACCCTCACGTCTTTGGAATGTGAGAGGAAACCAGAGCATCTGGAGAAAACCCACGTGTTCACAGGGAGATCTCTATACAGACCGCACCTTTAGTTCGGATCAAACCCAGGTCTCTGGCGCTGTTGGGCAGCAACTCTACCGCTGCACCACGGTGCCACTGCATTCTTTAATTTGATTGTGTTTTGGATCAGAATAATGACAGACAAACTTTGGTGCTCCAGATTGCTATTGAACCGATCACAACAGCCAGGTCAGAAAAGAGCAAATCTATTTCACAGACATCTCCAGAACATTGTTGGGATCTTGAACAAAACACCAAGTGCTAGAATAACTCATCAGGTTAGGCAGCATCTCTGGAGGAACAACACCTCGTATTCCCCTTGGGTAGCTTACAACCTGACGGTATGAACACTCAATACCCCAATTTTATAACAACCCGCTTCCCCTCTCTCTTTCATGCACCCTCCCTTCCAAACCTCCATCCCAATTTCCCAACTATCTCAACGCCTTTCCATCCATCCTACTTCCCCATCTCCTTCCACCTATATCCCTCCCTCTGGGTGTAATTTATATTCTCCTTATCTGACACCCTTTTGTCTCCTGGCCTTTCTACCGATCAACCTCCTCTCCCCTCCAATACCACCTCACCTGTATCCACCCATAAATTGTAGTCCTTTCTTTGTCCCCACCTCCCTTCCACTTTCTTCCCCCACTACAATCAGTCTGAAGGGTCCAGACCTGAAACATTATCTGTCCATTCCCTCCCCAGATGCTGTCTGACCCGCTGAGTTACTCCAGAACTTTGTGTTTCGCTCAAGAGCACCTGCGGTTCCTTGTGTCTCCATTATTGGGAGCTTAGCAGCCAGTCACATTCCAAACTCTCGGCCACTGTATGACTAGTGTTGCATGTTTTAATCACAGCCTTAATGTGAAGTGAATAGACAGCTGTTTTGCAGTTTAGAATGGGAAAGAATGAAGAACCAATTTATTGGGGCACCTTCTTTGCTGTTTAACTTAAGTTGAGGAAGTGAGTTGAAAACCTGCAAATAAACACACTGGGGTGGCACGGTCGCACTGCAGGTAGAGTTGCTGCCTCACGGTGCCAAAGACCAGGTTCAATCCTGACCTCGGATGCTGTCTATACGGAGTTTACACATCCTCCCTGAGACCACGTGGGTTTGCTCCAGGTGCTCCAGTTTCCTCCCACGTCCCAAAGACATGCAGGTTTGTAGATTAATTGGTCTCTGTAAATTGCTCCTGTGTGTAGGGGGTGGATAGGTGAGTAGGATAACATAGAATTAGCTTGAAGGATGAATGGTCAACATAGACATCTGAAGAAGGGTTCTGAGCCGAAACATCACCTATTCCTTTTCTCCAGAGATGCTGGCTTACTCCAGCATTTTGTGTCTATTGTCAGCAGGAACATGGTGGACCGAAGAGCCTGTTTCCATGCTATATCTCCAAACTAGCTAACAATATTAGAGAAATATTCAAAAATTGCATGGCTTCACAGAATTTACTAATCTGGTTATTCGTCATTGTTGATTGATACAAAATATAAATGACTATTTGCTGAAGGTTGACAAATAGGAAGATGTTATGATTTACACCGGCACATTTGATGTTAACTATTTCTCATGGCTACCAGCTAGATTTTTCTGGTAGCCAAACATTTCCTGCTGGAATTTATGATTTACCAAATTATTTTGTTAATATTTCCGCATATTTGAATGAATAAGTTTATTGGCCAAGTATTCACATACAAGGAATTTGCCTTGGTGCTACGCCCACAAGTGACAACATAACATACAGTGACAGTTACGAATGACACATAAAACACTAAACATTAATAATAAAACACCATTGATCAAACATGTGAACCAAACAAAATACCAGAGCAAAAGGAGGCTATAGATTTTTGGCTATTGAGTAGAGCAACTACTCGTGGAAAAAAAAGCAGTTTTTCACGAGTATTCATTCATTCATATTTCGTTTGGGCAGTTTACAACTCAGCAGTATGAACATTGATTTCTCTAATTTCAAGTAACCCCTGCATCACCTCTCCCCCCCGCCCACCTCATCCTACTAGTTCCACTGTTTTCATCCTTCTATCCCTTCATTATCAACTCTTCCCCAGCCAACCATGGGCCATTATGCGCTCCACCCTTCCTTGGTCATCTGTTGTCAGCCCTGATTTGTTCTGTCCTTTTCCTACCTCCAGCTCCCTTTCAGTTTGAAGAAGGGTTCCGACTCAAAATCTCACCTATTCCTTTTCTCCAGAGATGCTGCCTGACCCGCTGAGTTACTCCAGCACCTTGTGTCTATCTTCGGTATAAACCAGCATCTGCAGTTCCTTCCAACACAAGTATTTTTTGTCATCTTGTCACTTCAGCTTGGCATTGTCCTGTTATCTTTCCACTTAGATAAGCCACTTTGCAATTGATGACTGTCAAAAAACATGTTGAGCTTGCAACTTAGGAAAACAAGTGGAAAAGCAAAGTTGCATGCCGATGCAGATAAGTGTAGTGTATCGGATTTAAGATTTGACACTCTTCCTAAAATTTAATGAATCTCTTGTGAAACACATGATAATTCGCTGGTTGCTTACATGTGTGAGAAAAGCTAAACTGTATTCACTTGAGTGGCAGAACATTTTGAATTCATCTTTGTCCCTGAACCGAATGTAAAACATTAAGGTGAGATTGAAATTCAGAATAGAGTTTTGGAACAGTTGGATTAACACTTCATTTGTGGTGTCATTTCCTTGTTTTGAGATTGAAAAAATGAATGACATTCTCCCTTGTTTCCACAGGTAACTGTGTCTCCAGGTAATATCAATGAAGGCGACAAATATTTAGACTTTAGAGACATAGAGAAAAAACAGGCCCTTCAGCCCACCGAGTCTGCTCCGACCAGCGAACACCCGGTACTATACTATAAGTGTCAGGGGTTGTGGGGAGAGGGCAGGAGAATTGGGTTAGGAGGGAGATATCAATCAGCTATGATTGAATGGGCTTCCGGTGGCGCCATGTTGGACTAACAGACGTGCACCTAGCTCCTCCCGAAAAATTTCACGATTTATCGTGTAAAACGGGTCCAGAAATCGGGATTGTTTTTAAAAACCTTACCGGAGCTTCTGGTCGCCGCGCTGATGACATCATCATTAATCGCGATGTTTTAAACGGTGGTTTAAAGCCCTTTAAATGAGTAAACTGTCTCCAGCTGTGAGCCCTCAGAGATCAGTGAAAAAGCTGCTGAGAGACCAGAAGAAGCCTGAAGCAGAAGTTACCTCTGAAGTCTCTGAAGTCTCTGAAGTGGCTGCAGAAATGGATACAAGATCTAAGAAAGAGTTTGATGACTTGAAGAAATCAGTGAAAAATATGAAAGATGAGATTTTGGACGAAAATAAAATTATGATGGAAAATATGAAGGAAAATATGAAGGAAAATATGAAGGAAAATATGGCAAAAATGATGGAAGGAATGGAGAAGATGATGAGGGATTTAGATGCTGGTAATCAGAAGAATATGATTGATTCACTGGACATTATGAATAAACGAATTGATGAGGTGAAAGATGGACTATCAGAGAGAATGGACGATGGATGAAACTACTACGGACAAGTTCACGGCTGTGCTTGAAACAGTAGCTGCAAGTATGCGCACAATTACGGAATTGGAGAAAAACACGGCTCGAGTGGTTGAAGACATGGCGAAAATGAGGCAAGAACATGAGCAAATGAGGCAAGAAAATGAACAAACTTCACTACAGATGGTGACTCAACTCAGTAAAGTTTCAGAAAAATGCCTGGACCTGGAAGCTCGCTCTAGACGTCAGAATTTGAGAATTCTTGGAGTCTCAGAGGGAGCCGAGGGGGAGGATGTGCGTGAGTTTGCCATGGGCTTGCTTAAACAACTGCTGAATCTTTCCAAAGAACCGAAAATCGAAGTGGCTCATCGTGTCCCAAGATTTAAACAAAGATCTGGTGCGGGAAAAACTTATCCACGACATATTATTGTGATATTTCGGGATATTTTAGAACTGGAAGATGTTATGAGCAAAATCAAATACGGTGTGCAACTGCGGCTGGACAATGACACTATTAAGATATTCAGGGACTACCCGTATGAAATTGTGCAAAAAAGAAACAAATTCGAGAAGGTTAAGGATCTTTTATGAGGGAAAGAAGGGATCAGATATGGGATTTTTTACCCTGCGAAAATGCGTATTTCCTTTAAGGGTTTTGAAAAGTCATTTGTTAAGCCTGAAGACGCGTTTAAATATGCCCAAACTATCGTTGAAAAATAGAAATCAAAGGGGGGTTTGGCAGAACTGAACCATTCTAAGCAATGCTTTGTCAGGGGATAGTTAGACTGTTATCTTTGGAATGTTGAATCAAGGACACTTTCTGTTCCAAACGAGTAAACAGCTGAACAGATGGGAATGGTATATACCAGAAGCATTTACTTGCTTATTAGATTATAATATTATAACCATTTGTAAGAACTTATCCTATTAACAACTTAATAAGTTATGCATGTTAGATTAGAATATTAACAAAAACAAAAATAAAAAATAACGAACTAACATACTAATATGAATTTTTAATAAATTGAAACCTTATCTATAAGTGGGAGGAGAGGATGAGAAACGAGCACCTGGCTTAGGCCCAGAGGCACGTCTCGGTAACCCCTTCAACCAACAGTTGATTCTTATTGAAGTCAAAAGTATCGGTTTAATAATTAGTAGTTAAAATTCCGATATATATATATGTTATAATGAAATATCCAGGGTAAAATTGTATTATATATCTGAATGTGAGGCCCCGTTTTAATATTTTAATATGTTATGATTAACCAAGAGAGCGGAGCTATTTGTGTAACAACGCAATGGAAGTCAAAACAAGGTTTTTTCCAACCTACAGGTGGGACACTCGTTACAGTGCCGACTATATCAGACACTGTATTTTCAATTTTTTTAAAATATTTTTATCACATAAAATCACATGTTTGTGTTTTGTGTTTAGTGATAAGCGTAAAATGGACATACCAACAAAACTTAAAAACTCGAAAGTTCCCCCAATACCCAAAGACCTGGGATATGGATGCACCACAAGATTTAAAGGTACTATAATTATTCAAAATGCATGACACCAAACAAAAGAACCTAGGAGGAATCTCATTTTGTAGTTGGAATATAAGAGGTATTAACGAACCTATTAAAAGGGGTAAGATACCAGCTCAGCTGAAACTGTACAACTCCGACATTACCTTCCTACAAGAAACACACTTAAAATCTCAGGATCAAGTTAGGTTGAGGGCGAAATGGATAGGTCAAACATACCATTCTTCATTTACTTCAAAATCTAGAGGCACGTCAATCATTATAAGAAAAGGTATACCATTTAAAGCAAAGAATATCATAACAGATATAGAAGGGAGATACCTAATAGTTAATGGAGAAATCCATGATACTCCACTTACCTTGGTAAATATATATGCCCCTAACTTTGATAACCCCCACTTTTTCAATAAAATTTTCAACATAATTGCAGAGTCTAACTATCAAAATGTTATAATAGGAGGAGACTTTAACTGTGTTTTAGATCCGTACTTAGTTAAATCAAGCCAAAAACAGAGAGGGAATATGAAATCGAAAACCGGGGAACTTCTCAATACCTATATAAACAATACTAATATAGCAGATGTTTGGAGAATTGTTAATCCAACTGGCAGGGAATACTCGTTTTATTCAATGGTACATAAGACATACTCACGTATAGACTACTTTCTGCTGGATACAAAATTAATCCCCCAAACATCTAACGCAATATACCACACAAATTCGATTTCAGACAATTCTCCACTAACTTTCTTTTTAAAACTGGAAGGAATGTTTAAGAATAAATCGTTTTGGAGATTTAATTCTCAAATTCTAAAAGATCCACAAGCGAGTATATATTTAAAAGAACAAATGGAGGTCTTTTTTCAAATAAATGATACTCCAGATATATCGCCTACTGTATTATGGGAATCTTTTAAAGCATACATTAGGGGTATTATAATTTCATATCAAGCTTTTCAAAATAAAAAGAATAAGAATGAACAAAGACAGTTAGAAGAACTTATTAGACAAATGGATATAGATAATGCTAAAGATCCATCAATAGATAAACATAATAAAATAATAATTTTGAAATTTAAATTAAATAAATTATTATCTGCCAAACTTATAAGACTTTTTCAAATTACAAAACAAGAGCACTTTGAATTTGGGGATAAACCGCATAAACTTTTGGCTCGCCAGCTAAAAAAACGAGAAAAGGAACATACTATACCAAAGATCAAATCAGATAAAGGGGAATTATTAACAACACCGAAGGATATTAATAAAAGATTTGCGCAATTTTATGAGAATTTGTATACATCTAAAACGACAATTGATTCCAATAATATCACAAAGTTTTTGGATAACTGTAATCTTCCAAAGTTAGAGCTGAAGGAACAAGAGGAATTGGGTGCACAAATCTCAATTAAGGAATTAGAAGATACAATAAACTCACTAAAGAATGGAAAAACACCAGGCCCTGATGGATTTACTAATGAATTTTATAAAAGCTTTTATGATAAAATAATACCAAGATTACAAAAAATGTACCAATATGCTTATAAAAAACGAATACTACCTGATACATTAGCGGAATCAACGATTACACTAATACCTAAGAAAATCAAAGATTTAGAAGAACCTGGTTCATATAGAGCTATAGCATTGTTAAACACAGATCAAAAAATATTAGCGAAAACATTAGCTAGAAGATTAAGTAAATACATTAGTAAATTAATAAACCCAGATCAGACGGGGTTTATCCCTAAGAGATACTCATCTAACAATATGAGACGCTTACTCAACATAATGCACTCACACAAATCTGAAGATCAAGAATTATCAATTATTTCGCTGGATGCTGAAAAAGCATTTGATCAAGTAGAATGGAATTATATGGATAAAGTATTACAAAAATTCCAACTGGGGGAGAATTTTATTCTATGGATCAAGTTACTATATAACAAACCTACAGCTAGAATACTAACTAATAACATAATATCCTCGAAATTCCAACTATCAAGGGGAAATAGACAAGGATGCTCATTATCACCACAGCTGTTTGCTCTCATTATTGAACCGCTAGCAGAAAAAATTAGAATACACCCTGATATCCATAGATATAATACTAAAGACTCATATAATAAAATATCTTTATACGCGGATGATATATTACTGTACATTACAAAACCTCAAATCATTATACCAAATATATTAAATTTAATTGAAGACTTTGGATCTTTTTCTGGATATAGAATAAATTGGAATAAAAGTGAAATTATGTCAATAAAACCGAAAGATTCAACACATCTTTTAAAATTCCCTTTTAAAATAGCTACAGAAATTTTTTAATACTTGGGAATCGAAATTACCAGAACATATCAAGGTATGTTTAGGGCAAATTTTGACCCCTACTTAATAAATTAAACACACTAATTAAATTCTGGAAAACGCTCCCGATGTCTTTAATAGGCCGAATAAACGCAATAAAAAGGATCTTTCTACCACAAATTTTATACCTATTTCAATCGATTCCTATATACTTACCAAAGAAGTTTTTTTAAAAACTCGACTCAGATATCACTAATTTTATATGGGACTATAAATCACATAGAATACAAAAAACTCATCTGAATAAACCTAAAGTATTAGGGGGTTTAGCACTACCTAACTTTATGTGTTATTATTGGTCAGTAAATATTAAAAATATGATTCAACTGATGGATAACTCCGCCCAGCAAGTGGACTGGATTGTAATGGAGAAAGAGGATTGCTCCTCTGGAAACATTGCAGCGATCCTCCTTTCTCCAATGAAACTGAATAACATAAATTATAATAAGAACCCAATTATTCATAGTACAAATAAAACAAAATTTAAAATTAAGAAATTTATCACTTTTATTACCTATAGTTAATAACCCTTCGTTTAATCCCTCTATTATAGATAAAGCTTTTACACATTGGGATAGACTAGGAATTAAAACGCTTGGTGACTTGTATGAAACTGGAAAATTACTTTCATTTCAACAATTACAAATAAAATATAAACTCGGAAATAATCAATATTTTAAATATTTTCAAATATGCGACTATTTGAAAAAATATACAAAAGATCATTATAATAACCCAGTAGATGTATTGGATGAGGCAATGCAGATAAAAGCTGAATCAGCAAACTTAATATCATATTTGTATAATATTATCTTAAATGTACAAATACCATCTACGGAGGGTATCAGAAGAGACTGGGAACAAGAGTTAGCTATTAAAATTTCAAAGGAAAGTTGGAATGAACACATTAAACGTGCATAAATGTTCGATTAATGTAAGACACACTTTAATACAATTTAAAATTTTACATAGATTATATTATTCGAAAACTAAAATTCATAAAATTTTCCCAAATGTATCATCTATTTGTGATAAATGTCAATCCCAAGAAGCTACTATAGCGCACTCATTCGTTTTCTGTACAAAAATTCAAAAATTTTGGAATGAAATTTTTGAAATCTTTACAAAGTTATTTAAAATAAGACTGATACCCAAAGCAAAATGGATTATCTTCGGAATAACGGAAGATGGCCCAGAACTAAATGTGTTTCAAAAGAAACTAATGGACTATGGGTTAATAACTGGAAAAAAGCTAATTCTAAAATTTTGGAAGAAGGCTCCAATACCAACTATAAAAATGTGGACTTCAAATATGTTCGAAACATTACACCTAGATGAGATAAGACTCCTCCTAGCAGGTAAACCAGATCACTTCCACCTGACGTGGTCTGCATTTATAGAATTATTACAAATATAGGGTGCAAAAGTACTTTAAAAAAAATTGAGGTCAGGTAAGGGGGGATGCTAGTTGAAGAGTTGGTATGTCCCATTTACGTAATGCTCATAAAAATATTTGTTTCTCTCTTTTTCCTCTTTCTCTTTCTCTTTCTTTTCTAGGGTCTATTTCTTAACTCTTTTTCTTTTGTTTTTAATTTTGCTCTTATAGGGTCTTCGTCCTTTTTTGTTGTCACATTTTCTACACTTTCACTTTTTCCTTCACTTTCTTCTTTCTTTCAATCTTTTCTTTTTCTAGTGTAAAAAATAAATGGAGTACATTAATTGTAAGAAGACATAAGTGACGAGTACTAATGTATGTGGTTGTAATGTAATGTACTTCTAATAAATATATATATATTTTTTAAAAGCTATGATTGAATGGCGGAGTAGACTAGATGGGCTGAATGGCCTAATTCTGCTCCTATCACTTATGACCTTACACATTAGGGACAATTCACAATCTTACCAAAGCCAATTAATCTACAAACCTGTACGTCTTTGGAGTGTAGGAGGAAACCGAAGCACCCGGAGAAAACCCACGCGGTCAAAGGGAGAACATATAAACTTTGTACAGACAGCGCCCAAGGTCAAGATTGAACCCGGGTCTCTGGTTCTGTAACGCAGCAACTTTACCACCCTGATAAAGTCTATTGTTTCAGGATGAGCAGAGAATTGAATCAGCAGCTCCCAGGGACAAAGGTTTGTTCAAGGGGAAGCCAGTGTGCACTCCTGGAAATGTGTCCCTGGTTGGCAGAATTAAATGCAAAGTGCATTAGAGATGCTTCATGATGCTGTGTTGCCAAAATACAGTTCCATTGGAGTAAATAACAGCCGGTTATCATAATGTGCATTTAGATTAGTGGCTGAGAAAGAATTAGTAGCTAAATATTATTTCTGAAGCCTTCATTTTAAGAGAGATATCACACAGTAGATTAGACAACATGGTTGTTAAAAAGATTGATGAAACATTGGACAGATAATGGCAGTGCCTTGCTTCAGAGTGGTAGCTTGTTCAGTAGTTTGGTTTCATTTAGAGATACAGCACGGAAACAGGCTCTTCAGTCCAAGCCGACCAGCAATCCCCGTACACCAGAACTATCCTACACATTATGGACAATTTGCAATTTTTACTGAAGCCAATTAACTTACAAACCTGTACGTCTTTGGATTGTGGGAGGTAACCGAAGCATCCGGAAAAAAAAACAAGCGGTCATGGGGAGAACGTACAAACAATGGTGCAGAGGTAGACTTGCTGCTTCAGAACACCAGAGACCCAGGTTCGATCCACTCTATGGGTACCGTCCATACGGAGTTTGTACGTTTTCCCTGTGACCACGGGGTTTTCCTTTGGGTGCTCCGGTTTCTTCCCACACTCCAAAGACGTGCCTGTTTGTAGGTTGATTGGTTTCGGTAAAGTGTCCCTAGTGTGCAGAATGGAACTAGTGTACGGGTGATCGCTTGGCAGCGTGGACGCGGTGGGCAGAAGGACCTCTTTCCACGCTGTATCTCTAAACTAAACTAAAAACCAACAAGTGTACAAGGATGTAACATTTGGAGCAAAATGGGGATCTGAGAAAAAAGGTATTCTAGCACACGGAGTCGTTATGATCTCACACTCACTCCCTGTAATGGTGACGAGAACAGAAAAATCAATGCCTTCAAAAGGGAATTAGCTGAGGACTTAATGGAAAGGAAGATGTGGCAGAATGGGAGTGACAGTATTACTCTGCTTGGCCTGAAATTGATGGGTTGAATGGCTTGGACAATAGACAATAGGTGCAGGAGTAGGGCATTTGGCCCTTGGAGCCAGCACCGCCATTCACTGTGATCATGGCTGACCATCCACAATCAGTACCCCGTTCCTGCCTTCTCCCCATATCCCTTGACTCCGCTATCTTTAAGAGCTCTATCTAACTCTCTCTTGAAAGCATCCAGCGAACCGGCCTCCACCGCCCTCTGAGGCAGCGAATTCCACAGATTCACAGCTCTCTGGGTGAAAACGTTTTTCCTCATCTCTGTTCTAAATGGCCTACCCCTTATTTTTAAACTGTGGCCCCTGGTTCTGCACTCCCACAACATCGGAACATGTTTCCTGCCTCTAGCGTGTCCAATCCCTTAATAATCTTATAAGCTTCCTCTGTGCCATAACAGCCCCAGATTTCTGAATAAAAACAGATTGTCTGAAGGAACTTTTCATTTAAAGCATCGTGCATACAAAGTACAGCACAGGAACAGGCCCTTCGGCCCACAATGACGATGCCGAATATGATGCTAAAATAAATTAATCATCTGCTTGCATGGGATCCATGTCCCTACAGTCCCTGTGTATCCGCGTGCCTATCTAGGAGTCTCTTAAACACCACTATCATTTCTTCCTCCACCATCACTCCTGGCAGCATGTTCCAGGTACTTACCCCACTCTGTCTAAAAAAAACTTGCCCCACACATCTCCTCTAACCTTTTCCCCTCTCACGTTAAGACTACACTCTGGGAAAAAGATTCCGACTTGCCTGGATGAGTAAACTTCAAAAACAGCTGTCCAGTTTTCGTTTTAGTTTAGTTCATTGTAACGTGTACCGAGGTACAGCGAAAAGCTTCTGTTGCGACCTAACCAGTCAGTGGAAAGACAGTACACGATTACGATAGAGCCATTCACAGTGTACAGATACGTGATAAGGAATAAGGTTTAGTGCAAGATAAAACCAATAAAGTCAGATCAAAGATAGTCCAAGGGTCCCCAGTGAGGTAAACAGTAGCTCAGGACTGCTCTCTATTTGTTGGTTGGATGCTTCAATTGCCTGTTAACAGCTCGGAAGAAACTGTACAGGAAAGAACTGCAGATGCTTGTTTACACGGAAGATAGACACAAAATGCTGGAGTAACTCAGTGAGACAGGCAGCATCTCTGGACAAAAGGAATAGAAGGAACTCCATTCCTTCTATCGAGAGATGTTGCCTGTCCCACTGAGTTACTCCAGCATTTTGTGTCTATCTTTGGGAAGAAACTATCCCTGAATCTGCAGGCGTGCGTTTTCATACTTGTATACCACCTGCCTGATGGGAGAGGGGAAAAGAGGGATGACTTGTCCTTGATTATGCTGGTGGCCTTGCCGAGGCAGCATGAAGTCTACAATTTTGATGTTACCCAAAACAAAGTGACCTGTATATTTAGTACACCTTTCACCAAACTAAATATTAACCTGCTCCGCACGGGTACACTGTGTACACGGGTAATGTACGCCATCTACAAAATAGGTCGCTGTTGCTCATCCAGTCTCTGTCACAAACACCTGCCAAACCCAGGATGTCCACTATCAAGAGGAATGAGGGCAGCGGGTGCATGGGATCACCAAAGCCTGCAGGATCTTCTCCAGCATCTTGACCTGGAAAGACACCACCAGTCCCTCATCATCACTGGGTCTCGATCTTGGAACTCCCTGCCCACCATTACAGTGGGAACACTTTCACCAGTTGACTGCAGTGATTCAAGCTGTGTTAACACTATGTTCTCAGAGGCTTCTAAGGATGGACAATGGATCAATGTTTCAAGGGTTCTTGTATTGTCACCTGTATCAAAGGTACAGTGAAATACATTTGTTTTGTATATAGGTCAGTGTGATTATTGCCATGCTAAAGACAACCCTGATTAAGTACCCCAGTCCATATGCAATCATTGCCAAATATTGGTGCCATGTTACACAGTCCTAGCTGGAGCTGGCCTTAATGGCCCATTGTAGCCATCTCCTCATTCAGATTACCAACAAGCCATCCTTCACCTCTCCATTCCCCGTGGGTGCCTCCTGCAGCTGACCTTGAAGGCGCAGAAGGTTAGACCCCCCCCCCCCCCCAATTCTTGCAAGTAAGAATTTCATTGTTCCATTTCAGGACATATGATAATAAATCATCTTTGATTCTTCACAAGTCACAGGAGCAGAATTAGACCATTCGGCTCATCGAGTCTTCTACGCCATTTAATCATGGCTGATCTATCTTTCCCTCTCAACCCCATCCTCCTGCCTACTCCCCATAACCCTTGACACCCGCACTAATCAAGAATCTGTCAATTTCCGCCTTAAAAATACCTTTGAAAAATACTCTTTCAAGTTCTAAGACAATATACCTGCACCAGGGGTATGAGCCAAACGTTGCCAGATGGGGCTAGTGTAGATGGGAAATCTTGGTTGGCATGGTCAAATGGGGCTGGTGGGCCTGTTTCTATGCTGCATAACACTATGACTAACACACTCCTTTTGAGTCTTGAATATCGAAGAAGGGTCCCAACTCAAGAGTTGTCTGTCCATTTCCCTCCATGGATGTTGCCTGGCTTGTTGAGTTCTTCCGGCAGTTTGTTTTCTGCTCAAGATTTCAGCAACTGCAGTCTCTTGTGCCTCCTTTTCTGTGAAGCAGCCAACGCACTGAGGATTGTACAGCTAGAGGCTCTGTAAAGTAGCCTTGTCTGTTATAAAGTGCAGAGAAAAAAATCACTGCAGTGTGACTGTCAGGCACGCTCTGTAAGAGGGTATATTGTTAAATATTGTCAAATAGAGAAAGTGGTTGAGGCAAGTACAATAACAATATTTACACAATTTAAATATTGGGTAAATATAAATATTAAATGAACATTAAATATTAATATTAAACACTGTTTAAATATTGAGTTAAATATGTTCAAATATTTTAACAATATTTTGGATGGCACAGTGATGCTACTGGTAGAGCTGCAGAGACCAGGGTTTGATTCTAACCTGGGTCCTGTCTGTGTGGAGTTTGCATGTTCTCTCTGTGATCACGTGGGTTTCCTCTGGTGCTCCGATTTCCTCCCACATCCCAAAGATGTGCGGGTTTATTGGTTAATTGGCCTCAGTAAAATTGCCTTTAATGTGCAGAGAAAGTGGGATAACATGAAACTAAAGCTGTCCCACTGTACGAGCAAATTCAAGAGCTCTCCCGAGTTAAAAAAAAAATCAAACTCGTGGTAAGCATTAGAATGTACGTAGTGGGTACGTCGGAACTCGGGACGTCTCTTAGCAGCTCGTAATGCTAACGGCAGGTACTCGGGAAAAGCGGTAAGCTCGGGAAGACTCGTGAAGATTTTTGAACATGTTGGAAAATGTCCACGAGAGCCCCGAGTACCTACGAGCGGCCATTACCGTAATTCTCCGAGTTCGAATCAGGGGAAACTCGGGAGAACTCTTGAATTAGCTCGTACAGTGGGACAGCCCCATAATGTGAATGTGTGATCTATGGTCAGTATGGACTCAGTGGGCCTGTTTCCATGCAGTATCTCTAAACTAAACTGAAATATTTAAATAAGACAGTTGGACAGATGCATGGATTAAAGCGATACGGGTCAAATGGGGCAATCATAAAAGGTTCATCTTGGTTGTTGTGGACAACTTGGGCCTAAGGGCCTGATTCCGTGCTGTATGACTCTGACTCGTGTTAGAATGCAAGTCAACTGTATTCTTTAGCCTGCCAGTTACTGGATTAACACTACCTGAGAAGGGCGGCATAGTGGCACAGCCTTAGAGTTGCTACTTCACAGCGTTAGAGACCCAGGTTCGATCCTGATTTCAGGTTCTGTCTGTATGGAAGTTTGTGCGTTTGCCGTGTGACCACGTGGGTTAGCTTCTGTCTCCTCCCACTCTCCAAAGACGTGCACGTGGTAGGTTAATTGACATTGGTAAAATTGTAAATTATCCCTAATGTGTAGTATAATGCTACTGTACGGGGTGAATGCTGGTCGGCGTAGACTTGGTGGTCCAAAGGGCCTATTTCCACGATGTGTCTCTAAAGTCTCTGTGTAAAATAAAGTGCTTCACGCATCTCCTTTAAACTTTGCCTCTGTCATCTAAAAGCTATGCCCTCTCGTCCTGAGAAACAGGTTCTCACTGTATATTCAATCAATGGCTCCGTGTCGTGTCTCTATAGTCTAAAGCAGGGCACGGCAAACTACGACCCCCGGGCCGAATCCGGCCCGTAACCCGAAATCATCCGGCCCGCAGGCGTATTTTTTTCCTCAATCATCTGGCCCGCAGACTTCTGTCATCTCCGGTACCTAGAATGTTTAAGAACTGCAGATGCTGGAAAAATTGATGGTAGAAAAAAATGCTGGAGTGAGTTTCTCCAGCATTTTTTTTCTACCTCTGCTACCTGGAAGGTGATTTGGCTGTACCGCATCCTGCGTAAAGCCGCTGGCACAGCCGCGCTCCTTCTGTGTCTGGGCTTCACTGTCGGGATCGGGGTTATCAGCAGGCCGGGGCAAGTGAGTATGATATTTGAGCTCAGTGCTCTGAATGTCGTCCTCGAAGGGGCGGGATCTATGTGAACACGTGATTTGATGCCTGCCATCCGCGGCCGGATGGCAGCGGGATCCATATGTACACGTGATAGATGTGGCCCGCCATCCACTCACAGACATGCGTCCTGGCCCCTTGGCAGAACAAGGTTGCCCACCCCTGGTCTAAAGTAAAGAAAGTAGTGACTTCCCTCACAGTAGGATTGGAATTGAAGTCCTTGAGAGAGAGAGTTAACAATGGCCAACCATCCATCGTCTGACATGAAGCCTTTTCTGAGTTGTCTCTGTTTTAAGAGACCGAGACCCGGCGATGAACTGTTATGTAACACGATTCAGTAATTATTTCCAGTCCAGAGAAGTGTATATCATGCTGTTTATTGTGTGACCTTCACTCTGTACTGTGTGAGCATTGGGAGGATGCAAGGCATAGAACGGATATGCATGAGATGCTGAACTGGTCTGGGGCCATCTATGCTTGAACACATAACCCCAAACCAAAAATCCGCGCAAGTTGGTATTCATGCTTGACTGCACGTTGTCAGCAACAGCTTCCAGTCACAGTTGTGACCAGTTATAACTTTCTTGTGCAATGTCATTTGCTATTTGCGAATACTCTTTCACTCTATCACAAAGATTGCTTTAAAAAATACACAGATAACTCGAAGAGCTGAAGAAATGTCTTCGCCCAGAGGGTAGCATATCCATGGAGTTCTCAACCGAAGAGTTCTGAGGTGATTTGGTCACTGGGTATCTTCAAGATAAAAACTGATACAAAACACTGGCTCCTCCGCAAAATTAAACATCACGATTTTGTTTGCCAGCCATGTGACACGTATGTTTGTTAAAGGAGCTAGTTATTGACTTCAGGAAGTATGGTGGAGTACGTGCCTCAATCGGCATCCATGGTGTCGAAGTGAAAATGGTTGAGAGCTTCAAGTTCCTTGGTGTAGATATCACCAACGACCTGGCGTAGACCAACTTCTTTGAAGCGACAGACAAGAAACCAGCACCTGTACGTCCTCCTGAGACTGACTTGGCGTGTCTCCACTGACTCTTACAAACGTTGACAGATGCATCAAAGAGACCATTCTGTCGGGTTGCATCACAGCTTGGTTAATGAATAGCTTTGCCCAATTGCAGGGGCAGCACAGTGGTGCGGAGGTGGAGTTGTGGCCCAACTGCACCAGAGACCCAGGTTCAATCCTGACTTTGGGTACTCTGGGTACGGAGTTTGTACGTTCTCCCTGTAACTTCTTGGGATTTCTCCAGGAGTCCCGGTTTCCTCCCACCCTCCAAAGATGTACAGGTTTGTAGGTTAATTGGATTCAGTAAAAAATCCAAATTGTCCCTACTGTGTTGGATAGTGTACGAGGATCGCTGGTCGGCGTGACTCGATGGGCCGAAGGGACTGTTTTGGCGCTGTATCTCTAAAGTTGCAGATGTAGCCCAGAGAAATCGCACAGACCTTTGGCATTTGAGAGGCTTTTTCGATAAACACCTGGATTTGCAGGGAATGGAGGGATATGTGCAGGTAGATAAGAGATGGTCTCGGCATCATGTTCAGCACATACATTGTGGGCCAAAGGGCTTGTTCTTGTGCTGTACTATTCTTACATAATCTAAACATTTACCAGAATGCTGCCTTTAGTCTTTTAGACAGGCCCTTCTGCCCACCAAGTCCATGCCGACGAGAGACAATTTTACAATTTTACCAAAGCCAATTAACCTACAAACCTGCACGTCTTTGGAATGTGGGAGGAAACTGGAGCACCCATGCAGTAACAGGGAGAACGCACGAACTCCGTACAGACAGCACCCATAGTCAGGATCGAATCCGGGTCTCTGGTGCTGTAAGGCAGCAACTGTACCGCTGCCCCACTGTGCCGCCTGGAATTGCGTTATTCAAGGAGAGGTTGGACAAACTTGGATTGTTTTCTCTGTAACTTCAGAGGCTGAGGGTAAACCAGATAAAACTTGATGCCAAGCTAAACTCATTTCATCTGCCTGCACTAGCTTCACAACTCTCCATTTTCTGCATATCCATGTGCTGATCTAAAAACTTCTTAACCACTACTATAGTATTTGTCTTCACCACCATTCCTGGGAATGCGTTCCAGTCATCCACCACTCTCTGTGCAAATTTGCCCTGCATATCTCGTTTAAACTTTGCTCCTCTCACCTTAAAGGTATGCCCTCTGGTCTTTGACATTTCCACCTTGGGAGAAAACTTCTGACTGTCCACCCGATCATAATTGCACATTTGGCACAGACATTGTGAGCTGAAGGGCCTGTTCATACGCTATACAGTTCTATGCCCCATGCTCATAATGCCTCAGTATTTATCTCTCAGATACTGAGAAACATTGATTAAAATTACCAACAAGGACACTTTATTAAACTAGAGAAATGTATATAATGAGGGATAGCATTATACTTCCAGACAGAGCAATAGGGCTGACCCAAGTTCCAATCTGAACTCAATCCACCTTCTCTTCCAACTTCCCTCTTCTATCTCCACTCCCTGCAACACTGTAAGGTCAAGGGGAAACAGCCCTATTTACTATAAGCATTAACATTTCTCAGTCTGAAAAAGGTTTCCGACCTGAAATGTCGCCAATTCTTTTTCTCTAGATACGCTGTCTGACCCACTGAGGTATTTCAGCATTTTGCGTCCATCTTTAGTTTCTTTATAGTTTTTTTAGTTTCAGCACGTGAACAGGCCCTTCGGCCCACCGAGTCAGCACCGACCAGCAATCATCCCATACACTAGCAATATCCGACACACTAGGGACAATTTATAATCTTTCCCAAAGCCAATCAGCCTACAAACCTGTATGTCTTTGGAGTGTGGGAGGAAAACGAAAGCACAAGCGGTCATAGGTCACAGGGAGAACGTACAAACTCCGCACAGACAGCACCCATAGTCAGGATCGAACCCGGGTCTCTGCAGCTCCATCAGCCGCACCACTGTCAACTTGAAACATTAACTCTTGATTCTATCTCCACCAATGCTGCCTGCTCTGCTGAGGGTTTTCCTCATGTTCTGCCTTTATTTCAATTTCCCAGTATATCTGTTTTATTGTGTAGGAAGGAACTGCAGATGCTGGTTTATAGATAGACACAGAGTGCTGGAGTAACTTAGTGGGTCAGGCAGCATCTCTGGAGGAAAAAGGGTGGGTGACATTTTGAGTCCAAACCCTTTTTCAGACAAAGTAGGGGAGGGGAGGGGGAGGAACTAGAGGTGAGAAAAGGCCAGAACAAAATCAGTTGCATTGTTATGGTCACGTCTACAGTGTACAGCACACTGCAGGAAGGCTGTGATGAGAGGGGAGACAAGGGACATTTATTGAGGAAGTTGCTTGGTCTGGCGAATAATAATTACAGAGAGACACTGTCCAGGTTTGGATCAAAAGACACTGAAGGGAGATTTAACATTTGTATAACATTATGAGAGGGCCTGGCAGCATAAACAGGAAATACATTTTCTTCAACAGAGAATTCAATTATTGGGGACATAAATTTATGATAGTTGTTAGAAGTATTGCAGAAAAATTTACTTCACTCAACAAGAAATAGGGTCTGGAATTCACAGCCTGAAAAGTAGATGAAGGGAGAAAGACTATTTAACTAGCACTGAATGAGGACTCAAACCTACAGGCCTGTAGCCTAAAACTGAGAATAATTGATTGAAAGATACAGCATGGAAAACATGGAATATAGAACAGTACAGCATAGGAATGTGCCCATCGGCCCACAATGTTTATGTCCAACATAATGCCTACCCGAAATGATCTTATCTGTCCGCAAGTGATCCATATTCCTCCATTCCCTGCAATTCCATATGCTTATCTTAAACGCCATTAGGGTATCATTGAAACAAAGAAAAAATGTGCAGGAATATGCCATTCGGCCCTTTGAGCCATTCAATATGATTATGGCTGATCATCCAGAATCTGTACTCCGTTCCTGCTTTCTCCCCATATCCCTTGATTTTGTTAGCCCTCAGAGCTGTATCTATCTCTCTCTTCAAAACATCCAGTGAATTGGCCTCCACTGCCTTCTGTGGCAGAGAATTCCACAGATTCATGACTTCCTGGATGACAACGATTTTCCTAAACTCAGTCCTAAATGGCCTACCCCTTATACTTAAACTGTGACCCCCTGGTTCTGGACTCCCCCAACATCGGGAACATTTTTCCTGCATCTAGCCTGTCCAAACCGTTAATCATTTTATATGTTTCTATAAGATACCCTTTCATCCTTCTAAATTCCAGTGAATGTAAGGCCAGTCGATCTATTGTTTCATCATATGTCAGTGCCGCCATCCTGGGAATTAATCTGGTGAACCTACGCTGAACTCCGTCAATCGCAAGCCCCCCTCAATAGCAACCACCACCCCTAGTAATGCGTTCCGAACCCCTACCACTCTCTGTAAAAAAACTTGCTCCGCACATCTCCATTAAACTTTTCCCCTTCACCTGATAGTTATTCCCTCTTGTGCCAGCCATTGCGAAGGAAAACAGTCCTCCACTGTTCTTGAAGACATTAAATGGCAAACTTATAGATAAAAAAGTATTTACTTTTGTGATTAAAGTAAAAATAAATTGGGGGAGTTGTAATGCGTGCTATCAGTTCACCGCAAACGTATTTAAGTGCAAGGAGCAAAGACCTATTTTTCATATAACATCATGCAAGAACAGCATTTATGATCCAACACTAATTGCCCTTGAACAGTGTTGCTTCCTGGACCATTTCAGGATCAGTTAAGAATCATTTGGAGTTACAGATACATCAGTGCAGTTAAGGATGGCAGATTTATTTCCTTCCATGGCATTAAAGAACTGGATGAGCTTTAAAGCAGTCTAACGATCTGGAAGATTAGCCCAAGTGTTTGTATTATTATTCCAGTAATATAACTAATGTGTCACTGCACTTCATCATCTAATGCTTGCGCCAAAGTTGCGCTAAAATTGGACTTAAAGACAAATCCATCCAACATGCATGAATTGTAAGGAATAATGTGCAAAAATGTGAAATTATTTATTTGGCAAAAAATAATAGAAGTATATTTTAGGCGGCACGGTGGTGCAGCAGTAGAGTTGTTGCTTTATAGCGCCAGAGAGCCGGGTTCGATCCTGACTATGGATGTTGTTGGTGCGAAGTTTGTATGTTATCCCAGTGACTGAGTGAGTTTTCTCTGGGTGCTCTCGTTTCCTCCCACATTCCAAAGACGTACAGGTTTGTAGGTTAATTGGATTCGGTAAAAATTGCAAATTGCCCCTACTGTGTTGGATAGTGCTAGTGTACGGAAATCGCTAGTCCGCGCAGACTCGGTGGGCTGAAGGACCTATTTCAGTACAGTATCTCTAAACTAAAAATGAAACCAAACATGTTATCTAATTGGTGATTGAAGTCTGAAATGTAGAGGTATCTGGGCACCTCAGTGTATATTTCACAAAAGGCTAGTGTGGAGTTTTCACCTTCTCCCTGTGACCGCTTGCATTTCCTCTGGCTGCCCCGGTTTCCTCCATTGTCCCAAAGTTTGTAAGTTAATTGTCTTCTGTAAATTGCCCCGAGTGTGTCGGCCATAGATGCAAAAGTGGGATAACGCAGAACTAGTGTGAACGGTGATCGATGGTCGACGTGGACTCGGTGCGTCGAAGAGCCTGTTTCCATGCTGTTTCTATGAACTAAACCGAACTTACCTATGAAGTGAAGGGTCTGTTTCCATGCTTTGTCTTTCAATTCATAAATCAAAAAAGGATTGTCATTCAGTTTCAGGAGTAGAATCAGGACTTAATAGACAGTAACCTCCAATAATTTGGCATCTGATTGTTTGGCATAAGGCTCAATCCTTAGTCTGGCATGTGACCTGGGCTGGGTGCAAAGACTCAGACTGGGACTGAGTCTGAAGCAGGATCTCGATCCAAAACGTCACCTATCCATGTTCACCAGGGTCGCTACCTGACCCACTGAGTTACTCCAGCACTTTGTGCTCCGATTATAACAGCTGGTTACCCGAGGCAGCGTGAAGCGTAGATGGAGTCAATGGTGGGGTGTCTGGTCTGTGTGATGGACTGGGCTACATCCACAACACTCTGCAATTTCCTGCGGTCTTGGGCAGAGTTCCTAAACCCAGCTGTGATGCCATACGACATTATGCTTTCCTTTTAAAAGTCATAATTCTCATAATAATAGAGCACGAAGCCAGCAGCCAAAATCTCAAACCAAGTTGTCTAATTTGGAATGTTTATATGTTTATGGTGTGCCTGTTTCCTATCTATGTGTACATTTAAATAATCCTGCATTTCTCAATTTTTCTTTCCAATACATAAATTTTAGTGTCTGCTACATATTGGTTCTGAAGTGTGGAAAAATTGCAGTTAATTTATCCTCGATGCTCGGGAATTGAAAGGTTTGCCATTTAAGTGCTGTCTTCTGACATCTGAAAATTGCAAACACAGCATCTGAGGAAGGAATAAAGTTTTAATTTAGTGCCACAAGTCCTAGACGATTGCAAAGTACAAAGCAGGAATATGAAGGCACGTTGAAATCTGTGATTCATAAATACTGCAAGGACCATGATCACCGTGCAGTTTGAAAAGAGAGTTAACACGCCACTTAACAATGCAGCAGTTTCCATCTTAATTACACGTTTGACATTTCAGACCCAGCCTTGGCTAATTCACACGTACAGTTAACTCTTAGTGCCCCCGTGTGCTGATCAAGATGTGCATTTGTGCCTTCATTGTAGCCACAAGAAGCTTAGGAAAATCACTGCAGCGGACAATACATCGCCTTTATCGGAGATAAAGATCATCGGCTCCCCAGCTGAAGTGTTAGAGGGCTCAACGAGCAGAGAAAATATGATCACATTCACCTTTCTCAATCTATCACTCTGCATGTGCCGTGTAGTCTACTTCCTTCACAGTCTGTTTTTCATTCCATTAAGAACTGTCCCCAGCCATACCCTGTGGAGTCATCGAGCCATACAGCGTGGAAACAGGCCCAACTTACCTACACTGACACTATTCCCACCTGCCTGTGTGTGGCCGATATCTCTCTGAACCTGTCCTATCCATGCACCTGTTCAAATGTCTTTTAAACATTGTGATAGTACCTGCCTCAACTCCCTCCTCCGGCAGCTCATTCCATACACCCACCACCCTTTGTGTAAAAAAGTTGCCCCTTGGGTTCCTATTACATTTTTCCCCCTCACTGATATCCTCTGATGAAATACTCTGTGCGTTTACCCCGTGCATTCTTCCATGTTACTCGCTTGTTGCTGTGGTATCTTTAGTTCACTTTAGTTTACTTTTGAGATACAGCACAGAAACAAACACTTCAGTCCACCAAGTCCGCGCCGACCAGTGATCGCTCCGTACAATGGCACTATCCTACACACTGAGGGCAATTTACAATATTACCAAAGCCAATTAACCTACAAACCTGTACCTCTTTGGAGTGTGGGAGGAAACCGGACCACCCAGAGAAAACACATGTGGTCACAGGAAGAACATTCAAACTCTGTATTGACAGCACCAGTAGTCAGGATCAAACCAGGGTCTCTAGTGTTGTAAGGCAGCAACTCTACTGCTGCACAACTATGGTGCCTCATTCGCTTGATAAATAAAATTTCACCGGAGGTGACGTCTTAATCATTTCATGCCACCTTTGTTGTTGTTGTACCTGCAGTTGACCTGAACCTTCCAATCTTTAATCAATCCATACAATTCTTCCCCAGGTTAAAGCAATGCTTGATCCAATTTTAGTTTATTATCAGCCCTTTTACCCTCCACCCTTTCCTTCCCCACTGATCCTCCTTCCCCTGTGACGCCACCTGGACTCATACCTTTTAATCCCCTCCCTCTCTCCCCTTCCACCTGCATTCCTTCCTCCAGCTTCACAATTCTCAACTCTTCATCTCATTGAAACTTCCCAAAGGCCTGGATAGAGTGCATGCAAAGAAGATGATTCCGCTAGTGGGTGGGTCTAAGACCAGAGGGCATAGCCTCAGAATAAAATGATGCACCTTTACAAAGGAGATGGGGAGGAATTTATTTAGTCAGAGGGTGGTGAATCTGTGGAATGCATTGTCACAGACAGGTGTGGAGGTCAAGTCAATGGATATTTTAAAGGTGAAGAATAACAGATTCTTGATTAGTAATGGTGTCAAGGGTTATGGGGAGAAGTCTGGAGAATGGGATTGAGAGAGAAGATAGATCAGCCATGACTGAATGGCAGAGTAGACTCGATGGGATGAATGGCCTAATTCTTCTCCTATGACTTATGGATGTACGGATTTATCAAAACTATGACTGCAAGCTGGGTTCCCACACGGCAGAAGATGCAGCAGCCATGCAGCAGCCATCAAATCCGTCCCACCAGTCATCTAAATGTCCGACCGTTTGTACATAAGTTAGTTGTCATATTTCCTTCCCTGAAGGATGTAGTGAATCAGAGAGATTATCTTGACAATCTCCATTAATGTCACTCCATCTCACCCCTGGCATCACCCTTTCTTGAAAAAATATAAGTAGTTTTAGAAAGAGTGGTCTGTCAGCGTCATTGCATTCCAAGCTGCTCCAAAGGTAATCATGTTTTGATAGTTTTTTTTATGTCCAACCATCTGGCTTTCACAAAGCACCACTCGTCTGTGTTCATCTATTACCTGTAGAAACAAAGAACTGCAGTTCCTAGTTTGTACCAAATATAGACACAAAGTGCTGGAGTAACTCAGCGGGTCAGGCAGCTTCTTTGGAAAGGTCCCGACCCGGAGCGTCACCCATCCGTTTTCTCCAGAGATGCTGTCTGACCCACTGAGTTACTCCAGCACTTTGTGTCTATCCTTCATCTATTACCTTTGCGCTGGCCCTCCTCTTCCAGCTTTCTTCCTCCTCTCCCCTTCCACAATTAGTCTGAAGCACGGTCCCGACCCGAAATATCATCTATCCATATTCTTCACGGATGCTGCCTGACCCGTTAAGTTCAGCACTTAGTGTCTTTTCTTGATTCATCCCCTGTTTGGGTCTTAAGGAACAAAGTTTTATCCACATGATTCAAAATATAAATTAATGGACATAATGGACCAGAATATTTTTGTGCGGATCATGTAATTTACATTAATCCACCATGGATCCACATAAACATGTGATTTAAATATGATTTTAATGGTGTTGTCATCTTGTCGTGGTGGAGAAGCTTGTGTGGTCCTGATATGCAGAGAGCGATGCCGTCTGGAGCTATGCTCCTGGTAGGGCCACCCATGGCGGTAAGGTCGAGGGGGAGGACTCTGACAAAGGGCAATCCAACTAAGACCTCAACGGTGGAACATGCGGAGGACGATGGCTGACCTTAGTGGAGCGTCACAACGGCTGGGAAGGCGGATGAAGGCTGCAGCAGAAAAGGGTCTCTGGTTGTCTTGGACTCCATGCCACTGGATCCTGACCCAGATCTGTCAAAGACCGTGGGGTGGCTGTCTGTGCACCAGTCTCCCCACGTTAAACAAAGTCACGCACAGGCGTCCTCCAACCCTGGAGATACCCATGGTCAGCCATGACCGGTGGGGGCCTAGAAGTGGTGTTTAAGAGGCTTTTAGAGAGGCACATGGATATACAGGGAATAGAGGGGAATAGATCAGTTGCGGGCAAATGAGATTGCTTTATCTTGGTATCGTGTTTGGCACAAACATTGTGAGCCATCGGGCCAGTTTCTAAGCTGTACTGTTCTATGTTCCATGTCCTATGTATGCATTCATCATTGCATTCCAGTGACATCTAATCCAAAGGGTAAAATGTCCTTACAAACTAGTGGGATTTGGTGTGTGTCAAATTGTAATATGTCAACTTTTAAGTGTATTTAATCTGCCAATATTAGGAACAAAAGGAGTGACAAGGCTACAATTGAAATGAAATATATTGTAGAATGTGAAATATTCTGGAGTATTTCAATCTATATTTTGATTTATGGCATATTATAGGTTCCTGACTGAGATCTATGTGGGTAGATTGACACTAAATGCTGGAGTAACCCAATGAGTCAGATAGAATGTGTGGGAAGGAAGGGTAGATGCTGGTTTACATCGCAGAAAGACTCAAAATGAGCTCAGTAGCTCATCGGGACAGGCAGCATCCCTGGCGAGAAGGAATGTGTGACGTTTCGGGTCACGGCCTTTTTTAAGACTGAGAGTCAGGGGAGAGGGAAACCAGAGATATAGAAGTGTTCAAAGAATATGTAAGGTGTGACAAGGGCAGATAAAAGCAGACGATTATCAAGGAAATGTACAATGGTTCATTGTTGGATGAGGGGAAGGTGACAACGAGGCATGCAAACAGTAAAATTAATCTGGAGGACAGTGAAACTAGTAGGAGGGTGGGGGTGGGATGGAGAGAGAGAGGAAAGCAAGTGTTACTTTTGAAGTTAGAGAAATCAATATTCATACTGTTGGATAGCATCCCTGGAGAACATGAATAGCCATCATCACCTCCGGCAGCGCATTCCAAGCACCACTGACCTCTGTGCAAAAAACATGCCCCATGCAACTTCTTTCAATCTCCATTTTACTTCCAGTAACGCATCTATCTATCCGACTATAATGGGTAAATTGATATATGTAAGTGTGTAAAATGGACTTTTGCATGTTAATGAACATCGGTTAATAATGTTGATGCTGCATAATCAAAGGGGCCCTCAGTACCTAAATTGGCACAATTACATCACTCATCTCACTGCTAGAGATCATGGTCTAAAATTTATAGATGATGAAAATATTCAGATCTTTGGTTAAAATGAAAATGTCACATATCTGAAGAAGGGTTCTCGACCCGAAACGTCACCTATTCCTTCGCTCCATAGATGCTGCCTCACCCACTGAGTTTCTCCAGCATTTTTGTCTACCATATCTTTACATAATTACTTTTGCGTGTGCACAGCATTAATCATTCAGCCTTCCCTGGCTTAAATTCATTGTCTTGCTCCAGAGATCCATTTAAGGAATTATTTTAGAATCTCATTGTAAGCTCCAAGAATTGCCAGCAGTCCAAAAATGTAACCTATATGAGGGATTGCCAATTGCAGCTCGTGAGATCCCAGAATGGCTGCATTAGGAAAGGGAAAGATGCCTCTGTGGTGTATCCTAAAGAAGGGCTTGATGTAGGACACGCAAAACTGAAACCACAATTCAAACCGATTTACAAGTGATGCAAAAGTAATTAGGGCGGCATGGTGGCACAGCGGTAGAGTTTCTGCCTTATAACACTTTCAGCACCAAAGACCCGGGTTCGATCACCACTAGAGGTGGTATCTGCAAGGAGTTTGTACGTTTTCCCAGTGACCGCATGGGTTTTTTCCAAGAACTTCGGTTTCCTTTCACACTCCAAGGACGTACAGGCAGTGACTAGTGGGGTACCACAATGCTCGGTGCTGGGACCACAGCTATTTACAATATACACTAATGATTTAGATGAAGGGATTAAAAGTAACATTAGCGAATTTGCAGATGACACAAACCTGGGCAGCAGTGTGAGCTGGGAGGAGGATGCTATGAGGATGCAGGGTGACTTGGACAGGTTGGGTGAGTCGGCAGATGCATGTAGATGCTGTTTAATGTGGATAAATGTGAGGTTATCCACTTTGGTGGCAAAACCAGGAAGGCAGATTATTATCTAAATGGTGTCAAGTTGGGAAAAGGGGAAATACAACGGGATCTGGGGGGTCCTTGTTCATCAGTCACTGAAAGTAAGCATGCAGGTACAGCAGGCAGTGAAGAAAGCGAATGGCATGTTGGCCTTCATAACATGAGGAGTTGAGTATAGGAGCAAAGAGGTCCTTCTGCAGTTGTACAGAGCCCTAGTGAGATCACACCTGTAGTATTGTGTGCAGTTTTGGTCTCCAAATGTGAGGCAGGACTTTCTTGCTATTGAGGGAGTGCAGCGTAGGTTCACAATGTTAATTCCCGGTAGACAAAAATGCTGGAGAAACTCAGCAGGTGAGGCAGCATCTATCGAGCGAATGCATAGGTGACATTTCGGGTCAAGACCCTTCTTCAAACTGATGTTGGGGTGGGGGGGGCAGGAAGAAGAAAGGAAGAGGTGGACACAGTGGGCTGTGGGAGAGCTGGGAAGGGGAGGGGAAGGAGGGAGAAAGCAAGGACTACCTGAAATTGGAGAAGTCAATGTTCATACCGCTGGGGTGTAGACTACCCAAGCGAAATATGAGGTGCTGCTCCTCTAATTTGCAGTGGGAGTCACTCTGCCATGGAGGAGGCCCAGAACAGAAAGATCGGATTCGGAATGGGAGGGGGAGTTGAAGTGCTGAGCCGCCGGGAGATCAGGTTGGTTAATGCAAACTTTGCGGAGGTGTTGGGCGAAGCGATCGCCAAGCTTGCACTTAGTCTCACCGATGTAGAGCAGTTGACACCTCTTCTTCCCGCGCCCCCCACCCCCACATCAGTTTAAAGAAGGGTCTCGACCCGAAACGTCACCTATTCCATCGCTCCATAGATGCTGCCTCACCCGCTGAGTTTCTCCAGCATTTTTGTCTACCTTCCATTTTTCCAGCACCTGCAGTCCTTTTTTAAACAGGTTAAGTCCCGGGATGGCGGGACTGTCATATGTTGATAGAATGGTGTGGCCAGGCTTGTATACTCTGGAATTTAGGATGAGAGGGGATCTTATTGAAACATATAAGATTATTAATGGTTTGGACATGCTAGAGGCAGGAAACAAGTTCCCGATGTTGGGGGTGTCCAGAACTAGGGGCCACAGTTCAAGAATAAGGAACGGAGATGAGGAAATACTTTTTCACACAGAGAGTTGTGACTGTGGAATTCTCTGCCTCAGAGGGCAGTGGAGGCCGGATCTCTTGATGCTTTCAAGAGAGAGTTAGATAGAGCCCTTAAAGATAGTGGAGTCAAGGGATATGGGGAGAAGGCAGGAACGGGGTACTGATTGTGAATGATCAGCCATGATCACATTGAATGGCGGTGCTGGCTCGAAGGGTTGAATGGCCTACGCCTGCCCCTATTGCCTATTGTCTATTGTCTATACAGGTTTGTAGGTTAATTGGCTTGGTATGTGTAAATTGTCCGCAGTGTGTGTAGGATAGTGCTAATATGCGGGGATTGCAGGTCGGTGCGTCATTGTGGGCCGAAAGGCCTGTTTCCGCGCTGTATCTCTCAACCAAAAACAAAAAGAAAACTGAAATTCTCAGTAACACTTAACTATTGTAAATATGTAGAGGATTTGGAAATGGTGCAGAGGAGGGTTACCAGAATTATACCTGGATTTGAGGGTATTAACTGCAAGGAGATGTTGGACAGACTTGGATTATTTTCTCTGGAGAGGGGCAATATTTAAAGAAAATGGCCAGGGCAAATCTTTTGCACAGAGAGTGGTGGGTGCCTGGAACGCATTGCCTGGGATGGTGCATGTAGATTCGATATTGGTGTTTGAATGACTTTTGGATAGGCAAATGGATTTGCTGGGAATGGAGGAGTATGAATTATGTGCAGGCAGACAAGATCAGATCCTTCAGAATTATGAGCTTGAATGGACAGTGTTATAGTGAGCTGTCTCGACTGTGGTAAGGATAGAGATAAAACATGAAAACAGGCCCTTCAGGCCAACAAGGCCGTGCTGACCAATGATCATCCATACACTAGTTCTATCCTACACCCTTGGGACAATTTACAGAAGTCAATTAACCTACAAACCCACATGTCTTTGGAATGTGGGAGGAAACTGGAGCGCCCGGAGAAAACCCACGACTTCACTGGTCCATATAGACAGCACCTGATCAAACCCTGGTCTCAGGTGTTGTAAGGCAACAACTCTAACACTGCACCACTGGGCTGCCCATAAAGATGGGTTTATTTCGACTAATTATCAGGCAATATCAATATATGAGGTATTTTGGAGCTTTATTGTTACGTAATCGAGTTGTTTAATCCCTAAACTGTTGTGACCTTGTATGGGTGATCACTAGAGTACTAAGTGCAGTATAGGCCTTTCCCTGACTACAGACATCCAGCAACACTCTCAATTTACCCTCAATCAGGTACCTGTAATATGCGATAAATAACAATGATATAGATTGAAACATTCCAGAATGTTTCACAGTCTACAATATATTTCATTCTAACTGGAGTCTTGTTACTCCCTTTGTTCCTAACATTGACAGATTAAATATACTTATAAGTCAACAGTCTGAAGAAGGGTCCCGACCCTAAAAGTCATCTATCCATTTTCTCCAGAGATGCTGCCTGGCTCGCTGCATTACTCTAACATTTTGTGTCTATATTATGTATAAAACAGCACCCAAAGTTCCTTTTTATTACATTATAGAAGGTGAATTACCTGAATTTGTAGAGTTCAATATTGAATCCATACAGCTGCAATGTGGCTGGTGGCAGATATGGTGTTGTTCCTCAAACTTAGGTTGGGCCTCATTACAATCATACAGAAGGCCATACATTGATAGTTTATTGGGAGTGGTATAAAACCTCATTCAGACCAAACCAAACCATAATTGTAAATGGTTACACAAACTCAGACATTTTTTAGAAACCAACAAAGTCTTTCAATAAACCTTTCAAACTATAAAGGTTTCATCATAAGATTATGGAAAGACTTTGTAGGTTTCCAAAAAAATGTCTGAGTTTGTGTAACCGTTTACAATTATGCATTGAAAACATTAGAGGAAACAAACTTGTTGCTTATTTAATAATGTTTATAGATAACATTTCCCCTTTGGAGAAAAATTAATCAAATTTAAATTAATTTAAAATCCCGAGCCAAATAGCTGTGACAGCGGAAAAAGTCTCCATATGGGAGTAATAGACACAAAATGCCTGAGTGACTCAGCGGGTCAGGCAGCATCTCTGGAGAAAAGGTATAGGTGATGTTTCAGGTCGAGACCCTTCTTCAGGTTAAGAGTCAGCGGCGAAGGAAACGGGAGTTATGAAATGGTATAAAAGCGCAAATCAATGAAAGGTATGAAAAGAACAAATTAAAGCCAGCAAGATGATCAAAGAAAGATAGAGCCCACAATGGTCCATTGTTGGCTGTGGAAAAGGTCACAACGAGTGGATACAAACAGTGAAACTAAGCAGGACGAATGTGAAACTAGTTTTGGAGACCTTTGCCCTATCTTTTACCATACTTCACTGGACTTTATCTTTCTCTAAAACATTATAACCTTTATTTGTACACTGTGGACGGCTTGATTGTAATCATGTATAGTCTTTTTGATGATTGGATATCACGTAAACAAAAACCTTTTCACTGTACCTTGGCGCCGCCGACGACCAGCATGACCAAAGACCAGAATGCGCCCCGTTAGGCCCGACTTGCCCCACAGGCCTCCCAGGGGACTGGGGTGAAGCCGGGCGGCGAGGCCAGTCTGGCCCGAAGGAGTCTCAGCAGTGATGGAGATGGGAGCCTTGGAGGTGGTAGTGGAAGACTCGCCGGTGGCAGCGGGTGCCCCGGGGACAACGTGGGCCATGGCGGCAACGTGGGCCTTGGCCGGAACGGGAGCCTCGGTGGCGGTGCGGCCTCGCGGTCGATGAGCCTGAGGGAGGATGGGAAGACAATGGGGACCCGGTGTGGGGGGACCGCTGTGAGGGACGGTGGGAGAACAAAGGTGGACCCAGTGTGGGGGTGGGGGTGGGGACTCTAGTTTAGAATCCTCTGTCCAGGGGATAAGTCTGTTTGTTTGTTTGTTAATTTGTTCTGGTGAAGGGGCTGTGCGTGCATATGGCAGTAGGCCAACAGTCGCTTGTCTTTTTCTTTTTCTTTTTCTTTTCACTTTTAATTTCAAGTTTTTGTGTACCTTGTGTGTTATGACTGTCAGCAGACCACTGTCTCTCTGGGGATGAATAAAGTTGTGTCGTATCATGAAAATAATAAACCAAACAAAACTAAACAAAACATGTTCTGCAAATACGTTGTGGGCCAAAGGGCCTTTTCCTGTGCTGTACTGTTGTATGTCCTGCGAGGGTCTGTCATCGTGACAATGTTGTTGAATTTCTGTACAATGTTACAAAAAGAGGAAGGAGGGAATCATCCATTCCATAGAAGAAGGTTGAATTATTTAAAGAGTTTATTTTTAAAACACTGTGGAGGCATTTTCATTTGAATGTCAGTTGTGTGACTATCCTAGTCAGGTATCTGATATCAGTGACATGGAACTAAAACAAACATGCTTCTTTTAGCCAAGACCAGTTGTCAAATGCATTTGGTTATTTTCTGATAAATACATTTCTAACTGACCAATGCATATCCACAAACCTCCATCACACCTATTGTCACAACTGCTATGTTTTTCTTCAAGGTTTTGGCTGATTTTAAATTGAAACAATTACATGCATAAATCACTGTTTAACCATCTGATCTGTGCCTGCTTAAGGGAAAGAGAGATAAATTATGTCACTTAAGGGCCTGTCCCACCGTGGGGACCTGATTTGCGAGTTTAGAAGAGTTTGCGCTCGACACAAACTCGCAGCATGTTCGACACGTGGTCCTAAGAGGTCACGGTAAAGGGCCTGTCCCACTGCGGCAACCTAATCCGCGAGGTCTGGCAAGTTTGCCCTTGACTCATACTTGCAGCATGGTCGACACGAGGTCCTAGGAGGTCTTTGTAACTCTCCTTCATGCTCGAAGGTAGTCCCTGCGTACTCAAGGCCTCAGCTAGGTCGCGGCGTATTTTTCAACATGTTGGAAAAATCAATACTTTTGTTACTCGTAGGTTTAGTCGGTAGGTTGTAGTAGGTCGGCATGTTATTCATAGGAAATCGAGTGTAGACGAAGGTAATCGAAGGTAATCGAACGTAGTCGTACATAGTCTTCAACATAGTCGAAGGAAGTCGAAGGAGGTCTTCTACATAGTCAAAGGAGGTCTTCAACATGACATTTTTTTAAACTCTTCTAAACTCGCAAATTAGGTCGCCGCAGTGGGACAGCCGCTTTACTCTCCTTCATGCTCGAGAACAGTTCCCGCATACTCGCGTCCTCAGTTTGGTCGAGGAGAATTTTTTAGTATGCTGAAAAATTGTCCGTGAGTAAAAATTGGTCGGCATGGAAAAAATCTATATTTTTTTACTCATAGGTTTAGTCAAAGTAGGTCGTAGTAGGTCGGCATGTTATTCGTAGGTAATCGAAGGTAGAACGTACGAACTCCGAATAGATAGCACTGATCAGGATCGAACCAGGGTCTCTTGCGCTTAAGGCAACAACTCTACTGCTGCGCTACTGTGCCGCCCAAAACGTCGGTGTTGGTTGAGAACAGATTGTGCCTGTCAGTGATTGTGACTTTCACTAATTAGCCCATTGTCTCCTGCTGTAAAGCTGAAAACACTAACAAGGGCTACTTGGGTGATGTACCGCAATCCAGCAAAGACAGATACCAAATGCTTTCAAACGTAGAGTGAGAGACTTTTAGCAGAAATATCTGCAGCATCGTGTGTTGCCTTATTGTATGACAAACTTCTTTTGATGACAACCTGGCCTCTTCAATAATTCTGTGTTTCACTTTTCCAGGCACATGATTCTCATTTTAATGAAAAATAATGGGAGTTTGTTTTGAATCAGACTGTGTATATTTGACATTACCAGTGAACACAGATAAAATGTATTCATTGACCTTTTCAGCCCAAATGCATCAAAAAAAAATCACCAAGCATGTTGGGTGAGTGCATGCTAATATTTTTTTTTGTATTATTATTGGTCTACACAATCCCACACTTTGGAAAATCTAAAAGTTATGCATTATGAAGAAGTGGATTCAGACTGTGTGATAAAACCACCACATTTTTTCATCAATTTTTTATCTTTTATTAACAAATATCCCTGTAAAAAAAATTCAAATGCAAATGCATTTTAAAATGGATTTGCCAGTCTTCAGTGCGTTTTGGAAAAAAGCTTTGTCATATTGAGGTGAATTTCCTAAATTTAAAAAAGAAAATGCTGCACATCATCATTGTGGTTTGAGTGTTCATAAGTTCATAAGTTATACAGGCAGAATTAGGCCATTCAGCCCATCAGGTTTACTCCATCATTCCATTATGACTGCTATATCTTTCCCTCTCAACCCCATTCTCCTTTTTCCCATAACCCCTGACACAAATTAGTAAATAATGCAAAACATTGCTCATTGCCATGACTTTGCACCTATATGCTGGGGTAAATTATTTGAAGTGTTTAGCTGTCCATGGATTTTATTCACTAACTTTTCCACAGCACTGTTGGAAAGAAGTACATTGAAAGCAGTTACTGCCTTTCAGCGCCAGAGACCTGGGTTCTATCCTGTGCTTTCTGTATGGAGTTTGTACGTTCTCCTCGTGAACTGCACATCCCAAAAGTGCGTGGGATTATAATTTAATTGGCCTCTGTAAATTGCCCCAAGTATGTAAAGTACAGGAAAGTGGAATAACATGGAACTAGTGTGAAGGGGTGATCGATGGTCGGCATGCACTCAGAGGGCTGAAGGGCCTGTTTCTATGCTGTATCTCTAAGCTAAAATATCCTGTATTACTTTGTTAATTTTAGCAAGCCACCATATCTAACCAAAAACGCTGTTGAATTAATGGCAATTCTTAATTACTTTTGAACTTGAATCATTCCTATAATTTAGATGCTGGATGGATTATCAATATGAACCAGAGTCCGTCTTGTCTCTACATACATATTTAATTTGGTATTCATTAAAATATTTCTCTGTGATTCCTTAAGTTATGCATTGAGTTCTCGCTGCCTCTTATTCCACACAGTTAAAGTGCAAATTCACTGCACTTTATGAGGAGCAGTGTTTAAAAGCAGTTGTTACAATTTATACTGAGGAGCCTTGGTGGGGGGGAAGTGGAGGGGAAGTTTCCTCAACACTGAGTCAAGAGTCACGAGTATTTAACTGTCATAAGCACCAGGACCAGAGCAGTGAAATTCTAACTTGCTGCATATTTACAGCTACGTTAAACACAACAAATAAATATACAATAAAGTATGTTATTCCAGGTAAACCAGATCATGATAACCTCTAACTATCCCCCACCCCCACCCAAAACTTCATGGCACAGTGCTGCAGCAGTAGAGTTGCTGCTTTACAGCTCCAGTGACCCGGGTTCGATCCTGACTAAGAGTGCTGCCTGTGTGTGGAGTTTGCACGATCTCCCTGTATTGCCAAAGTTGAATTATTACCCCTGGTCAGATGCAAATTTGTTCTGGGTTTCCTCAGGTGCTCTGGTTTCCTCCCACATCCAAAAGACGTGCAGATTTGTAAGTTAATTGGCCTCTGTAAATTTCTCCTCATGTGGATGCGAATGTGGGATAACATAGAACTGGTGTGAGTGGGTAATTGATGGTCGGAATGGACTTGGTAGGCTGAATGGCCTGTTTCTATACTGTATCTATAAACTAAACTAAACTAAATTTTGCAGAGCAGATTTTAACATGATTTTCAGGCAGACAGAGGTACAAAATAGAAATTGTGGCATCAGCAAGAGTAATGACCTCGATTTATATTGTATCTTTTGATGTAATATGTGCCCCCATGTGCCACAGGAGCTTTGTTCAACGTTAAGCCACTAAAGAGATGACCTGCCAGGTTTTGTCCTGCCCCTCCACTCTTCCGGCTTTCTCTCCTCCCATCTTTACACCATCCTTGCAATCAGGTTGAAGGAGGGACCCGAACCGATACGTCATCTATCCCTGTTCTCCGGGGATGCTGTCTGACATGCTGAGTTCCCCAGCACTTTGGTCTTTCAAAGGAAATGTTTGGATCATCTGCTTGGTCGATGATTGTTTGAAAGAAGGCTCAATGGATAAAATTGAGGTAAAGAGGCAGATACGTTTAACCATGGAGTGGAGATGTTGAAAGCCCATTCTATAGCAGTTTAGACTTTAGACTTCAAAGATAAAGCACGCAAACAGGCCCTTCAGCCCACCGAGGCCACGTAACCAGCGATCACCCCATACACTGGGACTATCCTATACGCTAGGGACAATGTACACATTTTACCAAAGCCAATTTACCTACAAACCTGTACACCGTTGGAGTGTGGGAGGAAAGTCTTTGGAGTGTGGGATAAAACTGGAGCAACCGGAGAAAACCCACGCCATCACAAGAAGAACGTACAGACTCCCTACAGACAGCACCCACAGTTAAAATTGAACCCGGGTCTCAGGCGCTTTAAGGCAGCAACTCTACTGCTGCGCCACCGTGCCACCCCAAAATTGATTAAAATCTCCAATCTGCATCTGATCATTACCAGATCTAACAATAACTCTGCTAACAGCTGGGAGAATAAAGATGCAATTCATTGCCTGGTTTGCAGTGTTGGCCGGAGTACTCAGAGTGCCTGAGGATAATTGCGAGATGCTGTTATATCAGATGTTAGCTGCTAAAGGCTGGATTAGTTGGATAATCTTTGCACTCCAGGGTTCATAACTGTACTGATTTCAAGAGCTACTTTGTTCCAAAGCAGAGAGGGCAAGAACAGCACTCTTGAGCAAAGATGACCATTTATTACTGTATGTTACCTTTCTAAAATACATATAGAAATAAGATGAGGAATTTCTTTAGCCAGAGAGTGGTGAACCTGTGGTATTTATTGCCACAGATGGCTGTGGAGGCCAAGACGTTGTATATTTTTAAAGTGGAGATTGACAGGTTCTTGATTAGTAAGGATGTCAAAGGTTACGTGGGGAAGGCAAGAGAATGGGGTTGAGAGGGAGAGATAGATCAGCTATGAATGAACGGTAGAAAAGACACAATGAGCCGAATGGCCTAATTCTGCTCCTATGACATGGACTTTTTTGTGTGTCCCACAATTAAATGAGTTTGGTCAAAGCTGTGAGATGATTGAATGGGTTCTACACCACCCCCATTACACTGCACTTCACAAATTGATATTCATCCATATTGTTATTGAATAAAATTGATTAACACGTGTTGAATGTAAGGTATTACTATCCAACGGTGGCATTGAGCTTTGTTCTTCGAGGTATTGAGTAAATCAATCTTTGCTATCACTGCTTTCAAGGTACTTCAAGAAGAATAAATACATGTTATTGCATTTACATTAGCTCTAATTATTATTCTAATGCTCCAACTTATTCTCTGCAAGTTGTCCAGCAGCAGGGAGGCTTTTTATGGTGTGAGCTGAATGACGGAATGTTGTAATGTGAACTCTGAAATATAGCTCAATGTAAAACCAGCAGTAAACAAGGAAGAACAGAAGCTGACCACAATTTGGAGATGGACACAAAACACTGGAGTAACTCAGTGGTCAGGCATTTCTCTGGAGAAAAGGATGAGGTGATGTTTTGGGTCAATGCCCTTCTTCAGAAGAGGTCTGAAAAAGGTCACCCATTCCTTTTTTCCAGAGATGCTGTCTGACCCGCTGAGTTACTCCAGTATTTTGTGTCTAGCTTCAGTGTAAATCAACATTTGCAGTTCCTTCCTACACATTTTGGAAATGTTGTGTTACAAATGTCATGTCCAGACTGGTAAATATTGCAGCTGTGTTTATCTCTTTAAGAAACTGTAGAAATATTTTTACCTTTATCGAAATTTATCGTTGTGAACTTCTTTTGCACTCTTTTGCCTATTTCAATGAAGTCCGCTGCTCTCTTAAATAGTCAAACTTTGGCGACCTTTGCCGAACTAGTGGGAGAGTCTAGGACCAGAGGGCACAGCCTCAGAATAAAAGGGTGTACCTGTAGAAATGAGATGAGGAGGAATTTCTTTACTCAAAGGGTGTTGAATCTGTGGAATCCATTGCCACAGAAGGCTGTGGAGACCAAATCAATGGATATTTTTAAGGCGGAGATTGACAGATTCTTGATTAGTACAGGTGTCAGGGGCTATGTGGAGAAGGCAGGAGAAAGGGGTTGAGAGGGAACAATAGATCAGCCTTGATTGAATGGCGGAGTAGACTTGATAGGCTGAATAGTCTAATTCTGCTAGTATAACTTAAGAACTTTGAGATTTAAATGTAGAAGGCAAAATGCTGGAGTAACTTAGCGGGTCAGAAAGCATTTCTGGAGGACATGGACAAGCAACATTTTGTGTTGTGACACTTCTTCAGACTTCAGAAATGTAAAACCTTGCTTGAACGGGGGACAGTATATTTGAAGCTTCATCATGTGCTCAGTCCCTCGTGTTTGCGGACTGATTAGATTTCCTTTAATGGGCGGATCGCCAACCTTATATCATGCACAGAAGATAGACACAAGGTGCTGGAGTAACTCAGCGGATCATGCCGTATCTTTCGACAAAATAAATAGGTGCCCATGTATCAGTTTTAAAGCTGAAGCATCGGAAGAGCTGGTCATGTGAGGAATACAATTAAAAAATGCATAAAACCGAGGGAATATTCAGTATGAATAGAAAAACTGGATTTAATTATTTCATAGATAGACACAAAGTGCTGCAGTAACTCAGCGGGTCATGCAGCATCTCTGGAGAAAAAGGATAGGTGACATTTTGGGTCAGGAACGTTTTCAGACTGAAAGGAGCCCGACCCGTAAAGTCACCTATTCCTTTTTCTGTCTGATGCGGAAATGCTGTCTAATCTACTGAGTTACTCCAGCAATTTTGTGTCTATCTTTGGTATAGCCCAGCATCTGCTGTTCTTTGTGTCTACTTTTAGTTAATTCGTTGTGGACTTTAAATTATTTGCCCTAGAACTATAAGAACTAGACTCTCAGCATTGGGAATATATTACTTAATATATATGCATATTCTTCTTCTTTTCTCCCCTACTAGCCGTGTGCCTGAAACTTTCGGAGACTGAGATTGTGCTTAGATAGATTAATGATGCCATTGCATTGCATAATGATCAGTTTAAAGATTGAATCAGTCATTGATCACAAATGATTACAACAAAAACAAGATAATTCCCTATGTTGGAGCACATTGCGCACTATATTACAACATAACTTGAGTACCACAACCAACTTTTACACCTGCTGTAACCTTCAAATCACTGGTGCCTGTGATGTTCTATATTTGTAAAATTTAGGTTTATGTTTATTATTGTCACATGTACCAAGGGTACAGTGAAAATGTTTACTTTTCATGCCTCAGATGCTAACCAAATCAGATAATATAGACAATAGACAATAGGTGCAGGAGTAGGCCATTCGGCCCTTCGAACCAGCACTGCCATTCAATGTGATCATGGCTGATCATCCACAATCAGTACCCCGTTCCTGCCTTCTCCCCATATCCCCTGACTCCGATGCCTTTAAGAGCCCTATCAAGCTCTCTCTTGAAAGTATCCAGAGAACTGCCGTCCACCGCTCTCTGAGGCAGAGAATTCCACAGACTCACAACTCTCTGTGTGAAAAAGTGTTCCTCATCTCCGTTCTAAATGCCTTACCCCTTATTCTTCAACTGTGGCCCCTGGTTCTGGACTCCCCCAACATCGGGAACAGGCTTCCTGCATAATATACCTAAATACAATCAAGCCAAACTCGAGTATAATAGGTAGATCAAAGGAAAAGATACAGTGCAGAAAATAGGTTTGTCTGAAATAGGGTAAATGATGGAGTTCCCTAGTTTATGGAAGGACTGTTCAGAATCCTAAGAGAGGTGAAGAAGCTGTTCCTGAGTATGGTGGGTGCGCGCTTTCAAGCTTCTGTATCTTCTTTCTGACGGGGGCAGGGAGAAGAATGTATGACTGGGGGTGGGACAAGTCTTTGATCACAATGGCTGGTTGCCATAGTTCGGATTCGAACAGCATAAACTGTTCATCTGTCAGAATTGTGAGCTAAGTTTGCAAGAGGAGAAAGTTACTTTTCTGTGCACCAGATTCTGAAGTCACAGTGGCCTGCGCTGGTTGAATTATTGATGTGTAAGCTTGGACCAAAATAAATGTATTAGACTAGCTGTTACCATCCAATTTATTCAAGTTTTCTTTTTTTAAAACAGACCATCTATAACTTGAATGGAGCATTACTCAAAGTATTTAATTATTTATACTTTCTTCTTGCAACTTCCCAATATTTGCATAATCATATATTCCTACTTAATATTTTAGTTAGAATTTGCATTGAGACCTCTGTTAGGGTGGGCTGAGTGGCAGAGAGTTAGTCAACTTGAGGGTCTTAATTATATTCTTCCATCCTATCCTTTTTGAACTACAATAAAAAACCAAATGATTTATTTTTCATAATCACCTTTCTCCTTTCATGATCTTCAGTCCATCATTGAAGATGGGAGAAACAAGGAACTGCAGGTGCTGGTTTACCAAGGAAAGACACAAAATGCTGGAGTAAAGGGGCTGACCCACTGCAGCGACCTAATTGGCAATTTTACAAGAGATTAGGAAAGTTTGAAAAAATGTCATGTTGAAGAACTCCTTCGACTATGAGGAAGTCCTCCTTCGACCTCATTCGACTATGTTGAAGACTAGCCTCGACTAGCTTCGACTAGCTTCGGGAAAATTGGACACCGAATAGTGGAGAGTGAAGTCGACCCCCTTCGATCTCCTACGACCTCCCTTCGACCTCCCTTCGACTATGTTGAAGACTATCTATGACTACCTTCGACTACCCTTGATTACGAATAACATGCTGACCTACTACGACCTACTTCAACTAAACCTGCGAGTGAAAAAAGTATCAATTTTTTTCATGGCGACCTTTTTTTACTCGCGGGCATTTTTCAACATGTTGAAAAATACGCCGCGACCTAGCTGAGGCCTCGAGTACGCTGGGACTACTCTCGAGCATGAAGGAGAGTTACAAAGATCTCCTTTGACCTCCTGTCGACCATGCTGCGGGTATGAGTCGAGGGCAAACTCGCCAGAACTCGCGGATTTGGTCGCTGCAGTGGGACCGCACCTTAACTCAGCAGGTCAGGCAGCATCCCTGGAGAACATTGACGTTTTGGGTCTGGGCCCTTAGTGAGTTTGAGTTTAGTTTATTGTCACGTCTACCAAGGTACAGTGAAACGTCATATACAAGATCACATGCTTGTTCTTATTGCGTGAAGTTTTAATATAAATATCAGAACATAATTATTCAAGTTAAATACTCTGCAGGTAGACACAAAAATGCTGGAGTAACAGCGGGTCAGGCAGCATCTCTGGAGAAAAGGAATCGGTGACCTTTCAGGTTGAGACCCTTCTGACTGAGAGTCCTTTGGGTCGAGATCCTTCTGGTATTTTCTGCCATTTACCTTCTGGTAAATACTCTGCAGTTTGGGTGAAGGTAAAAGGCTGACAATGGATTGCAGTCAGAGTGAATGTATCTTAACGGTTGATCGGTTTCATCAGTGAATTAAGTTCCCCCTGTTAGGAGACTGTGGCATTGAGTAAGTTTTTAACACAGGATAGCCTGCCAATATCTGGTTTAACAATACTACTTTCACTAGCAAGTACTATTGCCATGTTTATGAAACATTTAGAGAGGTACATGGATGGGATAGGTTTGGAGGGACATGGGCAGGTAGGACCAGTATAGATGGGACATGTTGGTTTATGTGGGAGTTTCGATCACCCCGACAGGGGCTTCGATCATCAGCTGCGTGGGCTTTCATCGCCCCGACTGCGGATGGTTTGACATCTCTGACCGTGGGAGAACAAAGAGGAAGATGATTGAACTTTAGTGCCTTCCATCACAGTGAAGAATGTGGAATCCACTGAGGTGGATGTTCATGTTAACATTTATGTGGTTGAGTGTCTTGTTGCTTTTCACTTAGTATGTCTGTATGGTAACTCAAATTTCACTGTACCTTAATTGGTGCACGTGACAATAAACTGACCTTGAAACCTTGAAAAGTGGGCCGAAGGGCCTGCTTCCATTCTGTATGACTCTATGACTATGACCAACCACCCATCGACTTTTGGTTTGAGCCTTCTTGTAGGTCAATCCCTTGGGTTCATTGATGGCATGCTTCTACTCCTGTTCCAATAAGTACTCTGGGGTATCCTTTGACTCGCAGAAACAGGGGCGTTTTGGGAGGTTCACCTTCCACTGTTTTGCCTTGGCTTCTCTGCATTCCAGGGATTTTCACTGATCAGGGCCTCAGCCATATGTCCAACCAAAAGCCTCTTAAATGCTACTATTATATCTGCCCCTACATCCACCCTTGGCAGTGCATTCCAGGCAACCACCACTTTTAGGGCATTGCAGTGGGCAGAAATAGAGTTGCTTGCCTTACAACACCAGAGACCCAGGTTTGATATTGACTATGAGTGCTGTCTGTACGGAGTTTGTACGTTTTCCCTGTGACTGTGCGGGTTTCCTCTGGGTTCTCTGGTTTCCTCCAACACTCCAAAGACATACAGGTTTGTCGGTTAATTGGCTTCAGTAAACATTGTACGTTGTGCCTAATGTGTAGGATAGTGCTACTATACGGGGTGATTGTGGTCGGCACGGACACAGTGAGCCAAAGGACCTGTTTACACTCTATCCCTTAAGTCTAAAGTCTCTGTGTACAAAACCTTACGCATCTCCTTTAAACTTTTTCACTGCCATCTAAACACTATGCCCTCTTGTGTTTGATTTTTCCACTCCGGAACAAAGGTTCTGACTGTCTATCCCATGTATGCTTCTCAACATTTTATATATACTTCTATCATGTTTTCCCTCAGCCTCTGACTCTCCAGAGAAAACAGTCCAAGATTGTTCAAGATTGGGTAGAGGATGGGTGGGTGGAAAAACAATACATTCAACAGTTTAATTAAGCTGAAGCAAAGAGGAGCTTGTACTGCTTCTGCTAGTCTTCTTTTTGTTCGCCTTTTTTGTAAGAACAGTGTCCTGCTTTGATTAAGATCAGGGTGACACTGTGGTGCTGCAGCCAGAAACCTGCATTCAATCCTCACTACGGGTGCTGCCTGTATGGAGTTTGTACATTCTCCCCGTGACCACGTGGGTTTTCCATGGGTACTCCAGATTCCTTCCACACGACGTGCAGGTTTGTAGGTTAATTGGCTTTGGTAAAAAATTGTAAATTGTCCAAGTGTGCAGGATAATGCTAGGTGGGGGGGGGGGGGGGGGGGGTCGCTGGTCGGCGCGGACTCAGTGGGCCGAAGAGCATGTGTCCGTGCTGTATCTCTGAATTTAACCAAACTATATAGATATTGAACTGTGGGACTGCCTGCCAATAATTCCTACAATTTCTCCGCTTTAGAATGCCATGGGCTTATCTGCCATGGTGACTGTGGGTTACTTTCAGATTATATCGGTGTCACTGTTGTCTGGATGTAACATTTATTCAAGTGAGCAATGAGGCAGATATTCTGTATTCTGTTTAATTATAATGTATCACTAATTATCTGATACCAAGTTCCGGTGACAGGAGGGACAATTAGAATCTTCAACCGGATCATAAAAATACCACTGTAATTAAATCTTTTGTAACATCGGTTAATGAGATAATGATTTTCATGGCAGGCATCACTGCTTACGCTTATTTTTTATTGTTTCAGCAGTCTGGTAGGAAAGCCCTTCTCTCTCATTGCTGAATGATCTACCATTCTTCAGAAAACAACTTCAAGTTATTGATTCAAAAGCTTTGCTTGACCTACCATTTATCTAATTGGTCTCAATCGAAAGAGTGCTTACAACATGCATTTTGCTTTGGAATCCTTGCCTGCCCAGGTATCGAAAGACAGAACAGACTGTTCCTATATAATCAAACACACAAAGGCCTGTTTATATTTTGAAAAAAAGCCTTACTGCAATATGCAGTGAAGCCAAGCTAATAGTGCGTGAGCAGCTTTTAAGCTGTAAAATGTGTCTATTGCTACAGTAACAGAACCATGCCAGTTCAGAATGCACGATCGGACTGGATTACGAGGCAAAGCATGAATGAATTAGAAGAGTTTTATCAGGTTGAATTCTCTCTGAGGTTTCTAAAAATTACGAGGAGATAAATTCCAATTCCCCAAGATTTCTATAGAGACACAGCACGGTGGCACTGTTAGAGCTGCTGCCTCACAGTGCCAGAGACCCAGGTTTGAACCTGCATGGAGTCCTACGTTCTCCCCGTGAAGGCATGGGTTTTCTCCGGGTGCTCTGATTTCCTCCCACACTTCAAAGATTTCCAGGTTTGTAGGTTAAATGTGTAGGAAGGAACTGCAGATGCTGTTTTCCACCAGAAATAGACAAAAAATGCTGGTGTAACTCAGCGGGACAGGCAGCATTTCTGGAGGGAAGGAATGCATGACGTTTCGGATCGAGAGTTTGAAGAAGGCTCTCGACCTGAAACGTCACCCATTCCTTCTCCACAGGAATACTGCCTGTCCCGCTGAGTTTACTCCAGCATTTTGTGTCCAGATTTG